>CM035134.1:120401427-121601427 GCA_020205605.1 Panax ginseng
CTCTTTGATCTGTTTGAGTGGTATTGCTTATAAGTAATATGATATTTATAATCCATTGTTTTTGTTTGTGGCTTTTAAATGTTGATTTGTGGGTGTTCTTTTTTGTTTGAGAGAGCTTTTTGGTAGCTATCTTTGTGTGGATTGAGATCCTCTACTTGACTTGGGCTGTTCAATATCTTGAGTTTTTTTATGCTAATGCAATAACGGTGAGTAGGAGGTGTTGGAAATAAGAAACTCACACACATTAAAAAAAATAGAGAAGATGTTATCCCAAAGTAAATCATATATTTCTTGCTTACTTCAAATGAGTTGAGTACATAAATATTTATAAGAATCTCCATACATGTATAAACCCAAATACATGAATGAACACTTGATGAAATAACAACTCCCTAGACACCTTTTCAACTAGCTACATGAACATTCGCATACATTAACAAAAAAGTACATAGATATTAATTAAAACATAAAACATGCTATATAAAAATACTTAATTATTTTTTGGACAAATTTACTTTTTAACACCCCCTCTTAAACTTGTCACACCAAGTGAGCTCTGCAATTTGCAAAATAATTCAACTTTGAGTGACTTCGTAAACTATCGATAATATGGTCTTGAGTCTTCACAATTACAAGTTCAACTTCTTTCTTTAGAACACATTCTCTTATAAAATAATAACTTGTATCAATGTGTTTGCTTCGGTTATGAAACACCGAACTCTCAGTTAATGCAACTGCCGACTTTTTGTCTATATAAATCTTTGTTGACTTCTCTTGTTGCAAATTAAGATCTCTTAAAAGATGTTGAAGCCAAATGGCTTGACAAACACAAGATGTAGCTGCAACATATTCCGCTTCATAAGTAAAGAGGGTCATAATAGGTTGCTCTTTCAAAACCATATAAATATTGAATTCCTCATAAAGAAAACAAATCCGGTTGTACTCTTTCTATCATCAACATCTCCGCCCCAATCACTATCACAATATCCCTTGTAGACACTCAAAATTTTTCATTCCTGTTACTAACCTTGTAGGAGGGCAAAATCGTCTTCCAGAGATAACCCTGGAAATCAAATCAGTTCAATCTCAGAGATAACCCCGAGATATTCAGTTTTCCATCTCAGAGATAACTCCGAGAAACTCAGTTTCAATCCCGGAGACAACCCAGAGAGATTCAGTTCCAGCCTCGGAGATAACCCCGAGGGATGCAATTCCAGTCTCGGAGACAACCCTAGGAGATTCAATTTAAACCTCAGAGATAACCCCGAGGCACTCAATTCCAACCCCGGAGATAACCTCGAGAGGTCAGGCACACCTTAGAGACAATCCTGAGGATATTCAGTACTCACAACAGCCCAATCTCAGTGATAACCCTGAGCAACGACTGCTAAATCAGCCCAGAGCCAGAGATAACCCCCGGTGAGGGGAAAATTCATCATTTTGTCACCTCGACGCTACATTCGTGTCATCTCAACAACATTTCATCCAACATTTCACACAGAAATGTCCCACAAGAAACATAGCTCAAAATCCCGAGTGACTATTACACAAGACAGTACACCGGATATAATTTAAAGGCTTGAAGATCTGGTCATGGACCCATCTTTTCGGCTTTATACAATCTCCAATCACATATCATTGTGTAGCTCTCGACAACAGCATTCTGAAAAGGTATACGCCTCAATCAGATGTTCAGATTGAAAGTTAAGAAGGTTCAAGTGGACAACACGTTGCATGCGTGCACGTACTTCAAGATAGCATGACCCGCAGAGCCCGGGGCACCCCAGGTAGCCACAGGTAGACCTGCAGGTCCCCTTCTATAAATAGAGGGCTTGGGGTGGCCATTTTAAGAAGAGCAAAGGCGAGGAAGCCCTGTCCATTTTACTTTGTACACACTTTAAACTGAGTACTTTCTTTTTCCAAACACTTGTGAGCTCGTGTTTTACTACATTTAACCGGTAGAAAACTGAGTATTCATTCATTAAAAGTTATTTGAAGTCTTCTTGGCAGCCCACTGCAAGACATCTCAGATTTCTTAAGCCTTTTTCTCACTTCCATCCACACATACTTATTCACGTTGAGAGTCGTGTTATGTGTGTATGCCCAGATCGTTGATCCGTGGCTTTTACTTCTTATATATATATATATATATATATATATATATATATATATATATATATATATATATATATATACTTGTATACATTCAAAATTTTGTTTTCCTGTTACTAACTATGGAGGAGGACAAAAACGTCTTTTTCACACTCTAGAGATAACCCTGTAGGACCACAACATCAATTCCAACCCCATAGATAGCCTAGAGAAATCAATTTTAATGCCCGAAGTCAACCCCAAGAGGTCAAACCAACCTCAGAGATAACCCTGAGGACATTCAGAGTTAACAGCATGACAATCTCAGAGATAACCCTAGGAAAAGACTGCTACAACTGCGCCAATTTCAGAAACAACCACGGGAGGGAAAAATGGTCATTTTACCATCTCAAACTCAACTCAAATCAAATCAACTCATTTCAACTCAAACTTCTTCAAAAGCAGTCCCACAAGAACCATATCTTAACTTTCGAGCGTAAACTACGCAAAACAGCTCAACAGACTGCCTCACGGAGACCCGGAAATGCTATTTCGGTCATGGACCCATCTTCCTAGAATCAAAAAAGGGAAAATCCTATGCCATTGCGTAGCTCTCGGAAATATCTTTTCGGAATGGTATGGCAAGCTTCCATCGGACTCCCAGATTGAAAGTTATGAAGGTTCGAGTGAACAACGTTGTTGAAAAGCACGATACTTTGAGGCAAGAGAACCCTGAGCAGAGCAGGGCACCCGGTAACCTGAGATAGACCCGCGGCTGCCACAGGTGGACCTGAGGCTCCTCCCTCTATAAATAGAGGGCATGCGGTGGCCATTTTAAAGAGAGAAAAAGGCGAGGAAGCCATGTCCAATTTAATCGGTACACACTTCTATAGTGATGCAAGAGAGAAAGAGCGAGGAAGCCCTATCCATTTTACTTCATACACCCTTTAAACTGAGTGCTTTCTTTTTCCAAACACTTGTGAGCTCATATTTTGCTACATATTGAAATATAACCGGTGGAAACCGAGTATTCATTCCTCAGAAGCTATTTAAAGTCTTCTTTGGCAGCCCATTGTAAGATATAGTAGATTTTTAAGTTTTTTCTCACTTACATTCACACTTACTTATTCACGTTGAGAGTCATGTTACGTGTGTATGCCCGAATTGTCGATCCTAAGCTTTTATTGCTTTTTTATATATAAATAAATACTTATATGTATATATATATTATTATCAAACTATGCTTCGATTGAGCCTGGATATAATATTTGGAGCGTTTACTGCTTTCATATATATATTGTTACCAAATTCGACTCGAGGAGCCCTGGATATGATATCCCAGGTGCATTTATAAACATATATATATATATATATATATATATATATATATATATATATATATATATATATATATATATATATATATATGTGTGTGTGTGTGTGTGTGTGTGTGTGTGTGTGTGTGTGTGTGTGTGTGGTAAATGGCCACGAAATGTGTATATATATATATATATATATATATATATAAAATGAGGATCGGTCCAGGACTCCGGACACGATTAAAATCTGGATCCTATTTTTATTTTTTTTTGCTTTTTTTAAAACAACTAATTTTTTTTAATATTTTATGGAATGGAATTTTTCCATATCTGATACAGTGTTTTGGGTGTGATTTGGATACACATAACAAATTATATATGTATAGTTTGTGCAGGACATGTTTTGTTATATGTATCCAAATTACACCCAAAAAATACTATATTATGGAAAATTCTAATTCATAAAATATTTAAAAAAAATTGTTTTAAAAAAAAGCAAAAAAAAAAAATACTGGACGATACTAAAATCCGGGAGTTGATTTGGGCAGGACACTATATATATATATATATATATATAACCGGTTCATGGTGATTAAACTGGAACCGATGAAGCTGAAATGGTTTAGATTTATTCAAATCTAGTTCTTGTTTTAGCTTTTGTACATATTGCTTTATCATGTGAGCCTAGGAATCATGTGATCACAAATTCAGTTTTTGAATCTAGATTAGTTCCCGTGATAGACATTTTCAGCTGCAGCGCCAGCTTGTAAATTATTCACGGTGTCTGAATTTTCTTAGATGGCTCTCACACCCACAAGGAGTTCGGCATTGCTATGTATCTTATTTTCTCGAAGATGCTTAGCATCTCAAAAATAATAAAAGCAATCAAGCCGAACATATAATAAAATGGAAGTATCAAAGGCCTGAATTACTATTGAGCATAAGGGTTTGAAAAACCAGTTTTACAAAACATCAGTGATATATCTTGTTAAAATTGATCTTTTATTCAAAAATTCAAACCCTTTGTATATAGGTGCAAATGAGGCATATCACTACTTCCAGACAACTGCACATGCACACACATTCAGATAAAAGTTTAAAATTAAAAGTGGCGGTAACCGTGTCATCACGGATGTCGGGGGATGCCTAACACCTTCCCCCCACATAATCAAGCCCCCAGACCCTAATGAATCTCGATTTTGCAGACCAGTTAAATAGTGTCACATCACTAGGTCTATGTACAAACCATTTCTCGGTTGAGTTGGTGCAAACCATTTCTCGGTTGAGTTGGTGCAACCATTTAAAAATACCAACTGGCGACTCTTACAGTCAAATCATCGACATATACATGTTGGACCTTTCTAAACTTGTTTTTTCAAACAAATCTCACCTAACATGAGAACACCAAAAAACAAGAACAAAAAGGAACAAATAAAATCCCGACGTCGACAGGTGACGACTCTGCTGGGGACTCCAGTAAGAGGGCTTAAGCCGCTATCAAAGCTTTTAAAAAGTTTTACCTACTTGTGTGTGGATGTTGCATTTACATTTGAATGAATGTGTAATAATGCTTTATTTACTGTACTTATTGCTTTGCACCATATCTACCTGTGATATTAGTGCTTCGCACATGTCATCATTTCCATATGGTGAGATATGATGTATGTGAATATATGTTCTGTGGTCCCTCCACCAGGAGGTTATCCCGTCAGTGTTTGATTACTAGACTCGTAGGGAGACTAATTCCAATGAGGCTCAGGAAAGTCACCACCCAGATTCGCTCCAGTTGAATGATCGGATTAACATCCCATCGAGAAAATTGCGATGATTTGGGAATCTTCATGCCAAAAAGTCGCGAGAGTAGACTAAGATAGGCCAACCTCTAATAAACCAAACGCGGAGGGAAGTCTCTTCATTCCTTCTAATTTCAATTACTTATAATTTCATTTCCATGTCAATCTCAATGTCATGATATCCTGTCATTAAAATAGCTAACATCCATTTTACCGGATAATATCCCTAAAAAACGGACACATTACATAGCATGTAACATTTCCACATTTCCTTAAGACTAAACTGCATAAGTCTTTTTCTAGGGAAGTGATTGGTCCCGTTATCCGTTTAAAGTCAAAAAAGGCACTAGGCCCGTAGTCAGACATGGCTACAAGTGCCCCACCTAAACCTACTCCTGTCTCTCGAGATGAGTTCGAAGGATTAAGGAATCAGATCGCAGAATTGGTTGTCTTTCTAAAAGAACAAAGTAAAAACACTCGGGGCCAAACAATGCCTACTCAACTAGAGTCATCACACCAGGGGGCAGTCAGGGTATTGCCAAAAAGATGGAAACCCAAATACCTGAACCTTATTCCAATAAAGGAACCAACAAAACCACTGAAATCACAAAACTCAGGGATGATCGAGAAACTGGGGATATAAGAAAGAAAGTCCAACAAATGGAGGAATCCATCCGGTCAATCAAGGAGACTGGAAACTATAGAAGTGTCACCTATTCCGATCTCTGCATATTCCCAGGGGCTCGATATCCTGACAAATTCAAAGTCCCAAAGTTTGAAAAGTACAATGGGGCAGACGATCCCTATACGCACCTAAAAGTATATATTAGCGAGCTAGGGTCTTATGTTGAAGATGAAAGCCTCAGAATGTAACTTTTCTAAAAGAGTCTCACTAGAAAGGCTAAAGCCTGGTATGCCCGACTTGACAATACCAAAATCCACAACTGGGAAGAATTAGCCCATGCCTTTCTAAATTAGTACTATTTCAGTCACAAATGGCACCGGATCGATACCAAGTAACTAAAGTAAAAAAGAAAAGTACCGAGTCTTTTCGAGAATATGCCCAAAGGTTGAGACATCTAGCAGCGCAAGTCATTCCATCAATGACAGAAACTGAGATGGTAATGATGTTTATTGATATCCAAGATGCTCCTTACTATGAGAGGATCCTAGCAGGCATAGGAAAGCCATTCTCAGAAATGATCAAACAGGTGATTAAAGGCATAGGCAGATATGGGCCTGAAACCAGGTAAGATTAAAGACTTCACTGCCTTGGAAGCAGTCACCAAGCGTATACAGACTGGCAAGTATGCGAGCGATCCCAAGGGGGTACTCGATAAAGGCAATGAAGATGTATCCCTTGTTGTATAGGGGTAAGCTATTTGGTCAACAAAGAGAGTTTCTCATATTAATCCCCGACATCAACTTGCGGAAGGACTGGGGCATCTTCCAATTCTAAGAAATAGAAGGAGTTTAAGGCGGGATCAAGCCTCCCATCAAAAGAAAGGGAAGGACTCCTGAAAGAAATCATGGCGACATAAGATTGCACTTACAGAAGAAGGGGAAGTTTTTTCAAAAAAGTCCTTAACTCAAGAGCAGAAGGCCAATGACGAAAATTCTAGCAAATAAAATCTACACAATCAAACATGTTAACCTGCGTCAAGTCCTCATAAGTTGAGGCCTCTACACCAAAGTTCAAAGTTGGGCAGTGAAAGAATGAGCCGCACCCTCTAGGGATGTGAACAGCACTCAGGGCATCGGTGTGACACCGCCATACCCAGGTACTTCATTCCCACAGGATTTGGTGTTCACTTAATCAAACATTTATATCTAACTACCCAATAATAATAAAATTGAATAAATAAAACCTTCCCCATTAAAGGGTTACATAATAAAAATCTCCCAGGTTGTCTAACCTTTAAATACAATCATTCAAATGCAAAAAATAAATAAACTTCATTACAACCATTCAATTAAAAACTGATAATAAAATATCATCATATTACAAGTCTTCAATACATGTTCATCTTTCCTTTTCCCTTACTGGTGCTAGGTACATCAACCTTCTCAAACTTAACTGTAATAGTTATATAAGCAAGAGTGAGCAAACAAAGCTCACTTGAAACAACAATGAATGAAAATCTTTACAATAATTGTCAAATAAGAGGCTCGATAGAATTAAACAATATGATTTACCAACATTCTGAAATATATACTAAGGGTCCTAAGACCGCGAACTATGTCCATAGTTATAAGTAATTTTTCAACTTAAACGTTAACAAATATAAGACTATAGGGACTCCTCGACTTAGGGGATCACCCTTCGTCTAATGTATTGTGCACAAACATTTCAACAAAAGCGTAAATTACCCCTAATAATAGGATTGTTCATCTTAGTATTTAGAGTACAAGTCCGCACCAAAGTGAGTTTGGTTTGGATACATTTCAAGGTAATTTAGAATTCAACGAACATCAACTAAGGATTAGTTGAATAAAACTAATAATGTTATACTATGGAAAAATCATAACTGAATCGACATGGTAAATTAAAATTATGCTTTAGGAATAATCTAATTGCATACATATTGAATAACTATAACACTCCTTGCTTGAACAATATTAAGCCAAGGTTATTTAGAATTGAATACTAAACATGCATAGCAATTTGAACGATAAAACTGTTCAACATTAGTATATATAAGTTTGCATGCTAAATAACAAGTTAAATGCAATAATAACTTGCTCAATATCACAATAAAGTTTAGAAATCTTGCATCATTATATTGTAATCACATGAACAAAGCCAATTTTGGCCTATAAGCTACTTTCTAACAGCCTAATTATCATGTAATTCATATAGAGACTCCATATAAACATAATTCAAAGACTCTTAACATGTTTCTACCCATAAAACAACATAAACAACGAATTTAAAACATCCAATTCCACTATTTTTGATAAAAACTCACTTTTTGATGTTTTCAATGAAAATCAACACTGTAATTTTGTTTTTCAACCAAAACAGTTAATTCAAAGCACTTTATCAATATTTATACATACTCTATCAAAGTCAATAGTAAATTTATCAATTAAACAACTAGTTAAACCTTAATTTCTACCTTAAACTAAACCATATTCATATATATTCACATAAACTCTCTGTAAAATAGTTTTCTTCACAAATTACATACATATCATAACTTCATTGACTATACTCATATATAACTTATGAAAATAGTTTTACAACACTAGTTTATCATATAAAGCCATATACAATCAAGAAATTTATCCTTTCACAAGAATTTTACAGAGAATTAGGGAAGAGAAAACTAAAATTTTAAAAACTTAAAATGGTAGGATGATACCTTGTTTGTAGAAGATGATGGCTATCCTTTTGATTATCAAGCTTCTTCTCCCCAATTCCTTTCTCAAATTCTCTAGCCTTCCTTCCTCTCTTCCTCTTTGTAAACTCTCTTCTTCTCTTCTACTGAATTCTTTCTTCCTAACTCTAACTACTTACTAACAATATAACATATAATAATAATATAGGTATTAATTATATAATATAATTCTAACTTTAACTGACATCAGTTAAATTTTATTTGAAATTCAAAAGTCATAACGCTTGTTTGGCTATCCACTAAAAAATAATCAATTAATCCTTATGCCTTGTTTGGTAAAACACAATTAGATTAAAGACTTAATAGGCATTAGGCCTTGTTTGGCAAAACTGAATTAAACTCCTTTAAGTTATTTTAATAACTTCTTTATAAAAGGTTATTTGTCACACTTTTATTTAATCAACTAACACATCCTTTTAATTACAAATTCAAATTAAAATATAATAATTCATTTAATCAAAACTCTCTAATTTAATAATTAAATTAAAGTATAATATCATAATTAATTTCCTTAATTATTTATTTAACAAATAATTAACCAAATCGAATCAAATTTGAATAATTACTTATTCAACAATAAACACCTCCATTAAATACTTAAATATTTCAATAAATATTCAATATAACAATTAAAAATTCTGGAATGTTACATCATTCCCTCCTTACAAGGATTATGTCCCCAGAATCACAATTCAAACAATTCATTCATCACATTTCTCCCCTACTTACAAAGATTACATCCCCCTTAATCGAAGACACTGATTAAACAAATAACTAAGGGTAATTCTTCATCATTTCAGCTTCGAGTTCCCACGTAGCCTCTTCGATATTGTGGTTCCTCCATATTACCTTCACAGAAGGTATCACTTTATTTCTGAGCATTTATTCTTTCCTGTCGACTATCTGGATAAGAACCTCTTCATAGGACAAGTCTTTCTCAAACTGCAATGGTTCGTACTCGATCACGTGCTAGTAATCGGATTTATATGGTCATAACACTGAAACGTGAAAAACATTATGAATGTTTTGCAACTCTGGAGGTAGAGCTACCTCGTAAGCCACCTCTCCAACCTTTCACAGCACTTCGAAGGGTCCGATAAACCTAGGGCTTAGTTTTCCCTTTTTACCAAATCGAATTTTTCCCTTCCAAGGAGAAACTTTTAGGAATACATAATTTCCTACATCGAATGCACGATCTTGTCTGTGTTGATCAGCATATTTCTTTTATCTTCTTGAGCAGCTATCAATCTTGTTCTAATGAGTTTGACAACCTCTGTAGTTTGTTGTACCAGTTCTGGTCCTAACAGTTGACGTTCACCGTCTTCATCCCAGTACAGTGGAGTTCTGCACCTCCTGCTATATAATGCTTCATAAGGCGGCATGCCGATGCTTGTATGGTAACTGTTATTGTAGGCAAATTCCACCAATGGTAATTGTTCATCCCAGCTCCCTTTGAAATCCATGACGCATGCTCTCAGCATATCTTCAAATGTCTGGATTGTTCTTTCGTTTTGGCCATCTGTTTGCGGATGATATGCCGTACTCATTCGCAAATGTGTTCCCATACATTCTTGTAGTCTCTTCCAGAAGTTTGATGTGAACCTCGGATCTCTATCTGACACAATTGACACTGGAACTCCATGTCTTGTCACGATCTCTTTAACATATAGCTTTGCCAGCTGATCAAGATTGAATCTAATCTTTATTGGCAAAAAGTGTGCAGATTTTGTCAATCTGTCCCCTATCACCCATATCGCATCATATCCTTTCTGAGTCGTTGGAAGACCTACCACAAAATTCATTATGATATGTTCCCATTTCCATTCTGGTATCTCTAACGGTTGAAGCAATCCGCTTGGCCTTTGATGCTCGGCCTTGACTCTCTAATATGTCAAACACTTTGCAACGCATTCTGAAACGTCTCTTTTCATATTTGGCCACCAAAAATGTCGCCGTAAATCTTAATACATCTTCGTACTTCCCGGATGAATCGAATATCTCGAGCTATGAGCTTCTGCTAAGATGTCTTCTTTAATATCTAGTACTACTGGAACCTAGATTCGTCCCTCGAATCTCAGCATTCCCTCGGTATTAACCTTGTATTTCACTTCTTTTCCCTCGACCACACTTTCTCTTATTTTCCTGCATTCCTCATCCTACAGTTGAGCGTTCTTCACTTTGTCCACCAAAGTTGGACTGGCTTCCATCTAGTATAATTTTTCATCGGATTCTTTTGGAAATTTGATTTCCAACTCTAACCTTGCCATTGCTGAAATTGGCTCCTCCTTATCAGTTAACAACATCAACTTTTCTCTGCCTTTCCTACTCAAGGCATCTGCAACCACGTTAGCTTTGCCCGGATGATAAAAGATCTCACAATCGTAATCCTTTATCAATTCCATCCATCTTCTTTGCCGCATGTTCAGGTCTTTCTGTGTGAAAATGTACTTCAGACTTTTATGGTCTGTGTAAATCTCACATTTTTCCCCATAGAGATAGTGTCTCTATATTTTCAGAGCAAATACTACTGGCGCCAACTCTAAATCATGAGTCGAATACCCTTTCTCGTAGTCTTTTAGTTGCCTTGATGCATACGCAATAACATTGCCGTTCTGCATAAGGACACAACCCAATCCTTTGTGTGAAGCATCACTATACACCACAAAGTTTCCTGTATTATCTGGTAACGACAACACAGGTGCCACACTTAATTTCTTTTTCAGTTCTTGAAAACTTTATTCACACTTCTCCGTCCAAACAAATTTTACAGACTTCCCCGTCAAATTCGTCAACGAAGTGGCAATCTTGGAGAAATCTTGGATAAACTGTCTGTAATAGCTTGCTAATCCCAAGAAACTTGTCACTTCTGATGGAGTTCTTGGTTGTTTCCAATTTATCACAGCTTCAACTTTTGATGGATCTACCGAAATCCCATCCTTATCGATAACATGACCAAGAAATTGTACACGTTCTAGCCAAAATTCACATTTAGAGAATTTCGCGTACAACTTTTCTTTTCTTAGCGTCTCTAGCGTCAGACGTAAGTGTTCCACGTGTTCCTCATGAGTTTTAGAGAACACCAGAATATCATCGATAAATACCACAACAAAATTGTCTAAAAATAGTTTAAACATCATGTTCATCAAATCCATGAATGCTGCAGGGGCGTTTGTCAATCCAAATGACATTACTAAAAATTTGTAATGTCCGTACCGAGTTCGGAATGCCGTCTTCGATACATCCTCATTCCTTACTTTCAATTGGTGATACCCACTTCTCAAATCTATTTTTGAGAAATATCTAGCACCCTTCAATTGATCAAACAAGTCATCTATTCTTGGCAATGGATATTTGTTTTTAATAGTGACTCTCTAACATGTCAAACACTTTGCAACGCATTCTGCAAGGTCTCTTTTCATATTTGGCCACCAAAAATGTCACCGCAAATCTTGATACATCTTCGTACTTCCTGGATGAATCGAATATCTTGAGCTATGAGCTTCTACTAAGATATCTTCTTTAATATCTGGTACTACTGGAACCCAGATCCGTCCCTCGAATCTCAGCATTCCCTCGGTATCAACCTTGTATTTCACTTCTTTTCCCTCGACCACACTTTCTCTTATTTTCCTGCATTCCTCATCCTGCAGTTGAGCGTTCTTCACTTTGTCCACCAAAGTTGGACTGGCTTCCATCTGGTATAATTTTTTATCGGATTCTTTTGGAAATTTGATTTCCAACTCTAACCTTGCCATTGCTGAAATTGGCTCCTCCTTATCAGTTAACAACATCAACTTTTCTCTGCCTTTCCTACTCAAGGCATCTGCAACCACGTTAGCTTTGCCCGGATGATAAAGATCTCACAATCGTAATCTTTTATCAATTCCATCCATCTTCTTTGCCGTATGTTCAGGTATTTTTGTGTGAAAATGTACTTCAAACTTTTATGGTCTATGTAAATCTCACATTTTTCCCCATAGAGATAGTGTCTCTATATTTTTAGAGCAAATACTACTGCCGCTAACTCTAAATCATGAGTCGGATACCCTTTCTCGTAGTCTTTCAGTTGCCTTGATGCATACGCAATAACCTTGCCGTTCTGCATAAGGACACAACCCAATCCTTTGTGTGAAGCATCACTATACACCACAAAGTTTCCTGTATTATCTGGTAACGACAACACAGGTGCCACACTTAATTTCTTTTTCAGTTCTTGAAAACTTTCTTCACACTTCTCCATCCAAACAAATTTTACAGACTTCCTCGTCAAAATAAATCAACGGAGTGGCAATCTTGGAGAAATCTGGATAAACGCATCGTAATAGCCTGCTAATCCCAAGAAACTTGTCACTTCTGATGGAGTTCTTGGTTTTTCCCAATGTATCACAGCTTCAACTTTTGATGGATCTACCGAAATCCCATCCTTATCGATTACATGACCAAGAAATTGTACACGTTCCAGCCAAAATTCACATTTAGAGAATTTCGCATATAACTTTTCTTTTCTTAGCGTCTCTAGCGTCAGACGTAAGTGTTCCACGTGTTCCTCCTGAGTTTTAGAGTACACCAGAATATCATCGATAAATACCACCCCAGGAGATCAAGTCCAAGACCGGAGACAACCCCAGGAGATCAAATCCAAGCCCCGGAGATAACCCCGAGAAATCAAATCAAACCCTGGCGATAACCCCGGGAGATAAAGTCCAAGACCGAAGATAACCCCGGTAAATTAAATCAAAACCCAACGACAACCCCGGGAGATCAAGTCCAAGCTCGGAGATAACCCCGGGAAATCAAATCAAGCCCAAGAGATAACCCCAGGAGATTAAATCCATGCCCCGAAGACAACCCCGGAGATAACCCCTGGAGATTAAGCTAAACCCTTGTGACAATCCCGAGAGATGAAGTCCAAACCTAGAGACAACCCCGAGAGATCAAGTAAAACCCCACAGACAACCTCGGCAGATCAAACCATCCTCAGAGATAACCTTGAGGACTGTCAAAAGTCAACAACAGTCCAATCTCATAAGACTATAGGGACTCCTCATACTTAGGGAGATCAGCCCTTCGTACAATATATTCTGCACAAACATTTCAATGTAAAGCGTAAATTATCCCTAATAATAGGGTTGTTCTTCTCAGTATTTAGAGTACAAGTCTGCACCAAAGTGAGTTTGGTTTGGATACATTTCAAGGTAATTTGGAATTTAACGAACATCAACTAAGGATTATTTTAATAAAACTAATAACGTTATACTATGGAAAACTCATAACTGAATTGACATGGTAAATTAAAATCATGCTTTAGGAATAATCTAATAGCATACATATTGAATAACTATAACACTCCTTGCTTGAACAATATTAAGCCAAGGTTATTTAGAATTGAATACTAAGCATGCATAGCAATTTGAACGATAAAAATGTTCAACATTAGTATATATAAGTTTGCATGCTAAACAACAAGTTAAATGCAAGAATAACTTCCTCAATATCACAATAAAGTTTAGAAATCTTGCACCATTATATTGTAATCGAATTGGAAACAATAATTGGCTCAACAAGATAATAGATTTAGAGAACTTGCCTTGCTCATAGATTAAACCGAACAATTCGAATCACAATATCCTATATACATATGTCATCATGACATAGTTAGTCACTACCACTTTACAAACATAACTAAGTACACTCATCATGTAGGATTTAATTTTTAATCACATAATCACGTTACAAAATAAGTTAATTGTTAATAACATGCTCATGCATGGTATAGAAATACTGAAATCATAACTTAACAGTCCTACTATTAACACATAACAATTCCTTCAGATTTTGAGTACAAAAAGTACATTATCAGACCATTACGCTTAACTCGCGCTCTGACATACGGTTTATATTGTGGTTTGGTACTGACACATGCAATGATGATTCATGACTCGAAAATTAAACTACAAGGCCGCAGCTAGCGACAGCCTTGCAAACCGACATGTAGCGCGAGAGTTATATGAAGCTGAACGTTTGGCAGCGTATACTAATTGCGAACTTGACAAGCGACTACCGGAAATCACATGAACAAAGCCAATTTTGGCCTATAAACTACTTTTTAACAGCCTAATTATCAAGTAATTCATATAGAGATTCCATATAAACATAACTCAAAGACTCTTAACATGTTTTTATCCATAAAACAACATAAACAACGAATTTTAAACATCTAATTCCACTTTTTTTGATAAAAACTCACTTTTTGATGTTTTCAATGAAAATCAACACTATGATTTTGTTTTTCAACTAAAACAGTTAATTCAAAGCACTTTATCAATATTTATACATACTCTATCAAATTCAATAGTCAATTTATTAATTAAACAACTAGTTAAACCTTAATTTCTACCTTAAACTAAACCATATTCATATATATTCACATAAACTCTCTGTAAAATAGTTTTCTTCTCATATTACATAAATATCACTTGAGCTTGTATATGAAACAGTTATGGCCATTTTACTACAGGAGGTCAAAAGCGTCTCACCTGCACCACTTTTTTAGCGGCGGTAAGCGAAGACGATGTGTTGGGGCATGAATTCAACAGACTGGGCGCAAACTTCTGGCCTATTTTTGGCGTTGGGGCACGAAATTTGACGTTGGGGGGCCAAAACTCACAGAACCCAACCACGAAGAACAGAACAACTAAATTCTGTACTAAATGGTACTGTTAACATCCAAATTCACATGTACAACTAACATAATTTACACATAATCATAACCAATTGTTCATATACGAATTAACAACGACTAAACCAAGATTTTAGAAAACTTAAATTTTTGAAAACACGGTTTAAAAACCAAAACTCCATAGTTGACATATTTTAACACAGTAAAGACTGTAAATTCTAATACCAACCAATTTGTTTACTACAATTCTCTGAATTTCTTACCCAATTAACAATTCACAGTTCAATTTCACACACTAATTGATCATCATAATTGTTACTTACATAAGCCACATAAGAAATACATATACTGACATTATTTCTTCCTACTGTAAACCAAAATTTGCATGCGATTATTGTTTAAACACCATATCTAATCACTATAAACATGTATAACCCCCATAACTTAGTTACATAACAACAATTAGGAAGAAAAAGAATTCACAGAGCATAGAAAAATTTTGTCGTAGAAACCCATATATGCATAATAAGAGTATAGAACATACCTTTTTCTTCTAACAAAAATCCTTGCTACACACTGGAATTGTTCTTCTCTGGACAAGCTCTCTCTCTCAAATTCTCTCAAGTCTCAATTCTCTTTATTGCCTAGCACAACTAGAATGAAACTTTGATAGCTAGTATGCGTAACATAAGAAAACACAAACTGATATGGCCTTAATAGCCATCATCAGTTATCAAAATAACGTCTACAACATCAATACGTTATATTTATTATTTATTTTATTTTATTTATTTTATAAATTAGAAATATCAAAAGCCATAAGGCTTGTTTGGCAAACCATTTAAATTTTAAAGAATTTATATCCTTAAGCATTGTTTGGGTAAAACTAGATTAAAAGTACTTTAATTTATTTTTAATAACTCCTTATACTATAGTTATTTGTCACACTTTATTTAATCAAGCTTTCATATTTAATTTAATTAATTCAAATAATTGAGTTAATTAAATAATTCATTTAATCACATAACTCAATACAAATAATTAACCATCAACTTAAAATATCAATATAATAATAATTTCCTTAACTCATTAATTATTTATTTAACACATAAATAATTAATCAATTCAAATTAAACAAATATTTATTTAGCAATAAATACACCAATTAAATATTTATATAATTCAATAAATATTTAAAATTACAATTTAAATTTTTGGATTGTTACAGATGAAGTCGGGGAAAGACAAATGTTAGGACCTGAAATAGTTCAACAAACAACTGAAACAATCAAAATTATTCGTCAACGATTACAAGCATCTCAAGATCGACAAAGAAAATACGTTGATCCACATCATCAACAACGAAACTTTAACGTAGGAAGCCACGTATTCTTGAAGGTATCTCCTTGGAAAGGCAAGATACGTTTTGGCAAGAAAGGAAAAATAAGTCCGAGATTCATTGGACCTTTTGAAATTTTGAGGAGGGTTGGTGAAGTTGCTTATGAAATAGCACTACCTCCTGAGTTGAATCATATTCATAATGTGTTTCATGTGTCCGTATTACGACCATATAAACCTGATTATAAACATGTTATACAATATGAGCCAATCCAAATAGAAGAAGATCTTTCTTATATAGAAGAACCTGTGCAACTCGTCGACCGTAAAGAGCAAGTCTTGAGAAATAAAGTGATAGCATCGGTCAAAGTAATCTGGAGAAATCAGAACGTTGAAGAAGCTACATGGGAACTTGAAGATAAAATGTGCGAGAATTATCGTCAATTATTTACTTAACTTGTACTATAATTTCGAGGACGAAATTCTTATTAGTATGGGTGAATGTAAAAACCCAAAACCCTAATAAGACTCGTATGTGTAAAATCCCATTATATAAATAAAATTTCTCCGTTCTGAATATGTTATATGTTAATATATACTTTGTTTAACAAATTTGACCAAATAAATTTTTGTCCGAAAAACGTCGTGCTTGACACCATGTGCTTAAATTTTTTTCCCGTAATCGGATTTTTTGGTAAAATTATTTTGATAAGTTTCTTTTTCGTGCTTACACTGACAAAACGCTTTGTCGTGCTTGTTAGGATTAGTGAGAAATTTAGGTTAACAATCCTAAATT
Source organism: Panax ginseng (assembly GCA_020205605.1). Lineage (NCBI taxonomy): Eukaryota > Viridiplantae > Streptophyta > Magnoliopsida > Apiales > Araliaceae > Panax > Panax ginseng. The sequence continues at coordinate 120,418,845 of CM035134.1, forward strand.
AACAAACCCTAACCCTAATTAGCAAAAACCTAACCCTAATTTATAAACTAAACCCTAATTAGCTAATCTAACCCTAATTAGATTATTATAACACCTAATCATGGTTAATAAACTTTAATTAGGTACTAATTAACATTACTTAACAATCCTAATCATTAGAAACAAAACCCTAATCAAGATTAGTAAGATTAAAGCCTAATTAAGATACTAAACAAACCTAACTAGCTCACATGTAGGTTAGGAGTCACCATTCAAGTCCCTAGGCTACACATGACATGCTTGTAACTCCCAAGAAAGACAAAAATCATCAGATCAGATATTTATAGAGGCAAGTTGCTCAAAAATGACCAAAAAACCAAGTTAAAGAATTCTATAAATAGGAACCTTAGGGCTGAGCAAACTCACGAATTTACTAAGCCTAGATACACTTATAAACTTACCAAATCAAGCCTGGGTGATAGCAGCAACCAAATCATAACCTAGAATCGAAAATCATTCAAAAAAAGGTACAAACCCTAGTTCATAATTAGCTCTTTGATCCTATATTAGATTTGTTGTTTATATGTTCAGAATTATGTATTAGTATATTAGAAAGTATGTTAGATTGGTAGAACACATTTTCATAACATCTAGATGCCTTAATTAAGTGTTTTAAGAAATCTGGAAATTTTGAAAACTAAGTCGATCAAATCGAATGTCGTACTATAGATTCATATGTGTTGATGTTTTGGTCTGTTAATTATTTGGTATTTGTAGCCTGTTAGTAGGTCTTTAATCTGGAAAAGAAAACAGGTTTATTTGAACCATAGATTTCAAGTTATAAGTAGTCAAAGTGGGTTGATCGTTCAAGGATTGCAGTTTTCTGGGTTACCCAGAAAACTCAAGAACAGTCAAATTGGCTACCTTGACCAACCTTTTTAATCATTTTCTGGTTATTGATTTTGTAATGTTTTGTTATAGATCAATACTTTGATATATGTACTACATATTTATGATCTTAAATTGAACAAACAACGTATAGGTTTACTGGAATTAATGGTCAAAATCTGTTGATCGAGCTTGACCAAGTTTTCTGGGCTGCCCAAAAAACTAAAGAACACGAAGAACAGCGTTTGGTTGTACTTTGACCAGCATAATTAGAGACCTTAGATTTATGTTTTGTTCATGTTAATGTTATATATATGTACCCTGACATATATAATACATGTTACAACAAACACAACACACATCTAATACACATAATCAAAGATATTTAAGCCACAAAACTGTTGACCGGCCATGACTATTGTTCTGGGTTACCCAAAAACTCAAGAACAACTCTGACAGTTACTTTGGGCCTCTATAACTTCTTGTTATATGTAGGTTAAAGCCTAAATTTTGATTCATGTTATACTACTGTGTGAGTACTACTACAACAACTCTTGAACAAACCAAGAATCATTATCAGTATCATTTTATTTAGTGGTCAAACTGGTCACTCGACCATGACTTAACTGTTGCCCAGAACTCAAAAACACCTACAGCGACACTTTCTGTCACTGAAGGGCTTTAGCGACAGACAAAAATTAATTTTTCTAAAAATAAATTATAAAAAATAGAAATAATTAATAAATAAATAAAAAAACAATTTTAAAAATTATATTAAATAAGTATAATTAAATTCTGATATTTTTACATAAATTCAATAATTATTTTATTTTATTTTGATATTAATAATAATTAACTTATTAATAAAGAAATTAAAGTATTTATTTATAAATATTAAATAATTATGGAAAAATAATATTAGTGATATAAAAATTATAATAAATTATTATAAATTATTTAAAAATAATAAACAATGTTTTTGTAAAATTTTAAGTAAATATTAATTACTTATAAATAGAAATAAATGATTTAAAATCATTTAAAGGATAAATAAATGTTTTAAAAATATCCTAGAACTTATAAAATTATTATAAATGATATAATAAATTCTATAAATAAAATTTAGTCCATTTATCAACTTATTCAATATTCGGTAAGGTATTAAACACCGAAACCCTATTAAATCTAACCCGATATTATATAAATGCTATATTTGAGTATTGTTATCAATACTAACGTGTTAGATTTATATATATGAACATCGTAGGTATTTATTAATGATTGAATAGCATAACTTGACTGATCTACGCTCAGGCAAGTTTCCTAAACCCTAAACTTATTTCTTCATTATGTAAATGTCTTGAACCTATTAAACAAGATTTTTATTTTGATATGTTGTTGATATAATATACTACACCTACAATTGAATTACCTTTTTATTGTAAGGTTATTGCTATAGCTTCAGCATAACTAAGAAATGAACTGCTTATTCATATGACTTGTTAAGCTTAAATTATTGTGTCAAACCAAATTGATTGGTAAGACATCCTAATCTGAAGTTGGGCATCCCGTAAGGGATCTTCGGTCGATATATATATTGACACTAAGTTGGGTGCATTTGAGCACTAGCAGGATGAGATGCATACTCCTAGGATGTTGAATAGGCTGATCCCCTATATCATATCTGAATAAAATTTCTAAGTCTGTGTGACTAACAAAAATATAAATCCATAGTGAAATGGTGACAACTATCAGTCGAACTTTGAATTGTTGTACTTCTTCAAATCATATATTGTTATAAATACAAAACTTGCTGAGCATGTCATAGCTCACCCTTGCAAATTATTCCCTTTGCAGTTTTAGATGGTAACCCTGGAACATCTGGAGTAGATAAAGGGAAGCGTCCCTACATAGATTAGATTATATTCTTGTCTGTTTGAATACCTTGTAATAAGAAACTCATTATGAGAATCATGTAATCGTATCTTAATATTATATATATATAACATCTTTTATTTCCGCAACCGTGTTTTCTTATATATATAGATGTAAAATTAGAATTCTTCGAATCTAGTTGAGATCCTTGGGAACTATTTATCTGAGTGAGGGTATTAATAGCATGGATTGTTCATGTTATTATTAATACTCTGGATTTCGGATAAATAGTTACTATCGATATGATAGTATAAATTCGCTTGGCTTAAACTATACATCTGGGTGAGGGTATTAGTAATATGTATTGTTCATGTTATTACCGGTACGCTGAATTTCGGATAGATAGACTCTAGTCACAGATGCAGTTCATATATCCAAGTGAGGGTATCCAAACAAGTAATAGTTCTCTTGAGAATTGACATCTGTTATGGGATACTGTGAATTTTGGATCTATGGGAATTATATCAGATAGTCCTTCAATTTAATGTAATCTTGTAATCAGATACCATGGGTGTATAGATTTAAATGCATTATATATCGATTCATAGTAAGCACCATATCGAATACCGTGGAAGTATAGATATGGGAACGTTACAAGAGCATTGCCACAGTATCCCTAGTACAAATGGCATACATCGCGCCTTTCTACGATTTTTTTTTTGGTTGTTTTGTTATAAAATTTGATTTATGGAGCATGCTAATACAACTTAGATATGTTTATTTCAGTCCTTGACATACCAGTTATGTTTCCTTTCATATAATCAGTCACCTAGCTTGATTTCAAAAGAAAACTTGAGTTTTCAATATGCAAACTCGATAAACCATGTGTAACTTAAAATTCTAACTTAAAGACTTATTAGTGTGGTCTGATTTCATTGTACGTAAGCATGCAAGCATGATGTATAGTAAGTAGAGTAGTTTAGCATACTAAAAGACATTGATAACATGCTAATGGAAACTTAGAGTTCAAAATGGACATTGACTTATTATATTCATATTGATATTTTGATATTTTGATCTTGCAAGCATGGTAGTATGGTTTTGAAATGCATATCGGACATACTCACTTACGTATATGGATTTCATAATGAAGCATGATCATATTAACTTATTAGTAAGCTTTACTAATGAAATGCGAACTTTGAACGTGAATATTAACATACTACTTTGAGAGTTAGAATCTGATATTTGTGAACATATTTGATGATACTCTTAGACTCACTCATGTATCATAAATATAAATATATATATATATATATATATATATATATATATATATATATATCACCATGCTTAAGTATTGTAATTCAAGTAAAGTATAAATGAAGCATATTTTCAAAACAAAATGATGTTAATTACACATGTGATATGAATGCACACAAGCATGTCTAATAGGAGTTATATGGCTACCTTATATGTTTAATAATCAAGCATGTTAGACTTTGTGGTTTCATAACCTTTAATGGCCTAAACTTGTTGAGATGTCCAACTTAGAACCATATTATGCAAGAAGGGACCTAGATTGAACTTGAAAGATACGAAAGGACCCTTGACATGTTAATATATGTTATGTATGTAAGGATGGGTAAGCTAGGCCAAGCAAGTGATTGCTAAATACGGTTTGAATCGCAGCCTCATGCCGCTGATCTCCATAGTATAAATCGGTGGCGCTACGCCATTCTTCAGACTTGGAAAGTGACTTCTGTAATTTTTGAAGTATGTAGCATGCTAGTATAACTTCATTATGCTTATTTCTATTCATGACACACTGATAGAGGTAGCCTTGCATGTTAACACCTATCTTAGCTTGAATTGACAAAGTGTTTTAAAATAATGAAGTCTAACGGTAGTTTTGAGCTACGTAATAACATAAGTCTAAGATTTCATGATTGAGTCATGTGTGTACACTTGATCAATATATCAGGATTCTTTATCGATTATGTTTAACTAATGGGTATCCTATACTTATAATATACTATAAATAGGATTCGAAAGTGTTAATTTCTTAACGTCGATAAATTACGTTTAAGGCAAGTATCCTAAACCCTTGTATTACTTTATTCAACGGATATCGTAAACAAGCATCTAAACCTTATCCCTTTGAATGCAAGTTATTCTACTTATTCGTTAAATTGAGCTAATATGTTTAAACCCTTGTGAAAACTATTATTCATGTCGAACTTGGTATTGTTCTTAAATATTATGAAAGAGTCGATGCCATTTAATTAGGCTAGACTATATGCATGTTTATAAAACTATCCACACCAATTGAGTGGTGCAGAAATCTTGAAAATTGAGTTGAATAACCCTTATGGTAAGGGCAGTGTATGTTGTTGGAAACCCCAACACATGGGTGGATATTACTGTGGTGTTATGCATAACATGGAGTATTGTAGATTGATCATCTATAGTACTTGAATTTTTTTGGGTTATCAGTTTAATATTGGTCATTCTAGTAGATGTTCAATAGTCCTTAGTGACTGCTCAGTATAAATTGTTTTATTCCATTGGATACATTGATAACCTTTGAATTCATATATTTTATTGATCTATATTGAACTATCCTTTCGTATTGGTTTCGAGAATTGTTTATACTCATTGTTCATGATATTATTCTAATACCCTGAACCATCTTGGAGATTATACTATGATATTCCAAACTTGTAATATTATATTCTTCACCCTTGTTGAATATTACTTGTTGGGAAATTTGTGCTCACCCTTGCTTATTTAAAACCTTTCAGTTAAGGTGGAACAGAGAAGTGTCTCTGGAAAAGACAAGGGCAAGGGCAAGGCTACCGACTAGCTTGTTCTTTTATGTTGAAATTTTATATGTTGTGTTCAGACTGTTTTCAGATAATGTTTAAGTTTAATTAGGATTATTTAATAAGTTCTTATTTGATATTATTATGTAATCCATTAAGTACTGTAGGTTGCGAGACTTGGGGGAATAATTATAATAAATCATTGTATATTATTCTAAATTAGATCTTCTGTTGTGAATGTGATATTTTAGTTATTTTGTATGACATGAGCACGTGACGAACCGAATTCGAGTGACCAAGTGTCGATCCGAATTTGGGGGCATCACAGGCATAACACTACTTCCAGACAACTACACATAGACCTACACACACATTCAGATAAAAGTTTAAAATAAAAAGTGGTAGTAACTGTGTCATCACGGATGTCGGGGGGTGCCTAACACCTTCCCCCCGCATAATCAAGCCCCAGGATCCTAATGAATCTCGGTTTTGCAGACCAGTTAAATAGTGTCACATCACTAGGTCTATGTACAAACCATTTCTCGGTTGAGTTGGTACAACCATTTAAAAATACCAACTGGCGACTCTTACAGTCAAATCGTCAACATATACATGTCGAACCTTTTCAAACTTGTTTTTTCAAACAAATCTCACCTAACATGAGAACACCAAAAGACAAGAATAGAAAGGGATAAATAAAATCCCGACGTCGACAATACTGTTATTGAACTCTGTTCGGTGGAGCCTGGATTTAACATCCGGAGCGTTTATTGCTTTATATATATATATATATATATATATATATATATATATATATATATATATATATATATATGATCGCTTTATCAAACTGCTGAGTTAGATTTGCCTAAATCTGGCTATTTCTCACTTTAACCGGTTCATGGTGACTAAACTGGAACCGTTAAAGCTGAAAAACTCATATTTACTCAAATCTAGTTCATTTTCTAGCTTTTGTACATATTGCATTATCATGTGAGCCTAGGAATCATGTGTTCACAGATTTAGTTCCTGAATCTAGATTCGGTTCCCGTAATGGACATTTTAAGTCGCAGCCAGTTTGTAATTTATTCACGGTGTTTGAATTTCCTTAAATGACTATCATTTCCCACAAGGATTTCGGCACTACTATGTATCTTATTTTCTCGAAGATGCTTCGCATCTTGAAAATAATAAAAGCAATCAAGTCGAACATTCAATAAAATGAAAGTATCAAAGGCCTCAATTACTTTTGAGCACAAGGGTTTGAAAAACCTGTTTTCTAAAACATCATTTCTATATCTTGTTAAAATTGAACTTTTATACAAAAATTCAAACTGTTTGTATATAGGTGCAAACGAGGCATAACACTACTTCCAGACAACTGCACATAGACCTACACACACACACATTCAGATAAAAGTTTAAATTAGAAAGTGACGGTAACCATGTTATCACAGATGTCGGGGGGTGCCTAACACCTTCTTTCCTCATAATCAAGCCCCTAGACCCTAACGAATCTCGGTTTTGTAAACCAGTTAAATAGTGTCACATCACTAGGTCTATGTGCAAACCATTTCTTGGTTGAGTTGGTGCAACCATTTAAAAATACCAACTGGCAACTCCTACAGTTAAATCATCGACATATACATGTCGGACCTTTTCAAACAAATCTCACCTAACATGAGAACACCAAAAGACAAGAACAAAAAGGGACAAATAAAAATACCGACGTCGACAGGTGGCGACTCTGATGGGGACTCTAGTAAGAGGGCTTAAGCCACTATTCAAAGCTTTTTAAAACTTCTATCTACTTGTGCTTGAATATTGCATTTACATTTGAATGAATGTGTACTAATGCATTTACTTACTACACTTAGTGCTTCGTACCATATCTGCATATGATATTAGTGTTGCGCACATATCATCATTTCCATATGGTGAGACGTGTTGTATGTGAATATATGTTGTGTGGTCCCTCCACCAGAAGGCTATCCTGTCGGTGTTTGATTACTGGACTCGTAGGGAGACTAATTACAACGAGGCTCAGGAAAGGCACCACCCAGATTTGCTCTAGTTGAAAGATCAGATTAACTTTCCATCGAGTAAATTGCGATGATCTGGGAACCTTCATGCCAAAAACCCGCGATAGTAGCCTAATATAGGTCAGCCTCTGATAAACCAAACGCGAATGGAGTCTCTTCATTCCTTCCCATTTTCAATTACCTGTAATTTTAATTACTTGTAATTTCATTTCCATGTCAAGCTCAATGTATTAGAAAATATAAAGGATTATGTGAACATGCATTCCTTTTCATATCAAAACTTATCATAATATCCTGTCATTAAAAAAACTGACATCCATTTTGCAGGATAATACTCCTAAAAAATGGACACATCACATAACATGTAACATTGCCACATTTCCCTAAGACTAAACTACGTAAGTCTTTTTGTAGGGAAGCAATTGGTCCAGTTACTCGTTCAAAATCCAAAAAGGTACTAAGCCTACAGCCAAACATGGCTACATCTATCCAGTCTAATCCTACTCATGTCTCTCGCGAGGAGTTCGAAGGATTAAGAAATCAAATCACAGAGTTGGCTGTTCTGCTCAAAGAATTACACAAGTCAACTCAGGGTCCACAAATACACATTCACACAGAATCCTCTACACATGGAGGAACCCAGGGTTCGGACAAAGAAGTTCCAGCACCTAAGTCTGATAAAACCAACAAAACCCCTGAAATCACCCATCTTAAAGAAGATCAAGACACCGGTGATATTCGAAAGAAGGTTCTACAAATGGAAGAGACCATTCAGTCCATCAAAGGGATTGGAACACATGGGAGTGTTTCATATTCATACCTTTGCATCTTCCCCGGGGTTCATTATCCGGAAAAATTCAAAACTCCTGATTTTGAGAAATATGATGGATTGGGAGATCCTTATACCCATTTGAAAGTATTCATTGGAGAGCTCGGATCCTTTGTTGAGATTGAAAAGTTTAGAATGCAGCTATTTCAGAAAAGTTTGAATGGAGAAGACAGAGCATGGTACACCAGGTTGGATAACTCCAAAATTCACAGTTGGGAGGAGTTAGCCCATGCTTTCCTCAGTCAATAAATCTTTCAAACTCAGATGGCTCCAAACCGGTATCAAATTACCAAGGTCCAGAAACAAGTCAATGAGTCATTCAGAGAGTATGCCCAAAGGTGGAGGCGTCTGGCTGCTCAAGTTATCCCATCTATGACAGAGTTTGAAATGGTGATGACCTTCATAGACATTCAAGAAGCTCCCTTTTATGAGAGGGTCTTAGCTGGCATAGGCAAGCCATTTTCTGAAATGATCAAACACGGAGAAATGGTTGAAATGGGATTAAAATCAGGGAAGATTCAAGACCTTGCCGCTCTAAAAGCTATAGTTGAACACATCCAGTTTGGTAGTTATGGAAACAACCCCCGGAGGGTCCATAAGAAGAAAGAAGAGGATGTTTCCATGATACTGCAAGGACAAAAAGGTAATCAAAACTTTCCTATTCAAAGGAGAAACGACTCCTCTTTTCAAGCACAGTCTTCAAACCCTCCATTACCAAAAAGTGGAGAAGTTAGATGTATCTGAGTGTTCACACTCTTAGGAGACTCACTCGAAAACATTGTCAAACTTCTGACAACTCAGAAGAAAATTGTTCATCTCCTTCCACCAGCCAACCAGAGTGGAAAAGGTTTCAATGCAAGCAAAAAGTGTTCTTACCATGCTGGAGCTGTAATAAACCGGGATTTCGAATAATCCAAATTTTACGAATAAATTTTTTTATTAATATTGACATTGACTGTTAATATTGTACTGTGTATCTGTGATACGAGTATCGAGAAAGTGGTCAATTTGTGTATTGACTGTAAAATAAAAGTAGAGTTGTGCTTAATAGCTTTAGAAACCCTAACCCTAATTTCTGGATAGGGATTTGATAGAAAATATAATTAAAATAATTATATTGATATGTATGTGTTTGTACTGTATAGAATTTTTGATCAAATGATTGATCGGATAAGGTTTAAAATTTATAAACCCTATAAGAGATTAGAAACCCTAATCTCAGAATTAAAAACCCTAATGCGCAGTTAGAAACCCTAATTGTACGATGGGAAACCTTAATTTCAAATTCGGGAATCCTAAAACCCTAATTAGGAAACCCTAAACTTAATTGGAAAGCCTAACATGTTTATTAAACTTAAATATGATTAGGAAACCCTAACTTAATTAGGAAACCCTAATTGTGATTTAGAAATTTTAAATTTTCTAATTAAAACCCTAATTTGGAAATTTTAGAAACTAAAGTTTTAAAACCTAAGGGTTAGAACCTTGGGGTTAAACCCTAAGGGTTTAGAAAATGTCAAGTATGCCATTAAAATCATTTTGTAAATGACAAAAATGTCTTTTTTATATTCTTTATTATGTAACTTGCAATATTTGCCAAGACCTTTAGTTGGTGAACCACTATCTTAACTTTGTGACATAAATCTCCAGCAATATCAGTTTCTTATATTAGATCTAAGCAACCTATTATCATATATATAGATTTGGGAGAGAGAAAATCACATAACTTGCGATTTTTCATACAAGCTCTCACCAACTTTTTCTCTCAACCAAACCTCCGAATATAGCAGGTATATCATTCACTAAATCACCTCTAGAAACACCAATATCAGATAAAGAGATCTAAGATCAAAGATTTAGCAAGAAGATATAAACCCTAGATAGCCCTTTGATCTTGTATGTTTGTAAAAAGTTTTGTTTAAGTGTTTAATCATGTGTTATATGATGTTTTTAGATGATCTATGTTGATCCATCATGGATCCATAGCATCAAAGTGCCTTAAAATGATGATTTTTCAAAACTGTTCTTGAGCTTGAAATGTAGTTTGACAACGAAATGTCAGGGGCTTTAAATCTTTGTCTGTTAATCATTTTTGTTGTTTTAAAGTTTGAATATGTAGCTTGTTATGTGGTCTTTGTTCTGCAAGTGAAATCAAGGTCATTGGATGTCCAGATTTTAAGATATAATCGGTCAAAACCCGTTGACCGGACATGATTGGTCAAAATCTGGGCAACCCAGGAAGTATAAAACAGTGTCTGACAACCTTTTGAACGGCCCAGACCTGACAGATTTGATGTCGTTTGATGATTTATTTGTAACCACTTTATAGCTTGTTGACTGGACTATAGATTAGTGCTTTTAGAACATTCAAACAGTAAATAGATCGAATGTAGCAAGTGGTCAAAGTAGCCTACTCGACCATGATAGTTGTTTTCTGGAAATTCCAGAAAACCGGATGAACAGCCCTCTAACAGACTTTGACTAGTTTATAACTTGTGATTGTGTTATGTTTTGACTGATCTATTGTTATATTATTGTTCCTTGACATAAGGACTCCATATTTGAACAATTATATCACTCGAATCATGACTGGAACCAAGATTAAATGGAGCATGCATGTAAATAGACAACGCGAAAAAAACGTTGTAATTTCAGTCAGAAAAACGTCGTGGTTAAAGGTATTATCTATTTGACACCCTTACACAACGTTTTTAAAACGTTGTAGTTAAGCACAATACACGTTTTTTAGGAAAAAAACGTTGTAAATTTATTTTTCAAAAATTAGCAGATACTTAAAAACATTGTAGAAGATATGATTCCACAACATTTTTTGAATAAAAATATTATTATTTAGTATATCAGACAACGTTTAGGCACATTTACACAACGTTTTTAAAATGTGATAGATTAAAAAAAGAAAAGAAAAACAACAGGTTGTGGTTCACCTACATTACCAATGTACCTGCAATATGCTAATGCATGAAAGATTAGCATATTGTAGCTTGAAAGATTAAAAGAGTTGGTACTTCAATCATTTATCAAAGATTCCAAGTAATCCAACCACACACAATTCTACAGTTTCCACAAACAATCTTATCTTCAAAGTATGACAAGACATTAGCAAATAAAGAAAAATTTCAAAAATTCCAGAAAGACAGATATACATAAATTGGGAGAAAGGTATAGAGCCTCTCTATTTTAAGTATTTGCATTTAATGACAAGTTAGAAAGCTTCTATACTCTACAGTAACCCCTTATACAATTTGTTGGCAGAACATGAAAAGAGTAAATGCAATATTGCTTTTACATTTTGTTGATGCATAAAATGCCACAAGATATGAGAAGGAAAAATAACAAACATTCTGTATAAATAAATTAGGAACCAACTTGATAAAGATTCTGTATAATCTTTTCACTTCATCACAAAGGATTAAATTGATAAAGATACAAGGTAAAAATCAACTATTACCAAGCCTTTGAGGAAATAAGGCTTCATCATCCAACTGAGATTCAATCCAGTCCATCAAGTACTCAACATATTTTGGAGCTGAAACTTCAATAGGTTTCTTGATCTGTACACCATCTGCCCATCTATACTCGTACCTGAAAATTGAAATTTACCATCTCCATAATATCAGGCGCTATACACATTATAATCTTAAAACAGAAGAACTATTTGGGTAATAGCATAATATGGACAAGTCAATGGTAGTATATCAAACTCAATGTAATTCGCTTCAGCAATATAATTTTCACTCCCAATTCTTTGCAAAGAAGATACGTCACTAAGATCTCTAGATATGACCATCAGTTCATGAATACGGTCCTCATAACCACTGCACAATTGAAGAGTGAGGTACAACCCTCCTAGAAATACTGCAACCAAAATGCCTACAAATTGGATCTGTTTTTTGCATAGCAGTTGGTCATAAAATGGCAAAAAGTAGTTTTCCCAAATGACTGAGGATATATCTAGCATGTCAACTACTTCTATTAGACAAAAAAATGCTGAATGATAACAGAGTAACAATTAATCATAAAGAGGGAACCAGTCAAAGCAACAACCAGATATATAAATGTCCAATTACTTGTGCCATAAGAATCAAAGCACGTGAAAATGTCACCAGCATATCTTCATAGAAGATTTTCTCATTTTCCAATACCGCAAAATGCTAAAATATAAATGGATGAAGAAATACCTTAGACGATTAAGCCTTCTCGAACTTATGGACAAGGTTCCCAGGGATTGAATCAGAATCACTTCTGGCTTTCCTTAATAACTCCAGTTCCCTGGAAAGTTGGGAAATTTCTTCCGTCTTTCTCAGAGAGTCAGATTCCAGCTCAGCCATGTCAGTTTTTAAGCTCAAAATCACATCATCCTTCTCATTGTTTGATGACTGCAATTGCTCCATGTTTGCCAGAAGTTTCTCTATCTTCTCATTCGCTTGTTCAACTTCAGCATTTTTACCCCTTAGTTAATCAGTTAAGTTGCTCTCCAGCTCCTTATACTGGTTCCATGCAAAATCCCTCTCAGATAACAGAGCAGACAACTCAGAATTTTTCTTCGAACCAAGCTTCTTCTTTTCATGTTTTAGTCTCCTCAGTTCACTTTCCATTGCCTTATGGTGCTGCTCTTCCCCCTTTTTACTGTCATTCTTAAGTGCACATTAATTCAAAAGTCAGAAAAACATTGTAAGAAGGAAAATAGTGATCCAGATTTATAAAGAAAAAAAAAAGACAGAGAGAGAGAGAGAGAGCAATATTACAAGGGAACTTACTTTTGGATCGGAGCATTTACGAGAGAGGATGTCAAACCATTCTTTAAAATCTGCCAGTTCACTTTGTGTATTTTCTGCATGTTTAGATGAAATAATTCAGTTTACAAAATTAAATTGTGCGAAACAAAAACATCGGATGAAACTAACACCACTCCCTTCTCCTACCCATAATAAACACATAAATAAACAAAATAATTAACACATAAATAAACGAAATTAAGTGTCCTTCCCTGTCTTTCCTTGCTTCCTATTTTTGATAATGAGCCAATAATATGTCTATGTATTTAGAATTTCATTTACACTATGTTTGGCAACTCAATTCTAAGCTTTGGAAATGGAATTGCAATTCCATAGATAGTCTCAATTCCAATTCCAAGGCTTGGTATTGGGTTGTCAAACCTTTATATACTTTTGAACTATAGCAAATTCAGATCATCAGTTCAACTTATTTGTACCGTTAATAACCATCTGATCAATTTTTATGGCTAAGATAGAATAAAATATATTTCATGAATGGAACCACTACGAGCTAGAGAAGTTTGTGCAGACGACTTTCTACTAGCTTCAGCACTAAGCTTAGATATGAGAAGTGGTCAGCGGTCAAAATTAGCAGTTACTTTCCAATAATTGAAGCAAATCAATAAAAGTTTCAATGGTATCAGGTAGTCTGATGAATCCCATGTTTCCTCAAGTCCATTCAATCAAAAAATTATTCTTGCCACTGAGCAAGGAAAATATAGACATATCAAGTAAAATCAAATGCATCTTTCGCATGAGGATGTAAAAGATAGTATGTCAGGTTGACTAAAACAACCCTCCGTTAAACCATTAATTTTTCTTGCCATACTTGTTTTAAAAACTTTTGTGGCAATCGCAAGAAAATATACAAGATTGCTACTAGGTATACGTGCAAAATGTATACCAAGAAACATAAAATACCACAATAAACCCAAGCACAAATAAAAGTGAATATTTAATTAATACCTCAGCATCTAAACCATGTGCATTCCTCCTGATAACATACTTTAAATGTGAGCGATCCAAAGCCTCCCAAAGGTCAGCCTCATTGTGCTCATTGAAAGGATCAAGATTAAATCGAACAGTTCCTAGGAAAAATACGATAACTGTAAGGTTAACACAATACTTAATTTAAAGCAAATAACAAGCTACCTAGTTTTTGAGCAAGACCTAAAAAAATTGCCTACAACACCCAAATTCCAAATTACAAACGCACAGAATATACTAACATACACAACCTACAAATGGATATTACATACCAAAGAAAAGAACTGGTGTCAGTGATCTCCTTGCCTTGGGACCGAGACCTCAAGTTCTTCAAGAGCTGAAGCATATTGAACCTCATCAAATGCCACAGGAAAGCTGTCATCAAGGTAAAAAAAACTGAGTACTTTTGAATTTTAGCCACTATCTTTCTTGAAACTACATCAATGATAACCAGCTCCACCAAAACAAGAAAGGTCCTGAAATAAGTTAAGTGACAGCACAATATAATGTTGACCAATGAGAGGCAAGGTCAACATCTGAATATAATTTCTGTTCATTCAAATCAGGATCTTGCTCAAATAACTAAAAATTTACAATACGAGCCTCATACAATAGTTTCCATATGCCAGCTCAATGTCTTGCTTAAAAAGCCTGATTTTGTTTTTTACAAGTTTTGATTTATTCTTGTGGCAATGGCTTATAATTCACAAGCAACATCTGTCAACTGGTGTCATTCACTTAGAAGAATGCCCAAAAATGCCACATCCGGGAAAATTATTTTACCAAGTATATAAGGTCTAAATTTCGGCTTGACACAGGGTTCATGACATATCTAAGATTTCAAAATAGCAATAGCATAAAAGCGAAGCAATGGGTCAGTGATGCAGCCTAGATCAGGAAACGAAGCATTTTTAGAAGCTCCTACGATAAGAGCACAATTCAATTGGAAGATTGTTTTGTCTGTTTGACCATTAATTTAGACAATTTAATAACACCTACAGAGTTAAAATACAAAAAAAAATATAGAATCAAATTGTATAATCCATCAAAAAACTAATAATCAAATTTAAAGTATTTTTGTCAAGAATAAAAAGAGAAGGGGAAATTAAATAAAAAATAAACCTGAAACTTGGCCATCTCATCTTCAACGAGATGCTGAGTAGTAAGAACAGGAACACTGCAATTTTCGGTACACCTTCCTATATCTTCCTGCTTTCTACTCCTGTCAAAGCACTCGTAAGCACACTTGAAGTATGCCTGCTGCAAAAATTATAGGAAACAACTCACAACCCATTATTTACATAGAGAAAAAAGAAACATATATATATAGAGAGAGAAAAAAAATAGGGAAGAGAGAGAGAAGGACCTGGAGGGTGAAATTGACATGGTCTTGGATGGGCGAGAGTTGGGTTTGAGCAGCAGAGTTCAATTCGTTGAGTTTCTGCCTCAATCTCTCTGTTACAATTCGTTCTTCTGCTGCTGCCATGTGATCCATTTCTTTCCTCAACGATTTTTCTGTCTTTCCTGTGACGAAATTCTATAGGAAGAAATTGGGGTTTTAGGGATTTTGAGGTAATATTGTGTCGGACGGCGATTATAGGCGATGGTGGTCGTGGAGACTGAAGAAGAGAATCGAATCTTCACCGAGGAAGGTAACGATTTCAAAACGGAGGGATTGTTGTATGAAAGGCAGCAGTCCATCAACAAACACTATTTGAGCGTGTGTTTTGAGTGTGAGAGAGAAAGAGGGTTTCTTGACATTGCTATGTCAACTGACGAAGAAGGGCCATTAAATTCGCCATTTTTCTTTGTAATCAGATAATGGAGTTAGGGTTTGAGGACTTCGAAAAGGAGAAGGGACGAATGAAGACTTACGTGTTTTTTTTATTACCCGACTCCCATACCTCCGTGTTTTTGTTCCCTCCGTGTTTTTTTTATTACCCGACTCCCATACCTCCGTATTTTTTTTCCCTCCGTGTTTTTTTACATACATAAAGTTTTCTTTAAAAAAAAATTTATAACATTAAATATATAACGTTTTTTCATATGTATCTACAACGTTTTGATAAAAAACGTTATGGAAAAAAATACCACAATATTTTTTATAAAAACGTTGTGGTTTAAGTGTTGTCTATTTACTTCTTTGTACTAGTATGAAAGTGATTGATCGACTATCTGGGTTTCTGGAAAATCCAGGAATGTTCTGACAGTAGGTTTGCTAGTCCAGATTTTTTTGTTGTGTTGATGTATGACCTAAATAATTGTTGATAGTTGTAGTACTATATACTGACTACAATATCAATGCTTGAGATAGCCCAGAACATGAATGTACAGAGAATTCTAGCCAATCAAACGTGCACCCTTGAGACTGGTCTGACAGTGTTCTTGAGGCTCAAAAACACCTAAGACGACAGAAAATGTCGCTAAAGGCCTATAGCGACAGTTTTTAATATATTTATTTTCTGATTTTCCGAAAATTATATAAAAATAGAAATAAATTATAAAAATTAACAAAAATGGTTTTAAAAATATTTTAAATTATGAAAATAATTTTTGATTAATTTAGATATTTTTCATTAATATTTATAATTATTTGAATATTAATGATATTTAATTTATTTAATTAGTATATTAAATAAATTAGATAAAAATAATTTTAATTATATAAAAATCATTTTAAATATGAATAAAGTATTTAAAAATATTTTGAGTTATAAAGTGTAACTTTTAATATTTTTAGAGAATTTTCATTAATAATTTAATATTAATGATATTAGATTTATTTAATTATTAAATTAAATAAATAAGTTAAAAATGATTTTATTGATTTAAAAATTATTTTAAATGAGAATAAATTGTTAGAAAATATTTTGAATTATAAAATATATTTTTCAATATTTTGGAGAATTCTCATTAATAAATTAATATTAATGATATTAGATTTATTTAAATATTATATTAAATAAATGATAGAAAATGATTTTACTAATTTAAAAATCATTTAAAAATGGGAAAATGAATTAAAAATATTTTAAGTTATAATTAATAACTTTTAATATTTTGATGATAAATTCATTAATATTTAAATATTAATGGTGATGGTTTAAAAATGATTTTAAAATCATTTAAGTAGAATATTGATGATTTAAAAAAAATTAAGTTATTAATAATAACTTTAATATTTTGACAAGTATGTTATTAATATTTTTTATATTATTGATGATAAGATTATTGGATATATAAATCATTTAAAAATGATTTCAGTGTTTGAAAAATTATTATAAATTATAATAATTGTTTAAAAATTATAAAAGATTCCGAAAAATATTATAAATGATATTTGACTTATCTAAAATAATATTAAAGCTTAGAGATCGAATTTAATTGACAATAGCTGTATTAATTGTCGGATAGGGTGACCAGAACACTGAAAATAGACTAAAGTCCAACTAGACAGAACTAGTTAGATTTGATAAGTGTTTATATAGATTATAAACACTAATATGACTATGTGTTAATGTGTCTAGGAGAAATATTGACTGTAAATTACAATATTGTGTGTTGTATATTATTGTGCTAATTGTGAGACCGATATTATTGGTTATAGGTCTTACGAACGCAGATAAGTATTTTATGTAGCTGTAATCAGCGGAGAAGGCAAGTTTCCTAACTCAACCTTGAGTTAATACTTTTAAATAATTTAGTGGTTAATTATTGTTAATTATACCATGTCCAAGAATCTATTGTTGATTATTCGCAGCTAGTGTATGTTTAATAATTCAAATTGAATTGTTGATTCTGAAATATACTCAGAGAATAATTAGTGTTGGATATATACATCCGTAAAAGTAATATTGATAGTATAGATAATTCCCGTTTATTGTCGAATTATGTTGAGAAATGTCTTAGCTAATTATTCTGGCTAGACAAACATTTTGTTAGAACTTGATAGATTCGAGAAGAGAATTCAATTATTATTGACAGATCGATGCCAATTATTTCGGCTAGATCGAGAAGTAATTAGAAATTGAAATCATAGTATTTCGTTGTTAAATCAAATCTTTATTCTGAGACTGAGAAGAACAACCTTTTATATAAAGGGAACATTTTATTGGTCGTATATTCGGCCTTTGCGCGCGATAAATATTATGCATAATATAGGGTATAATAAAGCTGATCACTTTATATACTTGTAGAGGGGTATGATTTAATTTTTATGGTTATCTGATACACCTGGGTATATCAAAGTCAAATCTTTGATAGTTACTCGAGAAGAGAAGTTCAAGATCCAATGGATCGCTTAGCATAAATCTGAAAAACATTCCACTTTGCTATTTAGTAGAATTAATTCTTGATTATTCATTTGAATATCGTAGAAAATCTTGAAAGCGTTGTACTCTTTCATTATTAGATTATTGTTGCGTATAATGCGAGAAGACCTGTTATTTATTTCTATACATTTATCGTATGTCTTAACTTGCGGGGAAAACTTGTTGCTCACCCTTGCTTAATAAAACTTTTTAGCTAAGGACGAAGTGGCAGAAGGTACTGTGAAGAAGAATAAAAGAAAAGGCATCGTGATAAATTAGTTATGATTAGCATATTTATTATGTTGTTTGTAAACCCTTTTTGTATATCTAAAGGATATGTTTGTAATGTTAAGGTTAGCGGACCTGGGACTAATGTATTAACAATATATGTTAATGTGATATGTATTACTATTTTCATATGAATGGGTAGTTAGATGGTATTATATTGTGGATTGTGAACACCAAACTCGGGGGTCAGGTAACTCAAATTTAGGGGTGTCACATGTTGGTATCAGAGTTGTAGGTTATAAACCTTAAGTGGGTTGGGGGAAAACCCTAGGATTATAACCATAAGCGAAATCTAGAAAACTCATTTAGAGTACTAAGTGAGGGATTGTCGAAGCATATCGATAGTGAGATTTATGGACGCATAATGTGTGAAGTTTGTACTAGTGAAGTACTAATCAAGTTGTTTAAACTGGTTGTAGGATATCGGGAGAAGATAAGATGAATACGAAGATGCGATTTCTTTGCCGCATTGGTGCGATGAGTCGAGGTGCCCAGTAAAAGCGAGTCGATGAGAGGAGGTGGGAAAAGATGAACCTATGATCAATCTCGGGAGTGATCATGATGATTATCCCGAGATGTATCTAAGTGGTGATGAAGAGGCGGAGTCTGAAGAAGCTAAGGTGGAGTTAAAGAATAAGATTAAAGTTGGAGAACAAGATCAACTATCTGCAGAAGTTAAAGAACTCCGGAGTAAAGTATTTCTCTTAGAGGAGTTGTGGAAGACTTGAGCGGCGTTACGAAAATGAAATCAAGAAAACGGAATGAGCTAAAAGCGCAGTGGAGACGAGAATGAATGGATGTGAAGGTGGTGGATCGTCTGAAGGAACCAGCAAGAATAGCAAGAATAAAATAAAAAGGGACAAAGACAACGATAATTCTGAAAATTCAAACCCGAAGAAGAGGCAAGCTTGCAGTAAGTGTGGAAAGTCCCACGTGGGAGAATGCATGATGCGGAAGAACGTGTGCTTTAACTGTAAGCAGGAAGGACATATTTCCCTACATTGTCCTAAGCCGAATATGAGGAAGTGTTTCTCATATGGTAAAATGGGTCATGGATTCAGCAAGTGCCCCAACAAGAAGAAGACTGGTGAAGGGAGTGGTCGGTAGATAACTTACATATAAGTGATAATATCTTTTGGTAGAAGGTTATGATATTAAGTGTTTTAATATCGAGAATGATGTATAAGCATATATAAATATATATGTTGGTATGAATGAAATCTTTATTTTCTTTATGAATATAAGATTAAAATTAATTTTTGAGTTCTTAAAACTCATACTTATGGTAAGTTCATGACTCATAATTATATGAAATGTTTTGAACCCCTCAGTGAATGGACGCCAAAGGTCTGACTAGGATAAGTTCATACACTCACATAATTGTGGCAAGTTTCTGAACTCATAAGTGTGGTAAGTTTGATGAACTAAGAATAGATTCATGAAATTGGTAAATGGCAACTTTTGTGTAAAGTTGGAGAATTGCAACTTGTTGTGTAAAGTTGTGTATGTTAATCCTAAAATTATTTAAAAAGGGATAGTAATATGTATTTAAGTACTAAATGTACTATGTGCTATTTGAATAAAATATGCGGTTATATGAGAACTATGTGTTGAATTCTTATTGTGTTAAGAATTTGTATGAGAAAGAAAATTAATATAAGATTTTTATTTAAATTAGATCATGCTTGCTAGGCAACGTAATCGAAACCAACGAGAAGAGCGATCGGTAAATAACGAAGGAAGTGCATGGCGCGCCCAAAAATAGTATACATCACCTATTTTGAGTTGCCAAATCTGAGAATGCGAATACAAATACAATCTTTAATATACAACAAGAAAGTTGTGAGTTTTAATACAAATATTATCTTCCAGACAATAGACAATATCCACTCTCAGAATAAGTCCTCATTACATAAAAATGAGGACTACTAATACTATCATCTAGACCGTCACTCCGTTCCCCGACTAGTCCCGGCTACGTTTTCATTTCCTGAAGAGAACAGTGAAAGAAAGGGTGAGCTCAACTAGCCCGATGAAATATTATGACTAAGATAATGCGAGAATAAATTATCATTAGTCTTCAATGATGTTAAAGCGATAAAATACAATAGACATCAAGTTTAAGCTGCGGCGGAACATGCAATCCATTAAAAGAGTCAAGTAGAGAATAAAATCTACTATCTTTTATGATTTAAAGGTTTTCATCACTTTTATCAATTTAGGACTCGACAATAAATAATCAACATCATCCATGCACTACGACCGAGGATATTCATAAGTATCACAACCACAAATTATCCATGCACTATGGGCCGAGGATATTCGTGTATTCATCGATGGTCATGATCATGCCAACAATTTGTCCATCAATGCACTACGGGCCAATGAGGACTTTTACCACATCATTTGTAACATTACGGTCATGATTATATCGAATAATCCACAGTCATAATCATACGCCAAGTCCAACTATACACAACAGCCGAGATGACTTTCAACATAATATAAGCATGAGGATGATGACAATGATATAAGAATTCAATAAAACAAGTTCAAGAATTAATTTATCAAGGAACTAACGCGTCTAAATTGTCAACATGATACTTCTTTGTAGAGTAAAATTCAAGAATGCTAAGAAGAATATTTCCATAAAAAGATCTTTGGATGAAGCGCAAATATCGAGGATATTCCACTAATTTCATGGAGTATAGAAGTCAAACTTTAACCAACTTGAGTATAATAAAGAATGAAATAACAAAAGAAATCACCCGTGCATGCGATAGACCCTTGCAGATAGGTTATTCTAACGAGAATAATAAATAATGAGAACCGTGTGGGAGAAATTTGCACCGACGAGGATATTCAATGAGAATAATAAAGAATGGAATAACAACAAAAATCACCATGCATGCGATGAAGCGCTTACGAGATAGGTTATTCAGCGAGAATAATAATTAATGGAACGGTCAAAGCGTAATAAATGACCAAGCGAGGATATTCTAACAGAATAATAAATAATGGAAGCAGTCGTGCGTAAAAAATGCATGTGAGGATTTCAGCGAATAATAAAGAATGAAATAACGGAAGAAGAATTTTACCATGTATGCGGTGACTTGTAGACAAAAGTTATTCAACATAATGATAAAGAATGGAATAATGAGAAGAATTTCACCAAGTATAGGGTAGCCAGCGTATCTGAGTTATTCAGCAGAATAAAAAAAATTGAATAACAGAAGTTCTCTTCATGAATACGAAAAAATAATACCATTTACCTTATAAAGAAGAGTACTCCGACGGTAGAGCGAGGAAATACTTGAAGAAACTTGCACTACGCTCAAAGCTTTCTTAAACGTTAAAGAAATACGCTCAAGATAGAAGAATAATTCTCTCTACAATTTCTCTCTCTAGAGTTTCAGTGAATTCGTAAGAAATAATGAAGGAATGAACTTCTATTTATAGAAAAATGGGATGAATAGGTACCAATTCATGAACGGTCCAGATCGATTTACTTTAAACGGATGGTCCAGATTAGTTTATAATAAAATATAATATATTCTATTTATAATCTAATAAAATGAATAACTTTTAAAAAGATTTTACTATGCAAACACTATGCAGGCACTATGCAAACACTATGCATAATAAAATATAATCTAATCTAATTATTGTCTAATAAAACAGAAAACTTTATAAAAGTATTATATTTTATATAAAAGAGATTTTACTATTAGCCTAATAAAGCGAATAACTTTATAAAAGTATTACATTTTATATAAAAAGCTTTTACTGTTTTATTACATTAATAATACTAATAAAACAAAACTTCATCATCATTATTATTATTCACTTTATTAATCGATTGAAGTCGTTCCGGGGAGAGGGGCTTTTCAATAAGGATTTCTCCTATTGGCGCTTGATTAGGTGACCAAACCTCTCCTTGGTAGAACTTCTAGACATCGTTAATATTGCAAATAATAATATTAATAACTCTGTCATCTCAATTATTGATTTAATAATATATAAAATATCAACAATAATTGAATAAAACCGAATGACTTCTCACGTAAGCATCGATAATCAATCTTAGGTGTGCTACTTATGCAACCACAGCGTATTCTTTGTACTTTACTACCGAGAGTAGTTCAGCAGTATTAACAATAAAACTTCCGCGTAGTTATTTTTAATAAAATATTTTTGTCGTTTTCTCAATCCGGCAATAATTACATTTGTGGGGTCCACCAATGATTGTGTCGTTAAATGAATATTCCTGTTAAAAAAGCGAATATCCCAGAGCCAATCGAATATTATATAACAACTTGCGTACTTTGCAAAATTTATAATTATTACCTACTATAACTATAACATTATGAAATTGGGAAAATTCATCTTTATTCATAAAAAAATGAGGGTCTTCTCCTTCTTCTTATGAAATGTTGCCCTCAAAATTAGGGTACATATACGGTATGTCGAAGAGGTAAGGATACCTTGATTTCATTTGATTCTAACTCCCGGTCATTTCTCAACATCGTGGTTCCCCATAAAACTTTAACTTGAGGTATAACCTTGGAGCGTAGAATATGTTCCTTCTTATCCAAGATTTGAACAGGAACATCTTCATACGTTAAATCTTCCGCTATTTTGTCCGGTTCTAACTCAATAATGCGGTTCGGGTTTTTCACATATTTACGTAACATGGATATATGAAAAACGTTATGAACACGAGACATACTTGGCGCAAGTCTATAGGCTACAGTCCCTACTCGATCGAGAATTAAAAATGGGCCAATGAATCGAGGATTGAGCCTTCCACTCTTTCCAAATCTCGTAACTCCTTTCCATGGAGCAACACGTAACAACACATGATCTCCAATATCGAATTCCACGTCCTTTCAATGAAGATCAGCATAACTCTTTTGTCGATCTTATGAGGTTTTTATACGTTGTCGGATCGTTTGAATCTTTTTCATAGTCATATGTACCAACTCCGGTCCCAACAACGTTGCTTCACCCACCTCATCCCAACATACTGGAGAACGACACTTTCTTCCATACAACGCTTCGAATGGAGCCATGCCAATACTTACTTGATAACTGTTGTTGTAGGAAAACTCCACCAATGGTAAGAACTTGTCCCAACTTCCCTTGAAGTCAAGGACACAAAGTCTTAATAAATCTTTAAGAGTTTGAATAGTCCTCTCTGATTGTCCATCCATTTGAGGATGATATGCCGAACTAAATCGTAAATCTGTGCCCATAGCTTTTTGAAAACTAACCGAAAATCGTGAAGTGAATCTTGGGTCTCGATCAGAAACTATGGATACTGGCATACCATGCAATCTTACAACCTCATTTATGTACATACGAGCAAGACGTTCAAGTGTATAAGTTTCTCGTATAGGTAAGAAATGAGCAGACTTGGTCAATCTATCAATAATGACCCAAATTACATCTATACCCTGAGAAACCTTGGGAAGACTAGTAACGAAATCCATGGTAATGTGCTCCCACTTCCATTCTAGAATTTCAAGTGGTTGCAATGGACCTTTTGGTACCTGATGCTCCGCCTTGACTCGTTGACACGTTAGACACCTTGAGATAAACAGTGCTATCTCTCTCTTCATATTGCCCCACCAAAATGTATGTCGAAGATCATGATACATTTTAGTACTCCCAGGATGGATTGCAAACGGTGTGTTGTGCTCCTCCATCATGATTTTATACTTTAACTTTCGTGGTCGTTAGGAACACAAAGTGCGAAGTTGACTTCGAAGTATTCCTTCTTCATCGATTCTTGCTTCCGGATAGCACCTTCTTGTACTTTCTTCCTCATATGTATCGCATCGGCTCGAGTGCGTAGCTTGAGCGACTTTAACTTTATCGATTAAAGTAGGTTCCACTCGTATATTCACCATCATCACTTGGGTCCTGAGTCTTTATCTCTATCTCCATCCTTTGCAAGTCATACAAAATGGGCCTGCGTTGACAATATCGCTTTTCGTACCGCATATGATCTTTCTACTCGATAAATCGGCTACCACGTTCGCTTTTTCGAGGATGGTATTGGATGGTATGATCATAATCTTTCAACAGTTCAAGCCAACGTCATTGTCGCATGTTTAGTTCCTTTTGAGTGAAGAAATATTTGAGGCTTTTATGATCCGTAAAGATCTCCACTTTCTCCCCATACAAGTAATGCCTCCAAATTTTAAGTGCGAAGACAACAGCTGCCAACTCTAGATAATGAGTAGGATAATTCCTCTCATATTCTTTGAGTTGTCGAGAGGCATAGGCTATGACTTTCTCATGTTGCATGAGAACACATCCTAACCCTTTGCGAAGCATCCTTTGTAGATGACAAATCCTCCAGAGAGCTAGATGGTATTGTCGAGCAGTCTTTGAAATGAGCCTCCTCTTGAGTTCTTGAAAACTCTTCTCGCATTCCTCACTCTAACCAAATTTTGTATCTTTTCGAGTCAGCTGAGTTAAGGGAGTAGCGATTCGAGAAAACCCTTCCATGAATCTCCGATAATAACCAACTAAGCCGAGAAAGCTATGCACTTCAGTCACTGATTTAGTTTGTTCCCAGCTTTAAATAGCTTCAATCTTTGCTGGGTCAATAGATATTCCATGACTTGATACCACGTGCCCAAGGAATGCTACTTCCTCAAGCCAGAATTCACATTTCTTCAACTTGGCATAAAGCTTATATTCATGAAGCTTTTGGAGTATCAGCCTCAAGTGTTGCTCATGATCTTCACGGCTTTTGGAATAAATAAGGATGTCATCAATAAAGACGACCACAAAGTGATCTAAATATTCCTTGAATACTCGGTTCATCATATCCATAAAGGCAGCAGGAACATTAGTCAATCCAAAAGACATGACTAGGAATTCATAATGCCCGTACCGAGTTCTGAAAGTCATCTTTGGAATATCATCGGTTCTAATCTTCAATTGGTGATATACGAAACGAAGATCAATCTTTGAAAAGAATTTGGCGCCTTGCAACTAGTCAAACAGGTCATCAATATGTGGCAATGGGTACCTATTTTTGATGGTGACATGATTCAACTCCCGATAATTAATACAAAGTCGCATACTCCCATATTTCTTCTTCACGAATAGAATAGGAGCACCCCAAGGAGAAGTACTAGGATGAATAAAGCCAATGTCTAACAATTCCTGCAGTTAGGTCTTTAACTCCTGAAGTTCAATAGGAGCCATTCGATATGGGGCTTTGGAAATGGGTTTTGTACCAGGTTCAAGGTCAATACAAAATTCAATTTCACGCTCTGGAGGTAGGCCAGGAAGTTCTTCAGGGAATACGTCATGAAATTCATTAACAATAGAAATATCATTCAAAACTGACGTATTTTTGTTTAGATCCGTGATATGAGCTAAGAAAGCTTGACATCCGTTTTTCAATAAACGAATAGCTTTTTGGCTTGAAATGACAGTGATTGATTTTAATGGTTTGGTTGCTTGAATTCGCATAATAGGTTGATTAGGAATATGAAAGCTAACAACCTTACAAAAATAATCAATTTTTGCATGATGAGTGGTTAACCAATCAATCCCTAGAATTACGTCAAATGCAAGTATTTTTAATGAAATAAGATCGACAGGTAATGTGAGGGCACCGATTTGAACCAAACAAGACTTATAAACAGTGGATGTAATGAAGGTTTCTCCCAACGGAGTTTCAACAGATAAGTCAAAGTCCAATTTCTCCGGAGTCAAATTTAAACGTTGAGCGCAAGTAGGAGAAATAAAGGAATGGGTAGAACCGGTATCAAATAAGGTATATACTTCGCTAGAGTTTATGATAAGCTTACCCGTGATGACCTCATTCGGGTTCCTTACTTTCCGGGAGGTCACGACAAACTCTCTCCTTACTTCATTGGCTTTGACTTTTTCTGGGCGTCCTTTGGTGCCTCCATCCTAGCATTGAACTTGTCTTGGTGAATGATAAAATCAAAGCTAGGTGACCTTCTCTTCCACAATTATAACATGCTTTGGGCAAGACGCATGCAGTTTGGGTGATGTGTCCCTCCCTCCGCATTTGAAGCATATGATAGGTGGTCATTCTTCTTCCTTAACAACAGGTGCTGATGCTGACATCTTTCCATCATTGTTGAATCTCCTCTTCTTGAAATGTCCATTCTTATTGTTTTGGCCATGATTACCATCGAAGTGGTTACCATTTCTGTCATGTTGATTCCCTCCACGCTTATTGTCACCGCTTCGATGATTGTTATCATTGGTATTATCATTTTCGGGTTGCTCTCTTTTGGTTGGGTTGACTCATTATCACGCTCCAATAAATGAGCCCTATTAACAACATCTCGAATACAAACACGGTTTATGAGAGATAAGATATTGGCGTATCTCGGGTTTCAAACCTCTTAGAAACATTCGCGTCATTCTCTCCTCATTATCAACCAAATGGGGCCTTAAACCGGAATGACTCGACAAACTTGGCCGTGTTGCGACACGATCATGTTGTTTTTTTTCCAGTTTAATGAACTCTACCTCTTTCATATGACGAATACTTTCGGGAAAGTACTTATCGTTGAATAGTTCTTGAAACTTTTCCCAAGACATCTTGATGCGGCGGGTTGAGTCGCCTTCTGATTCCCCAAAGAGTAATGTCGCCTCTGCCGCATAACATAAAGGTGGCAAAGGGAACCTTTTGCTCCTCGAAATATCCCAAGACATCAAATATCTTGCAGATCTGCTTTATCCACGTCTCCGCCTTAAGTGGTTTTGGCTCTCTAAAAAACTCTGGTGGTCCCAGTTCCTTGAACTGTTTGGCGGTGACCGTCCGAGAGTTTCCAGTGTTTCCACCTGCATTTTGGACAGGAGCTGTGACGCCCCCAAATTCGGGTACTTGAAATCCGAACTCGGTGCTTCACGATACCATTTCTATAAGCTGAATAATACTAATAATAATAACAATAATATAAAATTCAAACTTAATTTACATATGCATCAAAGTTTACTCCCAGGTACGAGACCTTTAAACATTCATTACATCATAGATAATAAGTATCATTGTCTTAATAAACTATAACTATTACACAACATATTATGAATTTCATTCGAACAGCTTTCCTTTCCCCTTGTTCTTGCCTGAGCCTTCGGGTTGATCATACTTAATTGAAAACATTTAATTTAAGCAAGAGTGAGCATTTGAGTGCCCAACAAGTAATAACAATTATAATTATTAGCTGAAAGGGTTAAATGTTTTCTTTGTACTATCCTTCTATAACAAGTCAATAGTTGTGAAGTAATCTGAACCGATAATAATAACATAACAACTCTCTATCAAATTTTTGAAACTACGTATTGACTATATATAGGGTTAAGGTGACATACTATGAACATTGTTTTCAATTTTCGAATAGGTTTAGCAGAACTTCATCCGCAAACCGTCATAACTTAGGGGCACGGAGGGTGATCAGCCCGTTGTACCCTGTATTGATTAATACTACATTGCAAGAACGATGTTATCGTTCACTCTGTCCACCTTGGGTCTATAAAAGTTTTCCCCGTGTAAGGGATGTTCATACTTGTCGGGGTTCCAAACCAAAGCAATTCGGTTGGATAATAATAAGGTTTTATCTTGTTAAACAATAATCTATAATTCAACATATATATATATATATATATATATATATATATATATATATATATATATACGAGTTAATTAACAAAGGTGTATCAACATGTGATTAAATATAATGATTATCCAGTGGGGACACTTCAGTATAACCATTCTGAGAAATTAATCTAATGTAATATATATATCGAATTACCATATACTAACATGTTGATAATCAATGAGTGTATATAATATAGGGTTAATAATCTGTATATTAATTATATAATTCTGAAACATTCTTACTCATGTCCATTGCATAACGAAAATGCAAAGGTATGATACTTGCCTGATGCGCTGCTTACAATTCGCAACATAATTTATCTTTTATGTAATCACCTATCAGTAATAAGATCATTTTACTGATTAGAATAACATATCACACACATAATACTGCATGTTGCAGTCAACACATAACCTAATCACCTTGTCACACATATCCCACAATCATTGAATCACAAACAATCATTAATACAGTCAAAATATCTAAGTCCATATCAATTTTTGAAACATGTCGGTGTACCGACAGTTTTATCGGGTAATAATTGAGTCTAAGACTCTATCCAGTTAGTTCAATAACTGTAATTATCAGTCATATTATTTTTAAATGACTTAAAATAATTTTTAAGCACTTATTATAATTTATCATAATTTTCAAACACCGGAATCATAATTAAATGATTTAAATATTAAACAATTCTACTATCATTAATATTTAATCAATATTAAACTATTAATGAAACCATTGCCAAAATATTAAAGTTATTTATAATAACTCAAAATATTTTTAAAGTATTAATATTACCTTTAAATGATTTTTAAAATATTTAAAATCATTTTAAATAATTATCATTAATATTTAAATATTAATGTACTATTTATCAAATATTAAAAGTCATTAATTATAACTTAAAATATTTTTAATTCATTTATATCCTTTTTAAATGATTTTTAAATAATTAAAACCATTTTCAAAACTATTTATTGAATATAATTATTAAATAAATTTAATATCATTAATATTAAATTAATATCATTAATATTAAATTATTAATGAGATTATCCTTTAAATATTAAAAGTTATATTTTATAACTTAAAATATCTTTAAACACTTTATTTTTATTTAAAATGATTTTTCTAATATTAAAATAATTTTTAAATTACTTTATTTATTAAATAATCATAATATCATTAATATTAAATAATTAATGAAACTTATCTTAAAATATTAAAAGTTATGTTTTATAACTTAAAATATTATTAAATATTATATTATCATTTAAAATGATTTTAATATAATAAAATCATTTTTTATTAATTTATTTAGTGCATTTAAATAAATTAAATACCAATAATATCCAATAAATATTAATATTTATGAAAAATATGTCAAATTATTAAAAGTTAATTTTTATAACTAAAAATAATTTTAAAATATTTTTTGTAATTTACAGAATTTATTTACTATTTTTAATTGATTTTTAGAAATTAAATTAATTAATTTAAGTAAGTCTATCGCTAAAGCCCTTTGGCGACAGTAAGTGTCGCCATAGGTGTTCTTGAGAAACCCAGGCCTTCAAAGTCAGTGATCGAGCTTGCTTGTTTGACCATCAATCATTCTCTGTACAAAATGTTTCTGGACGCACTATTAATTAAATATTGTAGTATGTATGTAGGAGTACATGTTCATAACAATTTCTGGGCCAAATCATAAAACATGAGGAAGATCTAAGCATCAGAACATGTTGTCAAAGTTGTTCATCAAGATTCGGGGCTGCCGAGAATTTTTAGGTTATGACGGTCAACGCCTTTTGTGGCTTATATCTATCAATCTGTTCATATTTTGGGTGGTCTATATGTCGGGCCGTGAAGAACAACTAACAGGGTACATGATGGAAACAATTTCCAAGTCTAAATATCATTAATAAGAAAGATCTGAGGCTCCGAAAATCGTGTCAGAGCATGTTCTTTATTTTTGGGTTTTTCCAGAATGAAGAACAGAACGAGTATGCTACTTTGGATCCTTATATCTCGCGTTCAGAGTTTGATCTATGTGTTCTATTGATTACATGTTGTAGCTAACATGTAATACTATAGATCTATTATATAAAACACATATAACAGCAAAAGATCAAGTAGATCGAAGCCGGTCAAAGGCTGTCAGATATCATGTTCTTGATTTTCTGGAAATTCCAGAAAACCAAATCCGTGATCATCTGAGCTGGTTTGACCATCCATAGAGTTCAATATGTTGATTATTTCAAGGATCTAAAGACATGGAATCATAGAAAATATAACAGGCTACAGGTTTAATATAAAAAAATCATTAAAACAACATCCGAACTGACAGATCAAAGCCATAGAAAAACTTGTCAGATGTTGTTTTTTTGGCTTTTCGGTACGCCAGAAAAGGCCCGATCAATCTTAGGTCAATGGCTTTTGACCGTTAATAACTACCAACCTAGACATCAAATAACTCTAATTCTTTTTGCAGATTAAAGACCACATTACAAGCTCCATATAACAACTTAAAAACAACAAAAATCGTAAACGACCAAAGATTTGTGGCCACTGACATTCGTTGTCAGGCCACAGTTTGATTTTTTCCAGATTTTAAAAAACATCAAATCCGAGTCCCTAGATGTTATAGATCTAACATCCAGCAACCCAGATCATCATTATATACTACATACTACATGTTTAACACAAAAAAACTAACATCTAACATGGCCTTCAAGATCAGATTATTAGATAGGGTTCATACCCTATTTTGCACAAATTTTGATTCCTTGTCTACTGATCTGTTATGTGAGTTGGCGGGGCTGATTTGTGACTGATCTAACACTAAGATTTCGTGGGTTTGGTCTTGAGAGAGTATGGCTAAGTGTTTGTTGCACAAATGAACTTTGTTTTGCATTTTCTCTCTCTTTAATCTTGTATATCAATTGGTGCAATGAATTTGGTTGCTTGTAATGGCTGAGAGTTGTAGTTTTGTAGCTCATAGCTAGGTAGTGTAGGGTGGCTGGCCAGATTTGCAAAGGATTTGGCTAGCAAAAATTCAACTAATGGGACAAAAAGGGTAAAATGGTGATTTCACTTATAATTTCAAGGGCATTCTTGTCCAAGGTGCTTGAATCTAGGGTTTAATCACTAGATTTTAAGTCTAAAAATTTCCCAAATAATTTCTAGGGTTTGAAAAATTAAAATTAAAGTGTAATAAAATTTTAATTAAGACACATTAATTTAAAATTAGGGTTTTTAAATTAGGGTTCCTTAATATTATTAGGGTTCCCAAATTGACAATTAGGGTTTCCTAATTATCATAATAATTTACTAAAATAATAATTAGGGTTTCTAATTTTAGCAAATTAGGGCTTTCAAATAATAATTAGGGTTTCTCCTAATTACAGAAATTCTATAATACACAGTATTATTCATATAACACAATTACTACACAGTCTTGGACTCACAACTGAGTTTAACAATTAGGGTTTAACAACATGATATTAGGGTCATGACATAATTTATCATAATTGACCAACCATTATCGATCTATGGATATACAAAGACATATTTATGCCTTTGAAAAATCAAAATATAATTAATATTATATTATTATTCTCATCCCTTGATCAAAATCCCAATTTAGGGATTGGATTCCATATCTGGTTCATCCTCCATATATAACATCAATAATTAAGTTAAAATAATTAACTTAAATATTCTGAACACATTCATATAATAAAATATTTATTATCATAATTCTAATAGTCATTTCAGTATATTATTTAAATAATATAGAAATTATATTTTCATGAAAATAAATAATAAAAACATTTATGCTTACAAAAATTAATTACTATAAGAATATAATTTGTAATGATTAATAATTCTAAAATTATTTATAATTTTTCAAGTACTAAATATATTTGCATTTATCATACACATTACTTGACACATATTCTCATCATTAAAAAAAAATTATATGCAAAATTCCTTATTTATTTATATGAAAAACTATCGGGTTATTACAGGAGCCGCTCTCGCCTGATATTGCATGAATTACATGAAGCCTCGGAACATTTCATCGTTCATCATTTGGTCAGTGTTGTTGTTTGCATGAGGATTGTCGCCTTCCTGATGCACATTGTCCTAGTTATTGATCTGTGGAGACTCAACGGTCTCCTATGCTCCATTGATGTTCTCAACATTCTCGGATGCCAATTTCAAACACTGCCACAAAACAAGGGTTAATTAACATATCACATATTATCCCTATACTCTGACCGACCAATTAAATATCAAATAAACTTAGGTAGGTCATACTAGCGAAGGAATTCCCGTCTCTCCCTCCTAGTTCTTGTCTCACATCTTAGCCAGGATCATATCCTAAGCTTTGATATTAATCATGGCGCCCCCAAAATAGGTATACATCACCTATTTTGAGTCGCCAAATACAGGTAATCTGAATACAAATACAATCTTTAATATACAACAAGAAAGCATGAGTTTTAATACAAATATTGTCTTCTAGACAATATCCACTCTCGAGAATAAGTCCTCATTATATTTATTATCACACTATTTAAATGAATAGTAGAGGACTACTAATACTATCATCTGTAGTCACTCCGTTTCCCCACTAGTCCTGCCACGTTTTCATTTTCTGAAGAGAACGGTGAAAGAAAGGGTGAGCTCAACTAGCCCAAGATCTTAAATATTATGACTAAGATAATGCGTAATAAATTATCATTAGTCTTCAACAGATGTTAAACCGATAAAATACAATAGACATCAAGTTTAAGCTATGAGTGGAACACATGCAATCCATTAAAAGAGTCAAGTAGAGAATAAAATCTACTATCTTTTATGATTTAAAAGGTTTTCATCACTTTTATCTCTAGGACTCGACAATAAATAATCAACATCATCCATGCACTACTGACGCCAAGGATATTCATAAGTATCACAACCACAAATTATCCATGCACTATGGGCCAAGGATATTCGTGTATTCATCAATGGTCGTGATCATGCCAACAAGCGTCCATCAATGCACTTCACGGCCAATGAGGACTTTTACCACATCATTTGTAACATTACGGTCATGATTATATCGAATAATCCCTGGTCATAATCATGCCAAGTCCAACTATGCACAACAGGCCACAGATGACTTTCAACATAATATAAGCATGAGGATGATGACAATGATATAAGAATCCAATAAAACAAGTTCAAGAATTAATTTATCAAGGAACTAATAACGTCTAAATTGTCAACATGATACTTCTTTGTAGAGTAAAATTCAAGAATGCTAAGAAGAATATTTCCATAAAAAGATACTGGATGAAGCGCAAATATCAAGGATATTCCACTAATTTCATGGAGTATAGAAGTCAAACTTTAACCAACTGAGTATAATAAAGAATGGAATAACAAAAGAAATCACCGAGGCATGCGATAGACCCGCATGTAGGCAGGTTATTCTATGAGAATAATAAATAACGGAACAGTCGGCGAAATTCATACGCAAGCGGGATATTCAAAGAATAATAAAGAATGGAATAACAACAGAAATCACCATGCATGCGATGAAGCGCATGACAGATAGGTTATTCCAACGAATAATAATTAATGGAACGGTCGCGTAATACTTGCAAGCGAGGATATTCCAACAGAATAATAAATAATGGAAGCAAGTCATGCGTAAGCCTTACGCATGACGGATGTTCAACGAGAATAATAAAGAATGAAATAATGAAGAATTTTACCATGTATGCGGTGCTTGGCATAGGCGAGTTATTCAACATAATGATAAAGAATGGAATAACAGAAGAATTTCACCAAGTATAGGGTAGCCCGCGTATACAGGTTATTCCAACAAAATAAAAAAAATGGAATAACAGAAGTTCTCTTCATGAATACGAAAAAATAATACCCCTTACCTTATAAAGAAGAGTACTCCGACGGTAGGGCGGGAATATACTTGAAGAAACTTGCACTACGCTCAAAGCTTTCTTAAACATTAAAGAAATACGCTCAAGATAGAAGAATAATTTTCTCTATAGTTTCTCTCTCTAGAGTTTTGGTGAATTTGTAAGAAATAATGAAGGAATGAACTTCTATTTATAGAAGAATGGACTGAATAGTAACCAATCCATGAACGGTCCAGATCGATTTACTTTAAATGGACGGTCCAGATTGGTTTACAATAAAATATAATATATTCTATTTATAATCTAATAAAATGAATAACTTTTAAAAAGATTTTACTATGCAAACACTATGTATAATAAAATATAATATAATCTAATTATTGTCTAATAAAGCAGATAACTTTATAAAAGTATTACATTTTATATAAAAGATTTTACTATTAGCCTAATAAAAGCGAATAACTTTATAAAAGTATTACATTTTATATAAAAACTTTTCTATTTTATTACATTAATAATACTAATAAAACAAAACTTCATCATCATTATTATTATTCACACTATTAATCGATTGGTCATTTTCAGGAAGAGGGCTTTCAATAAGGATTTCTCCTATCATGGCGCAATTAGGTGACCAAATCTCTCCTTGGCGAGAACTTTTAGACATCGTTAATATTGTAAATAATAATATTAATAACTCTGTCATCTCAATTATTGATTTAATAATATATTAAATATCGATAATAATTGAATAAAACTGAAAGACTTCTCACGTAAGCATCAATAATCAATACCGTGTGCTACTATGCAACCACGCGTATTACTACTACCGAGTAGTTCAACAGTATTAACGATTAAATTTCCGTCGTTATTTTCAATAAAATATTTTTGTCATTTTCTCAATCAAATGATAATTAATTTTGTGGGGTCCACTGATAATTGTGTTGTAAATGCGAATATTCCTGTTAAAACGAATATTCCCCAAACCAATCGAATATTATATAACAACTTGCGTACTTTGCAAAATTTATAATTATTACCCACAACTATAACATTATATCAAATTCATTCAAAAATGATAATTATAGAAAATTCATCTTTATTCATAAAAGTTGGGGTCTTACAAGGTCAAGCGGACCCAATGCAGAATTTCATAGATATGCTAGCATAAGCTATGGAAAATAAAGCTCCAGCTGCAAGAGGAAGAGCGAGGAAGCAGCCAGCCGACAGATTAGCAAATTTTAAAGACTTTAAAGCAGTAGGACAACCTGAATTCAAGGGGACCACGGATCCGATTGAAGCCCACACTTGGGTGAAGGAGATGGAGAAAGCATTCGTTATCGCCAGAGTAGCGGAGGAGCAAAAGACAGCTTTTGCAACATACTTGATGAAGGGAGAAGCCAATTACTGGTGGGAGACTAACCAAGCAAGAGTTGGTACAGCGGTGGTGATGTGGACATGATTCAAGGAACTGTTCTTTGAGAACTACTTCTCACTGAGTATGCAAGCTCGGATGGAAGTTAAGTTCTTAGAACTTAAGCAGGAGAACATGTCGGTATCTGAATATACGGCTAAATTTAATGAATTAGCGAGATTTGCACCTCATCAGGTGGACAGAGAACCAGAGATATTCAACAAGGTAGCAGTATTGTAGATCAATACGTTCATGGCTTTATTGGAGAAAGCTTTAATTGCTGAAGGAGGGAGCAAAGCTGCATCTGGATTTCATCAGGAGAAGAAGAAGAAGAAGACAAATGACGGAGGAAGCAATGGTGGTAGTAATCCGAATATGAGAAAGTGGAGTGAAAATACCCAATCGGGTAGCAAGACTGAAGAGAATAGAAAATGGAAGGAATCATGTGCAATTTGTGGGAAGAACCATTCGGGAGTTTGTTTGAAGAAGAAAGGAGTTTTCTATAACTGCGGCCAAGAAGGGAACATGTCACCCAATTGTCCCAATCCGAAGAAGATATAAGGTTGCTTTGCCTATGGATCGACTGATCATATGGTTCGAAACTGTCCAAAGAGGAATGCGGAGAAGGGAAGTGTCAACAAGGGACCCAGTGGTGGAACCTTGGCAATTCGAGGACCTGCATAGCTAGTAAGATCAACCGCCTGTACATTTAACATGACGGTGCAAGATGCAGTGGCTACTCAGGAGGTGGCAACAGGTAACGATTTCTCTTAATACTTAAATTACGTGAGAATTGTGAGTCAGATATTTCTGTGAACTATTTTCATTTATAGATTCAAGTCACAGGTTAGAATTTGAAACACAAATTAATATTGTGTTTGTAAGACCCCGAATTTTTCGAAATGAAAGTATTCAATTTTTATAATTATTATTCTATTTAGTGAATGGTTAAATTGATAAAAGTACAGTAATACGCGTGGTTGCATATTAGCACACGGTATTGATTATTGATGCTTATATGAGAAGTCACTCAGATATACTCAATTATTGCTATAGTAATTGTTGCATCATATCTCTCATATTATTGATTCAATTATTGTCATAGTATCATCTGCATAATATGTTATATTATTAAATTAATAATTGAGACGACGAAGTTATTCATATTATTATTTGCAATAATGACAATGTCTAGAAGTTCTGTCAAGGAGAGGTTTGGTCACCTAATTGCGCCCCAATAAGGAGAAATCCTTATCGGAAAGCCTCTTCTTTCCTGGGAACGACCTGGTTGTTAAATATTGTGAGTTATAATATTAATGATGAATATTATTAAAAATTGAATTTGAGTTCGGAGTTAAATTTGGAGACGCGGACGTGATATTTGAGTCCGGAATGTTGAAATTAGTAGAAATAGACTATAAACACAAATTTTACCAGGGCTGACTTTTTGGTTAAAAAGTCAACAGTTGACTTTTTCGAAAAAAGTCAAACTTCAAAAATAAATTTTTTGATAAAAATAATTCCATTGTGTTGGGATTATTAGTGTTAGTGGAAATCGACATTTATTTCGATATTAATTGATGTCTAGAAGTTATATTGACCAATCGGGTAATTAACCGGATAAATGAGAATTTAATTGCTATTAATTAACATGATTATAACTATTTGTTCACATGTGTGTACTATTGATTCACATTCTTGTACTATTAGGGGAGGTGGTGCAAGATTGATAATACTTGCATGACTAAGTTAAAAATGGAGGTATAGATGGAGGTACTATACTGTAATTCGTATTTTCACATGATTATAACTATTAAGTCACATGAATGAACTATTAATTCACATGATTTACTATTAGGGGAGGTGGTGCAAGTTTGATAATACTTGCGGGACTAAATTAAAAATGAAAGAAAATTTGAAAGTATTGTCTTTGTAATATTTGAGCCCCAAAGCGTGCAATTATCAAAACTATATTTTCCTATAAATAGAAGCTCATTCTTCCTTCATTTCTCACCAATTCACTAAAGCTATAGAAAGCAATTATTATAGAGAGAAATTATGAGCGTAAAGAAGAAGAGAAGTCTGCTACCTCACTATTCCAGTATCTAGTTTTCTTCTAAGGTAAGGGGTATTATTCTTTCGTATTCATTTCTTATTATTATGTTGGAATAACATGTCTATGAGAAGTACTGCATATATGGTGAAATTCTTCTATTATTCCATTTTTCTATTATTACTGTTGGAATATCCATGTCATGCGGATACGCATGACACGGTTCAGATTCTTTATTATTACATTGGAATATCCTGTTTGTCTTGATTTCGCATGACTGGTTCCATTCTTTATTATTACATTGGAATAACACATGCATGCGATTCTATCGCATGCACGGTGAATTCTATTGTTATTCCATTCTTTATTATCCTGTTGGAATATCACATGCATGCGGATTCGCATGACACAGCTCCATTCTTTATTATTTTGTTGGGAATAACACATGCATGCGGCCTATCGCATGCATGGTGAATTCTTACATTATTCCATTCTTTATTATTCATTGGAATAACACATCTATGTGGATTATCGCATGCATGGTGAATGATCCTTTGTATTCATTCATTATTAAATTGTAGAAATGATCATCTACGTTGATTCTGGCATGGCGGGTGAAAATCCATTTGTAGTTTCGTAATTTTTCTGACCCTCAAAAATTCTGAAAAAATTTATAATGATAATTTGTTTAGTTTTCTAGATTGTGTCGAAAAATGGCGATTTTTTGATGTATAGATTAGGAGTTATGAATTTTATGGGAAAAAACTATTTTAAAAGTAAACCCTTATAACTCCTTGTGGTTAACTCCAAAATTGGTAAAATTTTTATTGGGAGTACATGTATATAACAAGAGTATACTCTGTAAATTTCGAAATTTTTGGAACAAAGTACAATTTATGATAAATGTCTAAATATTCAAAAGTTTTGGCCATATAAAAAATAGTAAATAAATTTTAAAAATTCTGAGAAAAATATATGTTCAATATGGGACTATATTCTGCTAAATCCTAGAAAAGAAATATTTTTGGGACTGATTTGGTATTTTTCATGAAAATGAACTAGTTATAAGTAATTGAATTAAATATGTTATGTGAAGTAACAAAATTGAAAAATAGGATTTTATGGCTTGGGAATCCTATATAGGGTATATGCAGATTTTTGATGAGGGATTTGATCATTGGTGATGAAATCTTATGAGTATGATATTTTTAAATGATTAAAATCCATTATTTAGTAAAGTGTAAACAATTGAAATAAATTGTTTATAAGTTTAAGAAGTGATTAAAATATTGTTATAATATTAATAATATTAGATTATGAGTTTATTAAGTGATTGATAATATATGAATAAATTTAAAGTCTTTAATATTTATCCTTGTTTTCGCTTATATCATGGTCATCATCCTCATGCTTATATTATGATGAAAGTCATCTTTGGCTTACGTGCAAAGATGGACTGTTGATTATTGATTTTACAATTATATATCTTTGGCTTACGTGCAAAGATGGACTGTTGATTATTGGTTTTACAGTTGTATATCTTTGGCTTACGTGCAAAGTTGAACTATTGATTGATGAGTATCTTTGGCTTATGTGCATAGATGAACTGTTTATTGGTATGATTATGACCAGGGATCATTCGGTATAATCATGACCCGTAATGTTATAGATGATGTGGTAAAAGTTCTCATTGGCCCGTAGTGCATTAATGGACAGTTATTGGTATGATTATAACCATGGATTATTCAGTATAATCATGACCATTGATGTTTACATAAATATCTTTGGCTGTAGTGCAGGGATGATTCGATGATGTGGATTATTTATTAAGCTGAGTCTCAGCAATAAAATATTGATTATACACTTTTAATTAAGTAAAGATAGTAGATATCATGCTCTACTTGACTCTTCTAAAATATGGGTTGTATGTCTTTGGCACGTAGTGCAAAAAGATGAATTGTTAATGAATATCTTTGGTAGTAGTGCAAAGATGAATTTATTAGTATGATTATGAGCATGAATTTTGATTTGGTATAACCATGATTTTTGATTTTTCGGTGAAGATAGGTGATGAAAATTATCTTACGTCACAGGTGCGAAGAGGAAGTTAGAATCACAATTATGATTATGAGTTATTCATATGATTGTGAATGAGGAATTGTTGATTGATGTTACGAGGATAAAACATTATTGGTGGACTTTTAACATGAGAAGATAATAGATCGATGGTCTATTTGACTCTTCTAATGGATTGCTCGTTCATTTTGCAACTATGGTTGAAAAGTTTTATCATCTACCATATGTTCTAAATCTCGATTAATTCTTGATGAAGGCTATTGATAATTTAATTATCTTTAGTCATGATATTCTTTCTTTGGGATATTTGTGCTCACCCTTTGCTTTCACAATTCCTTTCGGGTAATAAAAAGTGTAGGGGTCGGCCCGGGGATATGAGGAAATAGTGTGATTGTCCAAGACTATCGAAGTTTCTCAATACATTATAAAAGCGGCATGACATATAGCTTGAGATAATTGTATTGAGGACCTAAGATGATGTATGTCGTATTTTGTACGTCACTTAATAATTGATTTTGGCAAACAACAATAGGGTGATGAGAACCCGACTTTGAAAGTGTCAAAAGTGAACCTCATTAGAATAAAAATGATAGTAATCTTCTCGTTCTTCTTTAGGGTCTTAAAATATTTTCTGTTGTATTTTATATGGCATTGTAATAATTTGAGTTTGGATACTGTCTACGAGACAATACTGTATTAAAACTCACAGCTTATCTATTATCGTACTCTGCACGACAGTTCAACAGTTGTATAAATGAAGTTTGTATTTGATTTTTATAGAGTGATATCTGGCGACTCAGAATGGGTCGTGTGGACCTATTTTGGGGGCGTCACAGTGTTGATAAAAATGAATTGATGCTACAATTTAAAAGATTGTAGAGAATATGAAAGCGGTGATTCCGAGGACGGAATCCTTTTAAGGAGGGGTGAATATAATAACCCGGGATTTCGAATAATCCAAATTTTACAAATAATTTTTTTATTATTAATATTGACATTGAATGTTAATATTGTACTGTGTATCTGTGATACGAGTATCGAGAAGTGGTCAATTTGTGTATTGACTGAAAAATAAGAGTAGAGTTGTGCTTTATGACTTTAGAAACCCTAACCTAATTTACGGATAGGGATTTGATAGAAAATATAATTAAAATAATTATATTGATATGTATATGTTTGTACTGTATAGAATTTTTGATCAAATGATTGATCGGATAAGGTTTAAAATTTATAAACCCTAATAAGAGATTAAAAACCCTAATCTCAAGATTAGAAACCCTAATGCGAAGTTAGAAACCCTAATTGTATGACGGGAAACCCTAATTTCAAATTCGAGAATCCTAAAACCCTAATTAAGAAACTCTAATCTTAATTGGCAAGCCTAATGTGTTTATTAAACTTAAATATGATTAGGAAACCCTAACTTAATTAGGAAACCCTAATTATGATTTAGAAATTTTAAATTTTCTAATTAAAATCCTAATTTGGAAATTTTACAAACTAAAGTTTTAAAACCTAAGGGTTAAAACCCTAAGGGTTTGGAAAATATCAAGTATGCCATTAAAATCATTTTGAAA
This sequence comes from Panax ginseng, assembly GCA_020205605.1. NCBI lineage: Eukaryota > Viridiplantae > Streptophyta > Magnoliopsida > Apiales > Araliaceae > Panax > Panax ginseng. The sequence continues at coordinate 120,460,385 of CM035134.1, forward strand.
ATGACAAAAAAGCCCTTTTTATATTCTTTATTATGTAACTTGCAATATTTACCAAGACCTTTAGTTGGTGAACCACTATCTTGACTTTGTGACATAAATATCCAGCAATGTCAGTTTCTTATATTAGATCTAAGTATCCTATTATCATATATATAGATTTGGGAGAGAGAAAATCACATAAATTGCCCATTTTTCATACAAGCTCTCACCAACTTTTTCTCTCAACCAAACCTCCGAATATAGCAAGTATATCAGTCACTAAATCACCTCTAGAAACGCCAATATCAGATAAGGAGATCTAAGATCAAAGATTTAGCATGAAGGTATAAACCCTAGATAGCCCTTTGATCTTGTATGCTTGTAAAAAGTTTTGTTTAAGTGTTTAATCGTGTGTTATATGATGTTTTTAGATGATATATGTTGATCCATCATGGATCCATAGCATCAAAGTGCCTTAAAATGATGATTTTTCAAAACTGTTCTTGAGCTTGAAATGTAGTCTGACAACGAAATGTCAGGGGCTTTAAATCTTTGTCTATTAATCATTTTTGTTGTTTTAAAGTTTGAATCTATAGCTTGTTATGTGGTCTTTGTTCTGAAAGTGAAATCAGGGTCATTGGATGTCCAGATTTTAAGATATAATCGGTCAAAACCCGTTGACCGGGCATGACCGGTCAAAATCTGGGCAACCCAGAAAGTATAAAACCGTGTCTGACAACCTTTTGAACGGCCCAGATCTGACAGATTTGATGTCGTTTGATGATGTATTTGTAACCACTTTGTAGCTTGTTGACTGGACTATAGATTAGTGCTTTTAGAACATTCAAACAGTAAATAGATCGAATGTAGCAAGTGGTCAAAGTAGCCTACTCGACCATGATAGTTGTTTTCTGGAAATTCCAGAAAATCGGATGAACAGCTTTCTAACAGACTTTGACCAGTTTATAACTTGTGATTGTGGTATATTTTGACTGATCTATTGTTATATTATTGTTCCTTGACATAAGGACTCCATATTTGAACCACAATATCACTTGAATCATGACTGGAACCTAGATTAAATGGAGCATGAAAGTGACTGGTCGACAACCTGGGTTTCTGGAAAATCCAGGAATGCTATGACAGTAGGTTTGCTAGTCCAGATCTTTTTGTTGTGTTGATGTATGACCTAAATAGTTGTTGATAGTTGTAGTACTACATACTGACTACAATATCAATGCTTGAGATAGCCTAGAACATGAATGTACAGAGAATTATAGCCAATCAAACGTGCACCCTTGAGACTGGTCTGAGAGTGTTCTTGAGGCTCAAGAACACCTAAGACAACAGAAAGTGTCGCTAAAGGCCTATAGCGACGATTTTAATATATTTATTTTCTGATTTTCCAAAAATTATTTAAAAATAGAAATAAATTATAAAAACTTAACAAAAATGGTTTTAAAAATTATTTTAAATTATGAAAAATAATTTTTGATTAATTGAGATATTTTTCATTAATATTTATAATTATTTGAATATTAATGATATTTAATCTATTTAATTCATATATTAAATAAATTAGAGAAAAATGATTTTAATTATATAAAAATCATTTTAAATAAGAATAAAGTATTTAAAAAATTTTGAGTTATGAAATGTAAATTTTAATATTTTAGAGAATTTTCATAAATAATTTAATATTAATGATATTAGATTTATTTATTTATTCAAATAAATAAATAAGTTAAAAATGATTTTCTTGATTTAAAAATCATTTTAATTGAGAATAAAGTGTTAGAAAATATTTTGAATTATAAAATATAATTTTCAATATTTTTTGAGAATTCTCATTAATAAATTAATATTAATGATATTAGATTTATTTAAATATTATATTAAATAAATGATAGAAAAATGATTTATTAATTTAAAAATCATTTAACAATGGGAAAAATGAATTAAAAAATATTTTAAGTTATAATTAATAACTTTTAATATTTTGATGATAAATTCATTAATATTTAAATATTAATGGTGATGGTTTAAAAATGATTTTAAAATCATTTAAGTAGAATATTGATGATTTTAAAAAAAATAAGTTATTAATAATAACTTTAATATTTTTTGACAAGTATGTTATTAATATTTTATATATTATAATGATGATAAGATTATTGATATTTAAATCATTTAAAAATGATTTGATGTTTGAAAAAGTATTATAAATTATAATAATTGTTTTAAAATTATTAAAAGCTTTCGAAAAATATTATAAATGATATTTGACTTATCTAAAATAATATTGAAGCTTAGAGATCAAATTTATTGACAATAGCTTTATTAATTTTCGGATAGGGTGACCAGAACACCGAAAATAGACTGAAGTCCAACTAGACCAAACTAGTTAGATTTGATAAGTGTTTATATAGATTAGAAACACTGATATGACTATGTGTTATGTGTCTAGGAGAAATATTGACTGTAAATTACAGTATTGTGTGTTGTAAATTATTGTGCTAATTATGAGACCGATATTATTGGTTATAGGTCTTACGAACGGAGATAAGTATTTTGTGTAGCTGTAATCAGCGGAGAAGGCAAGTTTCCTAACTCAACCTTGAGTTAAACCTTTTAAATAATTTAGTGGTTAATTATTGTTAATTATACCACGTCTAAGAATTTGTTGTTGATTATTCGCAGTTAGTGTATGTTTAATAATTCAAATTGAATTGTTGATTCTAAAATATACTCGGAGAATAATTAGTGTTGGATATATACATCCGTAGAAGTAATATTGATAGTATAGATAATTCTTGTTTATTGTCGAATTATGTTGAGAAATGTCTTAGCTAATTATTCTAGCTAGATGAACATTTTGTTAGAAATTGATAGATTCGAGAAGAGAATTCAATTGTTATTGACAGATCGATGCTAATTATTTTGGCTAGATCGAGAAGTAATTAGAAATTGAAATCATAGTATTTCATTGTTAAATCAAACTTGATTCTAAGACTGAGAAGAACAACCTTTTATATAAAGGGAACATTTTATTGGTCGTATATTTGGCCTTTGCGCACGATTAAGTATTATGCATAATATAGGGTATAATAAAGCTGATCACTTTATATACTTGTAGAGGGGTATGATTTAATCTTTATGGTTATCTGATACACCTGGGTATATCAAAGTCAAATCTTTGATAGTTACTCGAGAAGAGAAGTTCAAGATCCAATGGATCGCTCAGCATAAATCTGGAAAACATTCCACTTTGCTATTTCGTATAATTAATTCTTGATTATTCATTTGAATATCGTAGAAAACCTTGAAAGCGTTGTACTATTTCATTATCAGATTATTGTTGCGTAGAATGCGAGAAGACCTGTTATTTATTTCTATACATTTATCGTATGTCTTAAGGCAAACTTGTTGCTCACCCTTGCTTAATAAAACTTTTCAGCTAGGGACGAAGTGGCAGAAGGTGTTGTGAAGAAAAAATAAAGAAAAAGGCATCGTGATAAATTAGTTATGATTAGCATATTTAATATGTTATTTGTATACCCTTTTTGTGTATCTAAGGGGTATGTTTGTAATGTTAAGGTTAGCGGACCTGGGACTAATGTATTAACAACATATGTTAATGTGATATGTATTACTATTTCCTTATGAATGGGTTGTTAGATGGTATTATATTGTGGATCGTGAACACCAAACTCGAGGGTCAGGTAACCCAGATTTGGGGGTGTCACAGGAGCTCCATGCTATGACACTCAGGATTCTTGGGCCCTTAAGCATAAGATCCAAGATTTAATTGACAATGGTGAGATCGTGGTGACCAAGCCCGACCAACCTGACATTCAAGACAACCCTCTCCCTTAACACAAGGAAGAGGAGGTTAACATGATCAACTAGGGCAGTGAAGAAAGCTCCAAATACTTCAAACATATGGGTGATTCATCCCAAGTCAACAAGGATAATTTCGACATATGGGATTATTCACAGTTCCAGTTCATGATGGAACGGGAGATAAAGTCTCTTGGCGAACAAGTCAATCAATTGACATAACTGGTTATTCATCAACACCAAGTCACACATTAGTTGTTCAGTTAACAGCATGCTAGCCTCCTTTCTCTTATCACAAGTACTCCATCACTTACTCCAGAAAGTGAAACAATGGAGGAAAAGATTGCAAAAAGAGCAAAAGCTAAAGCCCGTCGGGACTTCGCCAACTAAAGGGAATTTACCTATTTAGGCCAACCGATGGAAGAAATATTGTAAATGCTGATTAATGAAGGAAAAATCATAGTATTTGATAAGTAGGTTTTATACCTACTTATTGGTTGCCAACTCACTGGAATTCTGCTCAACTCAAGTATGTTTAATATATTTTATTTGTTATTTGTGTTTATTTTATAGTATGGATAGTTGGAACTCTCATAGCAATCTAAGGCATGGAATGGTATGAAATGGCATCGAACTAGCAAGAACAAGGCATGGTGGCTTGTGCAAGAGTGAAGATAACAACTGAACATGAGCAGGTGAGAAGGAGTATCAAGGAAGTAGTTGAGTGAAGAAGAAAAGAGATGAAGAAGAAGGAAGTAACAAATAGCAGCAACATCAAGCAGCCAACAGAATTCAAAGTGCAACAGCAGCGCGGCCGTACTGCCATTCAAGCTCAACATGGCGTGTCTGCGCCAAAGAGAATACAGAGGCAAATTAAGCTACTGCGCGGTCGCGCCCCATTAATGAAGGAACATGGTGCGCCCGCACCATGCACTCGACAGCCCAGTCTATAACACGTTCGTGCTTGATTTTCAGTGTACTACCACGCTGCCGCGCCGATCATATACATTTTAAACTGCTGACTTTTTATAATTTGAAATTTTAGTGTGTTTGTTATCTGAGACATATGGTTGGTTACCAGGGATGTGGTTTTTAGTTTTTCATGACTGTTCTTAGGTTTAGACTACTTTAAGGAGTGTTTGAAGCATACTCCTTCATACATTATGCTTCTCTCTTTATTTAGATTGCTTAATAATTATTAGTCTGCATTTTAGAGATTTTTGTGAATTGGAACAAGCCTGGAAACAGAACTTGCAGCAAGACTTAACAGATTTGATCTCTCATTTCTTTCATAACTCTTGTTTGTATTTCTTATTTCTATGTTTTGCTTAAACCCCATAATGGCTTTTGGTTCAGAAATGAACTAATTTCCAATATGGGATTTTAATGGATTTTGATGTGTAGTCTAGACATATATGCCTGATTGTGATGTCGTATATTTATTAGTGGATTGCCCATTATGGTTGTTCTTAATGGTTGAATGCTTGATCACCATTCACACCAATTTCTTGTATGAATTTGGAAAATGAAATATAGGTATAGATTAAACTATGATGGCATATGTTCATATGGCTTATTTTTAGTAGGCTTTGTGATTCGTGACCCGGATAGGCATATACCGGTTTACCATGTATAGTTATTAAGAGAACTTGTACTTTAAATCATTATTGCTGTAAATTCACATAGACATATAGTGAGTTTGGTAATTGTGATGCTTACATGAATTCTATCAATTATGGATTTTGTGTAAATTGGACATAGTTCATTGGAAGATTGTTATGTTCTATTTTCGTGCTCTTGACTAGCATTCCATAATAAATAATTAAACATAACATGAGGGCTGCATTTTAGATGAAACATTAAATGATATTAGAATCCCATTTCTCTCCAATTTGATTACATTATTTTAGTATTTATAATTTTTGTGTTGATAGTTAATTTAGAATTCAATTTATTTATGGGTTATTCGTTTAAGCATACAAAAACAGTGATTAGGTTGTTGCATGATAGTTTAGATTTATTCACCTTTCTCCGTGGGATCGACACTTTCTTACTTTGTACTACTTGTTGACCCGTGTATAGTTGCATGAGTTAGAGTCCATTTTGTTAAACCAAAAATGAGGCAACAAGTTTTTGGCGCTGTTGCCGGGGAAAGGCGTTTATTTTTAATATTGTCGTCATTAACTAAAGCTATATTTGTGTGACTTAGACAATTCTATTCTTATCTTATTTCTATTTTATTTTTGTTTGTATTTCAGGTACTTGTATACATTTTATGCACACGCGATCGACAAACTCCGAGTTGATACCTGCACAGGATAATATCAACGGCAGAGGTTGGAAGTCGAGAGCATGTTCGGTAAAATTTAATTACGCACAACACACAAGTATACGTGGTCAACAAGTAATAAAGTGAAAGTGGAGTATCGTTTCCACAGAGAATTAGTTAACAAGAATTACCAAGTACTATCCTATAACCAATTTAATCTTATTTAAATAAATGATTTAATATTTTAATTTAAAATAATTAATTAAATTATTACTAACTATCCTTAGAATGAAACAAGATAATGAAGACTCGAGATTCCAATTTCACTTATTGTTTCATTTAAGTTAACACACTTCCTATTAAGCCAAGTTATTTATACTAGATTGTTAATCAAGAACACGAAAGTAAAATATGGCCATCTCTCAACGCACTATACTCATATCAAATCAAATCCACAGATGAAAAAATCAAATTGAACACCCTAATTAACTAACCCGCCATATCTATATGTGAATTAAAATTAAAAAAGGTTTAAGTACAAGTTCTTATTAGACTACATGCAATGGCTCGGTATATCTCTATCCTAAGCAAAAATCATGAATTCCAACTTCATGTAGAACACATAAATACATGCTATTATGATAAGATCTAAACCAATAATCTATCTCTCGAGTTCATATAGATTATCAAAGTAATTGTTAGCTAGGCAATTAAGCAATTAAGGGCAAACCATAATAGACAATCCAAATATAGCTAATAAGTGATAAGTAGTTTTTATACCTACTTATCCGATATCTGTTAATTGAATTAGTTGCTTAAACTTATGTTTCTTAGTTAATTTTCATGCATTTTGCGTTCATTTTGTAGATTATATGCTTGGGAGCTGTGTGAGCGACTATTGGTATAAAATCGCAAAGAATTTGTATAAAATCGCAAAGAATTTGTATAAAATCGCAAAGAAAAGCAATCTGAACATCGTTTGGGCTTTCATGTTTATTTCATGTTCTTGGCTTGGAACTTGAATTATATTTTAGAGCTTCTTCTTAGCTTTCCAGAATATTTTTAATCATTCCAATTGGAGTTCGGATGCATGAGTTATGACCTTTGTACTAACGCACGTTGAACTTCACTGTTTTGGGTGACCATTTACATAGCAGCCACTTCAGAGCAAATTGTAACATTGCCCCATTCCTTATGTCGTAAAACTCAAAGAATGAAAGTTGTAGATCTACGTCTCCTCTTTCCGGAATATCTTGAATTATCAAAATCAGAGTTTAGACGAAGAAATTATGGCCATTTTCCCAAAGGACGTCAGAGTAGAAAAAGGACCCCCGCCGGGGCGGGGGTATAAGCTACAAAAGAGTAGGGACCCCTCCGAGGTGGGCCCTTTAGTTTTATACTTCCCGGGGCTTTTTAGAATACGTATGAAAAAGTCATTTTTCGTCCAAATTTGAGTCCAAGAAGGATTGGTTCGATCCGACTGACTCAAGGACTTTCAAGAGGACTTAAAGACATATAAAGAGACATATAAAAGGAGGAGAATCACAAGGATTAGGGGGGAGGGAGAGAGAGGATTCCATTAGATTTGATTAGAGTAGAATAGGAGAAAACATTAGTTCTTATTAGATTTGGAGATTAAAGCACTTGGAAGCCATTGGAGATCCAGATCAAGAGCGAGACGGAGGACAAATTTGCCGACAACAGATTCATTTCTTTTCCTTAATCTTAGTCTTATATTTTAATGTGTATTCAAGTGTGGATTCTTAGTTTTAATTCAATGAACTAAGTCTTTGTTTGAGATTACAATGGATCTTATTGTGTAATTTATTTTAATATGATTCGCTATCAATTATTATGTTCTATTGTGAGGATTGTCTATTGTGATTTGGACTTAATTGTTTAATTGATTGGCCATCAATTACCGTGATAATCTATATGAACTCGGGAGATGAAGTTTAGATTTAGATCTGATCATAATACCATGTGTTTGTGATATCTGCATGGATGAAATTCATGATAGGTGTTTAGGATAGAGATATGCCTTTACGCTATATGTAATCTTATAGAGAACTTGTGCTTTAAATCCTTTTTAATTTTAATTCGCATAGAGATATAGTGGATTAGTTAATTAAGGTGTCTTGCTTAATTCTATCATCTGTGGATTTAAGTGAGTATGGGTATTATGCATCGAGAGGTGGTTTTATCCGCTTTAGTGTTCTTGATTAACAATTCAGGATAAAGAATAATTGATGAGAAGTGTGTTAACTTAAATGAAGAAATAAGTGAAGTTGTGATCTTAAATCTCCGTAATCTTAATTTAACTGGTGGAATTTAATAGTAGTTTAATTATATAATTTGAAATTCATTTGTTTAAATAAGATTGAGTTGGTTACGGGTTAGTACTTGGTGATTTTTATTAAACAATTCCTTGTGGGAACGATACTCTACTTTCACTTTATTACTTGTTGACCACGTATACTTGTGTGTTGTGCGTAATTAGATTTTACCCAACTAGTTTTTGGCGCCGTTGCCGGGGAATTAGTTTAATATATCTTTGCCAATATTAGCTTTAATCAAATTAGTCTTAATTTAAGCATTCTTTTTTCTTTATTTTTATTTTATTTTATTATCTTCTTATTTTTCTCTCGTTTCAGGTACCATGGCTGGATGCAATTATCAAAGGCCATATTCGAATATGACTCCACCAAGGGACACAGGAATTGATGGACTCAATGCATTTTCTGCATTATCAGCGCAGCTTGAGACACTTTCGAGGAGGTTGGATGTAGTTGCAGCCCAATGTAATCGAAGGTTAGCAGTTACGTGCAATTATTGTGTTGGCAATCACCCGAATAATCAATACACCATCAGTCTTGGGCCGGTACAGTATGGTGGTAACTACCTCAACCAGTATGCATATGATAATTATCATCAAGTTTGGGGGTATCACCCGGATTCTTCATGGAGCTACAACTATCAAGACCAATACTACGCTCCAAATCCAACATACACATCGGAATTCTCATATCCACAACCATTGCCACAAGAAGAAAAGTCAAATTTGGAGGAATTATTACCGAAGCTCATAGCAAACCAAGAGGAGAGGATGATGAGTCAAGAAATATCCAGCCACAATTTTCAGCACCAGATGGAACAACTCATCACCACTTCAACCCATGGTCTTCAATACATGGATTCCAAAACTGAGACAGATAATTCAAGGTTGGAGGAATTGTTATCCAAGTTCGTAGCATCAAATGAGGAGAGGAGGATTAATCAAGAGCGGTCAAATCAGAATCAAGAGATATCAATTCAAAATCTGCAGAACCAGATGGACCAAATGCTCAAAGCCTTGAACAACTGTCCTCAAAATAATTTGTGTTATGATGAGGATTTCGAGATTGATGAAGTGCCCGAGCCAAATCTACAACTGGATGAGACAGGAGATGTTGAAAAAGAGGAGACAAGTGGGGATAATGAATATAAGGTCGATGAAGAACTAACTATGAGTACCAATGAGGATGAGTCGATGTTATTAGTGCCCCAAGTTCCTTCTCTACCAAAGATCAAGGGTCCAGTTAGATTTGCAAAATCATGGCCGCTTGGTAGTCATGTCGTCGGCAAGGCTATTTATGACATGAGAGCTAGTACAAATATAAAGCCATGGTGGAATGAGGAGGAGAAGATAGAAGAAGAGCCCGTTGTTCTTTCCAAGCCTCAAAGCCCCAATTGAATCATAGGCTCAATGGACGGAAAAGCACCTAGTTATTCAACATTCTCAATTGGGCACATATTTAAACAAAGCATGCTAGGTGACTTTAATTCGATAGCCATCACAAATGGGAACCTACCAAAAGCTACATTATTTTCGATTGATGGAGGGCTCCTCAATTACTGAAGAGGAATTGGATAGCGTTGACCAAAAAAAGTCAAGCCGAAAGATTGTAAATTAAGCGCTGACTGGGAGGCAACCCATGAATTTTTTTTATTTTTATATGCTTTCCTAGTTTATTTAGTAGATAGGAATCACGTTATATTCCAAAGTTCTATTCTAATCCATTTTGTCTCTCTTCATTGCAGGTATTGGAGGTTCAATGGAATCGTCGCAGCCATCACCTCACGCTTAGCTAATTACAGGGAAGTTCTCTTTTACTTACCGCTATATTCTTACAATGAGGACATTATAATTTCTATGTTTGGGGGGGTTTAGTTTAGTTCTTTATTGCATGTTTAGTTTCATATTTATGTTATGTTATTTTGCATATGTTGTTAATTTAGTTTAGGTTCATTATGTTGGCATTCATGTAGTACAACTGCATAAGTAGTTGCATAGTAGCATAGTTTGAATAGCATTATATTCAGTTTCTTGTTAAAAAAAAATTCAAAAATTCAAAAATAATAGTTAGTTACTATGTTCATCTTGCGTAGCTGTTTGATAGTTATAGTCTATTTTGGCCAATGATGAGATTTGAATTGAGTAGACAAGTATAGTACTAATTATTAGAGTTTTGATGTGATTTCTTATTATTAATATAATCTTTTTCTATTTGAAACTGGAATAATCAAGGATAGCACAATAATAACAACTTTGTTGACTGATTAAGTTTAAATTGATACATAATGGACTTCTTAAGGATAATATTAGTTTGAATGAATGAAAGACATGACTAGGTGGAGATGGCTAAATTTAAACTAAAACTTAAGTTTGGGGGAAAAATTTGGGATATATAAGCTTCACTAAAAAAAAGAAAAAGAAAAAGAAAAGAAAAAAAAAATGATGTAAAAAATAACGTGGTTAGTCTTGTTTCGGGGCCTTTGTTACTTGAGCAAGTACGCTCGAGCGAGTGTCTCTACACCTAGCGCCCTAATGTCTTTATGGTATGCGAGTCGTTGGTCGAAAGCTCGCTAAGGGGTAGCACTGTTAGCCTAATGGAATGAGACATTGCACAGTCATGGTTATAAAAAAAGTAAAAAAAAAAAATAATAAAACAGGAAAAGAGCAAAAATCCCCCGTAATGAAAATAAAGCATAAGTATCCCGGATTGGACTCTTAATTTGGTGGATGTTTGACTTTAGTTGGATCTAGCTTGTTCATGAATTTTGTGAGTTTACACTGTATGATGCCTTTAAAGAGATCTATTATGTGTTGTATTTATCATTATATCTGTTAGCATGGATGTTGAACACACACGCACTATATCAGTAATAATAGTCTAAGTTTTGATGATTGATTGGGAAATTACCGATGAGTTTTGATATGATGTATTATCATATTTACTTGATTTCTCTAAGGCTGGGTGAATAGACTTGTTTCTGTCATTACTGCTGGATTCGTAAGCATGTAGATTAATTGCATTACATAGCATTGTTGTTTTGTGTTTTTGCTTGAGGACAAGCAAAGGTTTAAGTTTGGGGGTATTTGATAAGTAGTTTTTATACCTACTTATTTGGTATCTGTTACTTGAATTAGTTGCTTAAACTTATGTTTCTTAGTTACTTTTCATGCATTTTGTGTTCATTTTGTAGATTATACGCTTGGGAGCTGTGTGAGCGACTATTGGTATGAAATCGCAAAGAATTGGTATGAAATCATAAAGAAAAGAAATTCGGACATCGTTTGGGCTTTCATGTTTATTTCATGTTATTGGCTTGGAACTTGGATTATACTGTAGAGCTTCTTCTTAGCTTTCCGGAACATCTTGAATCATTCCAATTGGAGTTTGGATGCATGAGTTATGACCTTTGTACCAACGGACGTTGAACTTCACTCTTTTGGGTGACCATTTACATAGCAGCCACTTCAGAGCCAATTTCAACATTGCTCCATTCCTTATTTCGTAAAACTCAAAGAATGAAAGTTGTAGATCTACGTCTCTTCTTTTCGGAACATCTTGAATCATCGAAATCGGAGTTCAGACGAAGACGTTATGGCCATTTTAACAAAGGACGTCAGAGAAGAAAAAAAGGACCCCATTGGAAATGGCTTTCTCTTCAAAAACCCTCACGAGGCGGGGTACAAAGCTTCAAAATTAAAAGTAGGGACCCCGTAGCTTTTTGAAGAAACTATACCATGGGGGGTACGCGTAGAAAAGTCATTTTTTGTCCGAATTTGAGTCCAAGAAGGATTGGTTCGATCCGATTGACTCAAGGACTTCCAAGAGGACTTAAAGACATATAAAGAGACATATAAAAGGAGGAGAATCACAAGGATTAAGGGGAAAAGAGAGAGAGAGAGAGAGAGAGAGAGAGAGAGAGAGAGAGGATTCCATTAGATTTGATTAGAGTAGAATAGGTGAAAACATTAGTTCTTATGAGATTTAGAGATTTAAGCACTTGGAAGCAATTGGAGATCCAGATCAAGAGAGAGACGGAGGACGAATTTGCAAACAACAGATTCACTTCTTTTCCTTAATCTTATTATTATCTTTTAATGTGTATTCAAGAGTGGATTCTTAGTTTTAATTCAATGAACTAATTCTTTGTTTGAGATTACAATGGATCTTATTGTGTAATTTATTTTAATATGATTCGCTATCAATTATTATGTTCTATTGTGAGGATTGTCTATTGTGATTTGGACTTAATTATTTAATTGATTGGTCATCAATTACCGTGATAATCTATATGAACTCGGGAGATGAAGTTTAGATTTAGATCTGATCATAATACCATGTGTTTGTGATTTCTGCATGGATGAAATTCATGATTCGTGTTTAGGATGTAGATATGTCTTTACGCCATATGTAATCTTATAGAAAACTTGTGCTTTAAATCCTTTTTAATTGTAATTCGAATAGAGATATAGTGGATTAGTTAATTAGGGTGTCTTGCTTAATTCTATCATCTGTGGATTTAAGTGAGTATGGGAATTATGCATCGAGAGGCGGTTTTATCTGCTTTAGTGTTCTTGATTAACAATTCAGGATAGAGAATAATTGATGAGAAGTGTGTTGACTTAAATGAAACAATAAGTGAAGTTGTGATCTTAAATCTCCATAATCTTAATTTAACTAGTGAAATTTAATAGTAGTTTAATTATATAATTTGAAATTCATTTGTTTAAATAAGATTGAGTTGGTTATGGGTTAGTACTTGGTGATTTTTATTAAATAATTCCTCGTGGGAACGATACTCTACTTTCACTTTATTACTTGTTGACCACGTATACTTGCGTGGTGTGCGTAATTAGATTTTACCCAACAATAAGACTACCAAAGAAGCATATCAAACTAAACTACTCTATAAGATCCATAGTAATCTCAAAATAGAGTTTAATTCATAATGGAACTAGAATCCATCATCCAAAATTGATTAAGCATTAAAAGATACAAATAGATTAGAAAAGAAATTAGAATTGAGATAAAGAAATCTGTATTTTCTTGCTTCCCGATTTTTTTCTCCAATGATGATCAATAGCTTCAATCTTCAGTTCTAATCTAATCTAGGGTTCCTAATCTACTATAATCTAATCCAATGGAATTCTTTTTAATCCTTGCAATTCTCCTCCTTTTATATGCCTCTTTATATTTCTTTAAGTCCTCCTAAAAGTCCTTGAATCAAACGGCTCGAACCAATCCTTCTTGGACTCAAATTCTGACAAAATTCGCTTTTTCTATCCGTACCACCACCCTGACGGGGGTTTTTTACACTGCTATGCCCACCCCGTCGGGCTAGGGTTCTATTTTGCAGCTTGTACCTCGCCCCGGTGGGGGTTTTGGGAAGAGAAAGCCGGCCCCGGTAGGGGTCCTTTTTCTACTGCAGTGTCCTCTTGTAAAATAGCCATAACGTTTGATCCGGGAGGAGTTATGGGGCCTGTCACCTATCAAATCAAAGCTATCAACGATCTCTACAACCTTTATTCTTTGAGAATTGAAAGATTCTGGATGAAACAAGATCGAAATCGTGCTTGAAGTAGATGTTATGTAAATTGCAAGCATGAGAACTCTTAGCTTTGATCTTCGTTGATAAAAAGGCCATAACTCTAGCATCCGAACTCCGATTGGAATGATTCAAGATGTTCCGGAAAGCTAAGAAGAAGATCTAAAATATAATTCAAGTTCCAAGCCAAGAACATGCATCTAACTTGGTGTTAAAAGTCCTGCAATCTTTCTTTCTTGTATTTGCTTGCATATTTTTGTCCAAAAGATGTCCGAATTGCTTTTCCTTTCTTCTTTATGCCAATCTTTCCTTCTTGTATTTGGGGGCTAGGGTTCTATTTTTCAGCTTGTACCCCCACCCCAGTGGGGGTTTTGGGAAGAGAAAGCCCGCCCCGGTAGTGGTCCTTTTTCTACTGCAGTGTCCTCTTATAAAACAGCCATAACCTTTGATCCGGGAAGAGTTATGGGGCCTCCCACCTATTAAATCGAAGCTATCAACGATCTCTATAACCATTATTCTTTTTAGAATTGAAAGCTTCTGGCTAGAACAAGATCGAAATCGTGCTTAAAGTAGATGCTATGTAAATTGCAAGCATGAGAACTCTTAGCTTTGATCTTCGTTGATAAAAAGGCCATAACTCTCGCATCCAAACTCCGATTAGGATGATTCAAGATGTTCTGGAAAGGTAAGAAGAAGATCTACAATATAATCTAAGTTCCAAGCCAGGAACATGCATCCAACTTGGTGTTAAAAGCCCTGCAATCTTTCCTTCTTGTATTTGCTTGCATTTTTTAGTCCAAAAGATGTCCGAATTGCTTTTCCTTTCTTCTTCATGCCAATGTTATGTCATAGCCTACAAAATAACATAAAATGTATGAAAAGTAGCTAAGAAACATTAATATAAGCAACTAATTCAAGTAAAAAATATCGGATAAGTAGGTAGAAAACCTATTTATTTAATACCCCCAAACTTAAATCGTTGCTTGTCCCCAAGAAAAATAATATAATGCAATCTACATGCTATGAAATGAAACTAATCTCTATGAGTCCAAATCCAGCAATAATGATAGAAACAAGTCTATTCAACCGACCTCAGTGAAATCAAATAAACATGACAATACTTCATATCAAAACCAATCAACAATTTCCTAGTCAATCATCAAGTCTTAAACTATTATTACTGGTATAGTGCGTGTGTGCTCAACATCCATGCTAACTGATATAATGCTAAATACAACATATAATAGATCTCTTTAAAGGCATAATACCGTGCAAACTCACAAAATTCACGAATAAACTAAATCCAACTAAATTCAAACATCCACCAAGTTCAAGAGTACAATCCGGGATACTTATGCTTTACTTTTCATTACGGGGGCTTTTTGCTCTTTTCCCGTCTTATTTTTTTTAACCATGACTATGCAATGTCTCATTCCATTAGGCTAATAGTTCTACCCCTTAGCGAGCTTTCGACCAACGACTCCCAGACCATAAAAGACCTTAGGGCGCTAGGTGTAAAGATACTCCCTCGGGCGTACTTTCTCAAGTAACAAAGGCCCCAAAACAAAACTAGCCGCGGTAATTTTTTCATTTTTTTTCTTTTTTCTCTTTTTTATATGAAGCTTATATATCCCAAATTTTTCCCCAAACTTAAGTTTTTGTCTAAATTTAGCCATCTCCGCCTGTTTATGTCTTTCATTCATCCAAACTAGTATTATCCTTAAGAAGTCCATTATGTATCAATTTAGACTAAATCAATCCACATAGTTGTTTTTATTGAGCTATCCTTATTATACCAATTTCAAACAGAAAAAGATTCAATTCATAACAAGAAATCACATCAAAGCTCTAATAGTCAGAACTATACTTGTCTGCTCAATTCCAATCTCATCATTGGCCAAAATAGACTGTAACTATCAAACAGCTAGAATCATGAAGATGAACATAGTAACTAACTTTTATTTTTGATTTTTTCACACATAAAAAAAACTATTTTTAGACAGAAAAAACTATTTTTTATAGACATAAATAAAAACTATTTACAACTACTCAACTATGCAAACTATTATGCACTTACACTACATGAATGCAAACATATAATAAACCTAAACTAAAAAAACATGACAACTTGTGCAAAACTAAGCAAAACATATAATAATCCGTCTCTCGAGTTCATATAGATTATCTAAGTAATTGTTAGCTAGGCAATTAAGCAATTAAGGGCAAACCATAATAGACAATCCAAATATAGCTAATAATACTAACAAAGAAGCATATCAAACTAAACTACACAATAAGATCCATAGTAATCTCAAATTAGAGTTTAATTCATAACGGAACTAGAATCAATCATGCACAATTGATTAAGCATTAAAAGATACAAATAGATAAGAAAAGAAATTAGAATTGAGATAAAGAAATCTGTATTCTCTTGCTTCCAATCTGTTTCTCCAATGATGATCAATAGCTTCAATCTTCAGTTCTAATCTAATCTAGGGTTCCTAATCTACTATAATCTATTCCAATGGAATTCTTTTTAATCCTTGCAATTCTCCTCCTTTTATATACCTCTTTATATGTCTTTAAGTCCTCCTAGAAGTCCTTAAATCAAACGGCTCAAACCAATCCTTCTTGGACTCAAATTCTGACAAAATTCACTATTTATTTCTCGTGTACCCCCACTAGCAGGGTTTTTTTTTGATATACGGCGCCAAATGGCTTAGGGTTCTATTTTACAGCTTGTACCACCGCCTCGGCGGGGGTTTTGTGAAGAGAAAGGCCGCCTCGGTAGGGGTCCTTTTTCTGCTGCAGTGTCCTATGGTAAAACAACCATAACGTTTGATCCAGGAGAAGTTATAGAGCCTGCCACCTATCAAATATAAGCTATCAACGAGCTCTACAACTTTTATTCTTTGACAATTGAAAGATTCTGGTCGGAACAAGATCAAAATCGTGTTTGAAGTAGATGTTATGTAAATTGCAAGCATGAGAACTCTTAGCTGTGATCTTCGTTGATAAAAAAGTCATAACTCTCGCATCCAAACTCCGATTGGGATGATTCAAGATGTTCTAGAAAGATAAGAAGAAGCTCTACAGTATAATCCAAGTTCCAAGCCAAGAACATGAATCCAACTTCATGTTAAAAGCCCTGCAATCTTCCCTTCTTGTATTTGCTTACATATTTTAGTCCAAAAGATGTCTGAATTGCTTTCCCTTTCTTCTTCATGCCAATGTTATGCCATAGCCTACAAAATAACATAGAATGTATGAAAAGTAACTAAGAAACATTAATATAAGTAATTAATTCAAGTAATAGATGCCGGATAAGTAGGTATAAAACCCACTTATCAAATACCCCAAACTTAAACCATTGGTTGTCCCCAAGCAAAGCAATATAATGTAATCTACATGCTATGAAATGCAACTAATCTATATGACTCCAAATCCAACAATAATGACAGAAACAAGTCTATTCAACCGACCTCAGCAAAATCAAATAAACATGACAATACTTCATATCAAAACCAATCAACAATTTCCTAGTCAATCATCAAGTCTTAAACTATTATTACTGGTATAGTGCGTGTGTGCTCAACATCCATGCTAACTGATATAATGCTAAATACAACACATAATAGATCTCTTTAAAGGCATCATACAGTGCAAATTCACAAAATTCATGAATAAACTAAATCCAACTAAATTCAAACATCAACCACGTTCAAGAGTCCAATCCGGGATACTTACGCTTTACTTTTCATTACAGGGGCTTTTTGCTCTTTTCCAGTCTTATTGTTTTTTTTAACCGTGACTGTGCAATGTCTCATTCCATTAGGCTAACAGTGCTACCCCTTAGCGAGCTTTCGACCAACGACTCCTAGACCATAAAAGACCTTAGGGCACTAGGTGTAAAGACACTCCATCGGGTGTACTTGCTCAAGTAACAAAGGCCCCGAAACAAAACTACCCGTGGTATTTTTTTCATTTTTTTCATTTTTCTCTTATTTTTTATGAAGCTTATATATCCCAAAATTTTCCCCCAAACTTAAGTTTTTGTCTACATTTAGCCATCTCCGCCTGTTCATGTCTTTCATTCATCCAAACTAGTATTATCCTTAAGAAGTCCATTATGTATCAATTTAGACTAAATCAATCCACATAGTTGTTTTTATTGTGCTATCCTTATTATACCAATTTCAAACAGAAAAAGATTCTATTCATAACAAGAAATCACATCAAAGCTCTAATAGTCAGAACTATACTTGTTCCGCTTTCAATTCAATCTCATCATGGCCAAAATAGATTTGTAACTATCAAACAAACTAGAATCATGAAGATGAACATAGTAACTAACTTTTATTTTTGATTTTTCACACATAAAAAAAAACTATTTTTAGGCGTAAAAAACTATTTTTATGTATATAAATAAAAACTATTTACAACTACTCAACTATGCAAACTATTATGCACTTACACTACATGAATGCAAACATATAATAAACCTAAACTAAAAAACATGACAACTTGTGCAAAACTAAAACAACTACATTAAACATACAAAACTAAACTAATTAACTCCCCCAAACTTAACAATTACAATGTCGTCATTGTAAAATAAAGAATTAAGTGGATGAGGACTTCCCTGTAATCATTTTAGCTTGTGGTGATGGTGGCATGGAACAAAGACTGAAAACTTTTCCACATCAGAATTTGAAGGATGATATTGTGGCATGGTCTCTGATTTGTGGCTTCTGTAAGACCCCGAATTTTACGAAATGAAAGTATTCAATTTTTATAATTATTATTCTATTTAGTAAATGGTTAAATTGATAAAGTACTGAATGTCTGGCGTGGTTGCATAGTAGTTACACCTGTATTGATTATTGATGCTTATGTGAGAAGTCACTCAGTTATACTCAATTATTGCTACAATAATTGCTGCATCATATCTCTCATATTATTGATTCAATTATTGTCATAGTATCATCTGCATAATATTTTATATATTATTAAATCAATAATTGAGTCGAAAAAGTTATTCATATTATTATTTGAAATATTGACAATGTCTAGAAGTTCTGTCAAGGAGAGGTTTGGTCACCTAATTGGGCACCAATAAGGAGAAATCCTTATCGGAAAGCCCCTTATTTCCTGGAAACGGCCTGGTTGTTAAATATTGTGAGTTATAATATTAATGATGAATGTTATTAAAAATCGAATTTGAGTTCGGAGTTGGATTTGGAGACGCAGACGTGATATTTGAGTCCGGAACGATGAAATTAGTAGAAATAGACTATAAACACAAAATTTACCGGGGTTAACTTTTTGGTCAAAAAGTCAACAGTTGACTTTTTTGAAAAAAAAGTCAAACTTCAAAAATAATTTTTTTGATAAAAATAGTTCTATTGTGTTGGGATTATTAGTGTTAGTGGAAATCGATATTTATTTCGATATTAATTGATGTCTGGAAGTTATATTGATCAATCGGGTAATTAACCGGATAAATGAGCATTTAATTGCTATTAATTCACATGATTATAACTATTTGTTCACATGTGTGTACTATTGATTCACATTCTGGTACAATTAAGGGAGGTGGTGCAAGATTGATAATACTTGCATGACTAAGTTAAAAATGGAGGTATAGATGGAGGTGTTATACTGTAATTCGTATTTTTACATGATTATAACTATTGATTCACATGATTGAACTATTGATTCACATTATTTACTATTCGGGGAGGTGGTGCAAGTTTGATAATACTTGCAGGACTAAATTAAAAAGAAGAAAAGAGGAAGGTATTATCTTTGTAATATTTCGAGCCCCAAAACGTGTAATTATCGAAACTATATTTTCCTATAAATAAGCTCATTCTTCCTTCATTTCTCACCAATTCACTAAAGCTATAGAGCAATTATTATAGAGAGAAATTATGAGAGAAAGAAGAAGAGAAGTCCGCTACCTCACTATTCTAGCATCCAGGTCTTCTTTTGAGGTAAGGGTATTATTTCTTTCAGATTTATGAAGAGAGCTATATATTGTTATTCCATCCCTTATTATTATGTTGAATAACTCTGCTCATGCCAAGTACCGCATACATGGTGAAATTCTTCTCGTTATTCCATTCTTTATTATTTCGTTGAATATATCACTCTGCATGCGGTTTACGCATGACACCAGTTCCATTCTTTATTATTCTCATTGGAATATCCCATTCTGCATGCGGTTTACGCATTTGACCTAGTTCCATTCTTTATTATTCTGTTGAGAATAACCTGTCTGTGCGGTCTATCGCATGCATGGTGAATTCTTCTGTTATTCCATTCTTTATTATTCTGTTGAAATAAACTGTCTATGTGGATTACCGCATGCATGGTGAATGATCCTCTGTATTCATATGAATAATATTTTCATTCAAAAGGGGTATCTGTCAGGGGTAGTTTTGTAATTTTTCTGACCCTTAAAAATTTTGAAAAAATTTGAAATAATAATTTGATGAGTTTTCTATATTGTGTCCAAAGATGGCGATTTTTGGATGTATAGATTAAGAGTTATGGATTTTATGGGAAAAGACTATTTTAGAAGTAAACCCTTATAACTCCTTGTAGTTAACTCCATAATTGGTGAAATTTTTATTGGGAGTACATGTATATAACAGGAGTATACCCTGTAAATTTCAAAATTTTTGGACAAAAGTACAATTTATGATAAATGTCTAAATATTCGGTAGTTTTGGCCATATGAAAAATAGTAAATGAATTTAAAATTCGAGAAAAATGTATGTTCAATATGGGACTATAGTCCGCTAAATCCCGTAAAAGAATAATTTTAGGACTAATTTGGCATTTTCATGAAAATGGTTTAATTAAACATATGAATTAAATATGTTATGTGAAGTTGAAAAATTGGTAAATAGGATTTTATGGCTTGGAAATCCTATATAAGGTATATCAAGATTTTTGATGAGGATTTGATCATTGGTGATAAAATCTTATGAGTATGGCATTTTGAATGATTAAATGCATTATTTGGTAAAGTGTAAACAATTAAAATAAATTGTTTATAAGTTTAAGAAATGATTAAAATATTGTTATAATATTAATGATATTAGATTATGAGATTATTAAGTGATTGATAACATTGGGATATTCTTGAACCTCGGATAAATTATATTATAAATGTTTAATATTTATCCTTTATCTCATTTGATTGATTATTTATATCATTGTCATGATCCTCATGCTTATATTGTGTTGAAAAGTCATATGTGGCTTACGTGCATAGATGGACTTGGTATGATTATGCTCGTGGATTATTCTAGATAATCATGACCATAATGTTACAAATGATGTGGTAAAAGTCATCTTTGGCCGTCTGCATCGCATAGATGGACTTGGTATGATTATGACTGAGGATTATTTAAGTATAATCATGATCGTAATTGAAAACATGAATATCCTTGGCCCGTAGTGCATAGATAATTTGTGGTCGTAATACTAATGAATATCCTTGGCCATAGTACAGAGATGATTTAATGATGTGAATTATTTAGTAAGCTGAGTCTCAGCGATAAAATATTGATTATACGTTTTTAATTCGTAAAAGATAGTAGATATCATGTTCTATTTGACTCTTCTAAAATACAGTTGTATGTCTTTGGCTGTAGAGCAAAGATGAATTGTTAATGAATATCTTTGGTCCGTAGTGCAAAGATGAATTTATTACTATGATCATGAACAAGAATTGTGATTTGGTATAACCATGATTTTTGATGTTTCGTGTAGAGGCAAATGTGATAAAAATTATCTTAAATCCCCTAGTGCGAAGAGGAATTTAGAATCACAATTATGATTCGAAGTTATTCATATGATTGTGGATGGAATTGTTGATTGATGTTTACAGGATAAAACATTATTGGTGGACTTTTAACATGGAGAAGATAATAGACCGATGGTCTATTTGACTCTTCTAATGGATTGCTTCGTTCACCGCAACTATGGTTGAAAAGTTTTATCATCTACCATATGTTTTAAATCTCTGATTTATTATTGACGAAGGCTATTGATAATTTAATTATCTTTAGTCATGATATTCTTTACTGGGCTATTTGTGCTCACCCTTTGCTTCACAATTCCTTTCAGGTAATAAGAGTGTAGCTGGGTCGAGCGGGGATAACAGGGAAATAGTGTGATGGTCCGACACTGTCGAAGTTTCTCAATACATTATAAAATGGCATGACATGCAACAGATAATTGTATTGAGGACCTAAGACGCGTGTGTTGTATTTTATACGTCACTTAATAATTGATCTTGGCGAACAACAATAGGGTGATGAGAATCCATCTTTAAAAGCGTCAAAAGTGCACCTCATTAGAATGAATATGATTTTAATCTTCTCATTTTTCTTTGGGGTCTATTGGGTCAACTAAGGATAATTCTGTGGACATATGATATCTATTATAACCTAGACGCATGGCCTCCCATGTACGAAGGTTTCCTTGAGCACTTCCCAAAGATTTTAATTTCTAAAATAGTTTTTGACTGTAATTTTATGTAAAGTACCATTGTAAGGTTGTGGTCGAGGCACCATGAGAGTTATATACATTTGTATTAACACTCATAGTTTAACTGTGGTCGTATTCTGCACGACAGTTCAACAGTTGTAAATGAAGTTTGTATTTGATTTTTATAGTACGATATCTGGCGACTCAAGATGGGTGATGTATACCTATTTTGGGGTGTCATGACTTTCCTTTCCATATTCTTCGCTTATTCATTGAGCCTCCAATACCGCAGAATGAAGGGAGACAACATGGATTAGAATAGCACTTTGGATTTATAAGAGATCTTAATAAGAAAATTAATTCCTATCTACTAAATAAACTAGTAAAGCATATAAATATAAAAAATTCTTGGGTTGCCTCCCTACCGGGCATTGATTTATAGTCTTCCTAATTCGACTTTGTCTCACAAGACTATCTAATTCTTCTTCAAAAATTGAGGAACCCTCCATCCATCATAAACAATGTAACTTTTGGTAGGTTCCATTTTATGATAACTATCAATTAAAGTCACCTTGCATTCTTTGTTTAAATAAGTGCCCAATTGAGAATGTTGAATAACTAGGTGTTTTTCCGTCCGCTGAGCCTATAATTGATTGGGGCTTTGAGGCTTGGCAAGAACAACATGCTCTTCCTCTATCTTCTCCTCCTCATCCCACCATGGTTTTCATTTATACTAGCTCTCATGACATAAAGAGCCTTAACGACGACTTGACTACCAATCGAGCACGGTTTTGCAAATCTAATGGACCCTTGATCTTTTAAGAGAAGGCACTTGGGGCACTAATAACATCTACTCATTCTCATTGGTACTCATAGTTAGTTCTTCACCAACCTTATTTTCATTATCCCCACTTGTCTCTCCTTTTTCAACATCTTGTGTCTTATCTAGTTGTAGATTTGGTTCGAGGCAATTCGTCAATCTCGTAATCCTCTTCATAACACCAATTTTTTGAGGACAATTGTTTCAAAGTCATGTGAGCATTTGATCCATTTGGTTCTCGCAAATGTTTAATTGATATCTCTTGATTAATCATCCTCTCCTCATTTGGTGCTACGAACTTGGATAACAATTCCTCCAACCTTGAATTATCTGTCTCAGTTTTGGAATCCATGTATTGAGAACCATGAGTTGAAGTGGTGATGAGTTGTTCCATCTAGTGCTGAAAATTGTGGCTCAATATTTCTTAACTCATCATCCTCTCCTCTTGGTTTTCTATGAGCTTCGACAGAAATTCCTCAAAATTGGACTTTTCTTCTTGTGGCAATGGAGGTGGACATGAGAATTCCGGCATGTATATTGGATTTGGAGCGTAGTATTGGTCTTGATAGTTATAGCACCATGAAGAATCCGGGTGATACTCCCAAACTTGATGATTATTAACATATGCATATTGTTTGAGGTCATTACCACCATACTATACCAGTCCAAGACTGATGGTGCATTGATGACTCGGATGATTACCAGCACAATAATTGCAAGTAATTGCTATCCTTCGATTATGTTGGGCTGCAACTACATCCAACCTCCTCGAAAGTGTCTCAAGTTGTGCTGATAATGCAGCAATTTCATTGAGTCCTTCAATCCTTGTGTCTCTTGGCCGAGTCATACTCGAATAAGGGTATTGATAATTGCATCCAGCCATGGTACCTGAAAAGAGAGAAAAATCGGAAGAGAATAAAATAAAAAGAGAAAAAAAAAGTTTAAATTAAGACTAATTTGATTGAAGCTAATATTGGGAAAAAAAAGATTAAACTATTTCCCCGGTAACAGCGCTAAAAAATTGTTGGGTAAAATCTAATTACGCACAACACGCAAGTATACGTGGTCAACAAGTAATAAAGTAAAAGTAGAGTATCGTTCCCATAGAGAATTAGTTAACAAGAATTACCAAGTACTAACCTATAACCAATTTAATCTTATTTAAACAAATGATTTAATATTTTAATTTAAAATAAATAATTAAACTATTACTAACTATCCCTAGAATGAAACAAGATAATGAAGAATCGATATTACAATTTCACTTATTGTTTCATTTAAGTCAACACACTTCCTGTTAAGCCAAGTTATTTATACTGGATTGTTAATTAAGAACACGAAAGTAAAATATGGCCATCTCTCAACGCACCATACTCATATCAAATCAAATCCACAGATGATAGAATCAAATTGAACACCCTAATTAAGTAACCCACCATATCTCTGTGTGAATTAAAATTAAAAACGGTTTAAGTACAAGTTCTTATTAGACTACATGCAATGCCTCGGTATATCTTTATCCTAAGCACAAATCATGAATTCCAACTCCATGTAGAACACATAAATACATGCTATTATGATCAGATCTAAACCCATAATCCGTCTCTCGAGTTCATATAGATTATCTAAGTAATTGTTAGCTAGGCAATTAAGAAATTAAGGGCAAACCATAATAGACAATCCAAATATAGCTAATAATACTAACAAAGAAGCATATCAAACTAAACTACACAATAAGATCCATAGTAATCTCAAATTAGAGTTTAATTCATAACGGAACTAGAATCAATCATGCACAATTGATTAAGCATTAAAAGATACAAATAGATAAGAAAAGAAATTAGAATTGAGATAAAGAAATCTGTATTCTCTTGCTTCCAATCTGTTTCTCCAATGATGATCAATAGCTTCAATCTTCAGTTCTAATCTAATCTAGGGTTCCTAATCTACTATAATCTATTCCAATGGAATTCTTTTTAATCCTTGCAATTCTCCTCCTTTTATATACCTCTTTATATGTCTTTAAGTCCTCCTAGAAGTCCTTAAATCAAACTACTCAAACCAATCCTTCTTGGACTCAAATTCGATAAAATTCACTATTTTACAGTAATTTCACACCCAATCGGGGTTTTTTTGATCGATATGCCAAGGCCAATGGGCTAGGGTTCTATTTACATACTTGTACCATCGCTTCTACGGGTTTTTGAAGAGAAAGGCCGCTTTAGAGGGTCCTTTTTCCAACAGCAAATGTCTATGGTAAAACAACCATAACGTTTGATCCAGGAGAAGTTATAGAGCCTCGCCACCTATCAAATATAAGCTATCAACGAGCTCTACAACTTTTATTCTTTGACAATTGAAAGATTCTGGTCGGAACAAGATCAAAATCGTGTTTGAAGTAGATGTTATGTAAATTGCAAGCATGAGAACTCTTAGCTGTGATCTTCGTTGATAAAAAAGTCATAACTCTCGCATCCAAACTCCGATTGGGATGATTCAAGATGTTCTAGAAAGATAAGAAGAAGCTCTACAGTATAATCCAAGTTCCAAGCCAAGAACATGAATCCAACTTCATGTTAAAAGCCCTGCAATCTTCCCTTCTTGTATTTGCTTACATATTTTAGTCCAAAAGATGTCTGAATTGCTTTCCCTTTCTTCTTCATGCCAATGTTATGCCATAGCCTACAAAATAACATAGAATGTATGAAAAGTAACTAAGAAACATTAATATAAGTAATTAATTCAAGTAATAGATGCCGGATAAGTAGGTATAAAACCTACTTATCAAATACCCCCAAACTTAAACCATTGGTTGTCCCCAAGCAAAGCAATATAATGTAATCTACATGCTATGAAATGCAACTAATCTATATGACTCCAAATCCAACAATAATGACAGAAACAAGTCTATTCAACCGACCTCAGCAAAATCAAATAAACATGACAATACTTCATATCAAAACCAATCAACAATTTCCTAGTCAATCATCAAGTCTTAAACTATTATTACTGGTATAGTGCGTGTGTGCTCAACATCCATGCTAACTGATATAATGCTAAATACAACACATAATAGATCTCTTTAAAGGCATCATACAGTGCAAATTCACAAAATTCATGAATAAACTAAATCCAACTAAATTCAAACATCAACCACGTTCAAGAGTCCAATCCGGGATACTTACGCTTTACTTTTCATTACAGGGGCTTTTTGCTCTTTTCCAGTCTTATTGTTTTTTTTAACCGTGACTGTGCAATGTCTCATTCCATTAGGCTAACAGTGCTACCCCTTAGCGAGCTTTCGACCAACGACTCCTAGACCATAAAAGACCTTAGGGCACTAGGTGTAAAGACACTCCATCGGGTGTACTTGCTCAAGTAACAAAGGCCCCAAACAAAACTACCCGTGGTATTTTTTCATTTTTTCATTTTCTCTTATTTTTATGAAGCTTATATATCCCAAAAATTTTCCCCAAACTTAAGTTTTTGTCTACATTTAGCCATCTCCGCCTGTTCATGTCTTTCATTCATCCAAACTAGTATTATCCTTAAGAAGTCCATTATGTATCAATTTAGACTAAATCAATCCACATAGTTGTTTTTATTGTGCTATCCTTATTATACCAATTTCAAACAGAAAAAGATTCTATTCATAACAAGAAATCACATCAAAGCTCTAATAGTCAGAACTATACTTGTCTGCTCAATTCCAATCTCATCATTGGCCAAAATAGACTGTAACTATCAAACAGCTAGAATCATGAAGATGAACATAGTAACTAACTTTTATTTTTGATTTTTTCACACATAAAAAAAACTATTTTTAGACAGAAAAACTATTTTTATGTACATAAATAAAAACTATTTACAACTACTCAACTATGCAAACTATTATGCACTTACACTACATGAATGCAAACATATAATAAACCTAAACTAAAAAAACATGACAACTTGTGCAAAACTAAAACAACTACATTAAACATACAAAACTAAACTAATTAACTCCCCCAAACTTAACAATTACAATGTCGTCATTGTAAAATAAAGAATTAAGTGGATGAGGACTTCCCTGTAATCATTTTAGCTTGTGGTGATGGTGGCATGGAACAAAGACTGAAAACTTTTCCACATCAGAATTTGAAGGATGATATTGTGGCATGGTCTCTGATTTGTGGCTTCTGTAAGACCCCGAATTTTACGAAATGAAAGTATTCAATTTTTATAATTATTATTCTATTTAGTAAATGGTTAAATTGATAAAAGTACAGTAATACGCGTGGTTGCATAGTAGCACACGGTATTGATTATTGATGCTTATGTGAGAAGTCACTCAGTTATACTCAATTATTGCTACAATAATTGCACGATCATATCTCTCTCATATTATTGATTCAATTATTGTCATAGTATCATCTGCATAATATTTTATATATTATTAAATCAATAATTGAGTCGAAAAAGTTATTCATATTATTATTTGAAATATTGACAATGTCTAGAAGTTCTGTCAAGGAGAGGTTTGGTCACCTAATTGGGCACCAATAAGGAGAAATCCTTATCGGAAAGCCCCTTATTTCTCGGAAACTACTGGTTGTTAAATATTGTGAGTTATAATATTAATGATGAATGTTATTAAAAATCGAATTTGAGTTCGGAGTTGGATTTGGAGACGCAGACGTGATATTTGAGTCCGGAACGATGAAATTAGTAGAAATAGACTATAAACACAAAATTTACGGGGTTAACTTTTTGGTCAAAGTCAACAATTGATTTTTTTGAAAAAAGTCAAACTTCAAAAATAATTTTTTGATAAAAATAGTTCTATTGTGTTGGGATTATTAGTGTTAGTGGAAATCGATATTTATTTCGATATTAATTGATGTCTGGAAGTTATATTGATCAATCTCAGTAATTAACCTGGATAAATGAGCATTTAATTGCTATTAATTCACATGATTATAACTATTTGTTCACATGTGTGTACTATTGATTCACATTTCGTACAATTAAGGGAGGTGGTGCAAGATTGATAATACTTGCATGACTAAGTTAAAATGGAGGTATAGATGGAGGTGCTATATCTGTAATTCGTGATTTTACATGATTATAACTATTGATTCACATGATTGAACTATTGATTCACATTATTTACTATTCGGGAGGTGGTGCAAGTTTGATAATACTTGCAGGACTAAATTAAAATGAAGAAAAGAGGAAGGTATTATATCTGTAATATTTCGAGCCCCAAAACGTGCAATTATCGAAACTATATTTTCCTATAAAATAAGCTCATTCTTCCTTCATTTCTCACCAATTCACTAAAGCTTATAGAGCAATTATTATAGAGAGAAATTATAGAGAGAAAGAAGAAGAGAAGTCTGCTACCTCACTATTCTAGCATCCAGTCTTCTTTTGAGGTAAGGGGTATTATTTCTTTCGTATTTATGAAGAGAGCTATATATTGTTATTCCATCCCTTATTATTATGTTGAATAACCTCGCCATGCATGGCACCGCATACATGGTGAAATTCTTCCGTTATTCCATTCTTTATTATTCATTTGGAATATCCCGCTCGTAAGTTTACGCATGACCGTTCCATTCTTTATTATTTCATTGGAATATCACGTCTGCATGGCTTTTTATTTATGACCTAGTTCCCATTCTTTATTATTTCGCTGAGAATAACCGTCTGCATGTGGTCTATCGCATGCATGGTGAATTCTTCCGTTATTCCATTCTTTATTATTCATTGAAATAAACCGCCTATGTGGATTACCGCATGCATGGTGAATGATCCTCTCAGTATTCATATGAATAATATTTTCATTCAAAAGGGTATCTCTGTGGGTAGTTTTGTAATTTTTCTGACCCTTAAAAATTTTGAAAAAATTTGAAATAATAATTTGATGAGTTTTCTATATTGTGTCCAAAGATGGCGATTTTTGGATGTATAGATTAAGAGTTATGGATTTTATGGGAAAAGACTATTTTAGAAGTAAACCCTTATAACTCCTTGTAGTTAACTCCATAATTGGTGAAATTTTTATTGGGAGTACATGTATATAACAGGAGTATACCCTGTAAATTTCAAAATTTTTGGACAAAAGTACAATTTATGATAAATGTCTAAATATTCGGTAGTTTTGGCCATATGAAAAATAGTAAATGAATTTTAAAAATTCTGAGAAAAATGTATGTTCAATATGGGACTATAGTCTGCTAAATCCCAGAAAAGAATAATTTTTAGGACTAATTTGGCATTTTTCATGAAAATGGTTTAGTTACGAACATATGAATTAAATATGTTATGTGAAGTTGAAAAATTGGTAAATAGGATTTTATGGCTTGGAAATCCTATATAAGGTATATGCAGATTTTTGATGAGGGATTTGATCATTGGTGATAAAATCTTATGAGTATGGCATTTTTGAATGATTAAATGCATTATTTGGTAAAGTGTAAACAATTAAAATAAATTGTTTATAAGTTTAAGAAATGATTAAAATATTGTTATAATATTAATGATATTAGATTATGAGATTATTAAGTGATTGATAACATTGGGATATTCTTGAACCCTGGATAAATTATATTATAAATGTTTAATATTTATCCTTTATCTCATTTGATTGATTATTTATATCATTGTCATGATCCTCATGCTTATATTGTGTTGAAAGTCATATGTGGCTTACGTGCATAGATGGACTTGGTATGATTATGCTCAGGGATTATTCGGTATAATCATGACCATAATGTTACAAATGATGTGGTAAAAGTCATCTTTGGCCCGTACTGCATAGATGGACTTGGTATGATTATGACCAGGGATTATTCGGTATAATCATGATCGTAATTGAAAACATGAATATCCTTGGCCCGTAGTGCATAGATAATTTGTGGTCGTAATACTAATGAATATCCTTGGCCATAGTACAGAGATGATTTAATGATGTGAATTATTTAGTAAGCTGAGTCTCAGCGATAAAATATTGATTATACGTTTTTAATTCGTAAAAGATAGTAGATATCATGTTCTATTTGACTCTTCTAAAATACAGTTGTATGTCTTTGGCTGTAGAGCAAAGATGAATTGTTAATGAATATCTTTGGTCCGTAGTGCAAAGATGAATTTATTACTATGATCATGAACAAGAATTGTGATTTGGTATAACCATGATTTTTGATGTTTCAGGTAGAGACAGGTGATAAAAATTATCTTCGTCCTAGGTGCGAAGAGGAATTTAGAATCACAATTATGATTCTGAGTTATTCATATGATTGTGGACAGGAATTGTTGATTGATGTTACAGGGATAAAACATTATTGGTGGACTTTTAACATGGAGAAGATAATAGACCTGATGGTCTATTTGACTCTTCTAATGGATTGCTTCGTTCACCGCAACTATGGTTGAAAAGTTTTATCATCTACCATATGTTTTAAATCTCGATTTATTATCGATTTAAGGCTATTGATAATTTAATTATCTTTAGTCATGATATTCTTTATCTGGGTTATTTGTGCTCACCCTTTGCTTCACAATTCCTTCGTGTAATAAGAGTGTAGTCGGGTCGAGTGGGATAACAGGAAATAGTGTGATGGTCCCGACATCGTCGAAGTTTCTCAATACATTATAAAATGGCATGACATGCAACAGATAATTGTATTGAGGACCTAAGACGCGTGTGTTGTATTTTATACGTCACTTAATAATTGATCTTGGTAACAACAATAGGGGGTGATGAGAATCCATCTTTAAAAGCGTCAAAAGTGCACCTCATTAGAATGAATATGATTTTAATCTTCTCATTTTCTTTGGGGTCTATTGGGTCAACTAAGGATAATTTCGTGGACATATGATATCTATTATAACCTGCACGCATGGCCTCCCATGTACGAAGGTTTCTTGAGCACTTCCCAAAGATTTTAATTTCTAAAATAGTTTTTGACTGTAATTTTATGTAAAGTACCATTGTAAGGTTGTGGTCGAGGCACCATGAGAGTTATATACATTTGTATTAACACTCATAGTTTAAACGCGTGGGTCGATTCTCGCATTTACAGCTCAACAAGATTGTAAATGAAGTTTGTATTTGATTTTTATAGTACGATATCTGGCGACTCAAGATGGGTGATGTATACCTATTTTGGGGGTGTCACAGCTTCCCTTTCCATATTCTTCTGCTTATTCATTGAGCCTCCAATACCTGCAATGAAGGGAGACAACATGGATTAGAATAGCACTTTGGATTTATAAGAGATCTTAATAAGAAAATTAATTCCTATCTACTAAATAAACTAGTAAAGCATATAAATATAAAAAATTCTTGGGTTGCCTCCCAGTCAGCGCTTGATTTATAGTCTTCCGACCTGACTTTGTCTCGTCAGCACTATCTAATTCTTCTTCAAAAATTGAGGAACCCTCCATCCATCATAAACAATGTAACTTTTGGTAGGTTCCATTTTATGATAACTATCGAATTAAAGTCACCTTGCATTCTTTGTTTAAATAAGTGCCCAATTGAGAATGTTGAATAACTAGGTGTTTTTCCGTCCGTTGAGCCTATAATTCGATTGGGGCTTTGAGGCTTGGCAAGAACAACATGCTCTTCCTCTATCTTCTCCTCCTCATCCCACCATGGTTTTTCATTTATACTAGCTCTCATGACATAAAGAGCCTTGACGACGACTTGACTACCAATCGAGCACGGTTTTGCAAATCTAACTGGACCCTTGATCTTTAGCAGAGAAGGCACTTGGGGCACTAATAACATCGGCTCATTCTCATTGGTACTCATAGTTAGTTCTTCACCAACCTTATTTTCATTATCCCCACTTGTCTCTCCTTTTTCAACATCTTGTGTCTTATCTAGTTGTAGATTTGGTTCGGGCAATTCGTCAATCTCAGAATCCTCTTCATAACACCAATTTTTTTGAGGACAATTGTTTCAAAGCTGTGAGCATTTGATCCATTTGGTTCTGCAAATGTTTAATTGATATCTCTTGATTAATCATCCTCTCCTCATTTGGTGCTACGAACTTGGATAACAATTCCTCCAACCTTGAATTATCTGTCTCAGTTTTGGAATCCATGTATTGAGAACCATGAGTTGAAGTGGTGATGAGTTGTTCCATCTAGTGCTGAAAATTGTGGCTCAATATTTCTTAACTCATCATCCTCTCCTCTTGGTTTTCTATGAGCTTCGACAGAAATTCCTCAAAATTGGACTTTTCTTCTTGTGGCAATGGAGGTGGACATGAGAATTCCGGCATGTATATTGGATTTGGAGCGTAGTATTGGTCTTGATAGTTATAGCACCATGAAGAATCCGGGTGATACTCCCCAAACTTGATGATTATTAACATATGCATATTGTTTGAGGTCATTACCACCATACTATACCACCCAAGACCGATGGTGTATTGATGACTCTGATGATTACCAAAGACAATAATTGCAAGTAATTGCTATCCTTCGATTATGTCATCGCAACTACATCCAACCTCCTCGAAAGTGTCTCAAGTTCAGGCCGATAATGCAAAGAATTTCATTGAGTCCTTCAATCCTTGTGTCTCTTGGCCGAGTCATACTCGAATAAGGGTATTGATAATTGCATCCAAACCATGGTACTAAAAAGAGAGAGAAAATCTAAGAGAATAAAATAAAAGAGAAAAAAAGTTTAAATTAAGACTAATTTGATTGAAGCTAATATTGGGAAAAAAAAGATTAAACTATTTCCCCGGTAACAGCGCTAAAAAATTGTTGGGTAAAATCTAATTACGCACAACACGCAAGTATATACGTGGTCAACAAGTAATAAAGTAAAAGTAGAGTATCGTTCTACAGAGAATTAGTTAACAAGAATTACCAAGTACTAACCTATAACCAATTTAATCTTATTTAAACAAATGATTTAATATTTTAATTTAAAATAAATAATTAAACTATTACTAACTATCCCTAGAATGAAACAAGATAATGAAGAATCGATATTACAATTTCACTTATTGTTTCATTTAAGTCAACACACTTCCTGTTAAGCCAAGTTATTTATACTGGATTGTTAATTAAGAACACGAAAGTAAAATATGGCCATCTCTCAACGCACCATACTCATATCAAATCAAATCCACAGATGATAGAATCAAATTGAACACCCTAATTAAGTAACCCACCATATCTCTGTGTGAATTAAAATTAAAAACGGTTTAAGTACAAGTTCTTATTAGACTACATGCAATGCCTCGGTATATCTTTATCCTAAGCACAAATCATGAATTCCAACTCCATGTAGAACACATAAATACATGCTATTATGATCAGATCTAAACCCATAATCCGCTCTCTCGAAGTTCATATAGATTATCTAAGTAATTGTTAGCTAGGCAATTAAGAAATTAAGGGCAAACCATAATAGACAATCCAAATATAGCTAATAATACTAACAAAGAAGCATATCAAACTAAACTACACAATAAGATCCATAGTAATCTCAAATTAGAGTTTAATTCATAACGGAACTAGAATCAATCATCCACAATCGATTAAGCATTAAAAGATACAAATAGATAAGAAAAGAAATTAGAATTGAGATAAAGAAATCAGATCTCTTGCTTCCAACTGCTTTCTCCAATGATGATCAATAGCTTCAATCTTCGATTCTAATCTAATCTAGGGTTCCTAATCTACTATAATCTAATTCCAATGGAATTTTTTAATCCTTGCAATTCTCCTCCTTTTATATACCTCTTTATATGTCTTTAAGTCCTCCTAGAAGTCCTTAAATCAAATCTACCAAACCAATCCTTCTTGGACTCAAATTCTGACAAAATTCACTATTTCTACGTGTACCCCACCCCCAAGGGGTTTTTTTAATCGATATGCCCAAAGCCCATTGTAGTTAGGGTTCTATTTTTACAGCTTTTGTACCACCGCCTACGGGTTTTGTGAAGAGAAAGGCCGCCCGGTAGGGGTCCTTTTTCTCTTTGCAGCAGTGTCCTATGGTAAAACAACCATAACGTTTGATCCAGGAGAAGTTATAGAGCCTGCCACCTATCAAATATAAGCTATCAACGAGCTCTACAACTTTTATTCTTTGACAATTGAAAGATTCTGGTCGGAACAAGATCAAAATCGTGTTTGAAGTAGATGTTATGTAAATTGCAAGCATGAGAACTCTTAGCTATGATCTTCGTTGATAAAAAAGTCATAACTCTCGCATCCAAACTCCGATTGGGATGATTCAAGATGTTCTAGAAAGATAAGAAGAAGCTCTACAGTATAATCCAAGTTCCAAGCCAAGAACATGAATCCAACTTCATGTTAAAAGCCCTGCAATCTTCCCTTCTTGTATTTGTTTACATATTTTAGTCCAAAAGATGTCTGAATTGCTTTCCCTTTCTTCTTCATGCCAATGTTATGCCATAGCCTACAAAATAACATAGAATGTATGAAAAGTAACTAAGAAACATTAATATAAGTAATTAATTCAAGTAATAGATGCTTTGATAAGTAGGTATAAAACCTACTTATCAAATACCCCAAACTTAAACCATTGGTTGTCCCCAAGCAAAAGCAATATAATGTAATCTACATGCTATGAAATGCAACTAATCTATATGACTCCAAATCCAACAATAATGATAAAAACAAGTCTATTCAACCGAACCAAAGAAAATCAAATAAACATGACAATACTTCATATCAAAACCAATCAACAATTTCTAATCAATCATCAAGTCTTAAACTATTATTACCGGTATAGTGCGTGTGTGCTCAACATCCATGCTAATCGATATAATGCTAAATACAACACATAATAGATCTCTTTAAAGGCATCATATGCTGTAAATTCACAAAATTCATGAATAAACTAAATCCAACTAAATTCAAACATCAACCACGTTCAAGAGTCCAATCCGGATACTTACGCTTTTTTTTTCATTATGGGGCTTTTTTGCTCTTTTCCATATTTTATTTTTTTTTTTTAACCATGATCAGGCAATGTCTCATTCCATTAGGCTAATAAAGTTACCCTTAGCGAAGCTTTCACCAACGACTCCTGACCATAAAAGACCTTAGGGCACTAGGTGTAAAGACACTCCACCTCAGTGTACTTGCTCAAGTAACAAAGGCCCCCAAACAAAACTACCCGTGGTATTTTTTTCATTTTTTTCATTTTTCTCTTATTTTTTATGAAGCTTATATATCCCAAAATTTTCCCCCAAACTTAAGTTTTTGTCTACATTTAGCCATCTCCGCCTGTTCATGTCTTTCATTCATCCAAACTAGTATTATCCTTAAGAAGTCCATTATGTATCAATTTAGACTAAATCAATCCACATAGTTGTTTTTATTGTGCTATCCTTATTATACCAATTTCAAACAGAAAAAGATTCTATTCATAACAAGAAATCACATCAAAGCTCTAATAGTCAGTACTATACTTGTCTCCTCAATTCCAATCTCATCATTGGCCAAAATAGACTGTAACTATCAAACAGCTAGAATCATGAAGATGAACATAGTAACTAACTTCTATTTTTGAATTTTTTTTAGACATAAAAAAACTATTTTTAGACATAAAAAAAACTATTTTTTATAGACATAAATAAAAACTATTTACAACTACTCTACTATGCAAACTATTATGCACTTACACTACATGAATGCAAACATATAATAAACCTAAACTAAATAAACATGACAACTTATGCAAAACTAAAAAAACTACATCAAACATACAAAACTAAACTAATTAACTCCCCCAAACTTAACAATTACAATGTCCTCATTGTAAAATAAAGCATTAAGTGGACGAGGACTTCCCTGTAATCATTTAAGCTTTTGGTGATGGTGGCGTGGAACAAAGACTGAAAACTCTTCCACATCGGAATTTGAAGGAGGATACTGTGGCATGGTCTCAGATTGGTGGCTTCCCTTTCCATATTCTTTTGCTTATTCATTGAGCCTCCAATACCTGCAATGAAGGGAGACAACATTGAATAGAATATCACTTTGGATTTATAAGAGAACTTAATAAGAAAATTAATTCCTATATACTAAATAAACTAGTAAAGCATATAAATATAAAAAATTCCTGGGTTGCCTCCAAGTTAGCGCTTGATTTATAGTCTTCCGGCCTGACTTTGTCTCGTCAGCACTATCTAATTCCTCTTCGAAAATTAAGGAACCCTCCATCCATCATAAATAATGTAACTTTTGGTAGGTTCCATTTTGTGATGGCTATCAAATTAAAGTTACCTTGCATGCTTTGTTTAAATAAGTGCCCAATTGAGAATGTTGAATAACTAGGTGCTTTTTCGTTCATTGAGCCTATGATTCGATTGGGGCTTTGAGGCTTGGCAAGAACAACGGGCTCTTCCTCTATCTTCTCCTCCTCATCCCACGATGGCTTTTCATTTATACTAGCTCTAATGACATAAAGAGCCTTGCCGACGACATGACTACCAAGCGAGCATGGTTTTGCAAATCTAACTGGACCCTTGATCTTTAGCAGAGAAGGCACTTGGGCACTAATAACATCGGCTCATTCTCGTTGGTACTCATAGTTAGTTCTTCACCGACCTTATTTTCATTATCCCCACTTGTCTCCTCTTTTTCAACATCTCGTGTCTCATCTAGTTGTAGATTTGGTTCGGGCACTTCGTCAATCTCGGAATCCTCTTCATAACACCAATTTTTTTGAGGACAGTTGTTCAAAGCTTTGAGCATTTGATCCATCTGGTTCTGCAAATTTTGAATTGATATCTCTTGATTAATCCTCCTCTCCTCATTTGATGCTATGAACTTGGAAAACAATTCCTCCAACCTTGAATTATCTGTCTCAGTTTTGGAATCCATGTATTGAGAACCATGAGTTGAAGTGGTGATGAGTTGTTCCATCTGGTGCTGAAAATTGTGGCTCGATATTTCTTGACTCATCATCCTCTCCTCTTGGTTTTCTATGAGCTTCGACTGAAATTCCTCCAAATTTGACTTTTCTTCTTGTGGTAATGGAGGTGGACATGAGAATTCCGGCATGTATGTTGGATTTGGAGCGTAGTATTGGTCTTGATAGTTATAGCTCTATGAAGAATCTGGGTGATACCCCCAAACTTGATGATTATTAACATATGCATATTGTTTGAGGTCATTACAACCATACTGTACCGGCCCAAGACTGATGGTGCATTGATGACTTGGATGATTACCAGCACAATAATTGCAAGTAACTGCAATCCTTCGATTACGTTGGACTGCAACTACATCCAACCTCCTCGAAAGTGTCTCAAGTTGTGCTGATAATGCAGCAATTTCATTGAGTCCTTCAATCCTTGTGTCTCTTGGCTGAATCATACTCGAATAAGGCTATTGATAATTGCATCTAGCCATGGTACCTGAAAAGAGAGAAAAATCGTAAGAGAATTAAATAAAAAGAGAAAAAAGAGAGTTTAAATTAAGACTAATTTGATTGAAGCTAATATTGGGAAAAAAATATTAAACTATTTCCCCGGCAACGGCGTAAAAAACTTGTTGGGTAAAATCTAATTACGCACAACACGCAAGTATACATGGTCAACAAGTAATAAAGTGAAAGTAGAGTATCGTTCCCACAGAGAATTAGTTAACAAGAATTACTAAGTACTAACCTATAACCAATTTAATCTTATTTAAACAAATGATTTAATATTTTAATTTAAATAAATAATTAAATTATTACTAACTATCCCTAGAATGAAACAAGATAATGAAGACTCGATATTACAATTTCACTTATTGTTTCATTTAAGTCAACACACTTCCTGTTAAGCCAAGTTATTTATACTGGATTGTTAATCAAGAACACGAAAGTAAAATATGGCCATCTCTCAATGCACCATACTCATATCTAATCAAATCCACAGATGATAGAATCAAATTGAACACGCTAATTAACTAACCCACCATATCTCTATGTGAATTAAAATTAAAAAGGGTTGAAGTACAAGTTCTTATTAGACTACATGCAATGCCTCAGTATATCTCTATCCTAAGCACAAATCATGAATTCCAACTCCATATAGAACACATAAATACATACTATTATGATCAGATCTAAACCCATAATCTGTCTCTCGACTTCATATAGATTATCACAGTAATTGTTAGCTAGGCAATTAAGCAATTAAGGGCAAACCATAATAGACAATCCAAATATAGCTAATAAGACTAACAAAGAAGCATATCAAACTAAACTACACAATAAGATCCATAGTAATCTCAAAACAAAGTTTAATTCATAACAGAACTAGAATCCATCATCCACAATTGATTAAGCATTAAAAGATACAAATAGATAAGAAAAGAAATTAGAATTGAGATAAACAAATTTGTATTCTCTTGCTTTGAATCTGTTTCTCCAATGATGATCAATAGCTTCAATCTTCGGTTCTAATCTAATCTAGGGTTCCTAATCTACTATAATCTAATCCAATGGAATTCTTTTTAATCCTTGTAATTCTTCTCCTTTTATATGCCTCTTTATATGTCTTTATGTCCTCCTAGAAGTCCTTGAATCAAACGGCTCGAACCAATCCTTCTTGGACTCAAATTCTGACAAAATTCGCTTTTTCTACGCGTACCCCCCACCCGACGGGGTTTTTTACACTGCTATGCCCGTCCCAACGGGCTAGGGTTCTATTTTGCAGCTTGTACCCCCACCCCGATGGGGGTTTTGTGAAGAGAAAGCCCGCCCTGGTAGGGTCCTTTTTCTGCTGCAGTGTCCTCCGGTAAAACAGCCATAACAGTTGATCTATGTGGAGTTATGAGGCCTGCCACCTATCAAATCGAAACTATCAACGAGCTCTACAACTTTCATTCTTTGAGAATTGAAAGATTCGGGCCGGAACAAGATCGATATCATGCTTTAAGTAGATGCTATGTAAATTGCAAGCATGAGAACTCTTAGCTTTGATCTTCGTTGATAAAAAGGCCATAACTCTCGCATCCGAGCTCCGATTGGGATGATTCAAGATGTTCTGGAAAGCCCTGCAATCTTTCCTTCTTGTATTTACTTGTATATTTTAGTCCAAAAGATGTCCAAATTGCTTTTTCTTGCTACTTCATGCCAATGTTATGTTATAGCCTACAAAATAACATAAAATGTATGAAAAGTTACTAAGAAACATGAATATAAGCAACTAATTTAAGTAAAAAATACCAGATAAGTAGGTATAAAACCTACTTATTAGAGCATGTCGGAATATACAAGTAAATTTTGAAACTTCAACATCCATCATGGCAGCAGAAGAGCGAAGAGAGGAACATCGGGCCTTAAGAGATTATTCAATGCTGAATATAAATGAGTTGCAGTCTAGCATCGTGAGGTCAGCTATAACAGCCAATACTTTTGAGATAAAGTCAGGTACTATACAGATGGTGCAGAATTCAGTACAATTTGGGGGTGCTGCTACAGATGACCCAAACGAGCACTTATTGAGCTTCATAGAGATTTGTGACACCTTTAAGTATAATAGAGTGTCGGAAGATGCAATTAGGCTCAGGCTGTTTCCATTTTCATTAAGGGACAAGGCTAGAAGTTGGCTCCACTATTTACCATCAGGGTCTATTACAACATGGGAGGACTTAGCATAAAATTTCTTAGCCAAATTTTTTCCAATGGCTAAGACTGCAAAAATGAGAACAACAATTTTCCAGTTTGAACAACAGAAGGGTGAAACACTGTACGAAGCTTGGGAACGATATAAAGATATGCTAAGGAAATGTCCCCATCATGGAATGTTGGATTGGATGGTGATAAATACTTTTTACAATGGATTGGGATGGCAATCAAGGTCGATTATAGATGTTGCAGCGGGAGGAGCCTTATGGGCTAAAAGTTATGCAGAGGCTTATAATCTCATAGAGACAATGGCAGCAAATGATTTCCAAAATCCTACGGCCTGAATGCCACAGCCTAAAGTTACGGGATTGTTAGAAGTAGATGTTATTACACAGTTGTCAGCTTAGATGGCATCTATGGCAAAGAAGATTCATTCGTTGGCAGAGAATAAAGTGAAGACAGTTGCTTTTGTATGTGAGATATGTGTGGGGTCACATCTAACCGATCAGTGTGCTATTAGTTCAGAATCTGTGCAGTATGTGAGCAACTATCAGAAGAATCAGAATCAGTTTTAGAATGCCTATAACCCCAACAATCACAACCATCCTAATTTTAGTTGGACAAATAATCAAAATCAACAGTTTCAACCTCAACATCAGTATCAGTCACAATCATCTCACCAACAGTTTGCACCAAAACCACCCTACCCTCCAGGATTCCAACAGCAACCACAACATCATCCACCACCTGCACCTCAGCCAGAGAAAAAGTCAGAAATTGAGGAGATAATGCTCAAGAACATGGAAAATACCGAGGTAATGATCAAGAGCCAAGCAGTGGCTATAAAAAATTTGGAGACTCAGATGGGCCAAATGGCCAGTATGCTGAACAATAAACCACAAGGGACCTTGCCAAGTACTACAAAAACCAATCCAAGAAGAGAGGGTAAAGAGTAGTGTCAGGCCATAACTCTCAGATCGGGGAAGCAGGAAGGTTTATAGGATGACGCACCCACGCCACTTTTACAAAGGGAAACCGCGAGGCCACGCGGTGAAGAGAAATTTTCTGATGAGAGTTTGGTTAAAGAAGGTTCTAAACAAGGGGAATTGGAGAAGAAAAGTGAAGAGTTACCTGAGAAACCAGTGACTAGACCACCACTTGTTCATCCTCATGTTCCATTTCCACAAATATTGCAGAAATAAAGGGAAGACAAGAAATTCAACAAGTTTTTGGAGGTGTTCAAGAAGCTATAAATCAATATACCTTTCGATGCGGCATTGGAGCAGATGCCAAGTTATGCAAAGTTCATGAAAGGGATCTTGTCAAGGAAGAAACGGTTAAAGGACTTTGTAAAAGTAGGCTTGACTGAAGAGTGTAGTGCAGTACTTCAATGCAAGTTACCTCCGAAGCTAAAGGACCCGGGCAGCTTCACAATACCTTGTTCAATAGGAAAGATGTGTTTCAACAAATGCTTGTGTGATTTAGGGGCGAGTATCAACTTGATGCCACTGTCAATGTTCAATTAATTGGGATTGCCGACTCCAAGGCCAAAGAATATAACTCTACAGCTTGCTGACAGGTCCATTACTTATCCATGGGGTATTGTAGAAGATGTGCTGGTTTAAGTGGACAAATTTATTTTCCCAGCTGATTTCATCATCTTGGATTATGAAGAAGACAGAAGTATACCTATTATCCTTGGGAGACCATTCCTAGCCACAGGAAGAACTTTAATAGATGTTCAGAAAGGTGAGTTGACAATGAGGGTTCATGATCAAGAAGTTACCTTTAATGTGTTAAAGGCTATGAAGTTTTTTACTGACGAAGAAGAATGTTTTAGGATTGATATGGTGGACAAGATGTTGAATGATGAAGTGAGGAATTTGGTGGAAAATGAGCCTTTAAAGAGTGCTATTTTGGGAAATTCAGATATAAAAGATGATGAGATTGCTGAGTTTATTTAAATACTTGACACGGCACCATAATTTAGAATATTCAAGACTCATGTTGAGCCATTAAAGATTTCTGGGGAGACATCAACACGACTTAAGCCGTCTCTTGAGATGCCTCCAGATCTTGAATTGAAACCTCTTCCAGACCACTTAAGGTATGCATTTTTAAATGATAATTCAAAGTTACCTGTTATTATTTCTTCTGCACTATCATCTTGCTAGGAAGAAAAGCTGCTAAGAGTTCTAAGAGAGTTCAAATCAGCCATTAAATGGTGATGAATGGGTAATATACCCATGAATTGGATACATCCGGGCTTAATTTATTGTTGTTCTCAAGTCTTTTAAAATATTTTTTAAGTGTTTGTGTCTATTCATGCATGTTTTATGTTTTTTTATAGGGATTAGGACAAAATTTACTTGGATCAACGTTTGGGGTTGCTAGATTCGTATTTTTTCTTGTCATTTACATAGCAGCCACTCCAGGGCTAATTTCAGCATTCCTCCAGCCCTTATTTTGAAAAACTCAAAGAATGAAAGTTGTATATCTACATCTCCTCTTTCCGTAACATCTTTAATCATCAAAATCAGAGTTCGAACGAAGAAGTTATGGCCATTTTCCCAAAGGACGTCAGAGTAAAAAATTTCCAAAAAAGAAGCCAACGCCGGGGCACCCATTCCTAGCCTATTTCCAGCACCGGGGCACTAGGGGATAGTGTTCCAGCACCATGTGTAGCATTGGGGTGCTAGGCTCGGGCTTGGTCAAGTTGGGACGCGTTTTGGGACGAATTTTGACACTTTTTTGACACCAAATTGGATTCGGTTTGCTCCTAAGCTAGAAATTGGACTTGTAACCTATAAATACATGATGGGAGGCATCAAATAAAGGATATTAGATAGATTAGATTATATAAAACACTCCAATAGATTAGAACATAAACCCTAGTTTATATTGGATTGTTGGAGATTGAAGTAACTTGGAGATCATTGAAGATCAAGAGCAAGAGCAAGAGGGGAGCATCAGATTTCCAAACAACAGATTCCATTCGTTTCTCTACTCCTATTTTTGTCTTTTAATATTTATTCAATTGTGGATTCTAGATTTTAATTCAATGATTATGAACTAAAATTCTTGTTTAAGATTGCAACAGATCTTATTGCGTAGCTTATTTTAGTATGCTTCTTTATTAATTACTGTGATCTATTCTATGGATTGTCTATTATGATTACGTATAATTATTTAATTTTCTAGCTAACAATTACCATGATAATCTATATTAATTTGTATAGATTTAGATCTGATCATAATAGCATGTGATTGTGTTTTTTGCATGGTGTTGGAATTCATGATTTATGTTTAGGATAGGGATATGCCTTTACGCCGCGTATAATCTGATAGGGAATATGTGCTTTAAATCCTTTTTAATTGTAATTCACATAGAAATATAGTGAATTAGTTAATTAGGGTGTTTGATTCAATTTTATCTACTGTGGATT
Source organism: Panax ginseng (assembly GCA_020205605.1). Taxonomy (NCBI): domain Eukaryota; kingdom Viridiplantae; phylum Streptophyta; class Magnoliopsida; order Apiales; family Araliaceae; genus Panax; species Panax ginseng. The sequence continues at coordinate 120,503,734 of CM035134.1, forward strand.
TGGATTAATATGTTTGAGATGCATCGGAAGGTAGTTATAAATACTAATAAGTTCCTAATTAACAATCCAGAATAGTGAACATAATTAATAAGAAGTGTTTTAATATAAGTGAAGCAATAAGTGATGTTGTGATCTTAAATCTCCATAACCTGATTTTTAACTAGTGGTAGCAGTAGTAGTTTAATTATATATTTTAATTCACAACATTGAATCGATTGTTTAAATAAAATTAGTTTTGTTAAGAACTAGTACTTGGTGATTTTTATCAAATAATTCCTTGTGGGAACGATACTCTACTTTCACTTTATTACTTGTTGATTGTGTATACTTGCACGTATCTTTTGATTTTGAAATCGATCAACAAGTTTTTGGCGACGTTGCCGGGGAATTAATTTAATAATATTTTCCAATATTAATTTTTATCAAATTAGTTTTAATTTAAACATTTTTTATTAATTTTTATCTAATTTTTTCTCTTTCTATTTTTCTTTATTTTCAGGAACCATGGCGGAATTTAATTATCAATGGTTGTATACAAGAATGACTCAACCAAGGGGAGCGAAGATTGATGGACTCGCGACACTTTCTGTCTTATCAGAATAGATTGAGACACTTTCGAAGAGATTAGATGCTTTTGCAGCACAACGTCATCAAAGTGTGGTGATTACATGTTATTATTGTGCTTGAAATCATCTGAGTCATCAATGTGCCATCAGTTTTGAGCCAATACAGTATGGCAGTGATTACCCTAACAATTATGTCTATCCCAACAACTATCAGCAAGATTGGGGGTATCACTCGAATTTTTCATGGAGCCATACTCATCAAGATCAATTTTATGCTCCAAGTTCAACATACCCACCGGAGTTCTCATGTCCACCACCACTACAACAGGAAGAAAATCTAAATTTGGAGGAAATTCTGTCAAAGTTCATAGCTTCAAGTGAGGAGAGGAGGATTAGTCAAGAGATATCAAGTCAAACTTTTGCAGAAAAACTAGTCAATGCCTCGAACATTTGTCCTCAATACACTTGGCTCTATGACATGGATTCCAAGATTGATGGAGAGTCCGAACAAAATCTGCAACTGGATGAGCCACAAGATGTTGAAAGAGAGGAAACAATTGGGAACCAAGAAAAGGAGATCGACAAAGATTTAACTATAAGATTCAACGAAGATGAGCCGATTTCATTAGTATCCCATGTGCCTCCTCCACCAAAGTTCAAGAATTCGGGCAATTTTGTAAAACCATGCCCAATTGGCAGTCATGTCGTCGGCAAAGCTCTTTGTGACATAATAGCTAGTATAGCCGTGGAGTCATCGTGGGATGAAAAGGAGAATATAGAGGAAGATCCCATTGTGTTTATTAAGCTTTCATGCCACAATTTGATCACATACACAATAGGGAAAACACCTAGTGGTTTCCCATACTTAATGGGGATCCTATCTAAAAAAATCATGCTAGGTGACTTAAATTTAATGGCCATTACAAATGGAACCTCCCAAAAGAGACATTGTTACTGATGGATATAGAGTTCCTCAATTTTCGTAGGGGAATTTGATAGAGAATTGAAGAAGTCAGTGTGACGCCCCCAAAATAGGTATACATCACCCATTCTGAGTCGCCAAATACATGGTACAGAAAACAACTACAACTTTATTATTACAATTGTCGTGCAAAATACGATAACACATACTATGAGTTTAAATACAAATATTATCTTCTAGACAATATCAACACTCAAATAAAGTCCTCCTTACAATTATTGATACACTATTTTACAAAATAGTGAGGACTACTATAACAACTGCCTTGGACCATCACTCCATACCCCGGCTAGTTCTTGCTAAATTCTCACCTCCTGAGAAGAAAAATGGAACAAAAAAGAAAAGGCTGAGCTCAACTAGCCCAGTAAAGAATATTATGACTAAGATAATATACAACAAATTATCCTTACTCTTCAACAGGGAAAAATCTGATAGAATATAATAGACAACAAGTTTTAGATCAACAACTGCAGCGGAAACAACAATTCATTAGAAGAGTTAAGTAGAGAATGGAATCTACTATCATTTATGAATTTAAAAGTCCATCATCAATATTTTATCCCTGTAACATCAATCAATATATATCTTGCATCAAATATTCATCTTTGCACTACGGGCCAAAGATATTCATTTGTATCACTAGTTGGTTATGTTCATCTCAACACTTGTTCATCTTTGCACTACGGGCCAAAGATATTCATCAGGTAATCATACATCTTTGCACTACAGGACACAGATATTCATCAAGTATCACTATTAAGGACTGAGGATGATGAAAAACATTTTAGAGAACGAATCTAGTGAGACAGAAGGACAAATATTAGGGATTCATATTTCGGTTTATCCAAATTCAATAATACTCCATAATAACCAATTGTGAAGTAGAATTCAAAAATAAAGATCAAAACATGGATATAATCAAAGATAGTAACCATAAAAGATATCCTCGACGAAAAAGAGAAAATTTCATTTTTTCTTGAATAGTGTTGTATTTGTGAATAAGTGTCGATATCGTGAATAAAGGTCAGATACGTGAATAGTAACCCCGACACAAAAAAGGTAGAAATTCCACAATAAAATTCATAACAATATCTCAAAGATAATGATATGAAGAAAATAATATCATTTAAGAAAAAAAAATAACATCCCTTACCTCAAAGAAACAAGATTTGAATGAAAGGCCTGATGTGATCTTTGAATGAAACTCAGATTGAATAGCAACTCTCAAAGTATCTAAATACTCACAAAATAGCTCGATAATATAGAGAGAGAAAAAAAACTTATGTTTCTGGTGTGATTTTCAATTCTAACTTAAGCACCTATTTATAGGAAAATGCTAGCACGCCGAAGCAGACTTGACCTGCTACCTGATGACTTTACCTGCTACTATTGCCACCCACCACATTTGAAATAAAAGTTGGGCACATTTCTCACCAACAAAAAGTGGGGCCCACTCAATTCTAGAATTTTCCACCAAAAATCATTTATAACATAATTTTCGAATCACCACCTCTTAAAATTCATAACAAATCATACCTTCATTTTTAACGGTTCAAAATTTGTGGACATATACTCAACTTATATATGTATAACATATCTAGAAATCACAACGATCCAACGGTCAGATTAAAAATTATAACTCACGCAATATATCTCAAGAACACTGATTTAATTTTTAATACCTCCATTCCGACAAAAATACTGATAAAACACCTCAACATTAATAGCCACATAAAATAAATATTTTCTTATCATATAAATCAATAAATAATTATTCACAAATAATATTACAGAATCACAATAATGATAATCAGCCGCTCCGTGAAAGAGGGGCTTTCCAATAGGGATTTCTCTCATCTTGGTAAGCAAGTAGGTGACCAAACCTCTCCTTAGATGTAACTTTCTAGACATTGCCAATAATGCTATCTAATAATATTTTTCAAATAATATGAATTATTAATCTGATAATGGGAAATATCGTGCAGTTGACAATTATTGAAACAACAATAATATAAAATATCAACGCAAACAATTATTGAATCAATAAAATAAAATATTGAATAAAGAATTATCGTGAACAATTATTGAGTAGTGCCTTCTCACGTAAGAATCAATAATTCAAAATACTCGCGTGCAATACCGCCTACCATCGCGGCAACCACGCCAGACATCGTATTTTAACCACCGGATATTCCAACAAAGGTGTTAACCAAAAACTACGCCGTTATTTATAAAAACTCAAACTTGTCGCTTTCTTCATCCGAGCAGTTATTACATTATGAGGCCCACGAATGGTTGCGGCGTCGCCGCATTTAATATTCCCAAATAATAAGAATATTCCACGACCAATCAAATCTAATATTCCCCGACAAAATGAATATTTTATAACCACTTGCTTATTTTGTAAAATTTGCACATTTTACCCATAACCAAAGTATTATATCAAATTAACTCCTTATTATTTCAAGATAATAAATAGAGAAAATTTAATTTTATTCATAATAAGTTGGGGTCTTACACCCTCCCCTCCTTATAAAATTTTGTCCTCGAAATTGACGTACGTACCTGGTGTTTCGAAAAGGTGAGGATACCTTGCTTTTATTTCTGATTCCAACTCCCAGGTCATTTCTTTAATAGCATGGTTTCTCCACAAAACCTTAACTTGTGGTACAACCTTTGTGCGTAGGACATGCTCTTTCTTATCTAAGATCTTAACAGGTACCTCCTCGTACGTTAAATCTTTGGCTATCTCGTCTGGTTCTAACGTAATAATATAATTCGGGTTGTCCACATATTTACGTAACATCGATACGTGAAAAACGTTATGAACACGCGACATACTTAGCGGTAAGGCGAGTCTATAAGCCACAGTTCCTACTCGATCGAGGATTTCAAATGGACTAATAAATTGAAGGTTTGAGCTTTCTTCTCTTCATCGACTCTTACTTCTAGAATTACGCCTTCTTGCACCTTCTTCTTTATATTCATCAGCTCTGGTGTGTAGCTTGAGCGATTTTAACTTTATCAATTAAAGTCGATTCTACTCGTATATTTAACATCATAACATGGGTCCCTAGAGTCTTTAACTCTATCTTTATCGTTTGTAAATTATATAAAATAGGTCTTTGTGTTCGAAAATATCGCACTCGTACTCGCATACGATCTTCTACTCAATGTGTCAGCTACCACGTTCGCTTTTCCAGGATGGTAAGGTCAGAACATGTGCCAAAATGAGTCTCCTCTTGAGTTCTTGCAAGCTCTTCTCACAATCCCCGTTCCATCTGAATTTTGTATCTTTATGAGTCAGCTAAGTTAACGGAGTAGCAATTCGAGAAAATCCTTCCATGAATCTCCGATAATAACCAGCTAAGCCTAGAAAGCTACGTACTTTGGTCACCGACTTTGGTTGCTCTCAACTGTGATTCATATCCCAATTTTGGATAACACGTCACAATGGCACCTATTGTTTTACCACCACACAAATATAGAGTCCCCTACGGAGAGTCTGGCTTTGGTGCATTCCACAAAGGAAGTCATTAGATAGAGGCTTGAGTATCAACTCTTGTACTTAGGTTTTTACTCATGAAGTTCAATAGGAGCCATTCGATATGGGGTTTTAGAAATGGGTTTTGTACCGGGTTCAAGGTTGATACAAAATTCAATATCATACTCTGAGGGTAGGCCAGGAAATTCTTCAGGAAATACGTCAGGAAATTTACTAACAACAGAAATATCATTCAAATCTGACGTATTTTTGTTTAAATCCATGAAATGGGCTAAGAAAGCTTGACATCCGTTTTTCAATAAACGAATAGCTTTATGGCTTGATATGAAAGTTTTTGACTTCAATGGTTTGGTCGCTTGAATTCGCATAACAGGTTGGTTAGGAATATTAAAACTAATAACCTTACGAAAATAATCAATTTTGGCATGATGAGTAGTTAACCAATCAATCCCTAAAATCACGTCAAATGCAAGTATCTTTAAAGAGATAAGATCAACATGTAATGTGATTGTGCCCACTTGGATCAAACAAGATTTATAAACAGTGGATATGATAAAAGTTTCTCCTAACGGAGTCTCCGCAGATAAGTCAAAGTCTAATTTCTCCGGAGTCATGTTTAAACGTTGAGCACAAGCCAGAGAGATAAAAGAATGGGTAGAACCGGTATCTAATAAGGTATAGATTTTGAAAGAATTTATAATTAACTAACCCGTGATACCTTTGGTCGGGTTCATCGCGTTTTGGGCAGTCAGGACAAACGCTCTTCCAAAAACCGTCGACTTTGTTTTGTCCGTATCCGCCTTTGGTGCCACTGTCCCTGCTGGACTTGATTTCACTACATGACAAAATTGAGTTAGACGCCCCAAATTCGTGGTACTTGAAACCCAATTCAAAGGCTTCACGATACCATTTCTTTGAGCGGAATAATAATAATATTGTCATAAATATCAAACTTAATTTACATATCAGAGTCATCTAAATCCCAGGTACGCGACCTTTAAACATTTCATTACATGATAGATAATAAATATGATCATCTTATTTAAGTCTAGCTATTACAAAAGATAACACAAACTTATTCTGAAAGCTTTCCTTTCCCTTTATTCCTGGCAGAGCCCTCTGGTTGGTCATACTTAACTGAAAACATTTAATTTAAGCAAGGATTAGTATTTGAGTGCCCAGTAAGTAATAACAATTATAAATATTACCTGAAAGGATTAAATATTTTCTTTGTACTACCCTTCTACAACAAATCAATGGTGGTGAAGTAATCTGAACCTATAATAATAACATAACAACTCTCTATTAAATTTTTGAAACTACGATCGACTATAAATAGGGTTAAGGTGACATACTATGAACATTGTTCTCAATTTTGAAAAGGTTTAATGAACTTCATCTCAGAAACCGTCATAACTTACTGGGCGCGGGGGTGATCGGCCGTTACCCCTGTATTGATCAATACTACATGCAAGAACGATATTATCGTTCATTCATTCGTCTGCCAGGCGATAAAAGTTTTCCTTGATCGGGATGTTCATACTTAGTCCGAATCGAACCAAAATAATTTGATTGGATACAAAAAGGTTTTATCATATTCAACAATATTTCTAATCTGTGTCTCAAGTTGGTCAAATAGCTTAGACGACTTTTTTCTTAACGATATATATACTAGGGTTCAATATATATATATATATATATATATATATATATATATATATATATATATATATGGGATATAATATAATGATTATCCAAGTGGGGACACTTGTATAATCACATATAGAAATTAAACTAATGTAATATATATATCCGATTTACCATATAGTATCATGTTGATAGTCAATGATCGGATATAACATATATAACAATAGGGTTAATAATCTAGTACAATAATAATATAATTCTGAAATTTTCTTACTCATGTCCATTGCATAAAGAAAATGCAAATGTAGGATACTTGTCTGGTCTGCTGCTTACACAACTTAGTTCTATCCTTAATTCAACGACCTATCATTTATAAGATTGTTCTATTGATTAGAATAACATATCATAACACATCATACTATTATTTATAGTTAATACATAACCTAATCACATTGTCACATAGTTATATTAGTCATTAAGGTACAAACAAACACTTATACATTTAAACTATATAGGTTTGGATCAATTTCGGTAACATTTCGGTATACCGACGGCTTTATCGGGTAATTATCGAGTATAAAACTCTAATCTGTATCTTAAAGATTATCCTGGATAATTTAAACATCAATCATATTATTTATAAATGACTTATAATAATTTATCCTTAATTATTATAATTTGCCATAATTTTTCAAACTCTGGAATCATTATTAAATGATTTAAATATTAAATAATTCTATTATCATTAATATTTAAATAATATTAAAGTATTAATGCAACCCCTTTACCAAAATATCAAAGTTATTTTATAATAACTCAAAATATTTTTAAAGTATTAATTATTACCCTTAAATGATTTTTAAAACATTTAAAATCATTTTAAACAATTACCATTAATATTTAAATATTAAGGTATTATTCACTAAAATATTAAAAGTCATTTATAATAACTTAAAATATTTTTAAACCACTTATATCCTTTTTAAATGATTTTAAATCAATAAAATCATTTTTAATCTATTTATTTAATATTATTATTAAATAAATCTAATATCATTAATATTAAATAATTAATGAAATTTATCTTAAAATATTAAAAGTTATATTTTATAACTTAAAATATCTTTAAACTCTTTATTTTCATTTAAAATGATTTTTATAATATTAAAAATCATTTTTAAACTAATTTATTTAATATAATTATTAAATAAATCTAATATCATTAATATTAAATAATTAATGAAATTTACATTAAAATATTGAAAGTTACATTTTATAACTTAAAATATTATTAATAAATACCTTATTATCATTTAAAATGATTTTTAATATACAAAAATCATTTTTAGTTAATTTATTTAATGCATTTATTAAATAAATTAAATGTTAATAATATTCAAATAATTACTAATATTTATGGAAAATATGTCAAATTATTAAAAGTTAATTTTATAACCTAAAATAATTTTTAAAACTGATTTTGTAATTTTTAGAATTTATTTACTATTTTTAAATGATTTTTAGAAATTTAATTAATTAAATTTAATAAGTCTGTCGCTATAGCCTTTAGCGACAGTAAGTGTCGCCTTAGGTGTTCTTGAGGCTCAAGAACAAGCTTAAGCAGTTATCGAGTGACCTACTTTGACCAGTGATCATTCACTATGTAATGTGTTTCTGGGCTAACTATCGATCACAGCTTGTAGAACTAATGTAACACTACATCATTCAACAACAAACATGGCCAAATAGCATAACACAAAAGAGATCTAAGCATGCAAAGTGGTTGTCAGACCTGTTCTTCATTTCTGGGTTACCCAGAAATGAAGAACAGCTCGAGCAGTCACTTTTAGGCTTCCACTACTTTCTATTCATGTAATGTTTTCGTTATTTAAGAGTTCTAGGTTGTAGACAACATGTAATACTACAGATCTAGTACAAATATCAACAAAACATCAACAAAATTAACAGTTAGAATCCGGTCAAACCATGTCAGTCGACATGTTCATATATTTTAGGTTACCCAGAAAAGCGAGAGAACATCTTTCGACAGCTAGTTCGACCCGACCAACGAGTTCAATCCACTTGATTAATTAGTGATCTAAAAGCATGTATCCATAGTACACATAACCAGCTACAACTTAGTTACAATAACAGAATTAAAACAACAACACACTGACAGATCTAGACACTTGAATAAGTTGTCAGACTCTAGTTCACGGTTTCTGGGTTGCCCAGAAATGGTCTGATCCTGGTCGGACAACCGACTTTGACCAACAATAACTTGCAATCTAGGCCAGATCTAAGCCTGATTCTTGATCCAGATCAAAGAGCACATATTAGACTACATATTTAAACCTTAAAACGAACTAAACAGTAAACAGACTGAGATCTATGGGACCTGACATTTGGTTGTCAGACCATATTTCTCAGTTTTCTAGATTTTCTTAAAACTTGAATTTGAACACTTAGATAATATGGATCTACATAATACCAACCCAGATCATCATAATAAACTATAAACCACATGTTTTAACATAAACTTATAACATTTAACATATCAAACATGATCAAATTCTAGGTTAGGGTTTTATACCTCTTGTGAACAAAATCTTGAATCGACTTCTTGATTTGTTATGGGTGAACTTGGGACTTGATTAGGGAATTTGGTCTAGCAATAAAATTTTGGAGGTTTGGGTTGAGAGAGAAGTGAGTTGAGTGTTGGTAAGCAAAATGATCAATTTAGTAACCTTTCTCTCTCCAATTCTATTTATAACATGTTGAAATGCTTAGGGATGATCATGTTTATCAGCTTTTGATTTATTAAAGACTATTACTAGACCACATGGCTAGCTAGAGTTGGTCACCAACTAAAGTTATGGCAAGTTTTACAAGTTATCTATTAAATAATGCAAGAAGGGCAATTTGGTCATTTGACTTTTACTTTTAGTGGCAAAGTTGTCAATTCATTGTAACCCTTAGGGTTTAACCCTTAGGGTTTAACCCTAAGGTTTCCTAAGCTCTAAATCTAGGATTGTGTATTAAGCGCAAATATGGAAATCTTAGTTTCTAGAAATCTGAATTAAGGTTCCCTAATTGAATTAGGTTTCCTAATCACTTTAGACTTGTAAGGTAGACTTCATAATGTACTAATCACCATAAGCTTGTTAAATTAGTAATTAGGGTTTATAACTTAGCAACTAGGGTTTTGATCTAGTAATTAGGATTTCTAAATATTAATTAGGGTTACCTAATTAACATTAAACATAACAATGGTCATTAATTACATAACACATAATTTAACAACCTTACAGTCATAGTTGACTTTGTACTATAGTTTATCAGTAATGCTAGGATTTTGTACTATTTTACTATAACTGATCTACAAATTAACATTACACACATATCAGGCATGTTTATATTACTGAAATATAAATAATATTATATTATTATTCTCATCCCTTATTCAAAATTTTTGAATTCATATCTGACATAACCTTCATATATACCATTATTAATTAAGTTAAAATAATTAACTTAACTAATATAATAAAATACATATCATAATAATCATATCATATATACAATAATTATATTCTCATGGAAATTAAATAATAAATATTTTATTACAAAAGTTAATTTATTATAAGAATATCATCTATAATGATCAATAATTCTTAAAAGAATTTATTTATAATTATTCATCTAATAAATAATTTTATTTATCACATATATACATATATACTTTACTTTGCACATATTCTCACTTATATATATATATATATATATAATTAATTCGCAAAATTTTTTATTGAAAATATTGGGTTATTACATCGTTTACTTATATTTAAGAAAATCATATATACTGAAAATAGAATTCATACGAATAATACCTGAAGTTCCATCCCCGGCTGCTACGGTATCCTGAACCGTCATGTTGAAGACTCTTGCGGTTGATTTCGTCAAAGTTGGTCCCGTTATCGGCATTGTTCCACTGCCTTTTCCCGCATTCACGCTCCCTATATCCATTCTCCTTTTTGGACAGTCCTTCACCTTATGCTCCGTGGATCCACACAGAAAACACCCATTGCTCATCCTAGGATTGGGGCAGTTAGGAGAGATATGTCCCTCCTGCCCACACTTGTAGCACACAAACTTACCCTTAAGACACTCACCTGAATGACTCTTCCCACAATTCTTACACTGCACAGCCTGCTTTTTCACACCTTCCTACTTGACTTGGACACTCCCAACGTTGTTCTATTTCCTTTTCTCACCCCTACTCCCACTACCTACTTCTACCTTCCCGGCTCCATCACCCTTATTCTTCCTCTCCCTATTGTAGAGGCTCATGGCCTCACTTCCCCCTTCAGCTATGATAGCCTTTTCTAAGAGTGCGGCAAATGTATTGATCTGCAACACCGCCACCTTATTGTAGAGCCAAGGTTTTAGGCCTAGCTCAAACCTCCTTGCCTTCCTTGCTTCCGTATCAACTTGATGCGGAGCGAACCTAGCTAATTCATTGAACTTTACGGCATATTCCGCAACTGTCAAATTCTCCTGCTTCAATTCTAAAAACTTCACCTCCATCTTAGCCTGCACACTAGCCGAGAAATAGTCTCGAAGAATAATGTCTTAAACCTAATCCATGCTATCACTCCTTCTCCTGCCCTAGCTTGATTTGCCTCCCACCAGAAATTCGCTTCTCCTTTCGTCATATAGGTGGCAAAAGTTGTCTTTTGTCCCTCATCCACCCTAGAGACTACAAACGCTTTTTCTATTTCCTTAACCCATGTTTGGGCTTCTATCGGGTAAGTGGTACCTCTAAATTTGGGTGGTCCTACAGCCTTAAAATCTTTAAAGTTTGCAAATCGGTTGTCTGGCTGATTTCCCGCGGCCGGCATTCCATTCTGCATGGCTTGAGCTACCATATTCGCAAAATTCTGCATCAGGTCTGGTTATTGTCCTCCAGCATTGTTGACAGATTCTTCTACCCTTTGGTTTCGAGTTTGACGTCTTGGCGGCATTTTCTAGTTAAATAAAACAAAATCTATATTTTATTAACTTACATTCTAAACCTGATCGTATAAGTTTAATTTTTCAAACTTATTCCATTAATCAAACATATATTCATATTCATTCAACTAATTCATAGTACATAGCATAACACATACTGCTTTAAACATCCGATATCCCTTTGTGACCACAAAAGTCAGGAATTGCAACCACAACTTACACCAAAGTTGGGATTATTACAACACACACGTACATTACCAAACATACATAATTAAATATTGGTTCTACCTATTTCCTACACCTCATTCCTGATTCGGGACAACCCTTCGCCTGATGACCTTCTATCCCATAAATAAAACATGCACCTGGTTTATAGTCGGGACAATACAGAGTGGTATGTCCCTCATAGCCGCAAAGATAACATATTCTTTTCCCTTTCTTCTTATTAGATTTTCCTAAGTCATGGTCTTCTATCTTTCTTTTCCCCTTATTTCTCGAAGCTGCACACGATGTGTTGCTTGTGGCTCCCATCTGATCAATTTAGATTTTAAGCTTATCTTGTTCTTCCATTATTTCTAGTAAGGCTTTTCGTAACTAACTATTCAATAGCTTTTCTATTTCCCATAGCTTTTCCAGAGAATAAACCTTGTTCCTCAGATTCTGCACCTCCGTTGATGCTTGATCAGCTTCAACTTTAGTGTCTGAATCACTATCTGTTAATTCCACCATTTTTGGGTCCGATACTATATTTTCCAAAAGGATCACCTCATCAAGGTTATCTTCAACGTGAGCCTCTACTTCAGCTATTGGCTTTGATATTGGCTCCTTCTTTACGATCTTAGGGTATCCTAATCCTTTTCCTCCCGACATCTACACATAAATTATCTGATTAGCATATATATATATACACACTGAGAAGTAAAAGTTTTATATAAGTTATCTTTTATTTTTGTTTGACGATGAATTTATTCGATTCATCTCCTTTTAAACTCTATATGAGTTATTTGTACTTTCAACGTTTTCCTCTGCTCTAAGGTTATAGCCTTAGGTCTACTCCCACCTATGGTTTCTAACCCTAAAGCTTTGATACCAACCTGTGACGCCCCCAAATTCGGGTACTTAAAACCCGAATTCAGTGTTTCACGATACCATTTCTTTGAGCGGAATAATAATAATATTGTCATAAATATCAAACTTAATTTACATATCAATGGTTGTGAAGTAATCTGAACCGATAATAATAACATAACAACTCTCTATCAAATTTTTGAAACTACGTACTGACTATAAATAGGGTTAAGGTGACATACTATGAACATTGTTTTCAATTTTTAAAAAGGTTTAATGTAAATTCATCTCAGAAACCGTCATAACTTACTTAGCATGAGGGTGATCACTACGTTGTGTACTGTATTGATCAATACTACATGCAAGAACGATATTATCGTTTCACTCTTCCATTAGGCGATAAAAGTTTTTCCTTGATCGGGATGTTCATACTTAGTCTGGAATCCGAACCAAAATAATTTGATTGGATACAAAAAGGTTTTATCATATTCAACAATATTTCTAAATCTGTGTCTAGTTGGTCAAATAGCTTAGACGCCTTTTTCTAACGTATATATACTGTGGCTCAATATATATATATATATATATATATATATATATATATATATATATATCAACATGTGATTAAATACAATGATTATCCAAGTGGGGACACTTGTATAATCACATATAGAAATTAACGAACATAATTTATATATCTGATTTACCATATAGTATCATGTTGATAGTCAATGATCGGATATAACATATATAACAATAGGGTTAATAATCTAGCACAATAATAATATAATTCTGAAATTTTCTTACTCATGTCCATTGCATAAAGAAAATGCAAAGGTAGGATACTTGCCTGGTCTACTTCTTACACAACTTAGTTCTATCCTTAATTCAACGACCTATCATTTATAAGATTGTTCTATTGATTAGAATAACATATCACAACACATCATACTGTTATTTACAGTTAATACATAACCTAATCACATTGTCACATAGTTATATTAGTCATTAAGGTACAAACAAACACTTATACAGTTAAACTATATAGGTTTGGATCAATTTCGGTAATATTTCGGTATACCGACAGCTTTATCGGATAATTATCGATTATAAAACTCTAATTTGTATCTTAAAGATTATCCTGGATAATTTAAACATCAATCATATTATTTATGAATGACTTATAATAATTTATCCTTAATTATTATAATTTACCATAATTTTTCAAACTCTGGAATCATTATTAAATGATTTAAATATTAAATAATTCTATTATCATTAATATTTAAATAATATTAAAGTATTTATGCAACCCTTGCTAAAATATCATAGTTATTTTATAATAACTCAAAATATTGTTAAAGTATTGATTATTACCCTTAAATGATTTTTTAAAACATTTAAAATTATTTTTAAACAATTACCATTAATATTTAAATATTAAGTATTATTCACTAAAATATTAAAAGTCATTTATAATAACTTAAAATATTTTTAATCCACTTATATCCTTTTTAAATGATTTTTAAATCAATAAAATCATTTTTAATCTATTTATTTAATATTATTATTAAATAAATCTAATATCATTAATATTAAATAATTAATAAAACTTATCTTAAAATATTAAAAGTTATATTTTATAACTTAGAATATCTTTAAACTCTTTATTTTCATTTAAAATAATTTTTATAATATTAAAAAAATCATTTTTAAACTAATTTATTTAATATAATTATTAAATAAATCTAATATCATTAATATTAAATAATTAATGAAATTTACATTAAAATATTGAAAGTTACATTTTATAACTTAAAATATTAATAAATACCCTATTATCATTTAAAATGATTTTTAATATACAAAAATCATTTTTAGTCAATTTATTTAATGCATTTATTAAATAAATTAAATGTTAATAATATTCAAATAATTACTAATATTTATGGAAAATATGTCAAATTATTAAAAGTTAATTTTTATAACCTAAAATAATTTTAAAACTGATTTTGTAATTTTTAGAATTTATTTTCTATTTTTAAATGATTTTTAGAAATTTAATTAATTAAATTTAATAAGTGTGTCGTTATAGCCTATAACGACAGTAAGTGTCGCCTTAGGTGTTCTTGAGGCTCAAGAACAAGCTTAAGCAGTTATCGAGTGACCTACTTTGACCAGTGATCATTCACTATGTAATGTGTTTCTGGGCTAACTATCGATCACAGCTTGTAGAACTAATGTAACACTACACACTACAAAAAAATGGGGCTTCAGCAAGAATCGATTTTCGTTGCTAAAAGTACCAAATTTTGTTGCAAAAGGGTTTTGACAACGACTTTACTGTCGTTGCGTCTTTCGTTGCGCAATGAGCGTTGCTAATTGTTTCGCAACGAACGCATTTTTTTCGTTGCCAAAAGTAATATATTTTGCAACGAAATTTGTCTTTCGTACAGAGACATCGATCCTTTAGCAACAAAATGTATTGTTCCAGAATAATTAAAATTTCGTTGCTAAAAACCCCATTTCGTTGCAAAAGCCTGCTAATTTGGCAACGAAATGAACTCTTTTTCTTTGCAACGACCATGTATTTTCGTTGCAATTGACACCATTTTGCAACGACATTTTTCGTTGCAATAAATTATGAAAATTATTGCATAAGCTTACTTTCGTTGCGGAATGTAAACTTTTTAGCAACGATTTTCGTTGCTGATTATATTATTTGGCAACGACATTATGCTGAATCAGCAACAAAAATATTTGTTGCTGGTTATTTTTCAATAGCAACGAAAGTCGTTGATTAGCAACGACATTATATGTTGTCGTTTCTTTACATGTGCAACGAAAGTTGATATGATTTGTAACGATAAAAAATGTTGCCTTTTATTTTAGTATTAGCAACAATATCCTCTCCGTTGTTATTAGATTAAATTTTTATTGTTAAATATTATATTTTTAGCTAAATGTATAAAAAATTATTTCTATATTAAAACTTGTTCAATGCTTTGGTAACGAATTATATTGTTGCCAAATCAAAAATTGACATTCTTTTTGTGTACCTGACTGGCTCAATTTCCCCATAGCAAATAATGACAAAAATACAAAAAAAAACTAAAATATTATTAACTTAATAAAATCATCCACTACATAATCATTCATTATCTTTACAATTAACCATCTAAAGCTACCACAATTCTTCAATCAAAGTATATATCTACATATATATAGAGAGAGTACACTTCATAATTTCGTCCCTTATCTTCTGTAAACTTAGCACGGAAATTTGATACCCAGTATTGTAAGGCAGGTCGTAGAAGCAGTCTTCCTGCACATCTGGTGTATGATTTCAGACAAAAAAAACAAATTTAAAACCAAGATAGATGTATCAAACACACCGACTGAGATATCTGCTTCTTTGATCAGCATAGGCTCGGGATAAAGCTTCTTTAGGGCTCAAAACCATATCATCATCTATACTGAGCTTCATCTTCAGATCATCAGGCAATGCCTAAAGATTGGTTTGATTAGGACAAAACAGAACAAAAGATGCGCATAATCAGTCAAAAATATCATACCATAACATCATTAACGAGTTTTTCCAGCTGAATTTGTTCTATGTAAGTGCGAGAAACATATGAACCATTTAAGCCCAGCTGCTCTACGATACATTTAACATATGCACGATCTCTTCCTTGCACCTTTTCACCAACAACCATAAAAGTGATTGATTAGCTTCACAGTATACAGTAGAATGCTAATACTTTTCTATATTTTTTTTGGCAATAATGCTAACATTCATAGTTTCAATAAAATAATGTTAGTTCTTTTAACATGAAAAATAGGAGCAATATAATGTTATACATCTATCATCTCCAAATCCAAACAATTCCTAAAATTCAAATTGGAATTGCAAAGTGCTGCTTTAGAATATTTTTGGGCATACGAACCTTAAACTATTTTCTACATATATGAGTCCATATTTGAAATAGCTAAAAGAAAATTAAGGGTGCAAAATCAAATTGTTAACAAGTTGAAGCACTCTGCATTGAATCATTTGGTTGTCCATAGGAAAGATAAAATGGGACACAAAGTTGCTCGTTAAATTTACAAAGTATAAGATTAAAGAAAGGTCCTGCTATAGCATTGATCAAACATATAAACCAAATTGAGAAACATACTGTCAATATTGGTTTCAGACAGTTGAAATAACAAGTTTTTGAACAGTTTCGATGTCCATAAGGATAAAATAAGATAAAAAAGTTTGCTCACGAAAATTAAAAAGTATCCTGAAGGCATGCTATAGCATACTGATCACATGCATAAACCAAACTGAGGCAAAAAAATTAAGATTGGGTACAGAAGGATAATTCGCGCTTCCAAGGGAAAATGTATTAAATTAGAGTCGCAACAAGGATATTATGGGAAATCTAATTACTATAATAAAAAGAAAAAATAGTGCAACTCCAGATCTCCAATATTGAGCGAAAGTACCATTAAAATAATTCTATTGATGGTTTGGCAATATGAACCGAGGCAAAGGGCATTTAACAGTATTTTCAAACTATAATTATCAAATAAGGTTAAGATTTAAGAACAAGTGAAATACAAATTTACAACGACTATATATGAAATATTCACAACAGATATTTCCATCTTCAACGGTGTAGAGTACCCCAAATTTGTGGCATATGTTTTGATTTTTGAAAGAAACTGATTGTTATATTCTTATTATAGACATAAGCCAGGATAAAAACAAATAGATAAATAATATGAAGTACTCCCAAAACAGACTCTTCCAGTAGCAATTTTGTATTATTAGTTAATATACCCAAAACTGCTTATTAGCATGATCTATTGCATAAAATAGCTTTAACTAAGTAAATAATCACTGTAAAGAACATGCAATCACACAAGTACAAGGACAAATTAAATATGGACTATGAGAAAAATCTTAAGTTTGAGTCAATAATGTGATACCTGAACATACTTGTGATTAATTTTCTCTAACCAATCACTTTTCAAACACACCCTGTCATCAGAGAAGACATGACTGTTTCTTTTGAGAATGGTCGCAATTGTATATCCTAAAGCCATTAGCCCCCCGAGAAGGCGCACGCTAACTTCGAAAGTTATTCTAGGTGATATGATGAATGGACTATTTGTAACTCATTCCTAAAATTGAGTACAACAGGTCAGTAGATGCAATGTCTTTACATAGTTGCAGTCATACTATTCCAAGTCTTTCAATAGGTTAATTAATCACATTTATAATCTGCAACATTTAGCACAACTGTACATGCGGAAGACGGGATGCATCTCCCCTAATTTAAAACAGTAGGACAGTAATGAGATTGGATTTTTTTTCTTTAACAAGTGGTTTAAGCATTATCATGACTCGACAGTCAACACCTATGAGCATTAAGCAATATATATTTGATATGCAACACTTATGAGCAGTATCATAGCTGAAAAGCTACAGTAAAAAGTAACCATAATGTCAATATATCACAAACATGAGATCTGAATACATGGTAGAACAATAATCAATGTTGAATGCCCATATCACAACACCACTAAGACTTTAATCAAGAATCTAAATTTCGAAAGGTCTTACCTCAAACATGAGGGTGTATTTTCCATCCCTGTTCCTCATCCTAAGACATGACTGGCATGCTTCAAGATCTTCACCAGGTGGTAAAAAGTATATATCATAAGCTTCCTCTGTACTTTCTCTGTGCTCTTTGGAAAGAACTTCCTTGATTTTAACCTCAGTCACGGTCTTTGTTGACTACAATAACAAACAGCACTAACTTAGTGCTAAAGGTAGAAGACACCAAAAGTCAGATCAAGCATCAATGACCCTTTTAAATTTTATATTGAAAGAACGTGAAAGATAACCTTTAAAATATAAGCGGGATTCTGAAATCCAGAGAATGGGTTGAATTTGTTGATAATTTTTATATGCGTTGTCTGTAGATCATGCTCAATAAAAGCTTTGTACATGGGATATACCTGTGGACAAGCATATTATGAGAACTATCAAAAAACTGTGTATGCCAATTCTACAAAAGTAATCCAGCGACAAATAATTCCAAGGATTTAGATATCTTAAAAGTAAATATCTAAACATAAGTAGGCGAGAGAATACTGTTTCAGATATTTGCTGGATTATCTCTTCAGGCTCTTGTCCAGCACGTTGAATGTCCCTCAAAACCCGTTTGACAAGGTCAAAGGGTACTCCACCAGTAACAGACACACGCAGATCTAGAAAAGGCCGTAACTTTTCACTCAAAACATATATGCCTTCAACAATCACTATGCGGGAGCTAGGGACTTCAATTGTCCTGTTAAAGTATGGATTCGGTAATAATGACAATCAATTGACATCTGCTAAAAAATTTAAATATAAAAAAATTAAGTCTATAAATATGAACAAGATATTAGCTCATGTGGTAAGAAGCAACAAGGCTCACATGACTGTTAGTTCTAGGAAAGAAATGGGTTAAAAACAAATAGAAAGACAATTTTTTTTAAGAATGAAATAGGAAGGAAAAAAATATTTAATAGGATGATAATCTAAGGACATGTAAATATGTAATTGCCTAAGAAGGGTTAAGGAGGGTAATTGATTGGCCGACTCTCTCATTCTGACTAACCTGATATTAGTTTACATCAGTAGAGCAAGAAAATAATCAACCCAAAATGTAAATAATTACTGTGAAAACAAATGATGCTTGTTCAAGTAAAAGGCTAGGTTGGCAACAGACGACATATCAAAGAAAACACACATACATACAAAAATGACCAAAGAGGCACCAAAAATAGCTGAAAATGATTAAAACTAATTCTTGATTAATTCCAGCTAGCAAAGAATGATACTTTTTTAAGGTTTGTTCAGAATAGATTTTAAGAAATGCCAAGACACATTTACTCCCTTTGTTACATTCAGATAAAATATTTCTCGGATTTTTGCAAAAGAATAATTTAGAAAAAGCTATATTACAGAATTTCATTTTACAAGCAACAAACATGGTTTTGAACCTAATGGTAAAAGTGAGACGGAGGGAGTATATATAATCCAATATATTTTTATTTTTCAACTATTTAAAGATAAGTATAAAAATAGTGTATAAATGTGCTTTTATGGCGAACACACCCCAAAAACTGAAATTCTTTGCAAGATGGATGTAATATATTAGTCATAATTCAACACATCGATATGAATATGCCTTTGTACTTATATAAATTCAGGGAAGAAATAGGACCTCAAGTAATCTGCGACGATGATGTTGTTAATAGGGATGAAGATGAGCTTCACGAAGAATCTCACGAAGGTCACGTTTTCACCGCATTTAAACGTGACCTTCGTGGAATTTCGTGAATCAGACCAGAAAATGGAATCAATAATCAATGATTTGAATTTAGGGAAAAATAGCAGAAATTGGAAGGAAAGAGAGTTACTGATTTACCTTTGCGATCAGGTTTGTGGCACCTCTTGACCGCATTTATAGTTGTCCTTTAAGAAGTCTCTAAGTGGATCAAATATTGAATCCAAAGCATCCATATCTTTCTGTATTGTATCTAGAATCTAGATAAAGGGTAGATCTGGAGATTGAAGATCGAGAACGTAGGTAGGTAGATAGGTAGGAAGAGACAGACGAAGTCACAAGCAAATACTCAACCAATTCGCATGTCAGATTAGAACCCAAACTCTCAGTCGACAATCTACAATCCAAACAGAAAAGGGGAACATTGTTAATACCATTCTAGGAAAAAAGATGAATTACCAGTATTTTATACAATAGTCTCAAACACAAGGGAAGAGAAGTATATTCATATTACTAGTATCCACCAACTTATGCCAGTTTTATCAAAAACAAAAAAAATTGCCAGGTATGAGGTATCATAAAAGCCTGATTAGAATGTTGATAATGACCGTAGTTGGGAGTTGAAAGTAATTGCTTGAGGTTGTATAGTTGTTATGCAATATAGTTGCTATTTTAGTTGATCAGATGCAATTGAAAAGCTGTTTTAGCTGGCCATTGATCAAGCTGTTTAAATGTTGCAATGCATCTGTAATTGCTGACAATATAGCTGAAGCAATGTCTTCTGAATATAACCAGAAAACTTCAAGGTCAAGTAAAAAAGGATAACCAATCAAAAATATATTAATCATTGCTATCAAAGGATCCAATAACTTACCCTATCCACAGTTATGTATCGGCCTTCCAGAACTGATTGATTCAGGTGATTAATGCAACGGTTGGCATCCTCAACATTGTCCATTGTTATAAAAGCAAAACCACGAGAGATGCGTGAACGAGGCTCCACAACCAGAAAACATGAAGCCACCTGAAGATAAAAAGGATAATTAATTTGAATATTACTGATGTAAATAGGACAAGAAAATCCATGAGAGAGTTATAGAACGATCACAAAAGTTTCCAAGATAAGAGGCAAAAAATAAACACCACTGTATAAGGCATTTCACCCAGAACATAAATTAAGAAAATCTGTTTATCTTTTGCAGGAAGTCGTATTCTAGGAAGATGAATTATGCAACAATTTCTGCATACAAGATATTGATGTTTTACAGTAAGTCATCCGTATATAAGCAAGACAATGACACGGTGCACCATAATTCTACAATAACACATCCCACATTCAGGTATCAAGTAGATTAACAAACCTTTCCCTCCTTATTAAAATGATCTTCAAGATCTCTCTCTGTGACCCTTGTAGATAATCCAGTCACATAAAGTGTATTTCCAGGGTTTATAATCTCACCTGGCCTGCCAAATTAATTAAAGCTTGAGACAAGAATAATAAAAATACTAGAATACCAAGGAAGTCAACAAAGAAAAATGAAATCACAACAAACCTTCCACGACCTCTAGATGCTGATCTGGATCTGGATCTGGATCTGGACCTGTCCCTTGGTCTAGACCATGATCGGGACCTAGAGCAAGACCTAGACACTGGACCTTGACATGGATTGTGCTCAAGGAGGAGGAGGAAGAGACCTTGAATACTTGATATATCCAGATATAAACATCAAAAATAAAGTCAAAAAGAATGAAAAATTCAAAGTTCAACATCAATATGGAATATATAAAGTATTTCATGGAAAATCTTTTCAACGTTTTCCTTTGTAAGAAGCGGCACCCATGTTGGTCCTTTGCCATAAGATAAATAGTAAGAGATAAACAGCCAAACCAGAAAACCACCAGTACTATTTTGTAGCATACATCATCCACTTCAAGTTCAAACTTTAAACCCATAATAATACTATGTTTTAAAACAAAATGTAATTAGAGGCCTATAAATGACAAACAATAACTAGTGGAACCTGTATAGGCAATAAATTAATAGCCAAAGGCACTAATTGATATTATTCATCAGAATGGCAGTACCATCGTTGTAGGCATGCCACTAGGTTGACAAGCCAAAGCAAGAAGATAGCAATATCCAGCTGCAATCTGTACCACCGGTATATTCTCTAGTGCCCCCAACAAAGGATGGGGATCCAGATCATTTGGCTCTATGTGGTGACCAAGTTTGCTTTCGTTCCCCCAAGAAAATGTATAAACCCTTCCTTATCTTGACAATACAACAGTGAAGAAATTTCAAGTTGCAGCTTGCACCACAAATATATGTTTCAGAGATTCAACCAGCTGTGGGGTACTTACTAGTTTACTTCATTGAACCCCATACTCAGCTTCCCCAAATGCATTTCTTCCAAAGGCATAGACCTGACCGGCGTCGCTTATCAAGATTGTCCTTCCAGCCCCAGCAGCAGCTTGAATTATATGAATGCCTTGAAGAGATCTGCAACATAATGACCTCTATTAGATTTTCTCTCAACTCAACCTTCTCCCATTTTCTTTCTTTTCAGCAACTGTTTATTACAACTTATTAAAGTATCAACCTGATTTGGCGAGGCCTCCAATCTTCTTCAATGGTGCCATGTCCAAGCTGTCCTGAGTTATTGGAGCCGAATGAGTAAACAACTCCTTTTGAAGTCACAGCAATACTGTGACCAGGCCCTGCTATTGCTTGTGACTTCTCTCTCCTGGAACCTGCTTCTCTAGCCAAGAAGAACCGTAGGACCAGTTTCCAGGACCCTCCACATTTTCGTTTCAATTCTAGACGTTCATCTCCCGTCATTGGTTTAAATATTGCTCTATTATGGCACATGTCTAGAGCTGCAAGCTCTGCTAAGGACAGCTCATGATCAGGGGCAAATCCTGCAGGCTGCCTAAAGAAGGAACTTGTTGCCTGCAACACAACATACAACCCAATAAGCAGAATTATCAATTATAATGTCAATAAAATGACCCAGTACTTGACTAAAAAAGAAATAGGGCACTTGCCTCTAGCTTGGCAAGATCTTGGGGATCCAAATTACAGCTAGTAAGGACATGAAGAACAATGGAGGGATTCGCAGAGAGTGGGAACTCTCCAGGGGTTGCATCCCCAAAGCAATGACGTAGTTGTCATTGAAATGGAGGTGGAGAAGAAGTGACAAGTACAGTAATTGGTTGGCCAGGAATGCTATGGTACTGTATATATAGTTTCGGTTTCACTCATAGTGGCGTCCATGGGCACTGCCTAAAGTATGCAGTGCCCAAGTCAGGCAGAAGAGAATATCTAACTGCTGGGATCATAAAACGTGAAAATATTACAACTATTTTACATTCTTCTATGACTCAACAATGGAAGTTATACAAGAACTCCTTTCTTCTTAAACTAAAATTCTACTGTCAAAGTATGTACCTTGAATTATTTACGGATATGATATTTTCAAGTATCAGACCTACAAATATAACAAATTACCATTATAACACAGTGAGATGGTAAAATTGAATGAAAGTGAGCCTAATTATATCACTAAGCAAGGAATAATGATAAGCAACCAAACCAAATGCATTAAATTGATAGAATTCGAATCGCCCAACAAATAATTTTAGAAACCTTTTGTTCCTGGAGAACATTGCAATCCAATCATACCAAAATCAAAAGGAGTTAACATCAAGGATCGAAAAGTTACTAGCAACTATGATCAAAAAAAAGAAAAAAAAGGTAAGAAATACAAATAGAACCAAAGAAAAAACTGTGTCATGAACAATACTAATCCCTCAAGGAAGCGAATTTCCACACTCAGAAACCCGCAAAGAAGAGAATTTTCAGGCCAGAAGATACTTTCCATTTCTGGTTACAAACACTACATTGCAAGAATTTCGGATTGATCAAGCTAATCAAACAAAACTAAAAATAGATACAAACCCAGAACACAGATCATAGTGCCTGACAAATATTCACACAAAATTTTCATTAAACTATCAAGGCCCAATACCTGAACAAAGACAGTACCATCGGTGTAGGCATGGGGATTGATTGCAAGCGTTGCACGGGTAGTTCGCTGACCACAGACGTTGCAAGTGAAGGCAACACGCATACGACGCCGTGGCGTCTTGGTGAAGAGGGACCAGGGGAAGGTGGAGATTTTCTCCGTGCTGGATTCCGACTCTGAACCGGCAGGAACTGGAGGGCACTCCATGCCCGAACCGGTAGTCCAACCTCAAACGTTAGCTGCACTCAGAACCAATCCTATCGCTGCATCCTAAAATACCCCAAAAATATCCAGATTTAAACCCTAATTCCCAATATCAAACTCAAGTCCTAAATATCAGTTACGCAATCATTAATCTCAGGAAAAAAATTGTAAATTACCTTGGAAAGAGTACGATTGCTGAGGATTAGGATGAGACTTGAATCATTAGAGTCCGATCAAAGCTTTGATTCGTTGACGTTATCTGGGGAAAAAAGGGTGGGTTTGTTAGAAAATAATCAACAGAAATTGGGAAAAATTGGAAGGAAATTGATAGAGCTTACTAAGATGGAGAATCGAAGAATCCTTCTGCCAATTGAAGTTAAAGTTTCTATTAGAGAACAAAAAACCCAAGAGGGAGATTTTTTTATAACTTTTTCTGAATTTCTTTTATAAACCAAATTTGTAAAAAAGAATTAAGAAGTAACATCACTTTAACTGACGTTGGAATATCTCTTTTTTTAATTTCTTTAATCTCTTGTACTTGTTTATAAATATCAATATTTTTTTATATTTATTCTCTATCATCTACGTTGAAATGAAGGAGTATATAAGACTTCATTTATAAAAATAAAATAAAAATTCTAACGCCAATTAAAGTGATATTGCATCTACTCTCTTTTTTTTATAAATTTATTTTTTTAAAAAATTAAATAAAATTTGGATAAAATTGATATTACATTAATATGGGTCAAACTAACTTATTAGGAATGACTTATAAGTCATTTTAAATAAATTTATTCTGCTTTTAGTTCATAAAACATAATAAATTTTTCTTCATCTTTATGTTTTCTCTTAGAAATGATAGTATTATAATTTAATTTTGTAATATATTTGAAAAAAGGTAAAAGGAGAACTAGGATAGCTAGGGGTATACCATTACTATTCTTCTTTTTATGTTTTATTTTTGACATAAAAAATATGTTCATGATTTAAGTTACTCCTCCATCCAAGAATAAAAGTTCTTATTATTTTATGTAATCTCAAGTTAAATATTTACTTATATTAAATAATCTATTTTTTTTTACAATAATTTGTTCGTAATATCTTTAGTATTAAATGTCATATTTTTTATTATTTATATAATATCACTAGTCATGTATAGAAAAATATGCAATTAGTTGAGAAATTAAATATGAATAATTTTATCATTTAACATTTTTTTTTAAAATTCGTATAAAATCAATCATCACTTTCATTCTTGGAGTGATGGAGTACTTGTAAGTATATCTTACTTCTATTTAGAAATAGAAAACATTGGGAAGCATAGATATTACTCATTCACCCCTCATTTGCTCATTTGCTCATGTGCTACACTGTCTACCGCTACAAGTTATGGCGGTAGTTTAGTTAACTAATAAATTAGATTGGTTCAGTGGTAGCTTAAATTCTATTACCATCTATATATATATATATATATATATATATATATATACATCTTAAATATCCACATTAAACTAAATATATATTATTGTTATTATTATTATTATGACTGTTATTATTATTATTATTATTATTATTATTATTATTATTATTATTATTATTATTATTATTATTATTATTATTATTATTATTATTATTATTATTATTATTATTATTATTATTATTATTATTATTATTATTATTATTATTATTATTATTATTATTATTATTAATAGTTACAATGGTATGTATGTAATGAAGGAGAATAAATGAATATATGGGGAAATCTCATATTTTGATATAAATATTAATCCTTGCAAAACATTAACAACTTACTCATGTTACTCCAGTGGTCATATGATCAAAATTCCAAATGTGAGGTTGCAAGTTCAAATCTTTGGAGAGGTAATTTTTGGGAAAAATTTTGGAGAGCGTCGTCAAAGAACGGACACGTATCAAATTATAATATTAAATACCACATCATGCCTGCCACGTAGGCGCCACGTATGCCACGTCAGCAGGTCAACGCACATGTGGCGCCTGGGGGTTCAAAGTCTAAATTTTTTAATAGAAAGGGGTTCAGTTTTTAATAGAAAGGGGTTCAATTTGCGTTGACCAGAAGAAAGGGGTTCAATTTGCGTTGACCAGAAGAAAGGGGCTCAATACCCAAATATCAAAAAAGTTCAGTGGTCGACTTTGTATTTAACCCCTTATAAGTCAAAAAAAGTTAAAATTTAAGTTATTGTCAAACACTAAATAATAATAAATGACTTATAAGTTAGTTTGACCAACTTATAAGTTATTAATGAAAACACCTCTAATTCAAGATATAAAAGAAATTAATATTTACTTATAAAAAAAAATTTACAAGTCAAGAAAAAAGAGAATTTGAAGAGGGAATTTCCATTGTTCTACAAAAAAATATCATTTCTAAAAGAAAATAATTATTTTAAAAAAAAAAATCTACTTTTATTTTTCTTTGATAGTAATATAAAATATATAATATATTCTCAAGTTTATCGTTATCATTTTATTATCATATCACATCTTAAACTAACCGTTATAATCGTTAGAATTTATATAAAATTAAAATATAACTTTAATATTTATAAATTAAATAAAATTATTTTAAAGTGGAATAAAAGAGAGTATAATATTTTGGAATCCAAGAAGAGAATATAATATTTTGTAACTCCAAGATTGTTGAATGTAAAATGAATGGTTCCACCATTATAGAATTCCTTGGTCTCTAAGGTTTAAATTTTCCGATGTTAAGTTATGTTTAAGTTACAATTTATTTGGAATTTTAATTGTGTTTAACTTAATAAGTTTATCCAAACGTAGTAGTAGTAATAGTACTATTATGAATTTCGTTTCAAAAGTGAAAGCTTCGATACAATCTGCAACGAAGGACAAGTTTCGTTTGCTAAACATACACTTTTAGCAACGACTTATAAAGTCGTTGCCTGAAAAATCATTGCTAAAGCCCCATTTTTAGCAACAAAAAAACTTTCGTTGCCCACGATGACGGGAAATCAAGTGGCCGAAAATTTTGCAACGAATTTCTAACTAATTTTTTTCGCCAATGAATTAGCAACGAAATGTTGCAACGACTTATGAATTTTGTTGTAAAAAATGAAAGCCTGACACAATCTGCAACGAAGGACAAATTTTGTTGCTAAACATATACTTTTAGCAACGACTTATAAAGTCGTTGCCCGAAAAATCGTTGCTAAAGGCCCATTTTTTTGTAGTGACATCATTCAACAACAAACATGGCCAAATAGCATAACACAAAAGAGATCTAAACATGCAAAGTGGTTATCGGACACCGTTTCTTCATTTTGGGTTACCCGAAATGAAGAAACGACTCAACGATCACTTTTAGTTTCCTTTACTTTACTGTTCATGTAATGTTTTCGTTATTTAAGAGTTCTAGGTTGTAACACTACATCATTCAACAACAAACATGGCCAAATAGCATAACAAAAAAGAGATCTAAGCATGCAAAGTGGTTTATGGGAGATTTGTTCTTCATTTCTGGGTTACAATGAAATGAAGAAACACTTCAACCGATCACTTTTAAAGCTTCCACTACTTCTGTTCATGTAATGTTTTCATTATTTAAGAGTTCTAGGTTGTAAACTGACAACATGTAATACTACTGGATCTAGTACAAATATCAACAAAACATCAACAAAATTAATAGTTAGAATCCCATTAAACCATGTCGATTCGACATGTTCATATGTTTTACGGGTTACCTAGAAAGCGAGAGAACATCTTTCGACTTAGCTAGCTTTGAATTACCAACCGTGTTCAATCCACTTGATTAATTAGTGATCTAAAAGCATGTATCCATAGTACACATAACCAGCTACAACTTAGTTACAATAACAGAATTAAAACAACAACACACTGACAGATCTAGACACTTGAATAAGTTGTCAGACTCTAGTTCACGATTTCTGGGTTGCCCAGAAATGGTCCGATCATGGTCGGTCAACCGACTTTGACCAACAATAACTTGCAATCTAGGCCAGATCTAAGCCTGATTCTTGATCCAGATCAAAGAACACATATTAGACTACATATTTAAACCTTAAAACGAACTAAACAGTAAACAGACTAAGATCTATGAGACCTGACATTTGGTTGTTAGACCATATTTCTCAATTTTCTAGATTTTCTTAAAACTTGAATTTGAACACTTAGATAATATAGATCTACATAATACCTACCCAGATCATCATAATAAACTATAAACCACATGTTTTAACATAAACTTATAACATTTAACATATCAAACATGATCAAATTCTAGGTTAGGGTTTTATACCTCTTGTGAACAAAATCTTGGATCTGACTTCTTGATTTGTTATGGGTGAACTTGGGACTTGATTAGGGACTGGTCTAGCAAGGGAATTTTGGAGGTTTGGGTGAGAGAGAAGTGAGTTGAGTGTTGGTAAGTAAAATGATCAATTTAGTAACCTTTCTCTCTCCAATTCTATTTATAACATGTTGAAATGCTTAGGGATGATCATGTTTATCAGCTTTTGATTGATTAAAGGCTATTACTAGACCACATGGCTAGCTAGAGTTGGTCACCAACTAAAGTTATGACAAGTTTTACAAGTTATCTATTAAATAATGCAAGAAGGGCAATTTAGTCATTTGACTTTTACTTTTAGTGGCAAAGTTGTTAATTCATTGTAACCCTTAGGGTTTAACCCTAAGGTTTCCTAAGCTCTAAATCTAGGATTGTGTATTAAGCGCAAATATGAAAATCTTAGTTTCTAGAAATGTGAATTAAGGTTCCCTAATTGAATTAGGTTTCCTAATCAATTTAGACTTGTAAGGTAGACTTCATAATGTACTAATCACCATAAGCTTGTTAAATTAGTAATTAGGATTTATAACTTAGCAACTAGGGTTTTGATCTAGTAATTAGGGTTTCTAAATATTAATTAGGGTTTACCTAATTAACATTAAACATAACAATGGTCATTAATTACATAACACATAATTTAACAACCTTACAGTCGTAGTTAACTTTGTACTATAGTTTATCAGTAATGCTAGGACTTTGTACTGTTTTACTATAACTGATCTATAAATTAACATTACACACATATCAGGCATGTTTATATTACTGAAATATAAATAATATTATATTATTATTCTCATCCCTTATTCAAAATCCAGACTTAGGATTTTGAATTCATATTTGACGTAACCTTCATATATACCATTATTAATTAAGTTAAAATAATTAACTTAACTAATATAATAAAATACATATAATAATCATATCATATATACAATAATTATATTCTCATGGAAATTAAATAATAAATATTTTATTACAAAGTTAATTTATTATAAGAATATCATCTATAATGATTAATAATTCTTAAAAGAATTTATTTATAATTATTCATCTAATAAATAATTTTATTTATCACATATATACATATATACTTTACTTTGCACATATTCTCACCCTTATATATATATACAAAAAAAATTATTCACAAAATTTCTTATTGAAAATATTGGGTTATTACAGCTAGTGCTACTGCCGACGTCTTCCCGTCATCATTAAATCTTCTTTTCTTGAAATTTCCACTTGAATTATTTCTTCTATTATCTTGGCCATGATTACCACCGAAGTGGTTACCATTTCTGGCATGATAATTTCCGCCACGATGGTTATCATTGTTCTGATGACCGTTGCTACTAGTACGATTATCATCGAGTTGTTGGTCGTTATTCTTCGGTTGAGCTGACTTATTATCGCGCTCCAATAACTGAGCCCTATTCATAACATCTGAATATAAACAAAGTTTGTGAGAAATGAGGTATTGACGTATTTCAGTTTTCAAACCTCGCAGAAACATTCGCGTCATTCTGTCCTCATTATCAACCAAATGGGATGCAAATCGGGACAACTCGGCAAACTTAGCTTCGTACTGCGACACATTCATATTGTTTTGCTCCAGCTTGATGAACTCTACCTCCTCCATGAGACGAATACTTTCAAGAAAGTACTTGTCATTGAACAGTTTCTAAAATTTTTCCCAAGACATATTGAGTGTGGCTGGCTGGGTACGCTTCACAGATTCCTTGTGACGCCCCCAAAATTAGGTATTCATCACCCAATTTTGAGTCGCCAAATACATGGTACAAAATACAAATAAAACTTAATTATACAAATTGTCGTAGTAAAATACGATCATGCTTAATCTGTGAGTTTTAATACAATGTATGTAACTCTCATGGTGCCTCTAACCACAACCTTACAATGGTACTTTACATAAAAGTATAGTCAAAAACTATTTTTGGAATTAAAATCTTTGGGAAGTGCTCAATGAAACCTTCATACATGGGAGGCCATGCATCTAGGTTATCAGAGATATCATATGTCCTGTAATTATCCTTAGTCAATCTAATAGACCCTAAAGAAAAAAACGAGAAGATTACTATCATCTTCTTTCCAATGGTGAGTCTTCTCTTGGCATATAACTATCTCCACTGTCTCCAAGTGGAAATTATGTTTCAAATAAACTCCAAGATCATATAGGTAGTGCTTGTGGATATACTCAGCAAGTGGATGTGCACAACCCTGTCTTATGATAACACGAGGTTGTATGTCTTTAGACATCTTATATGATAGTGACAAAACACCCTTCCAAAGTTGGGTTCACCTCACCCTATTTGATTCACCAAAGTTAAATATCAAATGACATATACAATACGACATACTTATCTAAAGTTCTCAATAAAATTATTTCCATACTATTTAGGAGAACTCAACAAATTTATGTAGATCACCGCTCTATTTCCATGTTATCCTCGCATTCGACCCAAATTTACACTCTTATTACCTGAAAGGAATTGTGAAGCAAAAGGGTGAGCACAACTAGCCTAGTAAAGAATATCATGACTAAAGATAATTACATTATCAATAGTTTTCATTAATAATAACTCAGAGATTTAGAACATATGGTAGATGATAAAACTTTTCAACCATTGTTGCAGCGGAACGAGCAATCCATTAAAAGAGTCAAATAGACCATCAGGTCTATTATCGTCTCCATGTTAAAAGTCCACCAATAATGTTTTATCCATGTAAATGAACCGCATCATCGAATCATCCCTGCACTACGGGCCAATGATATTCATTAAATCATCAATGGTAATGACTATACCGAATAATACCTGATCATAATCATACCCAGTCCATGTAAGCCCAAAGATATACAACAATAAAACCAATAATCAACAATCCATCTTTACACGTAAGCCAAAGATATACAACGATAAAACTAATAATCAACAATCCATCTTTGCACGTAAGCCAAAGATATACAACGATAAAACCAATAATCAACAATCCATCTTTGCACGTAAGCCAAAGATATACAATTCAATAATAAACAGTCCATCTTCGCACGTAAGCCAAAGATAACTTTATCACCATATAAGCATGAGGATGATGACAATGATATAAACATTAATCAACTGAAAACAAGGATAAATATTAAAGACTTTAAATTTATCCAAATATTATCAATCACATAATAAATTCATAATCTAATATTGTTAATATCATAACAATGTTTTAATCACTTCTTAAACTTATAAATAATTTATTTTAATTGTTTACTCTTTACCAAATAATGCATTTAATCATTCAAGAATGTCATACTCATAAGATTTCATCACCAATGATCAAATCCCTCATCAACAATATGCATATACCTTACATAGGATTTCCAAGCCATAAAAGTCTATTTTCCAACTTTGTTACTTCACATAACATATTTAACTCATTTACTCATAACTAGATCATTTTCATGAAAAATACCAAATCAGTTCTAAAAATATTTCTTTTTTGGGATTTATCATAATATAGTCCCATAATGAAAATATATTTTTCTCAGAGTTTTTAAAATTCATTTACTATTTTTCCAAAATTAATTTCTAATTAATTCCTTAAGAAATTAGTTACCTTAAGGTTAACTCTAAATTCCCAAATCTTGGCAAGATCTTACACATGTTAATGTGAGCTTCCAGTTTAAATTTCATGGTCATCGGAGTTATAGAACTCCAGTTATAACGTTTTTTGTCGGAAAAACCTAAATATTGAAATGGTCATAACTTGCTCATTTTAAGTCAGAATGAGCTCATTTTTGGACAGGAGGTACTTTATGCCATATACTTTCATGTCCCAAAAGGCCAGAATTTTTCTCACAAATTAAGAGGCCAAAACATTTCTTTTTAAAAATGTGGGCAGAGCTTTTTTATTAGATTGGCAGCTTTGCACTCCTTTGCTAAAATCACCCACACCTAAAAATCTACAACACCTTTTCCAAGTGATTCCATTTGGAGATGCTAAAAACTCATAGATCTAACTCCAGGACTTGACCACACTCAAAAATTCGAAATATACTAGGAGATATGGTCAATTTAATTTTGTGTTCCGTTTTTTACCAAAATCTGATTTTCAACCCTTTGTGATTTCTAAGAAACTTTCATGTTTTCACATAATAACCAACATAACTCATCATAACACTTACTAATACCACACATACCCTTGATTTTCATTAGTCCAACGCTTTTATTATGACTCTCATCCTAATCAACGTAACCAGATTATTTCCACAATTTAATAAGGAATGAATATAAAGGATCATTCACCATGCATGCGATAGAGACCGCATGCATAAAAGTTATTCTCAACAGTAATAATAAAGAACGGAACGAAGTCGTGAAATTCACAATCGGCTGTGATGTTCCAAATGTAATAGTAAAGAATGGAATAATAGAAGAATTTCACCATGTATGCAGATTTCGATTTACAAAGTTATTCCAACATATAATAAAGACAGTAATAATAAAGATGGAACCAGTCCGTGTAAAACATACGCATGTGATATTCCAATGTAATATTAAAGAATGGAATAACAACAGACATCACCAAGTATACGATAATCCACAGATACAAAAGTTATTCCAATGTAATAATAAATGGAACCAGTCGTTAAATTCACACCGATGTGATATTAAATACGTAATAATAAAGAACGGAATAATAGCAGAATCTCACCATGTATGCAGATTGCAGATAAACAAAGTTATTCCAACATAATAATATAGAATGGAACAACAGAGGATTTCACCAAGTATAGGGTATGGTGTAGGTACTTATACAAAAGTTATTCCAATGTAATAATAAAGAATGGAATAATGTAAGTTCTCTTCATGAATAAGAAAGAATAACATCCCTCACCGTAAAAAGAAATTGGATATAGAAGTAGTAAAGTAAAGAATACTCTTTTCTTCTTTCTCTCTATAATTTCTCTCTCTAGAGTTTCAAAGTGAATTCGTAAGAAATAATGAAGGAATGAGCTTCTATTTATAGAAAAACCGAGAGTGGCTCTTGGTCTTAACGTAAGGGTCAAAATGACTCTTGGTAATATCAAGAGGCAACTACTATTCATAAGGGGTAATTAACTTTGGAACAATCAAGAGGCAAATAACTCTTGGAAAACCGAAAGGACAAGTTACTATTAAAACTCATGAATAGTAACTCATGAATAGTAACTCGTGAATAGTAACTCATAAATAGTAACTCGTGAATAGTAACTCTTGAATAGTAACTCGTGAATAGTAACTCATGAATAGTAACTCGTGAATAGTAACTCCGACACGAAAAGTTCTCCAAATACCCGATTGAACAATATAACCTCCAGATATCAATTATTATCGAAATAAATGTCAATTTTCACTAACATAAATAATTTCAACACAATGGAACTATCAAACTCATCTTTAATCAACACGAACTTATCTATCATTAATATCATAACTCACAATATTTAACAACCGTGTCGCTCCTGTGAAAGAGGGGCTTTCCAATAAGGATTTCTCCTATCATTGGCGCCGCAATTAGGTGACCAAACCTCTCCTCGATGTAACTTCTAGACATTGTAAATATTGCAATTTAATAATATGAATAACTTTGTCGCCTCAATTATTGATTTAATAAAATAACATATTATGCAGATGATAACGTGACAATAATTGAATCAATAATATGAGAGATATGATGCAACAATTCATCGAGTAATAATTGAGTATAATCGAGTGACTTCTCACGTAAGCATCAATAATCAATACCGCTGTGCTACCATGCAACCACGCCAGACATCGCATTACTTTTACCACCGGGTAGTTCAACAGTTTTAACGGTAAAACCTCCGCCGTTATTTTCATAAAATATTTTTGTCATTTTCTAACTACGACAGTACTTCCGTTGTGGTTTCACCAATGATTGTGCCGTCGTACGGATATTCCTAACAAAAAGAATATTCC
This sequence comes from Panax ginseng, assembly GCA_020205605.1. NCBI lineage: Eukaryota > Viridiplantae > Streptophyta > Magnoliopsida > Apiales > Araliaceae > Panax > Panax ginseng. The sequence continues at coordinate 120,538,428 of CM035134.1, forward strand.
CCGACCAATCGAATATAATCTGACAACTTGCATACTTTGTAAAAAAATTTAAATACTACCCACAACTATAACATTATATCAATTCCACACCATAATATTTAAAAAAAATATTTCGAGAAAATTAAATATTTATTCATAAAATCTGGGTTCTCACATTCCCACCAGTAATCTGCTTCACCACGAAACATAAAGGTGGCGAATGGAACCTTCTGTTCCTCCGTGCAGCCCAAGACATCGAATATCTTGGTAATTTGCTTAACCCACATTTTCGCCTTAATCGGATCGGGCTTTGAACTTCTTGGCTGTGATAAACCGCGCGTTGCTATCATTTCCACCCGTATTTTGTATATGAGTCTCCCTCGTCTGATTTTGCATGAACTGCAAAAAGCTTCTAAACATCGCATCATTCATCGTTTGCTCGGTAGTGTTGTTTTATGTGAGGAATATTGCCTTCTGCCTGCATGTTCTCTTGGTTGGTAATCAAAGGTTGTTCCACAGTCTCATAGACTCCATTGTTAACGTTCTTAGCTGTCATTCTTAAAAATTGCCATAAAACAGGGGTTAATTAAACAAATTAACATATCACATAATATCCCTATATTATGATCGCCAACAAATAAGCTTAGGTAGGACACACTAGCGAAGGATTTACTTGTCTCTCCCCTCTTAGTTCTATTCCTCGATCTCCGCCAGAGACCATATCCTTAAGCTCTGATACCAACCGTGACGCCCTCAAAATAGGTATACATCACCCATTCTGAGTCGCCAAATACATGGTATAGAAAACAACTACAACTTTATTATTATAATTGTCGTGCAAAATACGAAAACAAATACTGTGAGTTTAAATACAAATATTATCTTCTAGACAATATCAACACTCAAATAAAGTCCTCATTACAATTATTGATCACTATTTTACAAAATAGTGAGGACTACTATAACAACTGCCTTGGACCATCACTCCATACCCCGACTAGTTCCTGCTAAAATCTCACCTCCTTAGAAAAAAAATGGAACAAAAAAGAAAAGGGTGAGCTCAACTAGCCCAGTAAAGAATATTATGACTAAGATAATATACAACAAATTATCCTTAGTCTTCAACAGGGAAAAATCTGATAGAATATAATATATAACAAGTTTTAGATCAACAATCTGCTAATGGAAATAACAATTCATTAGAAGAGTTAAGTAGAGAATGAAATCTACTATCATCTATGAATTTAAAAGTCCATCATTAATATTTTATCCCTGTAACATCAATCAATATATATCTTGCATCAAATATTCATCTTTGCACTACGGGCCAAAGATATTCATTTCAGTATCACCAGATTGGTCTGTTTCATCTCAACACTGCTCATCTTTGCACTACGGGCCAAAGATATTCATCGGGTAATCATACATCTTTGCACTCTGTGCCAAAGATATTCATCAAGTATCACCATTAAGGACTGAGGATGATGAAAAATATTTTAGAGAACGAATCTAGTGAGACAGAAGGACAAATATTAGGGATTCGTATTTTGGTTTATCCAAATTCAATAATAGTCTATAATAACCAATTAACATGGATACAATCAAAGATAGTAACCATAAAAGACATTTGGGACGAAAAAGAGAAAATTTCATTTTTTTGGTGAATAGTGCCGTATTTGTGAATAGTAACCCCGACATAAAAAGGTAGAAATTCCACAATAAAATTCATAACAATATCTCAGCATAATGATATTGAAGAAAATAATATCATTTAAGAAGAAAATAACATCCCTTACCTCAAAGAAACAATATTTTGGAATGAAAGGTCGGATGTGATGCTGAATGAAACTTGTACTGAATAACAACTCTCAAAGTATCTTAATACTCACAAAATACGCTCGATAATATACAGAGAGAAAACTTATGTTTCTGATGTGATTTTCAATTCTAACTTAAGCACCTATTTATAGAAAAATACTAGCACACCTAAGCAGACTTGACCTGCTACCTGATGGCTTTACCTGCTACTATTGCCACCCACCACATTTGAAATAAAATTTGAGCACATTTCTCACCAACCAAAAGTGGGGCCCACTCAATTCTAGAATTTTCCACCAAAAATCATTTATAACATAATTTCTGAATCAGTCACCTCTTAAAGTTCATAACAAATCATACCTTCATTTTTAACGGTTCAAAATTTATGGACATATACTCAACTTATATATGTATAACATATCTAAAAATCACAATGATCCAATGGTCAGATTAAAAATTATAACTCACTTTAATATATCTCAAGAACACGATTTGATTTTAATACCTCCATTTCGACAAAAATACTGATAAAACACCTCAACATTAATAGCCACATAAAATAAATATTTCCTTATCATATAAATTAATAAATAATTATTCACAAATAATATTACAGAATCACAATAATGACAACCAGGCCGTTCCCAGGAAAGAGGGGGCTTTCCAATAAGGATTTCTCCTTACTGGCATGCAATTAGGTGACCAAACCTCTCCTTAGAACTTTCTAGACATTGCCAATAATGCTATCTAATAATATTATTCAAATAATATGAATTATTGATCTGATAATGGGAAATACTGTGCAGTGACAAATATTGAAACAATAATAATATAAAATATCAACGCAACAATTATTGAATCAATAAAATAAAAAATTGAATAGTAATTACTGTAACAATTATTGAGTAGTGCTTTTTTATGTAAGAATCAATAATTCAAAAATACTGTGCAATACCGTCTTCTATCTTTGTAAACTAATGCCAGACATCTTGTATTTTAACCACCGAGATATTTCAAATGATTGTTAATCTTGGTAATAATTACGCCTGAATTATTTATAAAAACTCAAACTTGTCATTTTCTTTATTCGATAGTTATTCTGTTATGAGGCCCACGAATGGCTGCGCCGTCGTACGAATATTCCCTGACAACAAGAATATTCCACGACCAACGAATATTCCCTGACAAAAATGAATATTTTATAACCACTTTCTTATTTTGTAAAATTTGCACATTTCACCCATAACCAAAGTATTATATCAAATTAACTCCTTATTATTTCAAGATAATAAATAGAGAAAATTTACTTTTATTCATAATAAGTTGGGGTCTTACAGTTAGCATTGTGTTTTTGCATTTAGTGTGCATATAATACATGGTAGTTAATTGCATATTCGTATATGTGTTGCATTAATATGTGTTCATGTAGTATAATTGCATACTCTAGTTTTATTTGCATATAAGGATTGCATGTTCATAGTAGATTGTGGCATTTAAATTTATGAATATGTTTTAGATTGTTATAGTTTTATCGCGTGATTCTAGCTGTTAGATAGTTAAGTATATTTTGGGGCAATGATGAGACTGGAATTGCATAAACAAGTTAATACCGATTATTAAGCCTTTGATGTGATTTCTTGTCTTGATTTAAATCTTTATCTGTTTGAAACTGATATTATCAGGATAACACATGTTAAGAAACGACCATGTTGGCTGATTAAGTCTAAATGGATATATAATGGATTTCTAAAGGATAATTCCAGTTAATGAAAAAATGATAAGGATAGGCAGTGAAGGCGAAGAATTAGGCAAGAACCTGAGTTTGGGGGGCAAAGTGGGGGTATATAAGCTTCTTATATTAAAAAATTGGAACCTTCCCGAGTTAAATACATGAATCTTGTGGTGGGTCGAGAAGGAGCGTAAAACGCACTCCCCATAAACACAGGCGTGAGAAGGAGCGTAAAACACACTCACCATAAACACAGGCATGAGATGGAGCGTAAAACGCACTCACTATTAAAAAAAAGAATAAAACAGGAAGTAAGAGCAAAAAGCCCTCGTGATTGAAAAATAAAGCATGAGTACCCTATTTAGACCCTTAATATTGGTAATTTTTTGATTTTAGCCGGATCTAGTTTATTTTTGGAGTTCTCGAGTTTATACTGTATGATGCCTTCCAAGAAATCTATTATGTTTCCTGTTTTTCTTTTCATCAGTTAGCATGGTTGTTGAGCACACACACGCGATATCAGTAATAACAGGTTTAGATTTGATGGGTGGTTGGGAAATTATTGATCTGTCTTGGTATGATGTACTAGCATGTTATTGTGATTTCTTTGAGGTCTGATGAGTATATTGTGTTTTGTTTGACTGCTGGAATAGTAAGCATGTAGTTAGTTACATTTGCATTTGCATGGTATATTTAATTTTTTAATGCATTGTGTTTTGTTGCTTGAGGACAAGCAACAGTTTAAGTTTGAGGGTATTTGATGAATGGGTAATATACCCATGAATTGGATACATCCGGGCATAATTTATTGTTGTTCTCAAGTCTTTTAGAATATTTTTAAGTGTTTGTGTCTATTCATGCATGTTTTATATTTTTTTGTAGGAATTGGGACAAAAGTTACTTGGATCGACGTTTGGGGTTGTTAGATTCGCATTTTTGGCTTGTCATTTACATAGCAGCCGCTTCAGGGCCAATTTTAGCATTTCTCCAGCCCTTATTTTGAAAAATTCAAAGAATGAAAGTTGTAGATCATCGAAATCGGAGTTTGAACGAAGAAGTTATAGCCATTTTCCCAAAGGACGTCAGAGCATAAAATTTTTGAAAAAAGAGGCCAGCGTTGGGGCGCCCATTCCTAGCCTATTTCCAGCACCGAGGTGCTAGGGGGCAGTGTTTCAGCGTCGTGAGCAACATTGGGGCACTGGGTTCGGGCTTGGTCAAGTTGGGACACATTTTGGGGCGAATTTTGACACTTTTGTGATTCCAAATTAGATTGGGTTTGCTCCTAAGCTAGAAATTGGACTTGTAACCTATAAATACATGATGGGAAGCATCGAATAAAGGATAGATTAGATTAGATAAAACACTCCAATAGATTAGAACATAAACCCTAGTTTATATTGGATTGTTGGAGATTGAAGCAACTTGGAGATCATTGAAGATCAAGAGCAGGAGCAAGAGGGGAGCATGAGATTTGCAGACAACAGATTCCATTCTTTCCTCTACTTCTTTTTTTGTCTTTTAATGTTTATTCAATTGTGGATTCTAGATTTTAATTCAATGATTATGTACTAAAATTCTTGTTTAAGATTGCAACGGATCTTATTGCGTAGCTTATTTTAGTAGGTTTCTTTATTAATTACTGTGATCTATTCTATGGAATGTCTATTACGATTGCGTATAATTGTTTAATTGTCTAGCTAACAATTACCATGATAATCTATATAGATTTAAGAGATGAAGTATAGATTTGGATCTGATCATAATAACTTCTAATTATGTTTTCTGCATGGTGTTGGAATTCATGATTTGTATTTAGGATAGGGATATGCCTTTACACCGCGTGTAATCTGATAGGGAACATGTGCTTTAAATCCTTTTTAAAATTAATTTACATTGGAATATAGTGAATTAATTAATTAGGGTGCTTGATTCAATTTTATCAAATGTGGATTTGGATTAATATGTTTGTGATGCATCAGAAGGTGGTTATAAATACTAATAAGTTCCTAATTAACAATCCAGGACAGTGAGCATAATTAATAAGAAGTTTTTTAATATGAGTGAAACACTAAGTGAAATTGTGATCTTAAATCTCCATAACCTGATTTTCAGCTATTGGTAGTAGTAGTAGTTTAATTATATATTCTAATTCACAACGTTAAATCGATTGTTTAAATAAAATTAGTTTGGTTAAGAACTAGTACTTGGTGATTTTTGTTAAATAATTCCTCGTGGGAACGATACTCTACTTTCACTTTATTACTTGTTAACTGTACTTGCATGTATGTTTTGATTTTGAAATCGATTAACAGATTGACCATAGCAAATATTAAAGGGATCAACCCATCATTTTGTATGCACAAGATCCTCCTGCTGGAAGATGATAGTAAACCTTCAGTGGAGCAACAACGAAGATTAAATCCGATTATGAAGGAAGTGGTTAAGAAGGAAGTTCTAAAATGGCTGGATGCAGGAATAACATATTCGAAATGGCTGGACACAAGAATAATATATCCGAAAGCTCGTGGGTGAGCCCGGTACAGTGTGTGCCGAAGAAAGGGGGAATGACCGTAGTCTCCAATGAAAATAATGAATTGATACCGACCAGGACAGTGACGGGGTGGAGAGTTTACATGGACTATCGCAGACATAATAAAGCTACAAGAAAAGACCATTTCCCACTATCGTTTATTGATCAGATGTTGGACAGGCTAGCAGGTCACTAGTATTATTGCCTTCTAGATGGGTATTCAGGGTATAATCAGATTGTGATAGCTCCAGAAGACTAGGAAAAGACAACTTTCATATGTCCATACAGAACATTCGCGTTCAGAAGGATGTCTTTTGGTTTGTGCAATGCCCCGACCACATTTCAGAGGTGTATGATGGTAATTTTTTTGGATATGGTGGAGCACAATGTGGAAGTGTTCATGGATGACTTCTCAGTATTTGGAGATTCGTTTGATTTGTGTTTAGAGAATCTAGTGATGTTGTTAAGGAGATGTGTTGAAACAAATTTGGTTCTAAATTGGGAAAAATGCCATTTTATGGTACAAGAAGCAATAATCTTGGGACACAAGGTTTCGAAGAAAGGATTAAAGGTGGACAGGGCTAAGTTAGAGACCAATGAAAATTTGCCTCCACCAACTTATGTTAAAGGTGTTCGCAGTTTTTTAGGGCATGTATGCTTCTACCGTAGATTCATTAAAGACTTCTCCAAGATCACAAAGCCACTTTGCAGTTTATTGGAGAAGGATGTTCAGTTTATGTTTGATGAAGAATGCCTGGCTGCATTTGAACATCTGAAGAAAAAGTTAACTTCAACACCAGTGATCATAGCACTAGATTAGGACCTACCGTTTGAATTGATGTTTGACGCAAGCGACTTTGCCGTGGGAGCTATTTTGGGCCAGCGAAGGGACAATATTTGTGACGCCCCCAAATCTAGGTTCTCTAACCTCAGGTTCGGTGCTCACGATCTATCATCATCATAAGCATTCTATAAACTATTGCGGAATAATAAACACACATTGTTCATTATAATAAAGTTTCATAACATAATCCCAAGATCTTCTTAACCTTAACTTAAACACACCATTCATATTACAAAAGGTTTACATAAGTAATTCCATCATATAATAATAACTAACATTCATTCTAAACTATTCTCGGATCTTGCCCTTGCCTTTGTCTTTCGTATTGGATCCTTCAGCCTTAACTGAAATAAATGTCATGATATAACAAGGGTAAGCAACTAATTTGCTTAGCAAGTTTATATACAAGGGACATATATCATGACTAGAAAGAAGTTTTGCTTTCAATGTTCAATAATAATATAAGATTGTGAAGGAATATGAATTAATAATCAACAATTGAATATTCGAATAATTGAATAACATGAACTGAGTGGTTTTGAAATAACCATGAACATTTGCCAAGGTTCTCAGTCATTTAAATTGGACCTCTTAATAAGTTTTGGTATTCAAGGGGATCAGCCTTTCATACCACATGATTTATGCATAAACACTTAATAATCCAGCATCAATATCATGCCTTAATCAAATTCGTCATTTTCTCAGTCAAGAGTTCTTATCATATCAATTTAATAAGAATAACTTTTTAATACACATTTGATATAACAAATTTAAACATGATTGATCTAGCTGATACAATTAGCATAGATCTATCTCATAAACAGTTCATGAATGAAGAATTTTAATTTAATTCGCAGTTCAATAATAATAGAACATGAATTCAATTGCACCAAGTGTGCATCTCAATAATCAATATAGATGTGTATAATCATCAATAATTATTCACTAACATGTTTTGAAAATAATAACTCGAGTTTGAGTTAGGGAATTTGCCTCGTTTGTAGGCTACGGCTACGCAATTAAATTATATCCGCTAGGCAGTTTAATTATATATTAGATTATGCAATCACGTAGATATTATATATTACATTTAGTTCTTAGAAATATTATTCGGCCTCAATAATGTTACTATTAAATAACAAATACCTTTAATTCTCTTAATATTATTAATCTTGATAATATTTAATTCACCTCTTAGTATTATTAGTTCACTAATAAAACTTTTATTCGTTTACTAATATTATTAACATCTTAATAATATTTTAATACTTTACTAATATTATTAACCCTCTTAATAATATTTTAATCATGCATTAATATTATTACTTTAATAATATCTTACTTATGCTTTAGTATCATTAATCAATTAATAATACTTTATTCATTTACTAATAGTATTAACCTTTTAATAATATTTTATTCATTTACTAATATTATTAATCATTTAATAATATTTTATTTTTTAACTAATGTTATTACATTTTTAATAACATTTTATTTAATCTCAAATATTATTATTTACTTAATAATATTTTAATCATCCAATAATACTTTAATCTAATATTATTAATCTTTTAATAATATTTTAATCTAATATTATTAATAATTTAATAATACTTTAATCATTTATTAATGCTTAAATAAAATATTATTAACCATTTAATAATATTTTAATAAATTTTTAATCTTAATATTTTTATTTACTTAACAATATCAGATTCTAATATTATTGATATCATAATAAAATTTTAATAATTTATTAGATCAATAAATAATTTATTCTAATTGTTCACCCTTTATTAAACCACTTATTTAATATCCATAAAAGGTCATAAATAAAATTTCTTATTATAAATTATTAAAATACCCTAAAATAGTCAGAATATTATATATTAGGAGTATTCAAACATTAAAATCACATTTTTCTTATTTATGACATCATTTAACTATTTATTTTCTTTTATTCATAACTTCATCATTTTTAGGAAAAATACCAAACTGATTCTAAAAATTCTTCTTTTCTGGATTTGGATAGTATATGACCTAACAATGATCCCCAAATGTTTCTGGCATTTTAGACAGTGATTTACTAATTTTTAAAGTGCCTAAAACACTCGGATCTTGCTTCATTTTTCATAAATCGAGTTTTGCTCCGAAAATTTTGAAACGTTCAGGGTATAATCTCATAACATATATGAACATATTGTAAATTTTTTGGAATTTTCCAGTGTATACACTGTGAGAATTCTGGGTGTTAATATTTAGGAGTCCTTTACGAAAAAAGCCATTACGCACAACCTACACATCGAAACGTGTCCGTTCTTTTTCCTGCATATAGATAACTTCTCAAGGTACCTCTAGAATTTTTTCCAGATTTTTAAAGGACTTGAAACTATCCGAAACAACCTTAAGAAAATCGGGGACAGTAGATTTTTTAAGGTTTAAAGCTTTAATTCTCTATATGGACTATTTTAGGGAAAACAACCCCCATGACTTTAATACTTGCTAGATTTGTATTCTACCACTTGGGTTTACTAGATAACTCATGTATCTAGCATCCTCCTTCGACGAATCACAAATCCAAGTTGTAAAACTTGAGTTACACAAGATTTAGTGGAAGAAAAACAAGGGTTTCACCCCTTGGAGAACATATGCTCATTTCCTTCCTCTAAATCTATATTCTAATACACAAGATACTAAGTCCTACACATGAGACATGTAGAACTAGGGTACTTTGAGTATTAGACCATAAACCCCATATATTTTGAGGTAAAAACCAAAATAGAAGAAGAATAAGAAAAAGAATGGAAGAGAACCTGTGACGCCCCTAAATCCAACTCCCTTCGAGCCTAGGATTCGGTCCGCCATGATACTACTATCGTCAAACAATTTATATCATTTATTCATAACTTAATGAATATAACTTTGCTTATTACAATTTAGAATATAAATTATTTCTATTTCCAGGATCTATATAATGATCCCAAACTTTTACAAGTTTCTAATATTGGTCATTACCATTCTTGTCTTACATCATATTCGATGTTATAAAAATATGCGGAATAATTTAAACTTTTTCAATCTTCTTTGAAAAATACTTTATTGATTTCTTAACTTGAATCAATTACAAATCCCTGAATCAAATTATGCTATGATTCACTCTATTCAATTACTGTATAAATTTTTACATCTCAATTTGAATTCCTCTATGTACCGCATAGTACAACTTTACAACTTAACATGTATTACACATCTTAAACTACTATCACGTACATTTTCTAGAACCTTAACATGGTTCAAAAGTATATATTTAAACAAATGAATCAATCTCCTTTGATATTATTTATCTTTATCAATCAAGCATACATAATCTTTATCGTGAGTCCTTAACCTGCAAAAGTGGTTATTTGCAAGGGTGAGCTCGACAACCCAGCAATTCTAATAATTTTCATGCAGCACATAGCATACAATATCATATTCAGTTCATGCATTCATAATCAATTAATATTTACTATGCATGTTACTTCTCACATAACAGGCATAGAGATTTACTTCACAAGCATATCATCAAATATCAACTTTCAAATTTCATACATATTTCATATGCATTTCATATGTATACATCAACATTTGCATAGCATAATATGGCTCACATAATAGTTATCAAATTCATATATCAAATAGGAACTGAAAGACTTGCCTGATTCGTAGTTTATGAACTACGACTTAACTGCTTAACGCTTATTTGCACTTCGTGTATTCCTACATAGTTATATAATCATGGATTCATATCCATCAGTAACATATTTCATGCATTCTCAATGTAATAATAATGTTACATTGTTTCCTAACTAGGTTCGTAAAACCTACATTCCACGTTCTCATTATATTCTTGGAATAGCAAGGTACGTATAAGTATACCTTAACCACTCGTACATTACATCAACGTTCATATATATATATATATATATATATATATCTATTACACACTTAACTAGCTATGTGTTCATTACACATTTCAAACTCATAGATGCATGATTCACAAAGTTCTTACATTTTGCAAAATTTAACAACTCTGTATTTTATATAACCATTACATGCACTTTTGCTTAAAACATCATCTATGTCAAGTATTATAGCTTTAGACATTCATACCTATATGCTTTAAGGTCTGGATTCACAGTTAAAATAATAAGACATCATTGCCTTGTGGCGCAACTGCGCTGCAATTAGGCCTGGGGTGGGCGCAGCTACGCCGTCCCCTGGCCAGACCAAAGTTGGATATTTATTTTCTGGTTTCATCTAAGTCCTTAGCATGCATGACTGTTAACATATAACTAACCCACATGTTAAGAGGTCTTAGCCCAAGTTTGGTGCCTCTTGTATTTACCTTAAGTTGTTTTACACTTTATAGCTTTATTGCCATTTATTTCATGGCTAAGTAAGCTTATGCAACAAGGGTCTAACTATATTACCACTAACGAGGTTAAATAACTTTCAATATACATGCTTACACGTAATCATATGACTAGCATGATTTATGACTTGAAAACTTACTTTAAGACATGCATAGTTCATATTACGTCTATCTAGTTGTGTGCACGTATCATTCATGTTCAAATGCATACACGTCCTATCATGTTTGCACATGTAGGCCATGTTTAAAGACCCAAAAATTACTAGTATGTCATCCAAAAAGTTCAGAAGTTTAGTCAATACAATGCTCATGAATATTGGTTTCAAAACATATAAGTTTTCTTTTCTTCAAATCCATGTCATGCCAACCTAATCATGCAAGGCAACTTCGAATCATATGTCATATTCATTTGTGCATATTTCTACACATACTTACAAGGTCGAAATGTAGGCGACACCATGCTCATGATTATTAGTTTTTAAAACTTGAATTTCTCTTTGAAAACACATATTATCCAAGCTATACAAGTTATCTTATACAAGGTAACTTAAGATCCCATTTTATGCTCACATGACTCCACCATATGCTCACTACAAAGTCAGAACTCAAATGACTTAAAGTTCGTCAAGGTTTGTTTTTGAAATCTTCAAGTTTCTTTTTAAAACACATACTAAGTCATGCTAAAACATTCCATTATGAGTAAAGTAATCTTAGCCATATGACATGTCTATTATCATGCATATTCATGTTTTATTACTTAGAATAACATATTCCATCGTCCGGAGCACTATACTTGCGTATGTGCTCATTCGATGCCCTCCGATTGCCTCCTATTACGTAATAGTCACCAAGATGACTGTTTTGACTCTTCCTAATGACCTCAAATTGAAAAACTTAAAGCACACAAGTTATAGGTCTATTCATCCTCGTTCCGGATCATCTTGAATCATCTCAATCGGAGTTCGTATGAAAACGGTATGGCCGTTTTACCAAAATAGGTCAAAGTAGTCATTGCAGGACACACCCCCCCGCCGGGGCGGGCCTAGCTGCTGTAAACTCGGATTTCCTTCACTTTTATAAACCATTATGCCAAAATTTATTTCTAACCTTCATAATTTGAGTTATACATGTCGAAATTAGTTCATTTTCGATTCTATGGGTTCGTAACTCATAAAACTACAACATGCCAAATACCCATCAACTAACATATACATTAAAGAACCCAAATATGAATTTACAACTCATGTTCATACTAATTGTTCATGTTTTGACAATTTAGCCAATTCATTCACCACGAATTCGTTTTTCAACCAATTTGGTTTGTTTAACTTTCGTTGTTTTCGTATTGAACTATATTAATGACATCTAACAACAATTCATGAATTACATCAACACTTAGCCATCAAATTTGTGACTCAAAAATGACTTTTTCTTGTCATTACTAAGAATTTACAAAACTTAGAACTCAATAGCATTAAGGTTAGAATCATTACCTCTTGGTTGCTCCAATTTGTTATCTATAGCTCTCCAAACCTCTAATTGTTCTCAATTCTATCAACCTCGCATAGCCAATTTTCTCAGATAATTTATCAAATGGGAAAGAGATGAAGGAGACTCTATTTATAGAGGAAGTGTTGTCCATGCAATGGTTTGTCCAACAATTAAAACCAAGAGGAAGAAGAAGAGTCTAATGGATGTTAAAGAGTTGGTGACCAACCCCATCTTCTTCCATCCCTCTAGCCATCATCAACTCTAACTAGACATTTTATTTCTCAGTAATGGTAGAGTTAGGCTATTGGCCTATACACGGCCTGTTAAATGAAGTGAGACAATAAATTTGGGACAAGCAGTTGATTTTGGTTTACAATAGCAAAATAGTTGCTACAACACTTAGGTTTATTTCCCTTTGTACTTACAAAATGTAACATTAAGGTGTTATTATTATTACCTTGTGATAAGTTAGGGATACATATATATATATACACACACACACACACACACACACACACACACACACACACACACATATATATATATATATATATATATATATATATATATATATATATATATATGTTCTTTACATATAGGAAGTATATTTATATATTCCAATATATAATCCTATATCCCATGTAAATATGAGCTAGTCCAAATAATATTTTAATTGGGCTAATTATAATTCAGTTGGGTATTCTTAACCCATTATCTCCTATCACACCTAAATATCAAAATGATCAATGTCAATCATTTATTCTCTTTTAATAATTTCAGTCAAACCTTTAGTCTAGTTTAACTTTAATACTCATGCCACACAAGGCTCGTTTATCACATTTATGGGAGTTATATAACTCAAGCTCATTATTTCTATAATAAAATATTAGGAGTCTAGGCCACGTTTGGCTTTTCACCAATTCCACATTATTTTATTATTTATTTAATATAGAGTTTATGTCACACTTTATCAGAATGCTAAATTATTTAGCTTACTTAAAGAATTACATACTTAAAGTATGCATAACCTTTACACTTAGAATAATTAATATTTACTCTATTAATTATTTAAATTATACACTATTCGTATAATTATTTGATTGTCCCAAGACAATTTTTTCTATTTTTTTATGCAACACATATCTGAATTCACCATTTATGACCTTTATATGAGTCTGTAGTAACCATTTCTTGAAATCAGACGTCCACAACCTTATCAATGATTTAGAGATTAACTTTAAGTTTAAACTCCATTTCCCTTAATAGTTAGGTAACTATAAAGGTCTCATATATATATATATATATATATATATCAAATTTCTTTCCACAATTCAAGATATATATACAACGCATACATACATTCCTTAAATCTTTACTTCTCGTCGTGTATCAATTTACTCAATAATTCTCTAACCAATTTAAATGTATATCGATTTCCTTCTCTCGTCAACAACGTACATATATACAAGTCTAAACCTAACACACATCTAGTCTTTAATAGTTTTCAATATATATAGTACACTGAGTGGTTTCCCACAAATAACCAACAAATTAGTTTCCGTCTCGTCTACACTGTTTTCACATTTAGTTAGATCGGTTACTAATTCGTATATACCTCCGCTCTCTGAAGGAATCGTTTAGCCCAGCTCCTATACATCCACCATTAAAGAGTACGGTTGCACTACCTTAGACTTGATACGTACTCGTACAAATACTCGAGAAATTGGTGATTATCAAAGATATCTAATGTCACCAACTTACTATTGTAAATAATTTCACATAAATTATTTAACATCAATATGTAAATTTCTACCCATCTTCTTTACTAATTCATCTCTACAATTTATAACAAATATATAATAATAATATATATTTATTAAACACATCACTTATTACATAGCTCATTTTACCCTATGTAACATAATACCACATACCTCGTAACACACACACACACACACACACACACACACATATATATATATATATATTCATATTTGAACCCTACATATCTTATAATAAGAATTCTATTTACTATATTCTTATTTTATAAATTTCTAAAAATTCGGGTTATAACATCCTCTCCCCGTTATAAGGATTCCGTCCTCGGAATCACTGAAACGTCTTCTACTCGGTGTTATTCTGAATATTAAATATTCTTTTGAATAATTTTATCCATTCTCTTTTCGAAAGTTTTATTATAACTTGCTCACTTGCGTTCTACCACATTCTTATTTCTAAGGAACATTCTACTCACTACATTCATCCTTTAGAAGAATATGAATCTTCTATGATTTTTTAATAATCGGGAAGTAGTATGAATAACTCAGATTTCAAATTATGCTGAGGGGTCACAAGACCGTAAACTCGTTCCATGTTTACAAATGCTTCAACACAATCCTTTACACTGCAAGCCAGAGTGTTTATCAATCACAAAGACTGAAAACACCCTCCACATGTACACTAGGTGGCCAGCCTATTGTACCACTACGTTGGGATGCAACGTAGTGTTTTGTAACAACTATATGTGTTACACTCGAAACCATTGTCACCGAAAACATGTCCCCTTATAGGGTTGTTCACCTTTGCTTTTAAACATCTGAATTCGCACCAGAGCAATCTGGTTTAGCACAAATACTCAAGAATGCTTGAATTTCACAAATAATTTTTTTTAACAGTTGTCTAGCCGAATCAAATAGCTTAGACTTTTATCAACAATTCAGACATGAATCGAAATAATTTGACCAACTTAATTGACCTTCTTCACAATTTAAAAGAAAACCAAAAATTCTTTTATGATGTCATGATACCGTACCAGATTAGTAGTACGTTGAGGATTCCGCCATTATGTGACTTTGTCATATTACATCACACCATAGTGGGCTGACGATCTTTCGATCACAACCAACACTAGGTTCGACTGCATTGATGACTCCATCGTTTACCATTTTTACACCATATCAAATGATGCACATGGTTAGAAATACCTTTTTGAAAATTTTCAAATCATTTGTGTCTTAGCCAAAAAAATTAGCATAAACATATGGATAACAGTATTATTTTTAAACATCATTGGTTCAATCATATGATCCAATGTTTTTCAAGAAAACAGAAGTGCAAACATCAGCACGAAGTTAATAAATTTTGAAAATCAAGTAGAGCTAGAAGATTTAGAAAATCCATGTTTCTCCATCAACTTTAATCTTTACTCCATTGCTTTATTCTATAAATCTTTAACACCATCAATGCTCACTATACCAAAATCTCTTAGCTTCATAACATACATATACCCGATATAGTTCATCAAACTTACCACACTTTGGAAATCCAGGAACTTGCCATAATCATATGAGTTTAGAAACTTACCCTAGTCAGACAATAGGCGTCCATTCGCCGAGGGGTTCAAAACATACCATATGAACATGAGTCACGAACTTACCATAAGTATGATTTTTAAGAACTCGTACTTAATCCTATATTCTCTACTTATACCCTACCTATCTGTTATACACCTGAGAAAAGAATCACCTTCTCAACAGGTATATAGCAAATAGCGCGACACAAATATTTCAACGATTATCAATGCCAGAACTAAGTGGTTTTTATACCAAGTACAATTCCCCGCCCATAACAAGGAATCATACAACTCAGCTGCTGTCATGGGTCCTCAATTGAAATCCCACTTAACTCTATCTCACTCTTAACTTGCTCTTTACTCGATACGAATTCTTCGTATCTCATCATATACAACTCCTCATGAGTTCATATCGTACCATTTCATAGTACATTCTCTTATAGCATCAAGCTATAAAAATTTAGTCGTTACAGACTAATTATCACTTCATAGCTCATTCTGATCATGTCGTGATAATTGGTTTACCTTAGGGTTCTTTCCCATTATCAACTAAACTCCATTCGAGTTCATTCTCATTATCTTTGTCATATTTATCTTATAGACATCATCTTAACATTTTAATTACCAGAGTTGGGAAACTCCTGAATTCTCATTTTCTAGATACTTCAAGATTCTTCTTTGAATCTTCGCTTATATATTTTAATCTTTATCTTTCTCTCTCTCAGGTTATAGCCTAAGGCACACTTACCTAAAGTTTATAACCTAAAGCTTTGATACCAACCTGTGATGCCCCCAAATCTGAGTCCCATCGAACCTAGGATTCGGTTTGCCATGATACTACTATCGTCAACCAATTTATATCATTTATTCATAACTTAATGAATATACCTTTGCTTATTACAATTTTAAATATAAATTATTTCTATTTTCAGGATCTATGTAATGCCCCAAACTTTTACAAGTTCCTAATATTGGTCATTACCATTCTTGTCTTACATCATATTCGATGTTATAAAAATATGCGAAATAATTTAAACTTTTTCAATCTTCTTTGAAAAATCATTTATTGATTTCTTAACTTGAATCAATTAAAAATCCTTGAATCAAATTATGCTATGATTCACTCTATTCAATTACTGTATAAATTTTTACATCTCAATTCGAATTCCTCTATGTACTGCCTAGTACAACTTTTTAACTTAACATGTATTACGCATCTTAAACTACTATCACGTACATTTTCTAGAACCTAAAAATGGTTCAAAAGTATATATTTAAACAAATGAATCAATCTCCTTTGATATTATTGATCTTTATCAATCAAGTAGTACGTAATCTTTATCGTGAGTCCTTAATCTACAAAAGTGGTTATTTACAAGGGTGAGCTCGATAGCCCAACAATTCTAACAGTTTTCATGCAGCACATAGCATATAATATCATATTTAGGTCATGCATTCATAATTAATTAATATTTACTATGCATGTTACTTCTCACATAACAGGAATAGAGATTTACTTCACAAGCATATCATCAAATATCAACTTTCAAATTTCATACATATTTCATATGCATTTCATATATATACATCAACATTTGCATAGCATGATATGGCTTAAATAACAGTTATCAAATTCATATATCAAATAGGAACTGAAAGACTTGCCTGATTCGTAGTTTATGAACTACGACTTAACTGCTTAACGCTTATCTGCACTTCGTGTATTCTTACGCAGTTATATAATCATTGATTCATATCCATCAGTAACATATTTCATGCATTCTCAATGTAATAATAATGTTACATTATTTCCTAACTAGGTTCGTAAAACCAACATTCCACTTTCTCATTATATTTCTTGGAATAGCTAGGTACGTATAGGTATACCTTAACCACTTGTACATTACATCAACGTTCATATATATCTATTACACACTTGACTGGCTATGTGTTCATTACACATTTCAAACTCATAGATGCATGATTCACAAAGTTCTTACATTTTGTAAAATTTAACAACTCTGTATTTTATATAACCATTACATGCGCTTATGCTTAAAAAATCATCTGTGTCAAGTATTATAGCTTTACAAATTTATACCTATATGCTTTAAGGTCTGGATTCACAGTTAAAATAATAAGACATCATTTCCCTGTTGCGCAACTACGCTGTAATTAGGCCTGGGGTGGGTGCAGCTGCGCCGTCCCCTGGCCATACCAAAGTTGGATATTTATTTTCTGGTTTCATCTAAGTCCTTAGCATGCATGACTGTTAACACATAACTAACCCACATGTTAAGAGGTCTTAGCCCAAGTTTGGTGCCTCTTGCATTTACCTTAAGTTGTTTTACATTTTATAGCTTTATTTCCATTTATTTCACGGCTAAGTAAGCTCAAGCAATAAGGGTCTAAGTATATGACCACTAACGAGGTTAAACAACTTTCAATATACATGCTTACATGTAATCATATGACTAGCATGGTTTATGACTTGAAAACTTACTTTAAGACATGTATAGTTCATATTACATCTATCTAGTTGTGTTCACGTATCATTCATGTTCAAAGGCATACACGTCTTATCATATTTGCACATGTAGGCCATGTTTAAAGACCCAAAAATTACTAGTATGTCATCCAAAAAGTTCAGAAGTTTAGTCAACACAATGATCATGAATATTGGTTTCAAAACGTCTAAGTTTTCTTTTCTTCAAATCCATGTCATGCCAACCTAATCATGCAAGGCAACTTCGAATCATATGTCATATTCATTTGTGCATATTTCTATGCATACTTACAAGGTCAAAATGTAGGCGACACCATGCTCATGATTATTAGTTTTCAAAACTTGAATTTCTCTTTGAAAACACATATTATCCAAGCTATAAAGTTATTTTATACGAGGTAACTTAAGATCCCATTTTATGCTCACATGACTCCACCATATGCTCACTACAAAGTCAGAACTCAAATGACTTAGAGTTCGTCAAGGTTTGTTTTTGAAATCTTCAAGTTTCTTTTTAAAACACATACTAAGTCATGCTAAAACATTCCATTATGAGTAAAGTAATCTTAGCCATATGAAATGTCTATTATCATGCATATTCATGTTTTATTACTTAGAATAACACATTCCATCGTCCGAAGCACTATACTTGTGTATGTGCTCGTTCGACGCCCTCCGATCGCCTCCTATTACGTAATAGTCACCAAGATGACTATTTTTACCCTTTCTAAAGACCTCAAATTGAAAAACTTAAAGCACAAACGTTATAGGTATATTCGTCCTCATTCTGGATAATCTTGAATCACCTCAATCGGAGTTCGTATGAAAACGTTATGTTCGTTTTAGCAAAATAGGTCAAAGCAGTCATTGCAGGACACACCCTCCGCCGGGGCGGGGGTTTTGCCTAAAAAATAGCCCGTCGGGGCGGGCCTAGCTGCTGTAAACTCGGATTTCCTTCCCGGTTATAAACCATTATGCCAAAATTTCTTTCTAACCTTCATAATTTGAGTTATACATGTCCAAATTAGTTCATTTTCGATTCTATGGGTTCGTAACTCATAAAACTACAACATACCAAATACCAATCAACTAACATAAACATTAACTAACCCAAATATGAATTTATAACTCATGTTCATACTAATTATTCATGTTTTGACAATTTAGCGAATTCATTCACCACAAATTCATTTCTCAACCAATTTGGTTCGTTTAACTTTCGTTGTTTTTGTATTGAACTATATTAACAACATCTAACAACAATTCATGAATTAAATCAACACTTAGCCATCAAATTGGTGACTCAAAAGTGACTTTTTCTTGTCATTACTAAGAATTTACAAAACTTAGAACTCAAGAGCATTAAGGTTAGAATCATTACCTCTTGGTTGCTCCAATTTGTTATCTATAACTCTCCAAACCTCTAATTGATCTCAATTCTATCAACCTCTCATATCCAATTTTCACAGTTAATTTATCAAACGGGAAAGTGATGAAGGAGACTATTTATAGAGGAAGTGTTGTCCATACAATGGTTGTGTCCAATAATTGAAACCAAGAGGAAGAAGAAGAGTCCAATGGATGTTAAAGATTTGGTGACCAACCCCATCTTCTTCCATCCCTCTAGCCATCATCAACTCTAACTAGCCATTTTATTTCTCAGCAATGGTAGAGTTAGGCCATTGGCCTATACACGACGTGTTAAATGAAGTGAGACAATAAATTTGGGACAAGCAGTTGATTTTGGTTTACAATAGCAAAATAGTTGCCACAACGCTTAGGTTTATTTCCCTTTTTACTTACAAAATATAACATTAAATTATTATTACCTTGTGATAAGTTGGGGATACATATACACACATATATATGTACCTACCCACATGTAGAAAGTATATTTATATATTCCAATATATAATCCTATATCCCATGTACATTTGGGCTAGTCCAACTAATATTTTAATTGGGCTAATTATAATTCAGTTGGGTATTCTTAACCCATTGTCTCCTATCAAACCTAAATATCAAAATGATCAATGTCAATCATTTATTCTCTTTTAATAATTTCAGTCAAACCTTTAGTCTAGTTTAATTTTAATACTCATGCCACACAAGGCTCATTTATCACATTTACGGGAGTTATATAACTCAAGCTCATTATTTCTATAATAAAATATTAGGAGTCTAGGCCACGTTTGGCTTTTCTTTAATTCCACATTATTTTATTATTTATTTAATATAGATTTTATGTCACAGTTTATCAGAATGCTAAATTATTCAGCTTACTTAAATAATTACATACTTAAAGTATGCACAACCTTTACACTTAGAATAATTAATATTTACTCTATTAATTATTTAAATTATACACTATTCGTATAATTATTTGATTGTCCCAAGACAATTTCTTCCATTTTCTTTATGCAACACGTATCTTAATTCACCAGTTATGACATTTATATGAGTCTGTAGTAACCATTTCTTGAAATCAGATGTCCACAACCTTCTCAATGATTTAGAGATTAACTTTAAGTTCAAACTCCATTTCCCATAATAGTTAGCTAACTATAAAGGTCTTATATATATATATAACGCATATATACATTCCTTAAATCTTTACTTCTCGCGTGTATCAATTTACTCAATAATTCTCTAACCAATTTAAAGGTGTATCGATTTCCTTCTCTCGTCAACAACGTACATATATACAAGTCTAAACCTAAAACACATCGAGTCTTTAATAGTTTTCAATATAGTACACTGAGTGGTTTCCCACAAATAACCAACAAGTTAGTTTCCGTCTCGTCTACACTGTTTTGACAGTGAGGTAGATCGGTTACTAATTCGTATATACCTCCGTTCTCTGAAGGAATCGTTTAGACCAGCTCCTATACATCCACCATTAAAGAGTACGGTTGCACTACCTTAGACTTGATACATACTCGTACAAATACTCGAGAAATTTGTGATTATCAAAAATATCTAATGTCACCAACTTACTATTATAAATAATTTCACATAAATTATTTAACATCAATAGGTAAATTTCTACGCATCTTCTTTACTAATTCATCTCTACAATTTATAACAAATATATAATAATGATATATATTTATTAAACACAACATCACTTATTACATAGCTCATTTTACCCTATGTAACACAATACCACATACCTCATAACACACACACACACATATTTCTATTTACTAAATTCTTATTTTATAAATTTCTAAAAATTCGGGTTATCACAGAACCTCACATAGTTTTCTTTGCTATCCTTCTTGTTCTTTCAAAGTAGGTTATGAATTTAGGATGCATGAACAATAAACTCCTCTCCCTCTCTAGAATTTGAACTTTTCCTCTCTCTCTTGCTAAGCTTTGTGTTTTGACGGGTTGAGAGAAAATAGAAGAAGAAGAAGAATGGTGGAAGAGTAAAATGAAATGAGATAGATATTATGTTGGTGAATTGGAGTGGAATGCTAATATCATCCATATTTCTTTTGCCCCATTGGACAAAAGGGTTAGCCTTATCCCTTCCTAATCATGCCTAATCATGCCATTAAGGTTGCTAATTAAGCTTTCCACCAATGGGAGCATGACGCACTTGTCCTTGTGTGTAAGACTTCTACTTATGGAACTTGATTAACTTAATATTCTTGCCTTAAAAAGGCTAATGTGGCCAGCTATATATAAGCCAACTAATTCCTTCATTAACTTTTATTTTAATGCATAAATTAGATAAATCAAAGGTCTAAAATACCCTTAATGAAGTGGGTTAAGTTTGGGCTTGCATTTAATTTCTTTTGGGCTTCTCCTTTAATTGTTTTGGGCCATGTAATAAACATAGTCTAACAATTTTAATATATGTTACCCTAATTGTTTATTTAGGGTTTCCATTCCCAATCTTATAAAATTTAATTACTTATACATTTGACTTTAGCTCATAACCTAATTAGGTTTACTAGAAATAGGTTTAAAATTATTAGTCACTTGAAATAACAAAATTATCCACTTAAGTTAGTATACATATTAAATACTAACATTTCCTTAACCCTTAGGTTATTTAATTATCTCTCCTAATTTATAATTAGATTATGAAGCTTTTATTTTTTTAATGAAATCTATAAATGTATATAACTATAGTATATATGTTTATTGATCCATGCACCACTTCACATATTAAATCACTATATAGCACAAAGTTTTAAAATATCAATAATGTACATACATATATAGTGACTTGAAATTCACGGTTATTACATCCTACCCCCTTATAAGAATCCGTCCCCGGAATTACACATAGGGTTACTCAAAAAGATGTGGATAATTTTCCCTCATCTTTTCTTCGAGTTCCCACGTAGCTTCTTCAGCATTGTGGTTCCTCCAAAGAACTTTTACAGAATGTATAACCTTATTTCGCAATTTCTGCTCTTTTTTATCTAAAATTTCTATCGAAATTTCCTCCTACGACAAATCCTTTTCGACCTGAATTGGCTCGTACGATATCACGTGCTTGTAATCGGAGAGCTTATATGGTAGTAAGCTTTGACCACATGAAACACATTATGAATATGTTCTAGTTCGAGGAGGTAGAGCTACCTCGTCGCCACTACTATCTTCCTCAAGATCTCGAAGGGTCAATAAATCTCGAGATTTCGGTTTACCTTTCTTTCCAAACCTTATCTTCCCTTTCCTGGGAGATACTTTCAAAAATGCATAGCTTCCCACTTCAAAATCTCTCTTCTGGCGATGTAAGTCTGCATACTTCTTCTGGCGATCTTGAGCTGCTACCAGTCGGGCTCTTATCACCTTGATAATCTCTACGGTCTGCTGCACCAGTTTTGGTCCCAACAGTCGACCTTCACCCACTTCATCCTAGCATAAGGGTGTCCTGCATTTCCTCCCATACAGTGCTTCGTACGGCGACATTCCAATGCTGGCATGATAACTATTATTGTATTCGAACTCTACTAATGGAAGATGGTCCTCCCAGCTACCCTTGAAGTCCATCACACAAGCTCTGGGCATGTCTTCAAGTGTTTGAATCGTTCTTTAACTTTGCCCATCGGTCTGTGGATGATACGCGGTGCTCATCCATAGCTGCGTCCCCATTCTTTCTTGAAGACTCTTCCAGAAGTTTGACGTGAATAGCGGATCTCTATCTGATACAATAGATACTGGTACGCCATGTCTCGAGATAATTTCTTTGGTATATAATTTGGATAGCTGGTCCAAACTAAACCTAATCTTGATCGGCAAGAAGTGAGCCAACTTTGTAAGATGATCTACATTCACCCATATGGTGTCGTGCCTTTTTTGCGTTGCTGGAAGTCCCACCACAAAATCCATCACGATGTGCTCCCATTTCCACTCTGGAATCTCTAAAGGCTGTAGTAATGCACTCGGTCGTTGATGCTCTGCCTTGACTCTCTGACAAGTTAGACATCTGCTGATGCATTCTGCAACCTCTCTCTTCATGTTTGGCCACCAAAAGTGTTAACGTAAATCTTTATACATCTTTGTGCTTCCTAGGTGTATCGAGTACCTCGTTCTGTGCGCTTCTTACAAAATCTCTTCTCTTAGTTCTGGTACTAACGGTACCCAAATTTGTCCTTCGAATCTCAACAGTCCGGTGCCATCAATCTTGTATTTTAATTTGTCGCCTTCAGCTAACTTCTTCTTGATGTTGTCACAATCTTCGTCCTTCTCTTATGCCTCTTTAACTTTATCTAATAAATTTGGGCTCGCTACCACTGTAAATAATTTTTCGTTGGTCTCCATCGGATACTTAACCTCTAAGTCCAGTCGTTCGAAATCTTTCACCAATTCCTCTTGAATGGTCAACTTCAGTAACTTCTCCCTGCCTTTTCTGCTCAGGGCATCTGCCACTACATTAGCTTTTCCTAGATGGTACATAATCTCATAATCATAATCTTTGATCAATTCTAGCCATCGTCGCTATCTCATGTTTAGCTCCTTCTGCGTGAAGATATACTTCAAACTCTTGTGATCCGTATATATCTCACACTTCTCGCCATATAAATAGTGCCTCCAAATCTTCAAGGCAAAAACTACCGCTGCTAACTCCAGGTCATGAGTCGGATAACCCTTCTCATAGTCCTTTAGCTGACGTGAAGCGTACACAATGACCTTGCCGTGCTGCATCAGTACACAACCAAGACCCTTGTGTGATGCATTAGTATACACTATAAATCCTCCCGTGTTGTCTAGTAAAGCCAACACAGGTGCTTGACTGCGCCTCTTCTTCAATTCCATGAAACTCTCTTCACTATTCTCCGTCCAAACGAACTTCACTATTTTTCTAGTAAGGTTGGTCAATGGCGATGCTATCTTCGAAAAATCTTGGATGAATCTCTGATAGTATCCTGCTAATCCCAAGAATCTCCTAATTTCTGTTGGCGTCTTTGGCTGTTCCCAGTTGATAACCGCTTCTACTTTTGCTGGATCCACCAAAACACCATCCTTGTCGATAATATGACCCAAAAACTGCACTCTCTGCAACCAAAACTCACACTTGGAGAACTTCGCATACAACTTCTTCCTCCTTAACGTCTCCAACACTATCCTTAGATGTTCAGCGTGCTCTTCCTCCGTCTCTGAATATACCAAAATGTCATTGATGAACACTATAACAAACTTATCCAAATACTGTTTAAACACTCTGTTCATCTAGTCTATGAATGCTGCTGGCGCATTCATCAATCCAAATGATATTACCAGAAACTCAAAGTGTCCATACCGAGTTCTGAATGCCATCTTTGGAACATCCTCATGCCTCACCTTCAGTTGGTGATAACTGGTCCTCAAGTCGATTTTTGAAAAGTATTTCGCCCCCTTCAACTGATCAAACAAATCATCGATCCTGGGCAACGAGTACTTGTTCTTAATGGTGACCTTGTTCAACTCTCGGTAGTCGATACAAAGCCTTAATGACCCATCCTTCTTTTTTACGAATATGACTGGTGCTCCCCACGGTGATACACTTGGTCGAATGTATCCCTTATCTAACAACTCTTGTAGTTGAACCACCAGTTCTTTCATTTCTACTGGAGCCATACGATACGGCGCTTTGGATACCGGTGATGTCCTTGGTGCCAAATTGATAACAAACTCTACCTCTCTATCTGGTGGTAATCCCAAAATCTTGTCAGGGAAGACATCAACGAATTCCCTTACAATAGGTATCTAACCTAGTTCACCCTTGACTCTGCAGGTATCCACAACGTGAGCCAAATAACCTATATAACCCTTCCTAATCAACTTCTTTGCTTGCATCATCGTCAGACAACGAGATTGTCTCGGCGATTTACTGTCATGAAATACCACCTTCGACTTATTCGGAGTCTTTAGGTGTACGCACTTTTTCTTACAGTCAATGACCCCTCCGTGACTCAATAACCAATCCATCCTGAGGATTACATCAAACTCTCCAAGATGAATCGTTATCAAATCCACGCTAAGCTTAAACCCTCTTACATCAGCACAACAATTCCTATGGATGTAGTCTACAGGGATAATTTCTTTGTTTGCTACTTCTACATTCATTGGGTGTTCTAATAGTTCGCAAGGTAAACTTAATCTTTGAGCAAATTCATCAGATACGAAAGAACATGAAGATCCCGAATCAAATAACACATAGGCATTTATATCGTTGATCAGAATTATACCTGACACCACCTCCCTAGATGCCACGGCATCTTGCACTGTCATATTGAATGTCCTCGCTGTTGGCTTGTTTGGCTGGGTTGGTCCTCCACTGGTTGTCCTAGTGTTATTGCCCATGTTGCCGTTTCCGCCATCCGTGCTTTTCTTCCTCGGGCAATCCTTAATCTGATGTCCCGCTTCACCACAGTTAAAACAACCTCCCTTCTTCACCTTAGGACAATTGTGTGAGGTATGCATTTCTTGTCCACAGGTATAACATAAAGTTTTTCCCTTCATGCACTCTCCCGAGTGACCCTTTCCACAGTTTCCACACACCGACTTCTTTTGTTGCACACTTCCTTGCTGACTCTCCAAATTACTAGCCCCACTGCTCCACTTTTGCTTCCTGTTATTGCTACCACCATTGCTAACATTTTGATTCCCACCTTCTACTTTCTTCTTGTTCTTCTCCTGATTATACTTTGAGACCGCTTCGCTTCCACCTTCCGCTATGAGAGTTTTCTCCAACAGAGTTGAGAATGATGTGATTTGTAAAACCGCTACCTTACTATAAATCCACGGCTTTAGTCTATTTTCGAACCTTCTTGCTTTCCTCATCTTCGTGTCCACCTCATGTGAAGCGAATCTTGCTAATTCATTGAACTTCGCAGCGTACTCTGACACTGACATATTCTCCTATTTCAATTCCAAAAACTTGATCTCCATTCTTTCTTGTGTACTCCCAGGGAGGTAGTTCCCGAAGAATAACATCTTGAATGCTTCCCAAGTCATGATTCCAGTCCCGGCTTTGTTCTGGTTGGCCTCCCACCAATAGTTAGCCTCACCCTTCATTAAGTAGGTAGCAAAAATTGTTTTCTGCTCTTCTACTACCCTAGCAATAATGAATGCCTTCCCAATCTCCTTTATCCACGTATGGGCCTCTATCAGGTCTGCTGTTCCTCTAAACTTCGATGGTCCTACTGCCTTGAAGTCCTTAAAGTTGGCTAGTTGGTTTCCCGCCTGATTTCCTGCAGGTTGAGCTTGATTCCACATAGCTTCAGCCATCATGTTGATAAAGTCTTGCATTGGGTTTGGTTGAGCTCCCGCTGTATTATTAACTGACTCTTCGATCTCTTGGTTCCTTAGTACACGTTTGGGCGACATTATTTAATTAAACGAAATTCTAACACGTTACTCGGGTTTTATTATCATATAAGTACTGAGCATGTAATACGCTACTGTATTCAAATAATCAGATGATCATTATGTGAGAGTTTTAAATTACCAAGATTTGGAAGTCTTTCTCCCCGATTAGTGGGTTAAGTTTGATTAAAAATTCCCAATTCAGTCTATTGGATTCACATAACATTAAATAAACAATTTGCTTTTTAAATTTTCAAACACATATCATAATAATGCATTTATATTCATATACCAATGTTTTAATACGGACTGATTAAACATCTGGCATACTTCTATAAATGCTCAAGGCATAAACTACCCACCACCAACTATCCTCTAATGGACAAAAAGTGAGGATTCACTACCATCTACCCCTTTATCAAAATAAAAGTTGGGGTCTAACTGCCATCCTATACATACAGCAAGGCATAAGGATTTACAACAACTAAACATTCCCTATTAGAAACAAAAAGTGGGACTATATCGAACATGAATACAAATCAACGCCTGCTCTCACTGCTGGAGGGCAGCTCCATCCACTCAGCATCGAATTGCATAAAGGCGATGTCTAAAGCTTGCTCCAAAGTATATATCCTCACATCTTTAGCTTCCACCTCATCTCTCAACTGTCCTAGCTGTAGCTCTCTCTGCTCCAACCTCCCTCATGAACTCTCGGGCTTTCAAATTTTGTGCACGATAAGCAACGTCCTTGTACTACTACTCTAAAATCTGGAGGGTGTGGTTTTGCGCCTCCACTCGCTCAGTCCTAACCTCTAGCTCGACGTTCCTCACCAAAAAATCTCCTATCAGATCATCATGGGGTCTCTCTCTTATCATCTCATTCTCCATGGACTCCTCACTAGAGTCCCTCGACTCTTGGTTCACTGAATAGCTATCTTGACTCTCGTCAGCCATCCTATGACCACAATAAATAATCAAAACAACATCAGTACCACAATAAAATATATTCATTGATAAAATGAAATGATATTTTATTCAGTACAACTAGAACTTGATGGATCTCCTCAATCCATGACCTGACTAACACACTCTATAAAAGTTTTCTACTAAGGTTATAACCTAGGTTTCGCATTCCTAATATTTATAGCCTATGGCTTTGATACCAACCTGTGAAGCCCCCAAATCCAGGTTCTCTAACCTCAGATTTGGTGCTCACGATCTATCATCATCATAAGCATTCTATAAACTATTGCAGAATAATAAACATACTTTGTTCATTATAATAAAGTTTCATAACATAGTCCCAAGGTCTTCTTAACCTTAACTTAAACACACCATTCATATTACAAAATGTTTACATAAGTAATTCCATCAGATAATAATAACTAACATTCATTCTAAACTATTCTTGGATCTTGCCCTTGCCTTTGTCTTTCGTATTGGATCCTTCAGGCTTAACTGAAATAAATGTCATGATATAGTAAGGGTAAGAAACTGATTTTCTTAGCAAGTTTATATACAAGGGAGATATATCATGACTAGAAAGAAGTTTTGCTTTCAATGTTCAACAATAATATAAGATTGTGACAGGACATGAATTAATAATCAACAATTGAATATTGAATAATTGAATAACATGAGGCGAGTGGTTTTGAAATAAGCATAAACATTTGCCGAGGTTCTCAGTCATTTAAACTGGACCTCTTAATAAGTTTTGGTATTCAAGGGGATCAGCCTTTCATACCCCATGATTTATGCATAAACACTTAATAATCCAGCATCAATATCATGCCTTAATCAAATTTGTCATTTTCTTAGTCCAGAGTTCTTATCATATCAATTTAATAAGAATAGTTTTTTAAAACACATTTGATTTAACAAATTTAAACATGCTTGATCTAGCTGATACAATTAGCATAGATCTATCTCATAAACAATTTATGAATGAAGAACTTTAATTTAATTCGCAGTTCAATAATAATAGAACATGAATTCAATTGCACCAAGTGTGAATCTCAATAATCAATATAGATGTGAATAATCATCAATAATTATTCACTAACATGCTTTGGAAATAATAACTCGAGTTTGAGTTAGGAAACTTGCCTTGTTTGTAGGCTACGGCTACGCAATTAAATTATATCCGCTAGGCAGTTTAATTATCTTCCTTTGAGAGACATATAGTTAATCTTTCAATTAGCCATATCATAACATTAGATTATGCAATCACGTAGATATTATATATTACATTTAGTTCTTAGAAATATTATTCGGCCTCAATAATGTTACTATTAAATAACAAATACCTTTAATTCACTTAATATTATTAATCTTGATAATATTTAATTCACCTCTTAGTATTAGTTCACTAATAACACTTTTATTAAACTTACTAATATTAATAACATCTTAATAATATTTTAATACTTTACTAATATTATTAATCCTCTTAATAATATTTTAATCATGCATTAATATTATTACTTTAATAATATCTTACTTATGCTTTAGTATCATTAATCAAATAGTATTAACCTTTTAATAATATTTTATTCATTTACTAATATTATTAATCATTTAATAATATTTTATTCCTTTACTAATGTTATTACATTTTTAATAACATTTTATTTAATCTCAAATATTATTATTTACTTAATAATATTTTAATCATCAATAATAATTTAATCTAATATTATTAAAATTTTAATAATATTTTAATCTAAGATTAATATTTTAATCTAATATTATTAATCATTTAATAATACTTTAATCATTTATTAATGCTTAAATCAAATATTATTAACCATTTAATAATATTTTAATAAAGTTTTAATCTTAATATTTTTATTTACTTAACAATATCAGATTCTAATATTATTAATATCATAATAACAATTTAATGATTTATTAGATCAATAAACAATTTATTCTAATTGTTCACCCTTTATTAAACCACTTATTTAATATCCATAAAAGGTCATAAAGAATATTTCTTATTATAAAATACTAATATACCCTAAAATAGTCAGAATATTATATATTAGGAGTATTCAAACATTAAAATCATATTTTTCTTTTTTATGACATCATTTAACTATTTATTTTCTTTTATTCATAACTTCATCATTTTTAGGAAAAATACTAAACTGATTCCAAAAATTATTCTTTTCTGGATTTGGACAGTATATGACCCAACAATGATTCTCAAATTTTTCTAGAATTTTAGAAAGTGATTTACTAATTTAAAAGTGCCTAAAACACTCGAATTTTGCTTTATTTTTCATAAATCGAGTTTTGCTCAGACAATTCTGAAACTTTCAGGGTATACTCTCATAACATATATGAACATACTGTAAAATTTTTGAAATTTTCCAGTGTATACACTGTGAGAATTCCGGGTGTTAATATTTAGGAGTAATTTACGGAAAAAGCCATTACGCACAACCTACACATCGAAACGTGTCCGTTTTTTTCCTGCATGTAGATAACTTCTCAAGGTACCTCTGTGATTTTTTCCAGATTTTTAAAAGACTAAAAACTGTCCGAAACAACCTTAAGAAAAACGGAGACAATAGCTTTTTTAGGGTTTAAAGCTTTAATTCTCTATGTGGTCTGTTTTGGGGAAAATAGCCCCCATGACTTCAATACTTGCTAGATTTGTGTTCTACCACTAGGCTTTACTAGATAACTCATGTATCTAGCACCCTCCTTTGACGAATCACAAATCTAAGTTGTAAAACTTGAGTTACAAAAGATTTAGTGGAAGAAAAATAAGGGTTTCACCCCTTGGAGAACATATGCTCATTTCCTTCCTCTAAATCTATATTCTAATACACAAGATACATAGTCCTACACATGAGATAAGTAGAACTAGGGTGCTTTGAGTATTAGACCATAACCCCCATATATTTTGAGGTAAAAACCAAAATAGAAGAAGAATAAGAAAAAGAATGAAAGAGAACCTCACCTAGTTTTCTTTGCTATCCTTCTTATTCTTCCAAAGTAGGTTATGAATTTTGGATGAATGAACAATAAACTCCTCTCCCTCTCTAGAATCTGAACTTTTCCTCTCTCTTTTGCTAAGCTTTGTGTTTTGATGGGTTGGGAGAAAATAGAAGAAGAAGAAGAATGGTGGAAGAGTAAAATGAAATGAGATAGATATTATGTTGGTGAATTGGAGTGGAATGCTAATATCATCCATGTTTCTTTTGCCCCTTGGACAAAAGGGTTAGCCATATCCCTTCCTAATCATGCCTAATCATACCATTAAGGTTGCTAATTAAGCTTTCCACCAATGGGAGCATGACGCACTTGTCCTTGTGTGTAAGACTTCTACTTATGAAACTTGATTAGCTTAATATTCCTGCCTTAAAAAGGATAATGTGGCTAGCTATATATATGCCCACTAATTCCTTCATTTAGCTTTTATTTTAATGCATAAATTAGATAAATCAAAGGTCTAAAATACCCTTAATCAAGTGGGCTAAGTTTGGGCTTGTGTAAATGTTAGGATTTTTATTTGTCCCTTTTCGTTACTTGTTCTTTGGTGTTCTCATATTATGTGAGATTTGCTTGAAAAAACAAGTGAAAAAAGGTCAAACGGTGTAATGTCGACGATTTGATTTGTAAAGTCGCAGATTGATGTTTTTAATGGTTGCACCAACGCTTATAATAGAGAAAGGTTTGCAAATTGACCCGATGATGTATCATTTGCTAAGCAGGTCTTTAGGCGAGATTCATTTGGGTTCGGGGCTTGATTATGTTAGGCACTTTGGAACATCCGTGTTGCCCGCGGTGACCGCCACTTTTCAAAAAAGCATTATATGATATATGTGTGTGTGTGTGTGTGTGTGTGTGGATCGATGTGCAATTTATTTGGAGGTAGTGCAAGGCCTTGTTTGCACCTATACACAAAGGTTTTGAATTTATAAAAAAATTCAGTTTTAAATAGGATATAGCAATGAAGTTTTGTAAAAGAGGTTTTTCAAACCCTGTGCTCAATAGGAATTGAGACATTTTCATACTTCCATTTTATTATTAAATGTTAAACTTGTTTGCTTTTTTATTTCGAGATGCGAGGCATCTTCGAGAAAATAATATATAGCGATCTTAGAACTCTAATGGGCATGATGGTCATCAAGGAAATTCGGACAAGTAAATAATGTATAAAAGCGCTTAATTTGAAAATGTCCATCACGAGAACAAGAATCTAGATTTAGTAGACTGAATCTGTGATCACATGATTCCTAGGCTCACATGATACTGTAGTTTATATGAAAAGCAGTAAGCAGTTATATATATATAAAAGCTATAAATATATATATATACATACATGATCAACCACCATGAAGCACCTCCATGGGGGATCAGAAATGTAAATATATAAAAGCGGTATATATATATGGACATGATCAACCACCATGAAGCACCTCCATGGGGATCAAAAATGTAAATAAAGCTGTAAAAGACGATCAATCGCCACGAAGTAAACTCCAAGCGGGACTAAATGTAAAAAAAGCAGTAAAAGGCCTCGAAGTAAACTCCAGGCTTGACAGAAATGTGTGTGTGTATATATATATATATATATATATATATATATATAAGCAAGTAAACTCTCCAAACATAAGTCTAGGCTCAATCGAGGCATAACTCGATAATGTTAGTGCATATATAAATATATACATATATAAGTATATACAGACAAAAATTAAAACCACGGACCGAAGCCCAGGCATACACACACAACACGACTCTCAATATGAAGAATAGTGTGTGCAAAGATGAAGAGAAAGGCTTTATAGAGTGTGAGAAGGCTTACGTTGACAATTTCGCTAAGCGGAACTTCTATGACTCTAGATGGATAAACACTCAGCTCCCGTCGGTAAAATATAGCTATATGTGAGCTAACAGGTGTTTAAAATGAGAAAGCACTCAATATGGGGTGTGTACAGAGCAAATTAGACATGGCTTCCTCGCCTTTTTCTTTTTTCAAATGGCCACCCCAAGCCCTCTATTTATAGAGGGGGGAGCCGCAGGTGTACCTGCGGCAGCCGTAGATGCACATGCGACTGCAGAGGGTGCCCTGGGCTCCGTGGGTCCCACTATCTCGAAGTACGTGCACTTGTGCACTGTGATGTCCGCTTGGACTTGCAGAACTTCAATTCGAGCATCTGAATGAGGTGTACAAAACCTTCTTCGGACTGGTTTTTTTGAGAGTTACGCAATGACATGGGATTAGAGGTTGTACGAAGTCAGGAAGAGGGGACCATGCCCACGGTCTTCAAGCTTCAAATTATATCTGGTGTGCTGCCACGCATAATAGTCACTCGGGATTGGAACTGTTTGGCTCTTGTGGGACATTGTTGTATGTATGTATGAAGTGTTGAGATGGCGCACTGGGGTTGTGGTGGCAAGATGACAGTTTGACTCCTTATCGGGGTTATCTCTGGTTTGAGCTGATAGTAGACGTTGCTCAGGGTTACATCTGAGATTAGACTGTTGTAAGTGTTTAAATTTCGCAAGGTCATCTGTAAGTGTTCCTGTCTTCCCGGTGTTATTTCTAGGTCTTTGGAATGAGTGCCTCTGTAGGAGGTCTGAGATTGAAGCTGATTGCATGCATTTGAAACAAGCATTTCCAGGGTTATCGCGGGAACTGCAATAACATTCCTTGGGATTATATCTAAGGACGAAACTCGGGGTTATCTCCGAGGTTGGAATTGATATTCCCGGTGTGTGTTCCGGGGTTGAGACTGAACTTCCGATAGTATCCGGAATGGATGTGAGTTGTCTTCCAGGGTTATCTCCGGAAGACGAATCTGGCCTCTTACAATGTTAGTAACAGGTGTGCAGAAAATTTCGAGTGTCTACAGATGCCCCTCTTTATCATATTCATGCAATGCAAGGCATGAATATTATAAAGAATCCTAGACACTTGAAATGCAACAAGATAAACATGATGCTATGTGCAGCAACATGATGCCAATGTATGATGCATGAATGAATGATTGTCGATTCCCTGTTAATTCTGCCGGGAATGACAATCAGTTATGTCTTGGACATGCGATCTAAGTCTTCAAGGATGTTGACGTTGAGGCTATCACTAAAGTTGTGGATCCTTGATACAGACTTTTTCTCCATAGAGGTGCCTCTCGTGTGCAAGAGATCTATGGGGACAAAGCTATGTCTGTTGGAGGATATGTATAACATATTCCATCATCGGTCCTCTCCGATGAGGATGGTCTTCTTTGGTTTGTGTCACCAGCATATACCATGATCTTTGTTGGAGTTTCTGCCAATAGTATGAATTGTCAAGGCTGCTTGAACTTCGCTG
This sequence comes from Panax ginseng, assembly GCA_020205605.1. Lineage (NCBI taxonomy): Eukaryota > Viridiplantae > Streptophyta > Magnoliopsida > Apiales > Araliaceae > Panax > Panax ginseng. Next base: position 120,573,235 of record CM035134.1, read on the forward strand.
ATGTGTGTATCACCGGATAGGTCCCTGTTGGGAAAATTTTTAAGGCTGCTTGACGTTCATTGATGTGTGTATCAATGATTGCATTACGTTGTGACCCTTGCTGGGGAGTATGTCAAGGCTGCTTGACCTTCATTGACGCGTATATCATTGGTTGAATCACGTTGTGACCCCCGCTGGGGATACTTTATCAATGTCTGACTTTGACGTTATAACCCCCGTCGGGGATACATAGACATGGATACGTTATTTCGATGGGTTTACTTGCCACCGACTGAGATAACGTTAAGGTTGCTTGACCTTCATTTATGTGTATATCAATGGTTTCGATGGGTTTACTTTCCACCGGCTGAGATAACGTCAAGGTTGCTTGACCTTCATTGATGTGTGTATTAATGTTTTCAATGGGTTTACTTTCCACTGACTGAGATAACGTCAAGGTTGCTTAACCTTCATTGATGTGTGTATCAATGGTTGAGAATGCATTGTAACCCCCATCGGGGATACTTTATCAATGAAATCCTGCGTTGTGACCCCTACTGGGGATGTTTGAAAGTCTACGTTGTGACCCCCGCCAGGGATACGTCTTTTAGGGTTACGTCCCTGTATTTGGCGGCAACGGACCTATGTGAGGTATTGCCGAGCATGATTTGCAAAAGCTAAGCTCATCGGTATAGTGTACCTTATATTCAGGAGAATACCAATGAGTGATATGCGGAACCAGAGTTTGGCCCGTGAAAACCATGATTTCAGGCTATTCCACTCAATCGCGTAGCATTTTCATTCATGATTTGGCCTTTTCAGCTTGTGAGACCTCCTTTGCAACTCAAATTGGAACGAGCCGGAGGTATGGGCCCCATGTAGGTGTCTGCTTGGTACACTCTGCAGCGTGTATGAGTGGACTTATGCCAATTGTCAGGTATAAAAGGCCTGTGGGTTGCTTTCATAAATCACTTTCAAGTTGTGCCGCGAAGGAAATCTGAGAGCTCTTCTTCAGACCTGTTGAGTTTGGGCGACTTTCTGCACATTCTGCCATCGTACAAATGTTCTTCACTGTCCTGGTAACATATGCATGTATTCTTTTCTAGTTTCTATCCGTTGGAAAATGATTTATCACATGAAATGTACTTAGACACATAGTAGTGAATATGCATGTTGATATGACTTGATAAAAAAAATATTCAACACAGTAAATGTTAGTTTTAAACAATGCTGAACATAATGATGTGAAAAAATTTGACTTTTGAAATAGTCAAATTGGCACCTTTTACTGTCATTTCTTATCCTATTTGAGGACAAATGAGTAAAGATAGAAAAGCAAAATAATCGTGGTAATTAGACTACACTTATGGATTTTTTACTATAATGTATTAATTCATGTAGGATGTATATGACTGTGGGTAGGTGTGCTACTGAATGGCCACCTAGTAATGCCTATGTTCATGTGGATAGTCCCATTTACAAAGGGGGCTATGGAAATTTTTTTCCAAAATGTAGGCATTGGGTAGTCATGTATTTTTAACTCTACTGTAGACGTATATTAAAATAATGCATGCATGCATGTAGTCATAAAAATGCATTTTGAACAAGCTCCAGGTTAAACATTACCACACCCTTTCTGAGGTGATTTAGAGACTTGTTGTCCAGATATTATGGATCTGGATTAGCCGAGTAGTTCCCGCAGGACCATTTCTGGTGTACGGAGAAGGGCTTCTGAAGTGTCTCGACCCCATTCTGTTAGATAGCCTCGTCGCTTGGTGGATGCGATGATACGTCCTATCTGGGTTGAAGTGCCAGATGTCGAGGACGAGGAGGAGGATGTACCGGTTGAGGTTCCTGCTCCTGCTGCATGTGTTCCCTGTAGGGATTTTCCAGGTATTCAAGTGGCAAACCCAGAGCTTCTAGGCGACTTGAGTCGACATCCTTCAGTCTACCTGCACGCAAACGAGGTATAAAGTTAGATCTTAACCTTCCTTGTTTCCTATTGATGAGGAGTAAAGGGTTCTAATGTTGATTTGCATTTGATATAGGTTTTCAGCTTTACACAGCCTCAAGGGAATTGGTTCAGCATTCACTCTATATATCAGGCTTTGCACGATGACTATAAAGCGATTTAAATGGCTGGGGATTCGGGATGTTCTTTTCAATTCTTCCCCGTCATTGTCCCTGGGGTTACCTCAGGGCATTATCTGAGCTCTGGTTTCACTAGACTCAGTCACTCTATTTTCTGGATTGTGAGGTGATGATGACGCCGATGGATTGGCAGTTTATCACATGTATGGAGTTTAGAGGGGATCCGATTGCCTTGTCGACGGATATCACCCCTCTGCCGCCGGATCCTTGTTGGGAGTTTCGAGGAGGCTCAAGAGGCGGGACCATACGTCATGTGTCCTTTGAGTGTAGATGCTATGAGTGGGGTCACATTGAGTGAGCCCATACCCGATGATGTGAGAGTCAGGGATTGCATTCTTCGGCGATTGTTCCTGATGATCATTAGGGGCTGCTTCATAGTAGATAACTCTTCTACGGTGTCCTTCGCTTTGATCAGCACCACTCGACACATGGACCGTATAGGAGATTATGATTGGGGTTCCTATACCTTCGCCTACTTCCTCAGGGGAATGCGCATGCGATCACAGGGCTTGACCGAGGCTTGGTTAGGATTCTACCCATTTCTATTGGTGAGTATTTCTCTTTTCTTTTCCCATGTACACGTTAAGAGTGTTAACTGACAGCAGATGTTTGCCTTTGTGTTGGTAGTTTTGGGCCTATGAGAGGCTTTCATGTTGACATCCTGTGAGCTTGTTAGGTTTAGACACCTATCCATGAGGGTGAAGATGTGATCATTCCATACTGGCGGAGGTCCCTGTTTCTGAGGGTTTCACTCATTGTCGCCTACAGCTGGAGTTGTTGACAGCGGATGTCATCACGTGGGTTCCCTACTCTGGGGAGCATTTGAGCATTGGTTTTGAGGATGGTTACCCGACTGGTGACGAGCATGTAATTTCCACCCGTAGGATTCCTCTCTTCACAGATGGAGGATGGGAGCAATACTTAGGAGAGCGTGCTATTAGGAGCACTACAAGAGAGATTCGCATGCCGATCTTGCCTCTTGTCAGGCGTTATTGGCCTGTTTTGCAGTCACCCGTCATTGATAACCCATTGTTGGGGATTGACGATTTCACTTTATCAGAGGGTCCCTGCACTCAGGAGATGTTCCAGCATTGGTGGTTCCCTTGTGCCATTGGATCCCAGACCCGCGCCACTCAGTTCATGGGGGAAATGGTTTCAGGATTCGTGATGATGATAGATTGGCTAGTCTATGTCAGAGATCCGACTCATGTGACACAGATTGACAGTTTGACCCGGCAGTTGGATCGGGCACATTTCTTTATTCGGCACTTGGGCAGAGATCCTTTAGAGGCAGACACTTTTGATCCTTCTAGCTCTGGCGCTGGCCCCTCAGGTGACCCATATGGCTTTGCTGGTGCAGATCCTCACTTGTATAGGCCTGACATCCCTATAGATAGAGATCCAGTGACTCAGGAGGAGTTACATCTGGTGGACAGGATTGACAATGTAGACATCGATACGATTGACTTCTTTTGATGCATATTCTTGTTATCTCTTTTGATAGGCCTCTGTTAGACATTGGGTAGCTTCGCCCCATTCTCACTATATCTTTTGATAGGCCTCTGTTAGATGTAAGGCAGTTTTGCCCCATACCTCTGTATTTTAGCTGTACAGAGATGTATTAGATGATGATATACTTAGGAATGTATGTACAATTTTCCATTCCCTATATCATATTGCCATCTGTTTTATCATGCATGTTATTATGTTATGCATATGTATGTATGTCCAGAGATATTCAACATTGGCCCCTGGAAGGTCTTATGACACGGCCCGTACAGATGTCTTCTTCGACAGTTAGTCGTATTGATCATACCCCACCATTTTTGGTGGCATCGGGTATGCGATCGTGGTATGATAGCATGTCATCATCAGACAGGGTGACTGTAGATCATTTGTTGAAGCATACTATGACCCTGTTGATGTTTTAGGTTCCCACAGGATTCGTGGAGGGCATGCTGGAGCACTGGGTATCAGAGAGGCATGTTTTTCGATTTGGGACCCAGGAGTTGACTCCTACTTTGGAGGAGTATGCATGTTTGACGATGCAGCCATTGAACAGACCTTGCGTGCATATGGCGATTGGAGACATGAGTAGGCAGTTCATGACCCTCACTGGCTTGAGGCGTAGAGTGGTGCAGGATGAGAGCACATCTGGCCACGTTATATCCTGTGGTTCCTGTTTGACAGATTTGGCTCTGAGCATAGTTATACATGACATTCCGGGGATTTCACCACACCGGAGGATCATTGGCGTTTGGCCAGAGTAGATGTACTGCTATTGTGCGTACTGTCGTATGTCTACATGCCACGATACATGGATGAGTTAGATATTGGCGTCATTATGGCAGATATGAGATTATTAAGTGATTGATAACATTTGGATTAAGGTGTTATGAAATCATTGATTTAAAATATTATTTAATGATTAATAATATTAGTAAATGAATTTAATATTATTATATAATGAATAATATTAAATGGAGTTTATAATATAATGAATAATGTTATTATCTTCGTTAAATATTTGTTGAAATATTATTCAAATCATTTCTCTCCAAAGAAAATTACTCATCTTCTTCCACCAGCCAACCCGAGTGGGAAGGGTTTTAATGCTAGCAAGAAGTGTGCTTACCATGCTGGAGCTCCAGGCCATGACACTCAAAATTGTTGGGCCCTTAAGCATAAGATCCAGGATTTAATTGGCAATGGTGAGATCGTGGTGACAAAACTCGACCAACCCCATGTTCAAACAACCCTCTCCCTCAACATAAGGAAGAAGAGGTTAATATGATCAATAGAGGAAATGGAGAGACCTCCAAGTACATCAAGTATGTGGGTGGATCATCCCAAACCAGTAAGGACAATGCTGATAAATGGGATTATGCACAGTTTTAGTTTATGATGGAACGGGAAATGAAGGCTCTTGGTGAACAGGTCAATCAATTGGCAGAACTGGTGGTTCATCAGCATCAAGTCACACATCAATTGTTTAGTCAGGAGCATGCTAGCCTTTTCCCTCTTATTTCAAATACTTTACCACTTGCTCCATAAAATGAAACATTGGAGGATAAGATTGCGAAAAGAGCAAAAGCTAAAGCCCGTCGGGAATTCGCCAACAAAAGGGAATTTACCTATTTAGGTCAACCGATGGAAGAGATATTACAGATGCTAATTAATGAAGGAAAAATCACAACAATGCTTCCTCCAGTCAACCCACGCTCAAGATGGTTTGATTCTAATGGAGTATGTCAATACCACTCCCACTCTCAAGATCACAGCACTGAAGAATGTTGGACATTCCGCCATCTTATTCAGAATATGATTGACAGCGTTGACCTACAAATGGCAGAAAATGACGCTGTATTACTTGAGAGTAGGGAAACATTTCCTACAAGGTGGAAGGAAGTCATAGCATTTATATCCATTGAAGGAGACTTGGCTGCCACACCACTTACAATACAACCAATTCCGTCCAAAGGTGTTGAAAATCCTTTGAGGTGGCTGCACCAAAGCCAATCATATTGCTTTTTAGGCCACAATATATTGTTATCAGCCTACAGAAAGTGCCATGGAATAATGGAGAGGCTGAAGGATCTACATCCAATATAATTGTTGCAGTATCGAAAGAAAAGCTACTGTTTCTTCCTCAACGGGTGATGAAGCCTACCATCAAGTCAAAAGGGAAAGTGCCCATGGAGAAGATTGAAGAATTCCTCTATACTATGGGACACAAATAAGACAAGGTGGTTTCAAGCTTGAAAGAATCTCCACAATAGATTTCTATACTAGAGTTGGTGTTCTCTTTAGAAGATTATAGAAAGGTCTTACTGAGAGTTTTAGAAGAAGCCCACTTGCCAAAAGCAGTGGATGTTGAAAAATTCCATTATCTAGTTGATCACATCTTCAACAGTAATGTGATATCCTTCACCAATGATGACATCTCTCCCGAAGGGACAGATCATTGCAAACCGTTGCACATAACGGTTATGTCCTCCGGATATGTGGTGGGAGGAATTCTAATAGATAGAGGATCATCCTTAAACATCTGCCCTTATGCCACCTTGGAGAAAATGAACATCAATCTCAACAGGATCCAAAGCAGCCATGCAATTATTAAAGCTTTTGATGCATCCCGACGAAATGTTGTCGGGGAGATTGAACTACCTGTGGAGATTGGTCCACATACATTCTGCGTATCCTTTCACGTGCTTAAGATCACTACATGATACAACCTACTTTTGGGAAGACCATGGATTCATATGGCTACAACTATCCCGTCCACTCTTTATCAACAACTCAAATACATCATTAATAGTAGTCAGGTCACCGTTAATGCAGAGCAAGAATGTCCTATTCAAGGAGATATACCAATCATCAGTTTTAATGTAGAAGTTGAGTCTATTAGCTTCTAAGTCCTTGAGGTGAGAAACACTCGCTATCAACCCATTAAGGCGCCACCTCTAATACCCAGAGTTTTCGCCGAGGTAATGTCGGTAAGTCAAGAGATGATATCCTTAGGCTTTCAACCTGGAAAGGGGTTAGGAAAGGATCATAAGGGTATCAAGTGCAAAATTTAAGTTCCCAGTTAGACAGGGATAGCCGAACTAGGCTATTCGCTTGGGACCAGTCACAAGAAACCTCACAAGCATAAACCGGTTCCTTCATCCACAAGGCGTCTGCCCAAACCTACATGTGATACTCTTGTACGGCCTTTATTAAAGGTCCCTGCCCCTGTGGTATCCATGCTATTTCCTGAGCCGATACTGGTTAAAGGAAAGGAAGTCATGATCCCAGACCCCAAAGTGGAGGAGAAATATCGGAGACGCAAACAAGACATTACAAGGCGGTTATCTAACATGCGCGTCTTGGTCCATACGTAGGGAATGAACAGAGACATTCCAGATGATGATTGTCCAGATATTATTGTCATCATTCAAGAGATAGAGGACAAAAATAGCCCCTTTATCATAGCTATCCATCAAGATTTCACCTTTGACAATTGGAGCAACACTCCTTGCATTTGCCGACAAGGGTAAAAAGGGTAGAAACTCCCTCTACCCTATAGATAACCATAACTACTTACTCTTTCTATACAATATTAGCAGTTATTTTTGTCATTTCATGCTAAAACTTTGTATAATTTAACCGTTTCATATATTAAGTGAAAGCATTTTGTTTCAGGACTCTATAGTTAGATGTGCCTAAACTTGTTGATGAGGTGCCTTTTCTTCACAAGGACTGTAACTTTGATGTAAAGTTGGACTCAGACTTGATGGAGATTGAACAAGAGGACTATGAGATACCTCAGGAGATCAAAGAATGGGTTGAAGACAAACCCAAGCCAAATCTTGATTAAACCACCTCTTTTAACCTCAGAACCTCAAAAAACCCCAAACAAATCCAGATTAGTACGGACCTTACTCCAAACCAAAGGAATGACATGGTTACTCTATTGACCCAATTCCAGGATGTGTTTGCATGGTCTCACGAAGACATGGTCAGTTTTTCAACTGACATCATTATTCATCGCCTTCCCATCAAAGAGGGATTCAAGCCAATCAGGCAGAAACTCAGGCGATTAAAACCTGAGTGGAGTTTAAAAGTTAAAGAAGAAATTATGAAATGATTTAAAGCCAACATTATCATGGTATCAACATACCCTGAATGGCTATCCAACATAGTCCCCGTGCCTAAACCTGGAGGAAAGGTGCAAGTATTTATGGATTATAGGGATCTGAACAAAGCTTGTCTAAAAGATAGCTTTCCCGTACCATTCATCCATATACTCATTGATAATAATGCTCAGTATGACATGTACTCCTTCGCTGACTGCTTTGCGGGGTACCATCAAATCATGGTTGCTGAAGAGGATCGTGAGAAAACTGAATTCATCACTCCTTGGGGAACCTTTGGCTATAGACGGTTGTCATCTGGCCTTATAGCCGGAGCTACCTATCAGCGAGCCATGATGGCTCTTTTTCATAACCTAATTCACAAAGAGATAGAAAAGCTATTCAACAGGTTGCGTAAGTGCAACTTGAAGTTGAAACCAGCTAAGTGCGCCTTTGGTGTTAAATCAGGCAAGTTGCTAGGATTCCTAGTCAGCCAAAAAGGGATTGAGTTGGATCCTACAAAAATCCAGGCCATCATGAAAATGCCCATACCTCAGACAAAGAAGGAAATAAGGGGATTTTTAGGAAGAATCAACTTCATTAGCCGATTTATCGCCCAACTCACAGCAACCTGTGAGCCTATCTTTAAGTTGTTAAGGAAGAACTCCTCCATGAAATGGAATGATGAGTGTTAGAAAACCTTCCTTAAAATCAAAGAGCAACTTATCAAAGCTCCTATTTTGGTACCTCCTAGGGATGGTGTTCCCTTGTTCATGTACCTGTCAATCAATGACAATGCCCTGGGCTGCATGTTGGGATAGAAAGACGATAGAGGCCAAGAAAGAGCTATCTATTACTTCAACAAAAGATTTAGTAGCAGTGAACACAAGTACACTCTGATTGAGAAAACTTTTTGTGCTTTAGCATGGGCTTCCATGAAATTACATCATTATCTCCATGGTCACATAGCCCATCTCATATCCCGCGTGGATCCTCTCAAGTACGTGTTCAGTAAACCCATGTTGAATTATCGACTGTCCAAATGGCAGTTGATCTTGCAGCAATTTGACATAGTCTACGTGACTCAAAAGTCTATCAAAGGTTAAGGAATAGCAGATTAACTGGCCGTCGGACCTTCAGGGGATTTCAAACCCATGGAAACATACTTCCCCGATGAAGGGGTAATGATAGTTCAGCAACACCATCAGGGCAATACAAGCTAACAATGGAAGATGTATTTTGATGGACATATAAACATGGAAGGCTCTGGAACTGGAGCAGTTCTAGTATCCATTACGGGGGAGCATTATCCCATTACCGTCAAATTATAGTTTGCCAACACCAATAACATAGCTGAGTATGAAGGATATATCATGGGGTTGAAATTATCCTAATCCATGGGCATCAAACGGTTAACTATCTTTGGAGATTCTGAATTGGTAATCAGATGGACCACTGGGATCTATCAAACCAAAGAGCTACATTTGCTGCCTTACCATCAGCAGGTTCTACAGATGGCTTCGGAGTTTGAAGAAATATCCTTCCTCCACATTCCTCGAAATAGGAATGACTTTGCAGATGCGCTAGCAGCTTTGGCCTCCTTAATCAACATATTTGACAGGGAAAACATGCCAAATATCACATTTTCCCTACAAAAGGCACCAGCCTATGGGAACTATATTGGAGAAGTATCGGATGAACTGCCTCCCATCCAACACCCTTGGTATCAGCATATAAAGGAGTATCTACGAGATGGATCTACACCTACTGAGGCGAGTCAGGTTGAAAGAAAGCAGATCCATTGAATGACTATAAAGTTCTACCTGAGCGGAGATGCACTCTATAAAAGAGATGTAGGACTAGGTCTCCTTAGATGTCTGGACAAAGACCAAGCTCAGAGGCTCATAGATGAAATCCATGGTGGAGTATGTGTCCCACACATGAGTGGTCCTCTACTTGTTAAAAAAATCCTAAGAACAGGGCATTACTGGCTCTCACTCAAGGCTGACTATTATGATCACATCAAGAGGTGTTACCAATGCAAAATTCATGGGAATGCTATCCACGCCCCTCCAAGGGAGCTCCAATGAATGTGATTGGGCCCATCGAGCCCAAAGCTAGTAATGGACATCAGTTTATCTTCACCATGATCTACTACTTCACAAAGTGGGTAGAAGTAGCCTCCTTCCCCAGGGTTACTAAAGAAGTTATCATTGATTTCATCAGAAATAATGTCATCTGTCGATATGGGCAACCAGAGGTGATTGTGTCAGACAATGCTAAAAACCTCAATAACCAAATGATGGAGGAGTTATACAGTAAATTCCACATCAAACATCTCAACTCCGTCATCTATCGTCCAAAGATGAATGGTTCTGTTGAAGCGGCTAATAAGAATATCAAAAAGATCATGCAAAAGATGTCCGCCAATCACAAAGGATGGCCTGACTTATTGCCTCTGAATCTATTAGCCTACAGAACATCAATGCGCACTTCCAATAGGGTAACCCCCTACTCATTAACCTATGGAATGGAAATAGTGCTCCCCATAGAGGTGGAAATGGAATCCCTCAGGGTGTTGATAGACGCTCAGCTGGATAAAGAACAATGGTTATAAGATAGGTACCACCAATTGTCTCTAATAGATGAAAGGCGGGCCGCATCTATCTTTCATGGTCAGTTATACCAACAATGGGTCGCTAGATCCTACAACAAGAAAGTTCGGCTACGACAGTTTAAACAACATGACTTTGTCTTGAAGAAGGTCCTTGACAACCAAGATCAATCTAAAGGAAAATTCACCCCAAACTGGGAAGGCCCATTTGTTGTCAAGGAGGTATTGATAGGAGAAGTCCTCAGATTACAAGAGATAGATGGCTATGAATTTCCACAGCTCATCAATTCAGACACCGTGAAATGGTACTATGTCTGAAGTTACCATCAAACAAGCATCCTAGTTTTGGATCACCAGATCCCCAGTCAATTCAAGTTTTCTAAACCAATAACTACATATAACCTTTCTTCACACCCGTTTTCCCCATTAGGGATAAACACACTTTCCAACCAGCAGCCTGGTTTTGGATCATCAGATCCTTAACTCAACTCTGATTTTCAAAACCTTTTACACTTTCAGGTTATCCCAGCAGGGATTAAACCTTTCACATCTTCAGTTTGTCCCGCTAGGGATTGTCGACGTCGGGATTTTTATTTATCCCTTTTCTATTCTTGTTCTTTAGTGTTCTCATGTTAGGTGAGATTTATTTGAAAAAACTAAGTTGTGAAAAGGTCCGACATGTATATGTCGACGATTTGACTGTAAGAGTCGCTAATTGGTATTTTTAACTAGTTGCATCAACGGAACCAAGAAAAGGTTTGGACATTGACCAAGTGATGTGACACTGCTAAACGGGTCTGTGAAACCGAGATTCATTATGGTCCGAGGCTTGATTATGCAGAGGGAAGGTGTTAAGCACCCCCCGACATCCGTGTTACCACAGTGACCACCACTTTTCAATTAAACTGTTATATGAATGTGTGTTTGTGTGTGGGTCAATGTGCAGTTATCTAGAAGTAGTGCGAGGCCTCGTTCGCACCTATATACAAAGGGTTTAAATTTGTATAAAAATTCAGTTTTAAACAAGATATAGAAGTGATGTTTTGGAAAAGAGGTTTTTTAAATCCTTATGCTGAATAATAATTGAGGCCTTCGATACTTCCATTTTATTAAATGTTCAGCTTGATTGCTTTTATTTTCGAGATGCGAAGCATCTTCAAGAAAATAATGTGCAAAGCAGTGCCGAACTCCTCATGGGCATGAAAGCCATCTAAGGAAATCCAAACACCTTGAATAATTTACAAGCTGCTTACAGTTGAAAATGACCATCACGGGAATCGAATCTAGATTCAGTAGACTGAATTTGTGATCACATGATTCCTAGGCTTACATGATGCCACAATTTATATAAAAGTAGTAAGCCGTTATATATATATGAAAGCTGTAAATATATATACATACATAATCAACCACCACGAAGCACCTCTATGGGGGATCAGAAATATAAATATATAAAAGTGATATATATATATATAGACGATCAACCACCACGAAGCACCTCCATGGGGGATCGAATTATAAATAAAATAGTAAAAACACGATCAACCACCACGAAGTACCTCCATGGGGGATCAGAAATGTAAAGAAAGCTGTAAAAAATGATCAACCGCCACGAAGTAAACTTCAAACGGAACTAAATGTAAAGAAACCAGTAAAAGGCCACGACGTAAACTCCATGCCCGACATAAATACATATATATATATATATAAATATATATATATATAAAAGCGGTAATCGCACATTAAATATATCGATCCCGGCTCGGTTTATCATTTCAGCGATTTGTCACTATATATATATAAGCAGATAAATGCTCCGGACGTGAGTCCAGGCTCAATCGAGGAATAACTCAATAATGTTAGTCCATATATATATATATATATATATATATAGAAATAAAAGTCACGGACCAAAGTTCGAGCATCAACACACGCAACACGACTCTCAACGTAAAGAACAATGTGTGCAAAGTTGAAGAGAAAGACTTTAAGAAAAGCAAGAAGGCTTACAGTGGACTGCCAAAGAAGACTTCAATAGCTTTAAGTGGATGAACACTCGGCTCTCGCCGGTAAAAACAACAACTATATATGAGCTCACAAGTGTTTAAAATGAGAAAGCACTCAATTTAGGGTGTGTATAGAGCAAATTGGATTGGGCTTCCTCGCCGTTTTCTCTTACAAAATGGCCACCCCAAGCCCTCTATTTATAGAGGGGAGCGCATGTACCATTGCGGCCAGTAGATGCACTGCGATCGCCCGGGGTTCCTCTGCTCGCATGAGTCCTCGCCATGTCGAAGACGCACGCTGCGTGCAACGTGATGTCCACTCGAGCTTTCAAAACTTCAATCCGGGCATCTGACTAAGGTGTATAAGACCTGTTTTGGACTTCTGTTGTCGAGAGCTATGCAATGACATGATATTAAAGGTTGGACAAAGTAAGGAAGATGGGACCATGCCCTTGGTCTTTAGGCTTTAAATTCTATTCGGTGTGCTGCCTTGCGTAATAGTCACTTGGGATTGGAACTCCTTGGTTCTTGTGGTACATTGATGTGTAGAATGTATGTTGAAAGATGTTTGTTGAGATGGCACAATGTAGGATTGAGGTGGAAAAACAATGATTTTGCCCCTCACCGGGGTTATCTCCGGTTTGGGCTGATAAAACAGTCGTTGCTCAGGGTTATCTCTGAGATTCGGTTGCTGCAAGTGTTGAATGTCCTTAGGGTTATCTTTGAGGTGTGCCTGTCCTCCCGGGGTTATCTCCGGGACTGTAGCTGAGTGCCTCGGTGTTGTCTCCGAGGTTAAAGCTGACTACATGACTTGAAACGACATCTCCGGGGTTATCTTCGGAACTGCAATTGCACTCCTCGGGGTTATCTCCGAGGTTGATATTGTCTTTCCCAGTGTTATTTTCGGGACTGAGACTGAGTATCTCTAGGTTATCTCTGAGATAAGTCGACCTTCTTTGGTGTGATTTTTGATATTTGAATTGCATTCCTCGGGGTTATCTTCGAGGTTGGAAATGATACTCTCGGTGTTGTTTTCGGGGTTGAAACTGAACTTTTGATGGTATTTTCGGGATTGAGCTGAGCTGTCTTCCAGGGTAATCTCTGAAAGACGATTTTGCCCTTCCTGCAATGTTAGTAACAGGTATGCAGAAAATTTCGAGTGTCTACAGATTCCCCTCTTTATCATATTCATGCAATGCAATAGCATGGATAGGATAAAGAATACTAGACACTTGAAATATAACAAGATAATCATGATGCAATGTATAACTACATGATGCAAATGTATGTAGTTTGTTGGATTGTTCTCCAATATGGTGGGATGATTGTCGGCTCCCTTTTAACTTCTACCAGGGATGGCAATCAATGACCAACCTGATGAACTACTTGTACGTGTGATCCACAGCTACCAAGAATCTCCAGGATTACTGACATTGGGGTTATCACCAAAGTCTTGAATCCTTGGTACAGACTTTTCACTGAAGATGTATCTCTCATGTACAAGAGACTCTGTGGGGACGTTTGTTGTCTGTTGAGGATGTGTATAACATATTCCATCATTGGTCCTCCCCGATGAGGATAATCCATCCTGATTTTTATCGCCAGGACATACCAATGTTTTGTTAGAGTTACTACCAATAGTTTGTGTCGTCAGGGTTGCCTGACCTTCGTTGACATGTGCATCAACGGATAAAATCCCTGTTGGGCAAACTGTTAAGGTTGCTTGACCTTTGTGGATGTGTGCATCAACGGATGAATTGAATGAAACTCCGCTGGGGAAAAGAAGGGTTTAGGGTTACGACCCTGAATTGACAGCACCGGACCTGCGTGAGGTATTGCAGAGTGCAATTTGCAACAACTGAGATCATCGGTATAGTGTACCCTGTGTTTGGGCGAATACCAATGAGTGATATGTAAAGCCACAGTTTGGCCCGTGAAAACTAGGATTTCAGGCTATTCTGCTCAATTGTGTAGCGTTTTTATTCCTGATTTGGTCTTTTCAGCTTGTGAACTCCTTTACAACTCAAATCGGACTGAAAGTAGAAGGGGTGGGCCCCCTGGGAGCCACAGTACACTCGCAAAGACCAGTAGGTGGACTTATGGCCACCGTGGATGGCTATTAAGAAATTTCATAAGTTGCCTTCTCAAGTCATTTCATGTTGTGTCATTGTAAGGAAATCTGAGAGCTCTTCTTCCGATCTCTTTGAGTTCGAAAGGCGTCTTCTCAAGAATTCTATCACCGTATAAGTGTTCTACACTGTCCTGGTAATGTATGCATGTCTTCTTTTCTAGTTTTTACCCGTTGGAAAATGACTTATCATATGAAATACTTTTAAACACCTAGTAGTGAATATACATGCTCAAATGACTTGATAAAAAATATTCAACATAGTAAATATTAGTATTTAATCATGCTGAACATAATGATGTGAACAAAATTAACTTTTTAAACAGCCAAATTGGCACCTTTTTCTGCTATTTCTTATCCTATTTGAGGAAAAATGAGCAAAAGGTATTAATGTAAAGTAATCCTGGTAATTAAGCTACCCTTATGGATTGATGACTTTGACATTTAAATGCATATAGTATATATATGAATGTGGGCAGGTATGCTACTGAATGGCTACCTAGTCATGCCTATATGCATATGGATAGTCCTATTTATAGAGAAAACTATGGCAAAATTTTCCAAAATGTAGGCACTGGGTAGTCATGCATTTTTAACTCTACTGTAGACGTATGTTAAAATATAGTATGCATGCATGTAGTCATAAAAGGCATTTTGAAAAGCTCTAGGTTAAAAAAATACCACACCCTTTCTGACGTGATTTGGAGACTTATTGTCCAGATATGTGGATCCAGATCAGCCAAGTAGTTGTCGTAGGACAAATTCTGTTGTACGGAAGAGGGCTTCTGAAGTGCCTCGACCCCGTTCTGTTAGACAGCCTCGTCGTCTGGCAGAGGCGGCGATACGTCATGTCCGGGTTGATGTGCTAGATGGGGAGGAGGAGGAGAAGGATGTACTGCTATTCACGGACCTCGCTCTGCACGCACATGTTCCTCTAAAGGATTTCCTGTATTGGTGGGGAACCCAGAGCTTCTAGGTGATTTGAGTTGACACCCCTCAGTTTACTTGCATGCAAACGAGGTATAAAGCTAGATTTTGATTTTCCTTCTTTCCTATTAATGAAAATTAAAGGATTCTGATGTTGATCTACTTTGTGATGTAAGTTCCTAGCTTTACACAGCCTAGAGGGAACTAGTTCAGCATTTACTCCATGTAGTAGGCTCTACATCCTGACTATAGAGCGACTGTGCACGGCTGGGGATTTGGGGAATTCTTTTCCATCTTTCCCTGCCGTTGTCCCTGGGGTTACCTCGGGGCATTGTCTGAGCACTGGTTTCACCAGACTCAGTCACTCCATTTATTGGAATGTGAGGTGATGATGACACTGATGGATTGGCAGTATATCACAGGTATGGAGTTTGGAGGGGCACCAGTGCCTTGTACGGTGGATATTACCCCGACAGCCATCAGATCCTTGCTACGAGTTCCGGCTGAGGCGCTCAAGGGCAGGACTATACGTACAGGTCCTTTGAGCGTAGATGCTATGAGCGGGCTATTGAGTGAGCTTATACCCGATGATGTGAGAGTCAGGGATCGCATTCCTTGACAATTATTCCTGATGATCATTAGGGACTACATCACAGCTGATAACTCTTCTACGGTGACATTTGCTTTAATCAGCGCCACACGAGACATGGACCGTATTTGAAAGTATGATTGGGGCTCCTACACCTTTGCCTATTTCCTCAGGGGCATGCGTATGCGCTCGCAGGGCTTAACGGAGGCTTGGCTAGTATTTTACCCATTTCTGCTGATGAGTATATCTCTTCTGATTTCCCATGTACATGTTAAGAGTGTTGACTAACAGCAGATGTTTGCCTTTGTGTTTGCAGTTCTGGGCCTATGAGAGGCTCCCATGCTTGTGTCCTATGAGTGTGTTAGGATTAGATACCTATCCATGAGGACGACGATGGCATCATTCCATACTAGCTGAGGTCCCTGTAGCTGAGGGTTTTACTCATTGTTGCCTACAGCTGGAGTTATTGACAGCTAATGTCATCACATAGATTCCCTATTTTGGGGAGCATTTAGCCATTGGATTTGAGGATGGGTACCCGACTGGTGTCGAGTATGTGATTTCCACCCGTAGGATTCCTCTCTTTTCTGATGGAGGATGGGAGCTCTATGTAGGAGATCGTGCTATTAGGAGCACCACATGAGAGATTCGTGTATCGATCTTGCCTTCTGCCAGGCGTTATTTGCCTGTTTCACAGTCACCCGCCATTGATATCCCATTATTGGGTGTTGACGGTTTTACACTGTTAAAGGGTCCCTGCACTCAGGAGATGTTCCAGCATTGGTGGTCCCCTCGTACCATTGGAGCCCAAACCTATGCCACTTAGTTCATGGGGGATATGGTTCCTAGATCCGTGATGATGACGAATTGGATGGCCTGTGTCCGAGATCCGACTCATTTGACACAGATTGATAGTTTGACCCAACGATTGGACCGGGCACATTTCTTTATCTGACACTTGGGAAGAGATCCTTTAGAGGCAGATACTTTTGATCCTTCCAGCTCAGGCGCTAGCCCCTCAGGTGACTTATATGACTTTGCCGGTGCTGATCCTCCTTTGTATAGGCTTGATATCCCTGTGGATAGAGATTTAGTGACTTTATAGGAGTTACATTAGGTGGACAAGATTGATGATGTAGACATTGACACCATTGTCTTCTTCTGATGTATATTCTCGTTATATCTTTTGATAGGCCTCTGTTAGACACTGGGTGGCTTTGCCCCATTCTTGCTATATCTTTTGATATGCCTCTGTTAGTTGTTGGGCAGTTTTTCCCCATTTCCCTGTATTCTCCGGCTATACAGAGATTATGTATTATATGATGATATACTTAGGAATGTATGTACAGTTTTCCATTCCCTATATCATATTGCCATCTATTATTTATCATGCATGTATTATGTTATGCATATGTATATATGTCCAGAGATATTCAGCATTGACCCCTGGATGGTCTTATGATACGGCCCACATAAATGTCTTCTTCGACAGTTAGCCACATTGATCACACTCCACCAGTACTGGTGGCATCCCTTCTGAGATCGTGGTGTGATAGTATGTCACTTTCAGACAGGGTGACTGTAGAAAGATTTGGCTCAGAGGATAGCTACGCACGGAATTCCGGGGATTTTACCACACTAGAAGATCATTGGCATTTGGCCAGAGTAGATGTATTTCTATTGTGCGTATTCATATGTATACATGCCACAGTACATGAATGAGTTGGACATTGGCGTTATTATGGAAGTGAGAGCTCTTAGGGAGGGTCACACCATTGTATCCATGATTATAGCAGAGACCCTAAGATCGGCCACATATTGCTGCACATATCCTCTATGAGTATTTACAGGCAGCTCGGTCATGCTGTACGTGTGGTTTATGTCGTACTTGAGACCGATTGGCACTTTTAGATGGAACGTGTATTGCTTTACCCATGTGATAGCTATGTCTTACTCCTTCCAGCCTACAGAGTGTACAGATCCTGCATCTTGGTCAGCTTTCTTGGCAGGGATCAGAGATCCGTTTGATATATTGTCGTGTATAGGGCCCAGTTCACCCTACGGCTTCATTACTCATGCTCTGGGCATGGATTAGCTCCCTCTGCTTGGATTGAGAGGCATGACTACTTACCACCCACTGACTGTGATGTGTCAGTTTAACAAGTTCCAGGACTTCCATCCTTTCGAGGGGGCATTGAGTCAGTGTTTGGCTTCCCGCCACTTGTCAGCAGAGGACAGATCCAGGTTATATGCTTGTTGGTGTGACGCCCCCAAAATAGGTATACATCACGCATCTTAAGTCGCCAGATACATGGTACAGGAATCAAATACAAACTTAATTAATACAATATGACAAAAGCGTAACTACGAATTTTTACACGAATATTGTCTTCCAGACAGTATTCAAACTCAAATTCAATCTTATTACATTTATTATCACGCTATTTTCACATAATAGTGAGGACTACTAATGCAATCATCTGGACCGTCAATCCATTCCCCGACTAGCCCCAACTATATTCTTATTTCCTGAAGAGAATAGTGAAAGAAAGGGTGAGCTCAACTAGCCCAGTAAGAAATATTATGACTAAGATAATGAAGAATAAATTATCGTTAGCCTTCAACAGTATATCAACTGATAGAATATAATAGACAACAATTTAACTGCAGCGGAATAAACAATCCATTAGAAGAGTCAAGTAGAACATAATGTCCTCTAGATTAAAAGTCCATTGTTAATATTTCATTCTTGTAATACTCATCAACAGTTCTTTGCTATACTCAAGACAAAGAGAACTCAATACTACAAAACAGTAAATAGATAACGCGGAAAAAATATTGTGGTTTCAGTCAGAAAAACGTCGTGGTTAAGGGTGTCATCTATTTGACACTCTTACACAACGTTTTTAAAACGTTGTAGTTAAGCACATTACACAACGTTTTTTAAGAAAAAAACGTTGTAGATTTATTTTCCATAAATTAGCAGATGCTTAAAAACGTTGTAGAAGGTATGATTCCACAACGTTTTCTGGCTAAAAAATGTTGTAATTTAATATATTAGACAACGTTTAGGCACATTTACACAACATTTTTAAAATGTTGTAGATTAAAAAAAAAGGGTTGTGGTTCACCTATATTACCAATGCACCTGCAATATGTTAATGCCATGATATATAGCTAAAATGTCTAAATTCTCGTTTAAATTTAAAGCCAAAATGTATCAACCATTCAAAATACATCCCAATAATACCATTCGTTTACAGTTTCAAATTACTACATCCACAAAATATATACCAAACTATCGATATATACATCTCAAATTCACTTTTCAATATAAATTACTACTATATTCACCAAGAAAATGTTCTTCGGGACACCATCCGTCTCACTTCGATACGTTACAATTGGAGCAGAAACAGAAGCAGGACACTGAGGCTGAATTTTCCCTTTCACTACAAACACTGAGGCTGGACATATATATGTTGCGTCTTGTGAGAAATACTTTTTTAGGTACTGCCTAAAAATACATAGTACACACTAGTTAGACAACTGATAACATCTGCATACCTGGAGATTATTTTGTTTGATGTAATCCCATATTCTCTTTATGACCTCAGCTTGTGATAACGCAGTTTCTCTAGTACCAATAAACTTCACTAGAGCATCTGAAAGTGGAATTGGGGCCAAAATCCTGGAATTATCACCATTCTGTCGCTTCTCCTTTCTCTTTGGTTCGTCTGGATCTGTAATTAAAAGAATAAGGAGAAAAGTTCCATAACAAATTAAACAGGATATACATGAATCCTTTTTATAGAATAGTGTGTGTACACACACACACACACACACTCTCTTTTCAGCAAATAACATCTTAATATATTAGGCAGACAGATAGCGAACCACTGGGTCAACCCCTGTGCCTGAATATATTAAAAAAATGATTTGAAGCTACACAAAATGCAAGGCACATCACAACTACCAGCAACTGGTGTTTTTATAATGGCAGATAAGTTTGAGAAGATAAGCTTGAACATTACTAAAGGTATGAATACATTGTAACTTCTAAGACAAAGCAAATCAACATCAAATATTTGTGAGAAAACTTCTTGTTGAGAAAAAACTAAAGCTTTTCATTATTTGTGAGGCAAAGCAATGGGAATCCACGAAAGTCCCTCAAACAATTAAATAAGGAACTTGTAGTGTTACCAAAAAGATAAAATGGATTTCTAATAAAATCTTCTCTAGCTGTGTGAGAACTAAAATAGAAAATCCAACTCTACTGGACAACCATGATGAAGAGTCATTACTTATTCGTATAAAATGCACTATTCTCCATTCCTACTTAAACTGTTCACATACACACACACATGAGCTCATACATACCTTGCAACCTATGAGCTCATTTTCAAAGTTTAATTTCTCCTGTTGCTCGGTCAGATAGAGTTTGTACCTTCTCACTGATGTTAAGATCAATCTCCAACTGCTCTATCTTCTCATTTTGTGCCTGCAAGATGTTTAATAAACCAATTAACATAATCTACCGACTAACAGGCATCATAAAGAACCCAAATCACAGGAGAGGTTAAAAGAAAAATCACAGCAGGATAATAACGCACATTTGTACTTGTCAAAAAAACTAAAGAAAATAGAACAAAATGCACATGGGCGTATAAAATTCAGCTGTTACAGTGGCATCATTCAGGGCGGTCTTGAAGATACGACTGATAATAAAAATGGATATGAATGCAGATATGGGTTGAGGAATCGTGGACGGATATGACTGCATATTCAGATAGCCTAAAAACAAAACATGTTGTATGTAGATAACTCTAAATAGTACGATTTACGAATATAAGATTCTTTTTTACCATTGGGGAAGTTTAGAACAAACAGTGCATGCAAGGTTAATTGTTGTATTCTGTCTTTATGGTTTCTTATTGCAAAATATCAAATATGTTCATAATGCTCCTCATCTCTATATCAGATAACATGCTCAGCTTATAAAGAAAAATCATACACACACATACATTAAAATCATCATTTGAAAGCTAAATATTAGTCTTTTTATCTCATCCTTTCATAAGAATGGTATCTATTACAATCCACCTAAAGATCTGTGTCAAAAAATAACTTTCATGCAGTAAATAACTGCACCATACCATTATCACATAAACAAGATTTAGAGTATAAGATAACAATATTTGAAATTTTAAAACCCCGTAAGTAAACAATTTATTTTCTTTATATAATAAAAGAACCTTATCGGCAGAGGAGGAACTCACATTATTTTTAAGTTTGGGATGGTTGAAAACTCTGGTGGAAGATACCCAGATAAATTATTATTGTCCACAAGCCTACAAAAATATAATTAAGCAATCAAACAGTAACCATTTATGATGTCCCTATAACATAAACACAGCTGAACAATGAGAGACACAACAATAAATGAAAATAACAGTTGATTCAGGGCATTTACTCAATACTCGATACTGAATGAGAATAATCAACTTGATTAAAATTCACTTTCTGGCATACAATTGTAAAAAGATTTGGATTCATATATATAACTTCACCAATCAGCTGGAAACTACTTTACAGAAATAAATAAAAATAACTATAAATTTTGAGCAGAAATTACATAACAATAAAAAAATATTGAAAAGAACTTTCAAATTAGAGCAGGGAAATCAAACCAGTAGTAGAAGTTTCAAATTAGTGCAAATGCTTCTGAAGTGGATCGAGTCATAAAGAAAGTAGGTGTGAATTTGATATGGAATGAATCAAATGCACTAAAACTATCCTATCAGACAAACAGCAGGCAAATACATACTCAAAACAATCTTTGGGCAATAATTTAATTAACTCGAACTGGACACCACCAAGGAAGATTATTAACACTATAGCATACCTTCTCCATGAATCTCAACAGGTCGGTTTATGTATGAGATTTTATCCCAGCTATCAAAATAAGGTGCATCTTCCTTTATGTTCAGGTTGAAACAAGAGCAACAACTTTAATTAATCAAGCTCTATATAAAGTGTTATGTTCAAGAGAGTTCACCCTTCCCTCCTGTTTCTTCCTTCACTCAAGGCAACAAAGTCTTTAGTCTTGTAATTGATGCATGGAAGGTTCAGGACATGAGCAACAATGGGTCTCATTCTTATCAGGCTCCAATAATTTATATTTTAAAACTTCTTAGACTAATACCAATATGAGGTATTAGATAATGCATATCATAAGATGATAGATTTACAGATAGATAGTACATAACATGAGAGACTTACAGATGTACATAACATGGATTGAAAATGGGTTACCTGTTTACCATTGTGTGGGGATTTGTTGAAATGAAAACTTTAAGTGCTGTATTACTATCAGGGCAACGAGGGCAAACTTTGTCAATAACAAGAGAGTTCGACATGCATGCTAGAAACAATATTCAAGCACCTCTTTAAGAAATGTAGTTACTATTTTTCATTGTTTTCATTGTCTTTAACAAAACAGTAGTAAAATTGCATCAATTATATACAGTAGTTCATGAATCATGAGAGTCCCAGTAAGTGCTACATAACACAGTCGTTCATTGACATCTTAAAAGATGCTTTTGTGTTAGGCCTTAGCTAGTGAAGGAAACTTAAAAATCAGCTGAATCTCATATAATTTAAATTATACCTTGATAACATCTGCTTGGTCCCATATGCTCATTATACCCTCTCGAGAAGCATCTGCTGATGGCCATAATGGCAATCTCAGATTTGGATCATAAGAGACGATGCTTCCAGATTTTTTAGCTATAGTCATTGCAGCAAGCTGAGTAGACCTACACGGTTCTTCAATCAAACTAATTGAACCATAGTGAAAGATTGTAGTCTACTTTAGATATAGTTCAACTAAATTAACACTAGTGCTAAGAGCAAGTGCTGCATAATTGATGAGAAAAAAGACAAGGAAAACAGACCTGCTTGATCAGATTTATATCTAGTTCTGATTCACGAAGAAGCATATCTGCACTAGGATTGCGAAAAAACATAAATTCTCGCTCACCATTAGACCTGACTGTAACAAATGCCAGTGATGTCCTTGCAGCTGGGTCAAATTGCATGCCAAAGTTGTTGACCTTATTTTATTTCAAAATGTCAGCTAACATGTACCTGAATTCATCCTCATCCACCTGAGATACAATATTCAATTATTTACAGAGCTATTGCTGCAATCAAGTTAAAGGACAAAGCAATTAACAGAATAACAATGTATGACACTCATACAATGAAAGGATAAGATAAAGTAGATCTAAAAGCCAAACTTACAAATAGTGAAGGGTTGATATTCTGCTGAGATCATGTACAGCTCGCAAGCTGCAATTTCTAATACTTATACATACTAATTTATAATCGGATTATAATAAGATGCACTTAATTTATAATCGGATTACGATTGCCTCACAGGTACTACATACAACATTCTCATCAGTTTGTAAGTTCCCCATGTTTTGACCTTCAATCACCTCTCAACGTTTAAGGAATCACAACCATAGCAATCCTCCACGTTCTTTTATCGTAACTACGGTCCCCAAATATCGGTTCCGTAATCCGCGTTTACATTCTTTCTCTTTTACTCTCGTATAATATTTTTGTTCGACCTTCATTAGAGGTTTAATTCACTTGTTTAAGTGTTATATTAGTTGAACATTATGTTCTTTATCTTCCCTTACGTTTCCCCCAAGAGTTGAGCAGTTAAAAGCTCTTCTCTGGCTTTTTTCCTACACTGGCGCTGCGGCGCCACTCTCCCTTCTATCTCTCGCGCCGTGGCACTAGTTTTTAGTACCCGACTCTCTGGTCTGGCATTGCAGCGCCACCTTACAAGACATGGTTGGCGCCGAGGCGCCAAGCCCTAATTCTTGAAAATTTATTCTAAGTGTTAACTTCATTTTGAGACGCTACTTCCCGATCTCATAACTCCTTCATTATAACTCGGAACGAGGTTGTTCCAAAGCCATTCTCTTCCTTATCTTACCTATTTCAATACCCCCTAGATAGAACTTCGTTCTGAATCCGTTAACGTGCCATTCAATTGGCTTGATCTTCACCCTTTATTTATTTTACGTTTTTAACACTCTTTATTTGTTCGTCCAAAATTCGGTCATCCGAACTCAAAATTCGTTCATTCTTGAGTCCACGACTCACATTTTCTATGTTCTCTTACATTCTTATGAAACCCTACATGTTCGGGTTCATTTACTAACTTTCTAATTCTCGTTTATCTTTTACAAAATTTTCGCCATAACTTCGTTATAACTAAGTTTTAATCCGTTCTTCATGAACGTTTCTACCATTCCTAATCAAGAAATATGTATCTAACTTATATGTGATGGTTTTAAACTTATCCATCAACAACAAATATCCTACGATGGTTTTAATTTTGTCCAACAACAACGTTCTTCGTGTTCTTCGCATGTTCTTCGTGTTCTTCGTTTGTTCTTCATTTTTAATCGATATTTTGGATTGATTTCACTTTTTATTGGAATTTGATGTTATAAAACATTATTCCTTACTTATTTCATCTACTCATTCATATAATCCATTCGGATCGTTCTAATTCATTACGAATCTTATATTTCCTTAAGAAATTTATTTACTAAACTTCAAATTCTTATTTTCTTTATTTCTCATGATTTCAACCATATGAAATCATCCCTAACATCATATACTTCTTATTCTCATTAAGTTATGTTTTAAACATATAAAACTTAAAGAAAATCTTACATTGAAGTTAGGTTTTAATACCTTTCCTCTTTATTTTTCTTCCGCTAGACAAAACCGGCGATTTGCTAGCTTTTCTATTTCACGAACCTTTTTGATCCGATCAATCATGCTCATACTCTTCCTTCTCCATGTCTATCAGAATTCTCTCTCTCTCTCTCTAGTGTAGGATTTTCGAAATCCCATTTAAATTAAATAAGCTTCCTATTTATAGATTTTCCAAAGCTAGGGCAAAATAGTCATTTCACCCCTAACCTCCTTACTATTCACACCTCCTTACTATTCATGACTGAAGTGTTAAGTTAACTTAGCCCTTAAGTCTACTTAGCCTTTAAGTTACGTGGTTCCGTCTTTCGGGTTTTCGTCCGACAGTTTTAAAAACTACGATTCTCGGAATCCAAATATTTTTGGATATTTCGTTTTTCCTTTACCGATTAACTTTTACGTATTCTTCGAATTTCTAAAAAACTGAAAAACACTTTTTGGCATTAAGCATTTTCCTTCACGTTTTATCGGCTCACTTAACTTTTCACGACATAATATCGTCAAATCTTTCGACGGAATGTCATTTTGACATACCGAACTCTCAGAACAGCTTAGGTTATTCAAACCCTAACCCTTAGGTTTCGTTGGGTGAATAGTGCCTATTTCGTCTTTTTCTCCGGAAATATTTTTATTCCCAGAAAATTTTTATTTTCGTCTTGAAAATTCTTAATCGTTTAGCCTAGCTCGTAGCCAGAATCCTCCCGACTTATAATCATCCTAGGTTTTATTAATCATCTAAAATGATTAATAAACACATAACACATAATATTTTTAATAAAAATTCATTTTATTAATAACTAATTCTTTAAACTTAAATTCTGGAAAAATCCAAATTTTTGTTCTTCCCTTCTTATAAAAATTCCATCCTCGGAATTTCTTAAAACCACACCCTTACCCGGGTCATCACATTCACCCCTTCTTTACAGAATTTCATCCTCGAAAGTTTAGCCTACCTCTCTTCTCAACTTTTCTTCAAATAAGTTCTTATCTTTCCATCATTCCTAACCTCCATAACCTATCAAGAATCATGAAGTAGCAGGAATAACGAGGAATATAAAATTTCCTTTTAAAAAGTTTCATACTTTTGCTGAGGGGTCAAATCGACCATGGACTCTTACTCGGTTTAACAACATAACGCCGTAACCTTTCATCCACGGTCAGTTTACAATCACAAAGAAAGCAAACTACCTCTTACCCATCGTATACCCCATTTCGGGATATGTTCACCTCAGACTAAATCATTAGATTCCTCACCAAAACAATTTGGTTTGGCACAACTTCTTCAAAGAAAGCTCGATGACATACCATTTGTCTAGCCGAATCAAGTAGCTTAGACCATACCAATAAATTGGATATCAATGTGAAATATTCGTCTAGTCAACTCAATTAACATCGACTACTTCTTTAAATTCTTTTCGCAATACATCAAAACGTTTTATGACGTTATGATACCGTACTTTTCATAGTACGTTGAGGACTTCGTTAGTTTGTGACTTCATCATTATACATCATACCATAGCGGGTTGTTGATCCTAAGATCACATCCAACACCAGGTTCATTTGCATTAATAACTCCATCCTTTTACCATCCTTGCATCAAATGCACTGATGATATAAAATTCATTTTGATATTTCAAATCAATTTCTGTCTAGCCGAAACAATTAGCATAGACATACCAAGAATAGTTCTTTTAAAAAATCTATTGGTTCCAAAAGTTGAACCAATTCTTTCATTTTCCAAAATACGAACACATAAGCACGATATCAATAAACTTTGAAATCTAGCATAGCTAGATGACTTGGAATATCCTATTCTCCATCTTCCTTCATTGTCTTACTATGACAATACTTAATCTTCTCTAGCACCTTCAATATTAAGCCTATTAAAAATAACTTATTTTCAGTCTAAACATCTCTCTACCTTAGTACAGTCCATCAACTTACCACACATTATGAGTTCAGGAACTTTCCACAATAATATGAGTTCAAGAACTATCTCGCATGCACTATAAGCGCCCATTCACGAGAAGTTCAAAAACCTACCATATCATTATGAGTCACGAACGTACCATAAGTATGAGTCTCAAGAACTCGCACCTACCTTATCGTTCTCTACCAATCAAGTATATACATGAGAAATGATTCACCTTCTCGTTATATACATCATGACAGCGCGATCAATTCCAATGATTATCATTGTAATAAGCTAAGCAGTTGTTACACCAAACACAAACCTCTGTCCATAACAAAGGTTCATACAACTCAGCTATCACATGAGTCCTCAATTGAAATTTTACAACTCCTAAATCTCTCTTAACTTAATACGAATTTTCTTTAATTCATATACTATCATTCACAACTCAATCTAAGTTCTTCTTCCTGTACTACTTCGTAGTACTATAAATCATTCATCGTTTAACAACTCATTTGTTACTACGATTCACTATGATCAAATGGTGATCTTTTGATCCCTCTCTCTACGATTATAGTCTTAGATACTCTTACCTAAGATTTATAACCTATCAGCTCTGATACCAATCTGTAACGCCCCGAAATCCAGTCTATCTTCACACCCAGATTTCGTACGTCATGATCACATCTTCTTCTAAACAAACATCCTTATATACTGAAATATAACAATATACACTCTCAAATCCCAGGTTCTAAAAACCGTATAACCTTTTTCATTATAAATAATGGTAAATACATTATTCATTCCATCCTATAAGAGTGACTTTCATCCGCCACTAAGGATACATAATAGTTCATTAAACTAATCTAAAGTTCATTTAACTTATTTTCTATTACAAGTATTCACTTTATCCTCTCGCTCATCCACATTCTGAATGACACCTCATCTGGATACCGTCAACTTGATCTTTACGAGATCCTTAAGTTATTCTAACATCGTTCGCTGAAAATGTTTTTCATTTAAAGCAAGTGTGAGCATTCAATTGCCCAGCAAATCATAACAGTTGAACAAACATCTTCAAGAATTCAAACATTCTTTTAAGACTTCAATAACCGAACAAAGGTTATGAAGCAGCTTGAATAATAGGAATAATCTCGATTCCTATCATTTTAAAATAATATTCACTTTCATTTTAAAATACTTTCATTCTTCTACCTTTTTCATACACATTCTGTCTGGCTAGAATCATTAGCATAGACTTAACAATAATGGATCATGTATGAACAGAGCATTCTCTTATTGAACAGTTAAATCACAGAACAATTCATCTCATAAAAACACCGAAGTGTTCACATTGTGGCTTAAGGCCTCATACATTCTACCACCTTGTACAAATATCGCACATTCGCACATAGACAGAACATCTCAAGTTCAACATCTGAGAAGTTTAAGAAACTAGCATTCATTTAAAATATGAATGAAGTTAGGAAACTTGCCTTATACACAGCTACAGCTTACGCTAAACTGCTCATCCCAGTTCCTATGTAGGACATAAGAAAAACAACACATACACTAATTAGTCATGTATATTTGACTTATGCATTAGTTTGATTAACTTTACTTCTTAGGGTTCGCGTTCT
Organism: Panax ginseng; assembly: GCA_020205605.1. Classification (NCBI taxonomy): domain Eukaryota; kingdom Viridiplantae; phylum Streptophyta; class Magnoliopsida; order Apiales; family Araliaceae; genus Panax; species Panax ginseng. The sequence goes on from CM035134.1 coordinate 120,601,598, forward strand.
TGCAACCTAAGTTTACGCGACCACTTTCATTACCGTTCTATGGCTTCATAACATACGAAGATGTCTTACTTTTATGTTCATCATCTTTGATGTTTTACATCTTATCTTCTTCTTATTACTTCTCTAAGACTCAGCACACATTGCTTCTCTTCTAGTAGTCCATATGGTACTCTGAGTGGTTTCCCACAAACAACTAACAAACAAGTTCTCATCTCATCTACACTGCCCATAACAGTGAGTTAGATCGGTTTCTAGTTTTGTATATACCTTCGCTCTCTGAAAGAATTGTTTAGCCCAGCTCCCATATGTCAACTATCAAAGGTTACGATTGTACTACAACTTAACTTATCTTAACTTATACGAACTATTAAACTATATGATCGTTAAGTTAAGTTCTCATTCCTTATGGCTTCCTGGAAACTAAATGCCACACCTCAGTATTCACTCTTTATCGTCTAAGTAATACAGTCTTTTGTATACTCAGAGCGATCATTCCCTTTAATCCTTAACTCGGCTTCATTACGTTAAATGTTATTATCTTTAATTCAACTTCTTTACCGTTCACGGTTTAATCATTGATCTTCATCATCTTACGGTCAAACCATACACGGGGTGTAGGTTCTATCCGTTTAATATTTGCGTACCCTCAACCTTCACGTCGGTTAAAGTGTTCAACGCATACATTTTATTCTAATGTTCTCATCCGACTCACATTCGGCTTCCATTAATCTTATTACCGTTCATTACGGCTTTCTTAATACCATTCATATCTTACTTATTACTTTCGTTATCCATTACTTGAACCCCATGTTCATTAGTCATTCTTAATGTCCAAGCCATACCGTTCGTTGTATGCTAAGCATCATTCGTTTATCGCAGAATAAATATTATACACAACGTTTATACGCTTCACACTTATCTCTCACTATCATGACATAACATCAAAATGTTATTAATTACCCTCGTCGCTCAACGTTTAAGGAATCACAACTATAGCAATCCTCCACGTTCGTTTATCGTAACTACGATCCCTGGATATCAGATCCGTAATCCGCGTTTACATTCTTTCTCTTTTACTCTCATATAATCTTTTCGTTCGACCTTCATTAGAGGTTTAATTCACTTGTTTAAGTGTTATATTAGTTGAACATTATGGTCTTTATCTTCCCTTACGTTTCCCCCAAGAGTTGAGCAGTTAAAAGCTCTTCTCTGGCTTTTTTATTTACACCCAGCCAATGCGCCCTCTCCCATCAATCTCGCACCGCTGCACTAGTTTACAAGACTATGCCTCCCCTGCTCGCTGCAATCAATACCACCTTACAAGGCATGGTTGGCGCCGCGGCACTAAGCCCTAATTCTTGAAAATTTCTTCTAAGTGTTAACTTCATTTTGAGACGTTACTTCCCGATCTCATAACTCCTTCATTATAACTCGGAACGAGGTCATTCTAAAGCCATTCTCTTCCTTATCTTATGTACTTCAATACCCCATAGACAGAACTTCATTCTGAATCCGTTAACATGCCATTCGATTGGCTTGATCTTCACCCTTCGTTTATTTTATGTTTTTAACGCTCATTGTTCGTTCGTCCGAAATTCGGTCATCCGAACTCGAAATTCATTCATTCTTGAGTCCACGACTCACGTTTTCTATGTTCTCTTACATTCTTATGAAACCCTACACATTCGGGTTCATTTCCTAACTTTCTAATTCTCGTTTGTCTTTTACAAATTTTTTGCCATAACTTCGTTATAGCTAAGTTTTAATCCGTTCTTCATGAACGTTTCTACCATTCCTAACCAAGCAATATGCATCTAACTTATACGCGATGGTTTTAAACTTGTCTATTAACAACAAATATCCTACGATGGTTTTAAATTTGTCCATCAACAACGTTCTTTGTGTTCTTCGCATGTTCTTCGTTCGTTCTTCATTTTTAATCGATATTTTGGATTATGATTTCACTTTTTATTGGAATTTAATGTTATAGAATATTATTCCTTACTTATTTCATTTACTCATTCATATAATCCATTTGGATCGTTCTAATTCATTACGAATCTTATACTTCCTTAAGAAATTTATTTACTAAACTTCAAATTCTTATTTTCTTTATTTCTCATGATTTTCAACCCTATGAAATCATCCCTAACATCATATACTTCTTATTCTCATTAAGTTATGTTTTAAACATATAAAACTTAAAGAAAATCTAACATAGAAGTTAGGTTTTAATACATTTCCTCTTTATTTTTCTTCCGCTAGACAAAACTGGCGATTTTCTAGCTTTTCTATTTCACGAACATTTTTGATCCGATCAATCATTCTCATGCTCTTCCTTCTCCCTCTCCATCTGAATTCTCTCTCTCTAGTGTAGGATTTTCAAAATCCCATTTAAATGAAATAAGTTTCCTATTTCTAGATTTTCCAAAGCTAGGGAAAAATAGTCATTTCACCCCTAACCTCCTTACTTTTCATGACTTAAGTGTTAAGTTAACTTAGCCCTAAAGTCTACTTAGCCTTTAAGTTACGTGGTTCCGTCTTTCGGGTATTCGTCCGACAGTTTTAAAACTGCGATTCTCGGAATCCAAATATTTTTGGATATTTCGTCTTTCCTTTACTGATTAACTTTTATGTATTCTTCGGATTTTTGAAAAACTGAAAAACACTTTTTGGCATTAAGCATTTTTCTTCACGTTTTACCCTAACGTAGCTAATCGACTTTAAAGTACACAGCAGTACTTTTCATCATTTTTATTTCATTCGATTTCTGCACGTTTTTTGAGAAAAACTTGCATCGGCTTACTTAACTTTTCACGACATATTATCGTCAAATCTTTCAACGGAATGTCATTTTGACATACCGAACTCTCAGAACGGCTTAGGTTATTCAAACCCTAACCCTTAGGTTTCCTCGGGTGAATAGTGCATATTTCTTCTTTTTTCCTAGAAATATTTTTGTTCCCGAAAAATTTTCATTTTCATCTTGAAAATTCTTAATCGTTTAGCCTAGCTCGTAGCCAGAATCCTCCCGACTTATAATCATCCTAGGTTCTAGAACGATTAATAAATACATAACACATAATATTATTAATAAAAATTCATTTTATTAATAACTAATTCTTTAAACTTAAATTCTGGAAAAAACCAAATTTTTGGGGCGTTATGAGGAGGTGGTGGAGCAAAATAATCTCGAAAGTGCCTGCGCAAAGATGTCCATGAACTCGCTTTTCTTCTCGTCCTCTTCAATCGAACTCCAAAACCCGGAAGGTCGGGTTTCCTCACCTTCCGGTGAGACGGCCTTGAGAAGTGGGTTTTTGACGAAGAAGATCTAAATCATTTGAATGGGGGTTTAGGGATTTAGAAGAAAGAATAGCTGGTAGGAAACAGAATACAATGGTAGCCGATTTTGCTCCGTGTCTTTTTTTTGCTCCGTGTTTCATTCTCGCGTCTTTTTTTTTGCTCCGTGTTTTTGTAGATAGACAACGTTTTTTAAAAAAAGCGTTATCTAGTTAAAACCAAAAAAATGCCCTTTAAATAGATAACGTTTTTGCATATATATCTACAACGTTTTTATTTAAAAACGTTGTGAAAAAAAATACCACAACGTTTTTATAAAAAACATTATGGTTTAAGTGTTGTCTATTTAGTATTTTGTAGTAGTGACTCTCATCACCTGTCTTCACCTGAACCACCACAGATTATAATTAAATGACAATTCATATTTATAATCAAGTAAATCAATAGTCCAACTTTGCACTACAGGCCAAAGATATACAACTGAAAAACTAATAACCAACAGTCCATCTTTGCACTACAGACCAAAGATATACAACTATAAAACCAATAATGCTGAGACTCAGCTTAATAGTATCACGGCCACGAATTATCCATGCACTACGTGCCAAGGATATTTGTGTTTTCAATTACGATCATGATTATACCGAATAATCCCTGGTCATAATCATACCAAGTCCATCTATGCACTACGGGCCAAAGATGACTTTTACCACATCATTTGTAATATTACGGTCATGATTATACCGAATAATCCCTGGTCATAATCATACCAAGTCCATCTATGGACTACTGGCCATAGATGACTTTCAACACACTATAAGCATGAGAATGATGACAATAATATAAAGAATCAATCAAATGAGATAAATAATAAATATTAAAGACTTTAACAATATAATTTATCCAAAATTCAATAATGTCCAAATTGTCAACATGATCACCAATTTTGGAGTAAAATTCAAGAATAATATTATATAAAAAATGATTCGAATAATATTTCAACAAATATTTAACGAAGATAATAACATTATTATTATATTATAAACTCCATTTAATATTATTCATTATATAATAACATTAAATTCATTTACTAATATTATTAATCATTAAATAATATTTTAAATCAATGATTTCATAACACCTTAATCCAAATGTTATCAATCACTTAATAATCTCAAAATCTAATATTATTAATATTATAACAATATTTTAATCATTTCTTAAACTTATAAATAATTTATTTTAATTATTTATACTTTACTAATTAATGCATTTAATCATCCTAAAATGCCAAACTCATAAGATTTCATCACAAATAACCAAAACCCTCATCAAAAATCTGCATATACCTTATATAGGATTCTCAAGCCATAAAATCATATTTTCTAAAAATTTTTTTACTTCACATAAAATATTTAATTCATTTACTCATAACTAGTCCATTTTCATGAAAAATACCAATTCAGTCCCAGAAAATTTTCTTTTCTAGAATTTAGCAGAATATAGTCCCATATTGAACATATATTTTTCTCGAAATTTTTAAAATTCATTTACTATTTTTCATATGGCCAAAACTGCCGAATATTTAGACATTTATCATAAACTGTACTTTTATCCAAAAAATCCAAAATTTATAGGGTATACTGCTGTTATATATATGTACTCCCAATAAAAATTTCATCAATTTTGGAGAGAAATGAAGGAATAATAAGCTTCTATTTATAGTAAAATATAGTTTCGATAATTGCACGTTTTGGGGCTCAAAATATTACAGTACAATACCTTCAACTTTTCTTTCATTTTTAATTTAGTCCTGTAAGTATTATCAAACTTGCACCACCTCCCCTAATAGTAAATAATGTGAATCAATAGTTCAATCATGTGAATCAATAGTTATAATCAAGTGAAAATACTGAATTACGTGATAAGTACCTCCATCTATACCTCCATTTTTAACTTAGTCATGCAAGTATTATCAATCTTGCACCAACTCCCCTAATAGTACAAGAATGTGAATCAATAGTACACACATGTGAACAAATAGTAATAATCATGTGAATTAATAGCAATTAATTCCTCATTAATCCGATTAATTACCCGATAACTTCCAGACATCAATTAATATCGAAATAAATGTCGATTTTCACTAACACTAATAATTCCAACACAATGGAACTATCAATTTCATCTTTAATCAATCACGAACTTATTCATCATTAATATTATAACTCACAATATTTAACAACTAGGTCGTTCCCAGTGAAGAGGGGCTTCCGATAAGGATTTCTCCTTATCAAGCGCAATTAGATGACCAAACCTCTCCTCGATGTAACTTCTAGAAATTATAAATATTGCAATTGAATAATATGAATAACTTTGTTATCTCAATTATTGATTTAATAATATATCATATAATGCAGATGATACTGTGACAATAATCGAATCAATAATATGAGAGATATGATGGAACAATTACTGTAGCAATAATTGAGTATAACTGAGTGACTTATTACGTAAGCATCAATAATCAATATAAAGGTTACTACTATGCAACCACCACGCAGATATCGTACTTTTTACTACCGGGTAGTTCAAAAGTTTTAACAGTAACACTTTCGCCGTTATTTTTATTAACAGATAATTCTGTCGTTTTCTAACTACGACAATACTTCCGTTGTGGGGTCCACCAATGATTGTGTCATCGTACGGATATTCCCCGACAAAAAGAATATTCCCCAACCAATCAAATATTATATAAAAACTTGCATACTTTGCAAAATTTATAAATATTACCCACAACTATAACATTATATCAAATCCACACCATAATATTCAAAAAAATATTTTGAGAAATTTAAATCTTTATTCATAAAATTTGGGGTCTCACAATCTCCCCTCCTTATGAAATTTCGCCCTCAAAATTTACGTACGTACCTGGTATGCCGAAAAGGTGAGGATACCTTGATTTCATCTCAGATTCTAACTCCCAGGTCATTTCCTCCACATCGTGGTTTCTCCACAAAACTTTGACTTAAGGTATAACTTTAGAGCGTAGAATATGATCCTTTTTATCCAAGATTTTAACAGGTAACTCTTCATACATTAAATCTTCCTCTATCTCATCTGGTTCTAATTCAATAATATGGTTCGGGTCTTTCACATATTTACGTAACATAGATATGTCAAAAACATTATGAACACGAGACATACTTGGCGGTAAAAGCTTAGTCTATAGGCCACAGTTCCTACTCGATCGAGGATTAAAAATGGGCCAATGAATCGAGGATTGAGCTTTCCTCTCTTTCCAAATCTTGTAACTCCTTTCCATGGAGCAACACGTAATAACACATGATCTCCAATATTGAATTCCACGTCTTTTCGATGAAAATTAGCATAAATCTTTTGTCGATCTTGTGAGGTTTTTATACGTTGTCGGATTGTTTGAATATTTTTCGTAGTCATACGTACCAAATCCGGTCCCAACAACGTTTCTTCACCCACCTCATCCCAGCATACTAGAGAACGCCACTTTCTTCCATATAATGCCTCAAATGGAGCCATTCAAATACTTGCTTGATAACTGTTGTTGTAGGAAAACTCCACCAATGGTAAGAACTTATCCCAACTTCCCTTGAAGTCAAGGACACAGAGTCTTAATAAATCTTCAAGAGTTTGAATAGTCCTTTCCGATTGCCCATCCATTTGAGGATGATATGCCGAACTAAATCGTAAATCCGTGCCCATAGCTTTTTGCAAACTAACCCAAAATCTTGAAGTGAATCTTGGGTCTCGATCAGAAGCTATGGATACTGGCATACCATGCAATCTTACGATCTCGTTTATGTACATACTAGCAAGACGTTTAAGTGTAAAAGTTTCTCGTATCGGTAAGAAATGAGCAGACTTGGTTAATCTATCAACAATGACCTAAATCGCATCTATGCCTTGAGAAACATTGGGAAGACCAGTAACAAAATCTATGGTAATGTGCTCCCACTTCCATTCTGGAATTTCAAGTGGTTGTAATGGAACATTTGGCACTTGATGCTCCGCCTTGACTCGTTGACAAGTTAGACACCTTGAGATAAACCCCGCTATTTCTCTCTTCATATTGCTCCACCAAAATGTATGTCAAAGATAACGATACATTTTGGTACTCCCAAGATGGATTGCAAATAGTGTGTTGTGCGCCTCCATCATGATTTTATACTTCAAGTGAGAATCATAGGAACACAAAGTCTGGAGTTGACTCGAAGTATTCCTTCTTCATCGATTCTTGCTTCCGGAATAGTACCTTCTTGAACTTTCTTCTTCATACGCATCAACTCTAGGTCTGTAGTTTGAGCAGATTTAACTTTATCGATTAAAGTCGGTTCCGCTTATATATTCGACATCATCACATGGGTCCCTGGAGTCTGTAACTCTATTTCTATCCTTTCCAAGTTATACAAAATGGGTCTTTTCATTGACAATATTGTACTCGTACCCGTATATGATCTGCTACTCAATGCGTTAGCTACTACGTTCACTTTTCCAGGATGGTATTGGATGGTACGATCATAATCTTTCAACAACTCAAGCCATCGTCGTTGCCGCATGTTGAGTTCCTTTTGAGTGAAGAAATATTTGAGGCTTTTATGATCCGTATAGATCTCCACCTTCTCTCCATACAGGTAATGCCTAAGCGCAAAAATGATTGCTTCTAACTCTAGATCATGAGTAGGATAATTCCTCTCATATTCTTTGAGTTGTCGAGAGGCATAGGCTATGACTTTCCCATGTTGCATGAGAACACATCCTAACCCTTTGCATGAAGCATCATCAGAGATGACAAATCCCTCTCGAGCCGATGGTATTGTCGTAGCAAAATCGAAATGAGTCTCCTCTTGAGTTCTTGAAAACTCTTTTCACATTCCTTGCTCCAACCGAATTTTGTATCTTTTCGAGTCAGCTGAGTTAATGGAGTAGCGATTCACGAAAACCCTTCTATGAATCTTCGATAATAACCAGCTAAGCCGAGAAAGCTACGTACTTCGGTCACTAACTTAGGTTGTTCCCAGCTTTGAATTGTTTCAATCTTTGCCGAGTCAACAGATATTCCATGATTTGATATCACATGCCCAAGGAATGCAACTTCCTCAAGCTAGAACTCGCATTTCTTCAACTTGGCATAAAGCTTGTTTTCACGAAGCTTTTGGAGTATCAGCCTCAAGTGTTGCTCATGGTCTTCGTGGGTTTTGGAGTATATGAGGATGTCATCAATAAAGATGACCACAAAGTGATCCAAATATTCCTTGAATACTCTGTTCATCATATCCATGAAGGCAGCAGGAGCATTAGTCAATCCAAAAGACATGACTAGGAATTCATAATGCCCGTACCGAGTTCTGAAAGCAATCTTTGGAATGTCATCAGTTTTAATCTTTAACTGATGATATCCGGAACGAAGATAAATCTTTGAAAAAGAATTTGGCTCCTTGCAACTGGTCAAACAGGATATCAATGCGAGGCAACGGGTACCTATTTTTTATGGTGACATGATTCAACTCCCGATAATCAATACAAAGTCGCATACTTCCATCTTGCTTCTAAACGAATAGAACAGGCGCACCCCAAGGAGACGTACTAAGAAGAATGAAATCAAATGTCAAACAATTCCTGTAGTTGGGTTTTTAACTCCTGAAGTTCAATAGGAGCCATTCAATATGGGGCTTTGGAAATGGGTTTTGTACTGGACTCAAGGTCGATACAAAATTCAATTTCACGCTCTAGGAGTAGGCCAGGAAGTTCTTCAGGGAATATGTCAGGAAATTTAGTAACAATAGAAACATCATTCAAATCTGACGTATCTTTATTTAAATTCGTGATATGGGCTAAGAAAGCTTGATATCCATTTTTCAATAAACGAATAGCTTTATGACTTGATATGACAGTGATTGATTTTAGTGGTTTGGTTGCTTGAATTCGCATAATAGGTTGGTTAGGAATATGAAAGCTAACAACCTTACGAAAATAATTGATTTTAACATGATGAGTAGTTAACCAATCAACTCCTAAAATCACATCAAATGTAAGTATTTTAAAAGAAATAAGATCGACAGGTAACGTGCGGTTACCGATTTAAATCAAACAAGACTTATAAACCGTGGATGTAATGAAGGTTTCTCTGAATGGAGTTTCAACAGATAAGTCAAAGTCTAATTTCTCCGGTGTTAAATTTAAACGTTGAGCGCACGTAGGAGAAATAAAGGAATGGGTAGAACCGGTATCAAATAAAGTATAAACTTTGCTAGAGTTTATGATTAGCTTACCCGTGATCACCTCGTTCGGATTCCTCACTTTTTGGGAGGTTACAACAAACGCTCTCCCTTGAACTACCTGTTTTGTCTTGTCTGGGACACCCTTTGATGCCTCCATTCCAACTGGACTTGACTTTGGTGCATGATAAAATCAGGCTAGGTGACCTTCTTTTCCACAATTATAACATGCTTTGGACTGCATCGTGCAGTTTGGACTTATGTATCCTTCCCCTCCACATTTGTAACATACGACCGGTGGTCGTTCTCCTTCCTTAACAATGTGTGTCTTTGGTCCCGACGTCTTTCCATCCTTGTTGAATCTCTCTTCTTGAAATGTCCACTCTTATTGTCATGGCCATGATTACCAATCAAGTGATTATCATTTCGGCATGTTGATTCCTCCGTGTTTATCGTCACCGCTCGATGATCGCTACCATCGGTATTATCGACTTTTCGGTTTCTCTCTCTTGGTTGGGTTGACTCATTATCGCACCAATAATCGAGCCCTATTCACAACATCTCGAACACAAACACGGTTAGAGAAATTAGGTATCGACGTATCTCGGGTTTCAAACCTCTTAGAAACATCGCGTCATTCTCTCCTCATTATCAACCAAGTGGGACGCAAAACCGAGACAACTCGACAAACTTAGCTTCAGATCGCGCCACTGGCCATATTATTTTGCTCAAGCTTGTTGAACTCTACCTCCTTCATGTGACAAATACTTTCGTGAAAGTACTTGTCATTTAATGTACTCTTGGAACTTCTCCCAAAACATTTTAATGGGCAGTTGAGTACGCTTTTATGATTCCCACTAGTAATCGCCCTCTTCACAACATGAAGGTGGCAAAGGAACCTTTTGCTCTCTGAGCATCCCAAGACATCAAATATCTTGTTGATCGCTTTATCCAAGTCTCCGCTTTTAAGTGGTTTTGGCTCTCCAAAAACTCCAAAGTGGTCCCTGGCTCCTTGAATCGCTTAGCGGTGACCGTCCGAGAGTTATCAGTGTTTCCACCTGCATTTTGGACAGGAGCCGCTTTTGCCTGATGTTGCATGAATTGCATAAAGCCTCTGAACATCCCATTATTCACCATTTCATCGGTGTTATTGTTTACATGAGGATTATTGTCTTCCTATTGCACATTATCCTGGGCATTAATATGTGGTGACTCAACGGTCTCATGTGCTTCATTGTTTATCTCAATATTTTCGGATGCCATTTTCAAATACTGCCACAAAACAAGGGTTAATTAACATATCACATATTATCCCTATACTCTGACCGACCAATTAAATACCAAATAAACTTAGGTAGGTCATACTAGCGAAGGAATTCCCTGTCACTCCCCTCCTAGTTCTTGTCTCACATCTCAGCTAGGGATCATATCCCTAAGCTTTGATACCAACTGTGACGCCCCCAAAATAGGTATACATCACCCATCTTGAGTCGCCAAATACATGGTACAAAATTCAAATACAACTTAATTATACAACATTCGTAAAATATTTACAAAACATAATCTAAGAGTTTTAAGAAGAATATTGTCATCTAGACAATATCCACACTCAATGGAGTCCTCATTACATTTATTGTCACACTATTTAATGTAATAGTGAGGACTACTAATGCTATCATCCGGATCACTACTGCTCCTCGACTAGTCCCGCCACGCTCTCATTTCCTGAAGAGAACAGTGAAAGAAAGGGTGAGCTCAACTAGCCCAGTAAGAAATATTATGACTAAGATAATGTAGAATGAATTATCATTAGTCTTCAACAATGTTAAACTGATAAAATACAATTGACATCAAGTTTAACTACAGCAGAATAAAGAATCCATTAGAAGAGTCAAGTAAAGCATGATATCTACTATCTTCTATGATTTAAAATGTTTTCATAAATTTTTATCATTTGAGACTCAAATTTTAATAAATAAACCACATCATCGAGTCATCCCTGCACTACGGGCCAAGAATATTCATTAAATCATCAATGGTCATGACTATACCGAATAATCCCTGGTCATAATCATACCAAAAGCATCAATGCACTACATGCACATCGTGGACTTTACCACATCATTTATAACATTACGTGTCATGATTATACTTGAATAATCCTTGGTCATAATCATACCAAGTCCATCTATGCACGTAAGCTAAAGATGACTTTCATCACAATATAAGCATTAGGATGATGACAATGACATAATAATTCAATAAAACAAGTTCAAGAATAAATTTTAAAGATTTATAAGTTAATTTATCTTGAAATTAATTACGTCCAAATTGTCAACATGATACTGCTTTGTGGAGTAAAATTCAAGAATGCTCAAAAGAATATTTCCATGAATAGATACCGGATGAAGCGCAAATATCAAGGATATTCTACTAATTTCATGGAGTATAGAAGCCAAAACTTTAACCAAATGAGTATCATAGAATATATGAAATTGCAAATGGATTTTCACCCATTATGCGGTAATCACGAGATGATCATTTCCACAATTTAATAAGGAATGAATACGAAGGATCATTCACCATGTATGTGATAATCCACATAGATAAAAGTTATTCCAATGTAATAATAAAGAATGGAACCAGTCATGTAATCCGCATGTATAGGATATTCCAAATGTAATAATAAAGAATGGAATAATAGAAGAATTCATCATGCATGCGATAGACCGCATGCATAAAAGTTATTCCAATGTAATAATAAAGAATGGAACCTGTGTCTAGCGTAATCCGCGACAAACAGGATATTCCAATGTAATAATAAAGAATGGAATAACAAAGAATTCACCATGCATGCGATAGATCACATGACACAAGTTATTCCAATGTAATAATAAAGAATGAAACTGTGTCTAGCGTAATCGCATGCAGTGCATGTGATATTCCAAAAGAATAATAAAGAATGGAATAACAGAAGAATTTCACCATGTATGCGGTACTTCGCATAGAAATGTTATTCTAACATAATAATAAAGAATAGAATAACAAAAGCACTCTTTATGAATACGAAAGAAATAATACCCCTTACCTTAGAAAGAAACTGGATACTGTAGTAGAGAGGTAGCAGACTTCTCTTCTTCTTTCTCTCTATAATTTCTCTCTATAACAATTGCTCTATAGCTTTAGTGAATTGGTGAGAAATGAAGGAAGAATGAGCTTCTATTTATAGGAAAATATAGTTTCGATAATTGCACGTTTTGGGGCTAGAAATATTACAATACAATACCTTCAACTTTTCTTTCATTTTTAATTTAGTCCTGCAAGTATTATCAAACTTGCACCACCTCCCCTAATAGTAAATAATGTGAATCAATAGTTCAATCATGTGAATCAATAGTTATAAAAATACGAATTACAATATAGTACCTCCATTTATACCTCCATTTTTAACTTAGTCATGCAAGTATTATCAATCTTGCACCAACTCCCCTAATAGTACAAGAATGTGAATCAATAGTACACACATGTGAACAAATAGTTATAATCATGTGAATTAATAGCAATTAATTCCTTATTAATCCGATTAATTACCCGATAACTTTCAGATATCAATTAATATCGAAATAAATGTCAATTTTTACTAACACTAATAATTTCAACACAATGGAACTATTAACTTCATCTTTAATCAATCACGAACTTATTCATCATTAATATTATAACTCACAATATTTAACAACCAGGTCGTTCCCAGGAAAGAAGGGGTTTCCGATAAGGATTTCTCCTTATTAGCTCAAAATTAGATGATCAAACCTCTCCTTGACAGAACTTCTAGACATTGTAAATATTGCAATTTAATAATATGAATAACTTTGTCATCTCAATTATTGATTTAATAATATATCATATAATGCAGATGATATTATGACAATAATCGAATCAATAATATGAGAGATATGATGCAGCAATTACTGTAGCAATAATTGAGTATAACTGAGTGACTTCTTACGTAAGCATCAATAATCAATACCGTGTGCTACTATGTAACCACGCCAGATATCAGATTTCTTTACTACCGGGTAGTTCAACAGTTTTAACGGTAACACTTTCGCCGTTATTTTTATAAAAAGATAATTCTGTCGTTTTCTAACTACGACAATACTTCCATTGTGGGGTCCACCAATGATTGTGCTATCGTACGGAATCCCCAACAAAAAGAATATTCCCCGACCAATCGAATATTATATAACAACTTGCATACTTTATAAAATTTATAAATATTACCCACAACTATAACATTATATCAAATCCACACCATAATATTTAAAAAAATATTTTGAGAAATTTAAATCTTTATTCATAAAATTTGGGGTATCACATCAGCTGCACCAGAGAAGATGTCGTCCAGACTTGAAGCAGAATGCAAGGAGAACCACGCCAAGCTGTTAAGTACATAAGATATTCAAGCTTAAAGACATCTTAGCAGCTCAGCACCAGCACCACCAACAACGAAAAGAAGAAGAAGCCAGGGCCTGAGGGGTCCTTGTCCAAAAGGACTAAATGAGCTTCCAAGCCTGCTGGCTTAAAGAGTTCCTAGGGAACTAGAGGAGTTCCAAGACTGCTGGCCTTGAAGGAATCTTAGTGATTCAGGGTGCTGCCCTTCCTTAGTGGAAATCCTACTAGTTGAACGCAGAAGAGTGGATTAGAAGCTTGAGTCACTGAATCATTTAAAATCCCTTATGTCTTTTACATTATGTCATTTACATTATGTTCCTAACTGCTATAACTGCTATGTATGTATTAACTGCTTACAACTTAAATAACTCTAAGAATAATGTCTGTATGATTATGAATATATCAATGAAGGGGCTCTTTTACCTATTCCTCTGTACTTGAAAAGATTCTTATGTTTGTCCTATGCCAATTCATTAGCAATACAAAATAAAAGTGAAAAGTATTTGAAATTAAAAGGATCTATTCAACCCCCCCTTCTAGATCTATTGTGTGCCTACTGGGAACTAACACTTTGCATGGCCCCCAGTGACATTCCCTATGTTGATCAAAAGGTAGTTGTGCACAGGCTGCATGTGGACCATCGGAGAAGCCGGTTTGGCAGAAGAGGAGGATTTTTTCTCCATAAAGACATAAAATAATAGATGAGGAGATAGCCAAGCTTCTGGTAGTAGATTTTATTTTTGAGATTGACTACCCCGAGTGGATGGCGAACGTGGTTCAGGTTCAGAAATAGAATGAGAAGTGGCAGGTCTGCATCAACTACACGGATTTGAATAAGGCATTCCCAAAGGACTTTTATCCCCTTCCACACATCAATCAGTTGATCGATGCCACTTCAAGGTATGCCTTGCTCAGTTTTATGGATTCTTTTTTGGGATATCATCAGATTTCGATGCATAAGGATGATACCCCGAAGACAGCATTCACTACTCATCGGTCGATTTATGCATATAAGAAGATGACTTTCGGATTGCTGAATAAGGAGGCCACATATCAGAAGATGATGAACTATGTGTTCGCGAAGCAATTGGGTCGGAGCATGGAGGTTTATGTCGATGATATGATTGTCAAGAGTATGTCAGTTTGGGGTCATTTAGATGATTTGGAAGATTTCTTCTAGACTATTTGACATTTTAAGCTCAGGTTGAATCCGACGAAGTGTACCTTCAGTTTGGGAGTAAGGAAGTTCTTGGGATATCTGATCAGCAATAGAGAAATAGAGGCGAATCTGGAGAAGATCACGGCTATTTTGGATATGAAGTCCCCCCAATCGTACAAGGATGTTCAATGTCTAACGGGTCAAATTGCAGCTTTGAGGAGGTTCATGTACAAATCGGTAGAAAAGTGTATGTCGTTCTTTAATATGTTAAAAGGGCCGAAGAACGAGAAGACCTTCCAGTTGACTTCAAAGTGTGAGGATGCTTTTAAAGGGATTAAGAAGTACTTATCTTCGACCCCTTTATTGGTGAATCATGTTCCTACGGAGCCCTTGTATTTATATTTGGCGACAAGTTCGATAGCAGTAGGCATTGTTTTAGTGTAGGAGATTGGGGGTAAGCAACACCCGATTTACTATATGAACCATGCCCTTAGGGATGCAGAAATAAGGTATCTGAATCTTGAGAAGTTTACCTATGCGTTGATAGTAGCCAGTCGAAAGCTTCAGCAATACTTCCAAGGTCGGTTAATAGTGGTATACACAGATCAGCCATTGAAAAATGTCTTGGGAAGACCATATGTATCAGGTCGGCTTACATCGTGGACAATGAAGTTGTCGCAATTCATACTAGAATATCGTCCTCAGACAGCAATAAAGGGTCAGGTCTTGGCTGACTTTCTAGTGGTGTGTTCGTTCTCCGAAATGTATGATAGCTTGGATTAGACAGGGGTCGCTCGGAAAGTCATGAGTGTTTAGACGGCGTGAATTCATGGACACTATATGTAGATAGGTCCTCTACTTTAGATGTCAGTGGGGCTGATGTTATTTTGACAAGTCCAGAGGGGTTCAAGGTATAGCAGGAAATCCGATTTGGGTTTAAAGAAACCAACAATAAGGTTGATTATGAGGTAATCTTAGCGGGTTTGCGTCTGGCGAAGAGTCTTGAGGTGTAGAAGTTGGTGATCTTCAGTGATTCTCAGCTAGTTGTCAAGCAGATTTCTGGGGAGTATGAGGCTCGGGGGGCAAGAATGGTAAAACATCTTGCAGAAGTAAAGGATTGGCTCCAGTTCTTCAGTTCGTTTGCTTTTCAGGGTGGGGACAGGTCTGACAATTCCATAATGGATGCTCTGGCCAGGCTGGCTACAATTTATGTGAGCACATTCAGTGGTTCGGTATATTTGGAAGTCTTAAATCAATCAAGTGTTCAGTATGCGGAGGTCTTGTTCATGGAGCGGTCGAATTGTTGGATGACCTCTTATCTTGATTATTTGGCAGAATGGCATATTGCCTTCGGATCGGATGTTAGCAAGAGAGGTCAAGCATAGGAGTTCAAATTTTGTGCTCATATATGGGGATTTGTTTCGAAGGGCCTATTTTTCTCCATTGCTTAAGTGTTTGGTTCCCTCCGAAGCGAAATATGTTCTTTAGGAGGTTCGTGAAGGAATTTGTGGTGATCATATGGCCACAAAGGCATTGGCGTATAAGGTGCTTCGGAAAGAATATTATTGGCCTACGATTTTCAAGGAGGCGATGGATTATGTGAAGAAGTGTTTGAAATGATAATTAAATAGTACTATTACCCATCAACCGCTAGAGGAATTGTATTCGATTTTGTCCCCAGTTCCCTTCGTTGTATGGGGGTTGACATATTGGGTCCGTTATCGAAGGGTTGACATATTAGAACTATATGTTATAAATACATTATCTATGTGACAATATGTATGTGGGTAAGTATTAAAATAATATACCATGAGCATATTGTAAACTAGTATTTTAATAAATGTATCAGTGTGATAAAATATACATGGATTATATGTATATTACATTTCCATATTTCATCTACTACTTTGAAATGTTAAAACATGTTGTGACATTAAGCTATAGTATATAGTTGATATGTAGCAAGAGTGAGAATTTGTATAACTATACATGATGGTTGAGTTAGTCCCAAAATGATTGTCCCAATTACCTCTCATTTCTCATTCACGTGTAATAGCAAAAGGCTAGCCTATTTCTTCTTCCAAGCTTCTAGCTAGTAATCATGGGAGGGGAGTGGTGTTCATGATGAAAATTACCAACCAATCTAACAACTCCTCCATAACCTTCATGCAATCCCCCAATCCATGAGTTTAAAATCTTGGGCAATGGCTTGGCATGGTTAATGAGTTTCCTATAAAATGCACACTTCCCTTCATCCTTTGTGTTGCTTGAATTATTGAGAGGTGCAATAGGGAGTGTGAGCTGCTGAGAAATTGAGGGAGTGTAATTATTGTGTTGAAGAATTCCATTAAGCTTTAAGAGGTATAATTCTACTTTGATATTCTTGAGCTTGAGTTTTGTCAAATTCTAGAATTTGTTGGATTCTCTGTTAATTGATGTAGAATAGCATGACATTGTGTTATTTGAGTTGATACACATGTTTTGGAACATGGTAGCTGGTCTGGTTGCAGATGTAGCATCTCTTGTGTTAAGGCTATGCTTCTGCAGAGCCAATTTTTTTTTTCAATCTGTTCAAAGTGGCGCGGCCTCGCCACTTCCATAAGCTAATACCGCGCGGCCGCGCATGGTACTTTTATTAGATATTGATTTGAGGTTTCTGATTTGTTTTGAACATGCTATGATAGTTAGGTTAAGCCTATAAATGACCCTATCATGTGGTTAGATATTGTTTTGAACATGTGATGTTGTTTTAGCTTGATTTAAGCTAAGTTTTCAAGAAAACTTCAAGTTTTGGAAAACCTAGAAATTGTAAACTTGAATAATGCATATTCTGATCTTGCAAGCATGTTAGTATGGTTTTGAAATGTATGTCGGACATACTAACTTAAGTATATGAATTTCATATTGAAGCATGAGCATGTTAGGCTTATTAGTAAGTTTTACTAAATGAAAATATGAACTTTGAACGTGAATGTTGATGTGCTACTTTGAAAGTTAGAATCTGATGATTATGAGCATTTTAGATGATACCCTTAGATGCACTCATGTATTATAAATGTATATATACCATGCTTAGGTATCGTAATTCAAGGAAATCATAAACGAAGCATATTTCAAATATAAACTTGATAAACTATGTACATTGAGTTAAGATTGTGAGCATGCTTATGTAGTTTAATTTGTGTATATGAGATATCATGATTAGATATGTTATGCATGTAGATATGACTAATAAGAATGCCTAGTGAGCCTTATGCATAGTAAAACTAGTTAAATGTGGCTTAGAACAAGCATGGATGAACTAGAACGTCATAACTTGTAATACATGACTAATCTAATGCAAACATGAGTTGTTGACCTGTGGATCATATAGTTTTGTTCAAACGATTAAACATAAGAAAATTATGAATTTAGCCTTTAAAGTCTTGAGTAAATGAGAATAGGTGGTGACCTATGATAATGTTATGATATGCAGTCAAACTTGGTTATCCACCTACTAACATGTGTGTATTGCATGATTATTTATGAAGGTATTAGCCATGTATGCACTGACCTTCTGCAGGAACAGCCAGCTCTGGTTTGAACTGAGAGCCGCGCGGCCGCGCGTCTCCTTAGTACAAACCAGGCGCGACCGCGCCAGTCTGCAGTAGGATCAATTTTCTGCTATTAATTTGTAGGAGTTGCATACTTGTATTATTACTCTAGCATGTATTATATGACCAGTACATGTCCAATGTGTTGAAAAGCAGGCTAAATGATATGAGTGAATGTTTAATGACGTGATTATAGACTTTCAAGTGATAAGTCCAAAAAGTATTTGCAAACTATAAAGCAGTGATTGAAGACTATGTTATTTGATTTTCATAGTGACTTACAAACTGATTTTGTGTTATAGTACGTAACGTATGAAATGAATTATGTGAAGAGTATACAACTAAGTTGGATGTTTAAGTATGCATTTAAACTTACATATCAAGCATGAGCACATTTAACTAATGAATATCCTATATGCGTATCACATTATGATAGGATTCGAAAGTGTATTGATAAGCGATATTTGGTAAACTACGCTTAAGGCAAGTTCCCTAAACTTACTCTAATTATTATTGAGCAAGTTTCCTTGAACTTCATTCTTGATTGTGCAAGTATCTGAACCATACTCTTATTGTGCAAGTATAATTGCATTCATTGTTCAACGAATATCGTAAGCTTATCTCTTGAATACAAGTTATATTACTTTCTCGTTCGAAAGAGCTAATATGCTTAAACCCTTATGAAAGTTGTTACTCATGTTAAACTTAGTATTGATCTTGAATATTGTGAAAGAGTCGATGCCATTTGATTTGGCTAGACTATATGCATGTTTATAAAAGTTGTCCAAACCAATTGATTGGTGCCAAAACCTTGAAAATTTAGTTAGACAACCCTTTTGGTAAAGGGAGTGTATGTTGTTGGAAATCCCAACACATGAATAAATATTATTGTGTTGTTATGCATAATGTAAAGTATTGTAGACTGATCATCTATAGTACTTGATATTTTTGGGCTATCAGTTTAATATATGTAACCCTAGTGGAAGTTCAATAGTCCTTAGTGACTGCTCGGTATAAATTGTTATTCAGTTGGATACCTTGATAGTCGTTGAATTCATATACATCTGTCGATTTATATTAAATTATCATTCCTATTCAAAGAATTGCTGACATTTCTTATACATGATATTATTCTAACACTTTGAACTATCCTAGAAATGACACTTCGATATTTCAAACCTTGTGATATTAT
This sequence comes from Panax ginseng, assembly GCA_020205605.1. Lineage (NCBI taxonomy): Eukaryota > Viridiplantae > Streptophyta > Magnoliopsida > Apiales > Araliaceae > Panax > Panax ginseng. The sequence continues at coordinate 120,621,554 of CM035134.1, forward strand.
ATCCTACACCCTTGTTGTATATAACTTGCTGGGCAATTTGTGTTCATCCTTGCTTATTTAAAACCTTTTAGTTAAGGAGGAACAGGGAGGTGTTTCTGGAACAGACAAGGGCAAGGGAAAGGCTACCGACTAGCTTGTTCCTTTATGTTTAAAAACTATTATGTTATGTTAAGATTATTTGCAGACTATGTTTAAACTTAAGTAGGATTATGTAATAGGTCTTCATTCGATACTATTATGTAATCTATTAAGTAGTGTAGGTTGCGAGACTTGGTGGAATAATTATAATAAATCATTGTACATTATTCTAATTTAGATTTTTCGTTGTGAATGAATGTTATTTAGTTATTATGGTGTTACCATGAGAACGTGATGAACTGGATTCGAGTGACTAAGTGGAGGTCCGAATTTGGGGGCGTCACAACGAAGCAAGAATGTTTAAAATTTTTGAAGGAATTCGTAGTTTTCCGGTTCAGTATTTGTTTGGTGGCGATTTCGGATAACGATTGACAGTTTGTAGGCTCAAAGTTTGAGGCATTTTTACAGGAGTTGGGAATTCAGCATCGAAAGACTTCAGTAGCTCATCCTCAATCAAATGGCAAAGTCGAAGTGACAAACAGAACTTTGTTGAACGGTATTGTGAGACCCCAAATTTTATGAATAAAGATTTAAATTTCTCAAAATATTCAAAATTATGGTGTGGATTTGATATAATGTTATAGTTGTGGGTAATATTTATAAATTTTGAAAAAGTATGCAAGTTGTTGTATAATATTCGATTGGTCGGGAAATATTCTTTTTATCGGGGAATATCCGTACGACGGTACAATCATTGGTGGACCCCACAACGGAATTATTGTCCGATTAAGAAAATGATAAAAATATTTTATGAAAATAACGGCGGAAGTTTTACCGTTAAAACTGTTGAACTACTCGGTAGTAAAAGTACAGTAATACGCGTGGTTGCATAGTAACACACGGTACAGATTATTGATGCTTACGTGAGAAGTCACTCAGTTTTGTTCAATTATTGCTATAGTAATTGTTGCATAGTATCTCACGTTATTTGATTCAATTATGGTCGATATTTGTATATTATTAAATCAATAATTGAGACGACGAAGTTATTAATATTATTATTTACAATATTAACGAAATTAGTAAATAGGATTTTATGGCTTGGGAATCCTATATAGGGTATATGCATATTTTTGATAAGGGATTTGATCATTGGTGATGAAATCTTATGAGTATGGCATTTTTGAATGATTAAATGCATTATTTGGTAAAGTATAAATAATTGAAATAAATTATTTATAAGTTTAAGAAGTGATTAAAATATTGTTATAATATTAATAATATTAGATTATGAGTTTATTAAGTGATTTATAATATTTGGATAAATTTAAAGTATTTAATATTTATCCTTGTTTTCGTTTGATTAATGCTTATATCATTGTCATCATTCTCATGTTTATATTGTGATAAAAGTCATCTTTGGCTTACGTTCATAGATGGACTTGGTGTGATTATAACCAGGGATTATTAGGTATAGTCATGACCGTAATGTGACGGATGATGTGGTAAAAATCATCAGTGGCCTGTAGTGCATTGATGGACAGTTTTTGGTATGATTATGACCAGGGATTATTCGGTATAGTCATGACCATTGATGATTTAATGAATATCCTTTTCCCGTAGTGCAGGGATGATTCGATGATGTGGTTTATTTATTAAGCTGAGTCTCAGCGATTAAGTTGATGAAAAACTTTTTAAATCATAGAAGATAGTAGATTTTATTCTCTACTTGACTCTTTTAATTGATTGCTTGTTCTGCTGTAGTTAAACTTGATGTCTTTTGTATTTTATCAGTTTAACGTTGTTGAAGGCTAATGATAATTTATTCTGCATTATCTTAGTCATAATATTTCTTACTGGACTAGTTAAGCTCAGCCTTTCTTTCACTGTTCTCTTCAGGAAATGAGAATATAATTTGGGGACGAGCCGGGAGCGGAGTGACGGTCCAGATGATAGCATTAGTAGTCCTCACTATTCTGTTAAATAGTGTGATATAAATGTAATGAGGACTCCTTTGAGTGTGGATATTGTCTAGATGACAATATTCTTATTAAAACTCTCAATTTATGTTTTGTCGTATTTTACACGACTGTTGTATAATTAGTTTGTATTTGTATTCAGTACCTTGTATCTGACTACCCAAGATGGGTGATGTATACCTATTTTGGGGGCTTCACAAGTATAAAGAGGAGACTCAATGAGGTGAAAGGAAGATGGCCCAAAGAGTTTCTTAGTGTGTTATGGGCTTATCGGACTACACCGAGGACTACAACAGGAGATTCGTCATTCAGACTGGCTTGATGCCTTGGTTCCTGTAGAAATTGGTTCGACTTCACTTCGGGTCAGCCAGTTGAAAGAGTTATACAATGAGGACGGTATTCGCGTCAACTTGGATTTATTAGTAGAGGTCAGGGAGGCTGCACTGGTAAAGTTGGCATGTTATCAAAAAAGAGTTGCTAGACATTATAACAAAGGTGTTAAGCTCATGAGATTTGGAGTTAGCGACCTTGTTCTTCGGAAAATAGAAGCCTCTAAGTGTGAGGATCAGGGGAAGTTGATGCCGAATTGGGAAGGCCCTTACGAGGTAATTGAAGTATCAAAACCAGGAACATACCGGCTTCGAGCGATGGATGGGTTAGAAATTAAGAATACTTGGCATGCGAGTCGTTTTCGAAAATAGAATCAGTAGATGCAGTACAGTTGGTGGATGTGGGTGGTGCAGGGATGGTCGAAAGGGGGATGGCGCATGGGTTCTTCACTGGTGGATGTGGTGTTGGTCGGAGTTTGAGAGGAAGCCATTAGTCAAGCTTGGGAGGATAACAACCGGGAAGAGAATTTTGCTAGGGGGGGGGGAGAGGTTTGAGATTCAAATGCAGCCAAGATTTGTCTATTTTGGGAAAAGGGTTGTTTTGTTTGAGAATTAGAATATGACGTGATGTTTTCTTTCAGTGATGTCCGAATACCGAGGGACGACTCATTAATGGGCGTCATGGTGGGGCACATTGGTGGAGTTGAAAGGTTGGATTGATGAATGGGCTTTCAAGGTTTTTGGGCTAGATTCAGTTCATTATTAATCATTGGGCCGTGTCTGAAGTACTCTTCCATTAAATATTTTATTTGAATGGAAGATTGGGGGGCAATGTTGGGCCATGATTGTTTGGGTCCGGATTGTGTGGTGGGGTGCGATCCACATGAGGTTGGTTAAACTCAGGTAGGATTTTGTTTTTTTAGTTGAAGTATTTTAAGGAATCAATGATTCCTAATTATATTTGATTTCTAATCCCTAAGGAAAGTGTCAGGTACTAAACCGACTTCTTTTCCTTAAGGGAATTGTATTTGTTCCCATTAAGGTATCTTGCCTAATGAGGAGTTCCAATTCTATGCGGGGAAGGATTCTGTGAAGGTGGTGAGATCACTATAAATACAATATTTTACTCTAATTTTAAGGTACACACAATTATTATTTTTCTAGCACTAGAGCATTAAGTCTACATTGTTAATCTTATTCAGTTTATACTTATTCTCACATCGGAGCTATCCTCTGACGGTCCAAGTCGTCAAACCTTCGGTGTTTACTCGTTTTTATGCAAAATTAAACACACTTTAATGATTGGATCACGTTGATGGATCTTGACGCTTTAATGATTGGATCACGTTGATGGATCTTGACGTTAATAGATACTTTTGGTTCAAACACCTAGGCATTGACATGACTTCGGCAGAACCCCAGCTAGACAAATAATTGATGACTATAAAAATCCGATGAGATTTTTCCCGAAATCTTCACAAGTTAACACCTTTCCAGATTAGCTATAAAGCATCTAGAGTGGACAAGTGTCCTCAGCCTTGACACTTATCCCACCTACTTAACACTAAGCACCCCACTAAACCTTCTCTTATCCCAGTAGAATTAATTGTTCAAAATGAAGAATTAAGTGGATAAAAAGAGAATAAGTGGGACCCACTTGAACTTCGAGAACTCGGCAAATAGGTACATGCATGAAAACGTAATAGAGGTAATGCTACTTTAAACTATCAATTATTAAGACAACAACAATAATTTATTTGATTTATTCATAGAAAATATGTTACATCAATACTCCAATAAATATATGAGTTTGGAGTATTTGAGATAAGTACAAATATTAAATTATTTATCTTAAATTTAAAGAAACATTTATCATAATCTTAACAGTAGCTAACACTTATCTAAATATTAGTAAGATAATATTAAAATTAATAAGAGCTTATCTTCATCCTCAATACTCCCCGCAAACCAAATGCTTTGATGAAGTAATTTGAGTTTGTATTTCAACTTGTCTCTGTCCAAAAACGAACTCAAAAAACCACATCTCATGAAGAAGTTGTCGACTGAACTCAAGAATGTACTGAAATAACTGTAGTACATTCAATAAAACAAGTGTTTTTGATTCATAGCAGTTCTCACTATATTAAGTTTTAGTATAGTAACCAAAAAACTGTAAAAAAATAATTATGTAATCTCATATTCTTAAAAACAGTATTAAATATGGTTGTTGAACTTGTTGTATTCTATAAGTGTCTTTTATATTTTTAAAGAGTCTTTAAGTCTTATTCTAGAGAACTCTATTCTTAGATTAAATAAGAGATTGTTGTAACCCATGAAGGTGGAAGAAAAGAAGTCCAGTTATTAATAAAGAAAAAAACTATTCTGCAAGAGTAGCAGCTCTACAAAGCCTATTGTACTTATCTTCTTTCTAATAAAAATTTAGTTTAATCAATATCCTTTAAATTCCTGATTCTGCTCATTGTGCTTTGGTTTGCTTCAATAAATTTGGTATCAAAGCTTTTTTTTATAAAAAAAAAATCATATGTTGCTATCACGAGTTCAACTTTAGTCCCTTGTTTGCATATTCTCCAAGTCAAATCCCTATAATTGAAGGGGAACACTATGAGTACAGGAGCAGTAGTCAAATGAAAACCTTTTTCATATCTCAAGACCTTTGGGATATTATTGAGATTGGCTATGAAAAAACACCTGAAACTAGAGATTGGTCACAAGCACAACAAGAGTTGTACAAGGAGAACAAAAAGAGATGCCACAACACTTTGATTTATACAGCAGGGAGAAAACAAATCAATTTTTTTTTATAATTTTAGAGTCAAGAAAGCTAAAACTACATGGGAGATTTTGCAAAAAGAATTTCAAGGATCTGCCAAGGCCATTACTTTAAAACTTCAGACATTATAGAGAGATTTTGATAATCTGTCAATGAAAGAAAGTGAAAGCATTCCAGAATTCTCTTCAAGAGTTGCTGAAATAGTAAATCAAATCAAAGGTTGTGGTGATACCATTCAAGACAAGAAGGTGATTGAGAAAGTTTTGAGGAGTCTTCTTCCAAAATTTGATCATGTTATCGCAGCCATAGAAGAATCCAAAGATCTGTTCAAAATGTCCATACATGAGTTAACAGGTTCACTCAAAGCTCATGAATAGAGGATAATAGGTCCTCACATCAACCCGTTGAGCAAGCTTTTCAATCCAAATTGAGAATTTCAAAAAAGAAGGCCAAAAGGCCAGATCTTGAAAAAAATCAAATAAAAATTTCAAGAATGAATCAGCAACTGCTTGGAAGAGGAAGAAGAAAGAAAACTTACAGTCACAACTCAAAGAAAGAAAGAAGCGGAAGCTAGCTCACATCAAAGTTTCAATAATGCAAATTCTCAATGTATCATATGCAAAATATCTAACCATGAATCCCAAGATTGCATATTTAAATGTACAAAGATGTTGAGTGCCTAATCATTCTTAAAGGGACTGTTGGTTTCAATATAAGAAGGAGCAAAATGAATCTAAGTTCACAAAGGATAGTGATAATGAACACCTATTTGACTCTTGCTTGCTTACTAAAAGTGAGTAACGTAATTTATAGTATTTTTACAGCAGTTGCAGTAGCCATATGACCGGAAATAAAAACTTCTTTGTAGAACTTGATCAAAGCTTCACTTCTCAAGTAAAGTTTGTAGACGAAAAGTTACAGAAAGCTCTTGGAAAATGTGTTATTACTGTCCACACCAAAGGAGGTAAAAACATATTATTGATGTTCTTTATGTGCCAAATTTATCTGAAAATCTCTTAAGTGTTGGTCAATTATTAAAGAAAGGCTATTCAGTTATCTTTGATGATTGCAAATGCAAAATTGATGACAAGAAAAATAACTTGACAGTAACAAAAGTTGGGATGTCTAAAAATATGATGTTTCCTCTTGTCATAACTATAGAGGAAAACCTTGCTTTAAAAAGTGAAAGTCTAGATATATCCTACTTGGGGCACTTGAGATATGGGCATTTAAATTACAGGGGTGTGAAATTGTTGAAAGAAAAAAACATGGTGGTTGGATTGCCTGCTATAAATAATATTCAAAGAGTTTGTGAAGGTTACGTCTATGGAAAAATGTATAGACTTCCATTTCCAAAAACCTCATGGAGAGCTAAAGCCCTTTTAGAATTGGTACATTCTGACATATGTGGTCCTATAAGGACTCCATCTCTCAACAATAAGAGATATTTCATTCTCTTTGTTGATGACTATACAAGAATGATGTGGTTGTACTTCTTAAATGAAAAATCAGAAGCTTTCTCAACCTTTCTTCAATTCAAAGCTCTAGCAAAAAAGCAAAGTGGCTGTCAAATAAAAACTTTACGGACAGATCGTGGTGAAGAATTTATATACACACCTTTCATGAATTACTGCAAGGAGAATGGAATTCAAAGGCAGCTCACTTGTAATACCCGGTAAAATAAATAAATAAAAAAATATTGAATAATAAAAATTATTTTGTTTTAAAATATATTGTTTGGACTTTGTCATTTATTTGGGTTAAACTAGTTATTTAATTTATATGGACTAATAAATATTAATAAGTGATGGATAAATTAAATTGGTAAAATTGGGCTTTAAACTAAGTGAGTCTAATTTATAATTGTGTAATTTTAAAATTCTATTAAAATTTGGAGTGTTAATAAATATATTAATTAATAAAATTTGTTTTTAAGTGAATAAATAACGAAACCTAATCTTATTTTCATTATACAACTTGAGAAAGAGAAAGAGGAGGAAGCCGCCTCTTATTGTATTTCTAAGAGAAGTTGCGTATCAGAATAATAAGAAAAGAACACAGGTTTGTTTTTTTTTCATTTTGTTAACTTTCTGTATATCAAGTGTTACTATGTTTTTAGTTTCTTTTAATTTACAATGAAGAATTGAAAAGTGTACATGATTGATCCCTAGGTATATCAGGTTTACTTTTTCCTTTCAATCAAGGCAATCTAACAATTCTATGCATGGTCTTTAGTATCATATATATATATATATATATATATATATATATATATATATATATATATATATAATAATAATCTTGATTGGTCACAATAAAAAATGATTAAAAGATCAATTATAATTTAATTTGGATTTGTATCATAACACTGATGTAAATTAAGAAATAAATTCATGTTATTATAAATTATAGTTATTAAGTAACTTATAATTATTATTATTTTGTTTAATTAGTTCGAACAGAAGGAATTTAACGAACTATATTAGTATAATAATTTTGGGTATTACATCGCTTAATCTAGATACCGATTCCGTACTCTTTCAGTGATACTCTCGTTACATTTGATTCGTTCGTTTTGTTCTTCGTTTTGAGATCGGTTATTATTCTTGATTATTTCTTGTCAAATTCATTGTGATAGTTTTGTTTTGACGTTTATATTAGAACTCATATTTGTACTCTTTCGACTAGTGTATCATGTCTATAAATTTATTTTGATATTGTAGTAATGTACATGTTAGTATATTTTTGGAGACTTGTGTTGATGATTTGTTTTAGTTTAACATGTACATTTTAGAACCCCTTTATGTTGTTATTCTTTCGCATGTGTTGTGACATTATATACTTGTTAGAAATACCGTAGGTGTAAGACCCCAACTTTTATGAATAAAGATTTAATTTTCTCTAAATATTATTTTGAGTAATAAGGTGTGGATTTGATATAATGTTATAATTGTAGGTAATATTTACAAATTTTTCAAAGTAAGCAAGTTGTCATAAAATATTCGTTTGATCGGGGAATATTCGTTTTATCAGGGAATATTCGTACGACGGCACAATCATTGGTGGACAGATAAGTAGGTTTATACCTACTTATCCGGTATCTGTTACTTAAATTAGTTGTTTAAACTCATGTTTCTTAGTTACTCTTCATGAATTTTGTGTTTATTTTGTAGATAATATGCTTGGGAGCTGTGTGAGCGACTATTTGAATGAGAACGCAAGGAAAAGCAATTCGGACATCGTTTGGGCTTTCATGTTCATTTCTTGTTCTTGTCTTGGAACTTGGATTATGTTGTAGAACTTCTTCTTAGCTTTCCAGAACATCTTGAATTATTCCAATCGGAGTTCGGATGCAAGAGTTATGACGGACATTGAACTTCAATGTTTTGGGTGGCCATTTGCATAGCAGTCGCTTCCAACCCAATTTCTACATTTATCAGTCCATTATTTCTCAATTCTCAAAGAATGAAAGTTGTATAGCTCGTCGAGATCTTCGATTTGATAGGTGGAAGGCCCCGTAACTCCTCCTAGGTCAAAAGTTATGACTGTTTTACTAGAGGACACTACAATAGAAATTCTTTGGCGCGACTCGCGGATTTCTAATGCATTTTGGGCGCGGCCGTGCCAGTCCTAGACCAAAAAAATTCCATATGTTACTTGAGCGTGGGCGCTTCCAACTCAAGGCCATTCTCAGCGCGGCCGCGCCACTTCGAAAGTTGACCAGAGCTGAATTTTTCACTAAATAGTGCAATTGGAGCGTAACTTGGAGGAGGGTCCAATTAGGGCTTATATATAGAAGAGATATCAGTATGTAAAAAGGGGATTCCACCCTTGGGGGATCAATCTAGATTATATATGCTCTTTTCTTCTCTTTCTTGGTTAGATTAGATTAGAACCCTAGATTAGATTAGAGTTGAAGATTGAAGCAATTGGAGAGCATAGAAAATTCAGAATTGGAGCAAGAGAGATCAGATTTGCATTCCCAATTCCCTAACTTCTCTTTACTTCTATCTTTATTTCTCAATGTATAATCAATTATGGATTATGGATTTTGATTCTATGATGAGCTAAACTCTATTTTGAGATTACAATGGAATCTATTGCCTAGTTTATGTCGATATACTTCATTGTTAGTCTTATTGATTGTTATGAGATTGTCTATTAAGTTTCATGCTTATTTGCTTAGTTGATTGGCCATCAATTACTGTGATAATCCATATAAACTTGAAAAACGAAGTATGGCTTTAGATCTTATCCTGATAGCTTGTGTTTGTATGTTCTGCATGGTGATGGAATGTATGATTCGTGCTTAGGAGAGACATATACTGAAGCATCATTCGTAGTCAATTGAGAACTTGGGCTTAAACCCTATTTATTTGTAAATCACATAGACATATACTGGTTTAGGTAATGTAGGTATTCATGTGTATTCTATCAATTGTGGATTATATTTGATATGGGTATGGTACATCGAGAGATGGCCATGTTTCACTTTCGTGTTCTCGACTAACAATCCAGTTCAATTAATTTGGCTTAACAGGAAGTGTGTTGATTTAAGTGATTCAATAGGTGAAATTGTAATCTCAAGTCTTCATTATCTAGTCTCACTCTAGGGATAGTTAGGCTTATTTAATTTCCTAGTTTGAATATATATGTATCAAATCAATCGTTTAAATAAGATTAAAATGGTTATGGGCTAGTGCTTAGTGAACTTTATTAGTTAATTCTCCGTGAGAACGATAATTTACTTACTCTTTATTACTTGTTGACCGTGTATACTTGCACGCAGATATTGATCGGTAAAACGACCAACAAGTTTTTGCGTGCCCGAGCCAAGGATTTTCTATTGCAGTGTGCTCTAGTAAAATGGCCATAACCTTTGATCCAGGATGAGTTACAGGGCCTGCCACCTATTAAATCAAAGATCTCGACGAGCACTACAACTTTCATTCTTTGAGAATTGAGAAATAATGGATGGATGAAGGTCAAAATTGGGTTGGAAGTGACTGCTATGCAAATGGCCACCCAAAACATTGAAAATGTCATAACTCTTGCATCCGCACTCCGATTGGAATGATTCTAGATGTTTAGAAAAGCTAAGAAGAAGCTCTACAACATAATCCAAGTTCCAAGCCAAGAGCATGAAATGAACATAAAAGCCCGAATGATGTTCGGATTGTTTTTCCTTGCGTTCTCATACCAATAGTCGCTCACACAGCTCCCAAGCATATAATCTACAAAATGAACGCAAAATGCATGAAGATTAACTAAGAAACATGAGTTTAAACAACTAATTCAAGTAACAGATACTGGATAAGTAGTTATAAACCTACTTATCATGGACCCCATAACGGAATTACTGTCGGAGTTAGAAAAAGACAGAAATAACTTTTTATAAAAATAATGGCAATTGTTTTACCATTAACTGTTGAAATACCTAGTGATAAAAGTACAGTACTATGTGTGGTTGCATAGTAGCACACGGTATTGTACAGTATCTTTGATTATTGATGCTTACGTGAAAAGTCACTCAGTTTTACTCAATTATTGTAACATTAATAGCTTCATAGTATCTCACGTTATTAATTCAATTATTGTCACAGTATCATCTGTACAATATTTTATATTATTAAATCAATAATTGAGATGATAAAGTTATTCATTTTATTATTTGTATTATTGGCGATGTCTAGAAAATTCTGTCGAGGAAAGGGGTTTGGTCACCTAATTGCGCTCCAATAAGGATAAGTCCTTATCGAAAAGCCCCATCTTTCCTGGGATGATCTTGTTGTTAATATTGCGAGTTATAATATTAATGATGAATAAATGTTATTAAAAATATATTTTGTGAAGCCAAGTGAATTGAGATAAATAGTGGAGATTTTTATGAAGTATTTGTTGTAAATTTGGCTTATCACATGGACCCCCACTTTCTCGTTTTTTAAAATTATTGGGAGAAAGTTATATATATATGGTCCGGATCTTAAACTCACCCCTTATCTAACATACCTTGCTCACCCCTCTTTAGCGAAGGACCGGGCGTCGATTCGGTCCATCACTATATGTTCAATCCGTTGCTATATGTTATCCGTCGCTAAAAGATGACGGATCAAACATATAACGACGGACTGAGTCATCGCCAGGTCCGTCGCTAAAGGAGGGTGAGCAAAGTATGTTACATAAGGGGTGACCTTAAGATCCGGACCGTATATATATATATATATATATATATATATATATGCAAAACTGATTAGGTCTGGACTCCTGGATTTTTTTAAAATTCAGACCTTTTTTTGGCTCTTTTTTAAACAACTAATATTTTTTTTAATATTTTATGGAACTGGAATTTTTTCATAATACAGTATTTTGGGCGTGATTTGGATACATATAACAAAGCGATGATCGGATTGCATGCAATTTGTTTTGTTATATATATATCCAAATCACGCCCAAAATACTGTATTATGGAAAAATTCCAATTCCATAAAATATTAAACTTTTTTTTCTAGTTATTTTAAAAAAAAGCAAAAAAAAAGTTCGTATTTTAACAAAATGCGGGAGTCCAGACCTGATCCGCTCCCTATATATATATATATTATGTAAGTTTTGATTTAAAATAAAATAGAATATATTATATTTTATTGCATAGTATTTGCATAGTACTACATAGTGTTGCATAGTACTGCATAGTGCTGCATAGTAAAATCAAAATTTTCTTTCAGTTTTTGCCCGTGAATTCGCGCCCGTGATTCCTACTGTTGGTTCGTGATTCTCTAATTCAAATAGTATCCTGCCATTCTCCTATAAATAGGATGCTCAGTTTAGAAATGAAAATCATACTAGAATTAGAGAATTCTTCTTGTATAATATTGAGCGTATTTCTTTTGAGTTTAAGGAAGCTTTGAGTGTAGAAAATAGTACAAGTTTTTTTCAAGAATATCTCTGCCATACCAGTCAGAAATACTCTCCTTTTAAGGTAAGAGATATTATTTTTGTTTAATATTCGTAAGAAATAATATTTTCTTCCATACTCTATAGTATGTTAGTAATATTATTTCATTTCATATTCCTAATTTTACACTTATGTTGATAAGTATTGCTTCTATACTCCTTGAAATTAATAAAATATCCTTAAAATTTGCGCTTTATCTAGTATCATTTCACAAGAATATTTTTCTGAACATTCTTGTTAAATTTTAATCTTTTCATGCTGGGGTACTATTCATTGGGTACTATTCATAAAGTACTATTCACTTGGGTACTATTCACCCAGGGTACTATTCACGACAAAAATTGATTCTTTTCTGTCCAAATTATTTTTGATACATGAATATTATTCTTGAATTTTACTCCACAAAGTAGTTATCATGTTGACAATTTGGACATTTTTAAACTTTGGATAAATTAAAAATCTTTAATATTTATCCTTAATTTCGTTTGATTGATGCTTATATCATTGTCATCATCCTCATGCTTATATTTTTATGAAAGTCATCTTTGGCCCGTAGTGCATAGATGGACTGTTGATTGGTATGATTATGACCAGGAATTATGTATCGGTATAATCATGACCTATAATATTACAAATGATGTGGTAAAAGTTCTCATTGGCCCGTAGTACATTGATGGACAGTTGTTGGCATGATCATGACCATTGGTGATAATAACGAATATCCTTAGCCCGTAGTGCACGGATAATTCGTGGATGTGATACTAATGAATATCCTTGGCCCGTAGTGCATGGATAATTCAGTGATGTGAATTATTTTTTGAACCGTGTTACAGCGATAAAATATTGATGATGAACTTTTAAATCATAGTAGATAATAGATATCATGCTCTACTTGACTCTTCCAATGGATTATTTGTTCCGCTACAGTTAAACTTGTTATATATTATATTCTATGAGTTTAACATTGTTGAAGACTAACGATAATTTATTCTGCATTATCTTAGTCATAATATTCTTTACTGGGCTAGTTGAGCTCACCCTTTTATTTCATTGTTTTCTTCAAGAAATGAGAATATAGCTGGGACTAGTCGGGGAATGCAGTGATGGTCCAGATGATTTCTATAGTAGTCCTCACTATTCTATAAAATAGTGTGATAATAAATGTAATGAGGATTTCATTTGAGTTTGGATATTATCTATGAGACAATATTCATGTTAAAACTCTCAGCTTATGTTACACGAAAGTTGTATAATTAAGTTTGTATTTGTATTTTGTAAATTGTATTTGGCGACTCAAATTGGGTTGTGTATACCTATTTTGTGGGTGTCACAGTTGTTATCAAAGCTTAGGGATATGATCCCTGGCTCAGATGTGAGGCTAGAACTAGGAGGGGAGAGACGGGTAAATCCTTCACTAGTATGACCTACCTAAGCTTATTTGTTATTTAATTGGCCGGTCAGAATATAGGGATAATATGTGGTATGTCAATTAACCCTTGTTTTGTGGCAATGTTTGAAAATGGCATCTAAAAATGTTGAGATAAGCAATAGAGCACATGAGACTATTGAGTCACCACAGATTAATAACCAGGATAATGTGCATCAAGAAGACAATAATCCTGTGACGCCCCCAAAACAGGTATACATCACCCATCTTGAGTAGCCAAATACATGGTACAAAATTCAAATACAACTTAATAATACAACTGTCGTGTAAATTACAACAAAACATAAACTGAGAGTTTTAATAAGAATATTGTCATCTAGACAATATCCACACTCAAAGGAGTCCTCATTACATTTATTGTCACACTATTTAACAGAATAGTGAGGACTACTAATGCTATCATTTGGACCGTCACTCCATTCCCCGACTAGTCCCAGCTATATTCTCATTTCTTGAAGAGAACAGTGAAAGAAAGGGTGAGCTCAACTAGCCCAGTAAGAAATATTATGACTAAGATAATGCAGAATAAATTATCATTAGTCTTCAACAATGTTAAACTGATAAAATATAATAGACATCAAGTTAACTGTAGCGGAATAAGCAATCCATTAGAAGAGTCAAGTAGAGAATAAAATATACTATCTTCTATGATTTAAAAAGGTTTTTCATCACTTTTATCGCTGAGACTCAGCTTAATAAATAATCCACATCATCCCTTCACTACGACCAAGGATATTCATTAGTATCAAGACCACAAATTATCCATGCACTAAGGGCCAAAGATAATCGTGTTTTCATCAATTGTCCTGATCATGCCATAAAATAATTCATCTTTGCTCCCTTGGCCGAAGAGAATCCATAGCCATAATCATACCAAAAACTGTCCATCAATGCACTACGGGCCAATGAGGACTTTTTCCACATTATTTGTAATATTACGGTCATGATTACACCGAATAATCCATGGTCATAATCATACCAAATCCATCTATGCACTACAGGCCACAGATGACTTTCAACAAAATATAAACATGAGGATGATGACAATGATATAAGAATTCAATAAAACAAGTTCAAGAATTAATTTATCCAGGAACTAACAATGTCCAAATTGTCAACGTGATACTTCTTTGTAGAGTAAAATTCAAGAATGCTCGGAAGAATATTTCCATGAAAAGATACTGGATGAAGCGCAAATATCAAGGATATTCCACTAATTTCATGGAGTATAGAAGTCAAAACTTTAACCAACTGAGTATAATAAAGAATGAAATAACAAAAGAAATCACCAGGCATGCGATAGACCGCGCAGACGTGTTATTCCAATGTAATAATAAATAACGGAACCAGTCGATTTAAATTAAGACCGACAGGATGTTCCAATGAGAATAATAAATACGGAACAAAGTCATGCAGTAACGCGACATACATGATATTCGACGTAATAATAAAGAACGAAATAATAGAAGAATTTCACCATGTATGCGGTGACTTAGATAAACAAAGTTATTCAATATAATAATAAGGAATGGAATAATGGAAGAATTTCACCAAGTATAGGGTAGTCCACGTGATACAAAGTTATTCCAACAAAATAATAAAGAATGGAATAACTGAAGTTCTCTTCATGAATACAAAAGAAATAATATCCCTTACCTTGGAACAAACCTGGATATAGGAGTAGTGAAGTAGCATAATACTTTTCTTTCTTTCTCTATAGTTTTCTCTCTAGAGTTTGGTGAATTCATAAGAAATAATGAAGGAATGAACTTCTATTTATAGAAGAATGGTGAATAGTAACTAATTCATGAACGGTCAGATTGATTTACTTTTAAACAGAGATGATCCATATTGATTTACTGTAGTATTAATAAAATATTCTAATAAAACAAAATCTTTTAAATAAAATATAATATATTCTATTTATAGTCTAATACAACAAATAACTTTATAAAAGTATTGCATTTTTATATAAAAAGATTTTACTATGCAAACACTATGCATAATAAAATATAATATATTCTAATTATTATCTAATAAAACAAATAACTTTATAAAAGTATTCAATTTTATATAAAAATTTTTACTATGCAAAATACTATGCATACTAGAATATAATATATTCTATTTATAGTCTAATAAAACGAATAACTTTATAAAAGTATTTTGTTTTATATAAAAAGCTTTTACTATGCAAAATACTATGCATAATAGAATTTAATATATTCTATTCATAGTCTAATAAAATAAATAACTTTATAAAAGTATTCTGTTTTATATAAAAAGCTTTTCTGTTTTATTACATTAATAATACTAATAAAACAATATATATATATATATATATAAACTTTCGTGACTTCATAAAAAGACACCTCAATATATTTAACAACATTTATCATCATTATTATAATTCACAATATTAATCGACCAGGTCGTTCCCAGGAAAGAGGGGGATTTTCAATAAGGATTTCTCCCTATTGGCGCGCAATTAGGTGACCAAACCTTTCCTTGACAGAACTTCTAGACATCGTTAATATTGCAAATAATAATATTAATAACTCTATCATCTCAATTATTGATTTAATAATATATAAAATATCGACAATAATTGAATCAAATAACGTGAGATACTATGCAATAATTACTGAAGCAATAATTGAACAAAACTGAGTGACTTGTCACGTAAGCATCAATAATCAATACCGTGTGCTACTATGCAACCACGCGTATTACTGTGCTTTTACTATCGAGTAGTTCAACAGTTTTAACGGTAAAACTTCCGCCGTTATTTTCATAAAAATATATTTATCGTTTTTTCAATCCGACAATAATTTCGTTATGGGGTCCACCAATGATTGTACCGTCGTACGGATATTCCCCGATAAAAAAATATTCTCCGACCAATCGAATATTATACAACAACTTTCATACTTTGCAAAATTTATAAATACTACCCACAAATATAACATTATTTCAAATCCACACCATAATATTAAAAAAAATATTTGGAGAAATTTAAATCTTTATTCATAAAATTTGGAGTCCCACAATCTCCCCTCCTTATGAAATTTCACCCTCAAAATTTACGTACGTACCTGGTATGCCGAAGAGGTAAGGATACCTTGACTTCATTTCAAATTCTAACTCTTGAGGTATAACCTTTGAGTGTTGAATACGATCCTTCTTATCCAAGATTTTAACACGTATCTCTTCATACGTTAAATATTCTGCTATCTCATCTAGTTCTAATTTAATAACGTGGTTCGGGTCATCCACATATTTACGTAACATCGATACGTGAAAAACGTTATGAACACGCGACATACTTTGCGGTAAAACGAGTCTATAGGCCATAGTTCCTACTCGATCAAGGATTTCAAATGGGCCAATAAAATTGAGGGTTGAGATTTTCTCTCTTCATCGATTCTTGCTTCTAGAATAACGCCCTCTTGAACCTTCTTCTTCACATTCATCAGCCCTGAGTATGTAGCTTGAGCGGCTTTAACTTTATCGATTAAAGTCGATTCTAATCGTATATTTGTTATCTTCACGTCGGTCCCTATAGTCTTTAACTCTATCTTCATCATTTGTAAGTTATAC
Organism: Panax ginseng; assembly: GCA_020205605.1. Classification (NCBI taxonomy): domain Eukaryota; kingdom Viridiplantae; phylum Streptophyta; class Magnoliopsida; order Apiales; family Araliaceae; genus Panax; species Panax ginseng. The sequence continues at coordinate 120,638,730 of CM035134.1, forward strand.
GAAATGGGTTTTTGTGTTAACAATATCGCACTTGTAAATGCATACGATCTTCTACTCAACGCGTCAGCTACCACGTTCTCTTTTCCACAATAATATTTAATGGTATGATCGTAATCTTCAACAGCTCGAGCCAACGTCTTTGGCGCATGTTACGTTCATTTTAGTTGAAGAAATATTTAAGGGTTTTAGAAATAGGTTTTGTACTGGGGTCAATAAAAAATTCGATTTCACGCTCTGGGGTAGGCCAAGAAGTCTTCAAGATTATGTCAGGAAATTTAGTAACAATAGAAATATCATTCAAAACTGTGACCCTCATCCAAGACTTGGATAACACGTCACATTGATATCTATCAACTAGCCACCGTTATTCACGACGTCCCCTACGGATATTCTAGCTTCGGTGCATTCCACACAAGGAAGTCATCAATGAAAGGATCAGGGCTCTTTACTTATGGCTTGATATGATAATGATTGACTTTAGTGGTTTGGTTGCTTGAATTCGCATAACAGGTTGTTTAGGAATATGAAAGCTAACAACCTTAATAAAAACATGATGAGTAGTTAACCAATCGATTCCTAAAATCGCATCAAAGGCAAGTATTTTCAAAGAGATAAGATCGACAGGTAACGTGAAAGTGTCGATTTGAATCAAACAAGATTTATAAACAGTGGAGGTAATGAAGGTTTCTCCTAATCGAGTTTCAACCAATAAGTCAAAGTCTAATCTCTTCAGAGTCAAATTTAAAAGTTAAGCACAAGCAAGAGAGATAAAAGAATGGGTAGAACCGGTATCTAATAAGGTATAGACTTCGCAAAAATTTATAATTAACTAACCCGTGCTAACTTTGTTTGGGTTACTCGCTTTTTGAGAAGTCACGAAAAACGCTCTTCCTGAAACCACCGACTTTGTTTTGTCCGTATCCGCCTTTGGTGCCACCGTCCCAGCTGGACTTGATTTCGCTACAGGACAAAATCAAGCTATGTGAGCATCTTTTCCACAACTAAAACATACCTTGGAAGGCTGTGAACAGTTTGGACTTATGTGTCCATCCTCTTCGCATCTATAGCATCTAACTGGCGGTCGTTCTCCTCCCCTAGAATTTGTTACTGCTGCCGACGTCTTCCCATCATCGTTAAATCTTCTCTTCTTGAATTTTCCACTTCTATTATCTTGGCCATGATTACCACCGAAGTGGTTACCATTCTTGGCATGATAATTTCCTCCACGATGGTTATCGTTGTTCCGATGGCCGTTGCCACCGGTAAGATTATTATCGTGTTGTTGGTCGTTGCCTTTTGGTTGTGCTGACTCATTATCGCGCTCCAATATCTGAGCCCTATTCACAACATCTGAATATAAACAAAGTTTGTGAGAAATGAGGTATTGACGTATATCGGGTTTCAAACCTCTTAGAAACATTCGCGTCATTCGTTCCTCATTATCGACCAAATGGGATGCAAACCAGGATAACTCCGCAAATTTTACACCGTCACAAAACAAGGGTTAATTAACATATCACATATTATCCCTATACTCTGACCGACTAATTAAATATCAAATAAACTTAAGTAGGTCATACTAGCGAAAGAATTCCCCGTCTCTCCCCTCCTAGTTCTTGTCTCACATCTCAGCCAGGGATCATATCCCTAAGCTTTGATACCAACTCTGACGCCCCCAAAATAGGTATACATCACCCATCTTGAGTAGCCAAATATATGGTACAAAATTCAAATACAACTTAATAATACAGCTATCGTGTAAATTACGATAAAATATAAACTGAGAGTTTTAATAAGAATATTGTCATCTAGACAATATCCACACTCAAAGGAGCCCTCATTACATTTATTGTCACACTATTTAATAGAATAATGAGGACTACTAATGCTAGCATTTGGACCGTCACTCCGTTCCCCGACTAGTCCCAGCTATATTCTCATTTCCTGAAGAGAACAGTGAAAGAAAGGGTGAGCTAAACTAGCCCAGTAAGAAATATTATGACTAAGATAATGCAGAATAAATTATCATTAGTCTTCAACAATGTTAAACTGATAAAATACAATAGACATCAAGTTTAACTGTAGCGGAATAAGCAATCCATTAGAAGAGTCAAGTAGAGAATACAATCTACTATCTTCTATGATTTAAAAAGGTTTTTCATCACTTTTATCGCTGAGACTCAGCTTAATAAATAATCCACATCATCCCTGCACTATGACCAAGGATATTCATTAGTATCACGACCACAAATTATCCATGCCCTATGGGCCAAAGATAATCGTGTTTTCATCAACGGTCCAGATCATGCCATAAAATAATTCATCTTTGCTCCCTTGGCCGAAGAGAATCCATAGCCATAATCATACCAAAAACTGTCCATCAATGCACTACGGGCCAATGAGGACTTTTTCCACATCATTTGTAACATTACTGGTCATGATTACAAGAATAATCCTCGGTCATAATCATACCAAGTCCATCTATGACTATAGGCCATGATGACTTTCAACAAAATATAAACATGAGGATGATGACAATGATATAAGAATTCAATAAAACAAGTTCAAGAATTAATTTATCCAGAACTAATAACGTCCAAATTGTCAACATGATACTTCTTTTGCAGAGTAAAATTCAAGAATGCTCGGAAGAATATTTCCATGAAAAGAGATTTGGATGAAGCATAAAAAATCAAGGATATTCCATTAATTTCATGGAGTATAGAAGTCAAAGCTTTAACCAACCGAGTATAATGAATATATGAAACTCGCAAATGGATTTTTTTGCCTCGCCATGCAGTAATCCACGTAGACAGATCATTTCCAAAATTTAATAAGAAATGAATACAAAGGGTCATTCACCATGCATGTGGTAATCCACATAAGCGTCATTCTCTCCTCATTATCGACCAAATGGGATGCAAACCGGGATAACTCCGCAAATTTAGCCTCGTATTGCGACACGGTCATAATGTTTTGCTCTAACTTGATGAATTCCACCTCCTTCATGTGACAAATACTTTCAGGAAAGTACTTGTCGTTGAACAGCTCTTGGAACTTCTCCCAAGACATCTTGAGTGCATCAGGCTGGGTACGTTTTATAGATTCCCACCAGTAATCTGCCTCTTCACGCAATATAAAGGGCAAAGGGAACCTTTTGCTCCTCTGAGCATCCCAAGACATCAAATATCTTGGTGATCTGGTTTAACCACGTCTCTGCCTTAAGTGGTTCTGGCTTTCCCAAAAACTCCGGTGGTCCCAGCTCCTTGAACTGCTTAGCGGTGACCAACTGTGGGTTGCCATTGTTTCCTTCTGCATTATGAATAGGAGTCTCTCTCGTCTGGTGTTGCATGAATTCTAAAAAGCTCCTAAACGTACCTTCATTCGTAATTTGGTCAATGTTGTTATTTATATGAGGATTATCGCCTTCCTGTCGCACATTATCCTAATTATTGATTTGTGGAGACTCAACGGTCTCCTGTGCTCCATTGATATTCTCAACATTCTCGGATGCCATTTTCAAATACTGCCACAAAACAAGGGTTAATTAACATATCACATATTATCTCTATACTCTGACCGACCTATTAAATACCAAATAAACTTAGGTAGGTCATACTAGCGAAGGAATTTCCCGTCTCTCCCCTCCTAGTTCTTGTCTCACATCTCAGCCAGGGATCATATCCCTAAGCTTTGATACCAACTGTGACACCCCAAAATAGGTATACATCACCCGTCTTGGGTCGCTAGATACATGGTACAGAATACAAATACAAACTAATTATACAACAGTCGTGTAAAATACGACAAAACATATGCTGTGAGTTTTAATACAAATATTGTCATCTAGACAATATCCACACTCGATGGAGTCCTCATTACATTTCTTATTACACTATTTCACTTAATAGTGAGGACTACTAATGCACCATCTAGGACCATCACTCTGTTCCCCGACTAGCCCCAGCTACATTCTCATTTCCTGAAGAGAACAATGAAAGAAAGGGTGAGCTCAACTAGCCCAGTAAGAAATATTATGACTAAGATAATGCGTAATAAATTATCGTTTAGCCTTCATGATGTTAAAGCGATACAATATAACAAACATCAAGTTTAAGCTGCGGTGGAACAAGCAATCCATTAGAAGAGTCAAGTAGAGAATAAAGTCTACTATCTTCTATAATTTAAAAGGTTTTTCATCACTTTTATCACTGAGACTCAGCTCAATAAATAATCCACATCATTAAATCATCTCTGCACTACAGGCCAAGGATATTCTTTAGTATCACGACCATGAATTATCCATGCACTACGGGCCAAAGATAATCGTGTTTTCATCAACGGTCCTGATCATGCCATAAAATAATTCATCTTTGCACCCTTGGCCGAAGAGAATCCATAGCCATAATCATACCAAAAACTGTCCATCAATGCATTACGGGCCAATGAGGACCTTTTCCACATCATTTGTAATATTACGGTCATGATTATACCGAATAATCCCTGGTCATAATCATACCAAGTCCATCTATGCACTACAGGCCATAGATAACTTTCAAAAAATATAAACATCAGGATGATGACAATGACATAATAATTCAATAAAACAAGTTCAAGAATTAATTTATCCAGGAACCAATAACGTCCAAATTGTCAACATGATACTTCTTTGTAGAGTAAAATTCAAGAATGCTCAGAAGAATATTTCCATGAAAAGATTTGGATGAAGCCTTAAAAATCATGGATATTCCACTAATTTCATGGAGTATAGAAGTCAAAACTTTAACCAACTGAGTATAATAAAGAATGAAATAACAAAAGAAATCACCAGGCATGCGATAGACCGCATAGACAGGTTATTCCAACAGAATAATAAATAACGGAACCGGTCCAGAGCATAAAATGCATGCAGACATGGATATTCCAGCAGAATAATAAAGATGTAACCGTGTCCGACGTAAAGCGCGCATGCATGTGATATTCCAATGTAATAATAAATACGGAACTAGGTGGGGCGTAGTATGCAAAGCGAGGATATCTCGACGAATAATAAAGCATAGAATAATAGAAGAATTTCACCATGTATGCGGTACTTCGCATAAACAGGTTATTCCAACATAATAATAAAGAATGTAATAACAAAAGAATTTCACCAAGTATAGGGTAGTCCGCGTATACATGTTATTCCAACAGAATAATAAAGAATGGAATAACAGAAGTTCTCTTCATGAATACAAAAGAAATAATACCCCTTACCTTAGAAGAAATTGGATATAGAAGTAGTGAAGTAGCAGAATACTTTTCTTCTTTCTCTCTATAGTTTCTCTCTCTAGAGTTTCAATGAATTCGTAAGAAATAATGAAGGAATGAGCTTCTATTTATAGAAGAATGGACTGCATAGTAACTAATTCATGAACGGTCCAGATTGATTTACTTTTAATCGGACGTCCAGATTTAAAGTAAAATCTTTTAAATAAAATATAATATATTCTATTTATAATCTAGTAAAACGAATAACTTTATAAAAGTATTATGTTTTATATAAAAAGATTTTACTATGAAAAACACTATGCAGGCACTATGCAACACTATGCATAGTAAAATATAATATATTCTATTTCTAGAATAACTTTATAAAAGTATTTTGTTTTATATAAAAAGATTTTACTATGCAAAACACTATGTATAATAGAATATAATATATTCTATTTATATAATAACTTTATAAAAGTATTCTGTTTTATATAAAAAGCTTTTCTGTTTTATTACATTAATAATATCAATAAAACAAAACTGAATGACTTATCACGTAAGCATTAATAATAAATACCGTGTGCTACTATGCAACCACGCGTATTACTGTACTTTTACAACCGAGTAGTTCAACAGTTTTAACGGTAAAACTTCCGCCGTTATTTTCATAAAAATATTTTTGTCGTTTTCTCAATCCGACAATAATTCTATTGTGGGGTCCACCAATGATTGTACCGTCGTATGGATATTCCCTGATAAAATGAATATTCCCCGACCAATCGAATATTATATAACAACTTTCATACTTTGCAAAATTTATAAATACTACCCACAACTATAACATTATATCAAATCCACACCATAATATTCAAAAAAATTATTTTGAGAAAATTAAATATTTATTCATAAAAATCTGGGGTCTCACACCTACCCCTAGTGCGTGAAATTGAATTTTTTATTGACCTTGAACCCGGTACAAAACCCATTTCTAAAACCCCATATCAAATGGCTCCTATTAAACTTCAAGAGTTAAAAACCCAACTGCAGGAACTATTAGACATCGGTTTCATTCGTCCTAGTATGTCTCCTTGGGTTGCTCCTATTCTGTTCGTAAAGAAGAAAGATGGGAGTATGCGACTTTGTATTAATTATCGGGAGTTGAATCATGTCACCATAAAAACTAAGTACCCGTTACCTGCATTGATGACCTGTTTGACCAGTTGCAAGGTGCCAAATTCTTTTCAAAGATCGATCTGTATTCCGGATATCATCAGTAAAAGATTTAAATTGATGACATTCCAAAGACTGCTTTCAGAACTTGGTATGGGCATTACGAATTTCTAGTCATATCTTTTGGATTGACCAATTCTCCTGTTACCATCATGGATATGATGAACCGAGTATTCAAGGAATATTTGGATCATTTTATGGTTGTCTTTATTGATGACATCCTCATTTACTCCAAAAGCAGTGAATATCATGAGCATCACTTGAGGCTGATACTCTAAAATCTTTGTGAAAACAAGTTATATGCCAAGCTGAAGAAATACAAGTTCTGTCTTGAGGAAGTAGCATTCCCTGGGCACGTGATATCAAATCACAGAATATCTGTTGACCCGGTGAAGATTGAAGCAATACAAAGCTTGGAGCAACCTAAGTTAGTAACCGAAGTGCGTAGCTTTCTGGGCTTAGCTGGTTATTATCGGAGATTCATGGAAGGATTTACTCTAATCTCTACTCCATTAACTCAGCTAACTTGAAAAAATAAAAAATTTGGTTGGAGCAAGGAATGTGAGAAGAGTTTTCAAGAAATCAAGAGGAGACTCATTTCAGCACCTGTTTTGACAATACCATCTGGTTTAGAGGGATTTCTCATCTATAGCGATGCTTCATACAGAGGGTTAGGATGTGTTCTCATGCAACATGGGAAAGTCATAGCCTATGCCTCACGATAACTCAAAGAATATGAGAGGAATTATCCTACTCATGATCTAGAGTTGGCAGTTGTCATTTTCGCGCTTAAAATCTGGAGGCATTACCTGTATAGGGAGAAAGTGGAGATCTATACAGATCATAAAAGCCTCAAGTATTTCTTCACCCAAAAGGAACTTAACATGCGGCAATGACGTTGGCTCGAGCTGTTGAAAGATTACGATCATACCATTCAATACCATCATGGAAAAGTGAACATGGTAGCTGTCGCGTTGAGTAGAAGATCATATGCGGGTACGAGTGTGATATTGTCAATGCAAAGGCCCATTAGGTATGACTTACAAAGGATAGATATAGAGTTAAAGACTCCAGGAACCCACATGATGATGTCAAATATACGAGTAGAACCAACTTTAAATGATAAAGTTAAAGATGCTCAAGCTACAGACCTGGAGCTGATGCGTATGAAGAAGAAAGTGCAAGAAGGTGCTATTTCGGAAGCAAGAAATGATGAAGAAGGAATATTTTGAGTCAGCTCCAGACTTTGTGTTCCTAACGACCCTAATTTGAAGTATAAAATTATGATGGAGGCACACAACACACTATTTTCAATCCATCATGGGAGTACCAAAATGTATCGTGATCTTCAAAATACATTTTGGTGGAGCAATATGAAAAGAAAGATTGTGGAGTTTATCTCTAGGTGTCTATCTTGTCAATGTGTCAAAGTGGAGCATTCAGTGCCAAAAGGTCCATTGCAACCACTTGAAATTATAGAATGGAAGTGGGAGCACATTACCATGGATTTCGTTACTGGTCTTCCTAAGGTTTCTGAAGGCATATATGAAATTTGGGTTATTGTCGATAGATTAACCAAGTCTGCTCATTTTTTACCTATACGAGAAACTTATTCACTTGAACGTCTTGCTCATATGTACATAAATAAGATTGTAAGACTGCATGATATGCCAGTATCCATAGTTTTTGATCGAGACCCAAGATTCACTCCATGATTTTGGGTTAGTTTATAGAAAGCTATGGGCATGGATTTATAATTTAGTTATGCATATCATCCTCAGACGAACGGGCAGTTGGAGAGGAATATTCAAACTCTTGAAGATTTATTAAGACTTTGTGTCCTAGACTTCAAAGGAAGTTGGGATAAGTTCTTGGCATTAGTTGAATTCTCCTACAACAACAGTTATCAATCAAGTATCAACATGGCTCCATTCGAGGCGTTGTATGGACGCAAGTGTCGTTCTCCAGTATGCTGGGATGAGGTGGGTAAAGCAAGGTTGTTGGGACCAGAATTGATATGTATGACTACGAAAAAGATTCAAATGATCTGACAACGTATAAAAAACCTCACAAGATCGACAAAAGAGTTATGCTGATATTCATCAAAGGGACGTGGAATTCAATGTTGGAGATCATGTGTTGTTACATGTTGATCCATGGAAGGGAGTTACGAGATTTGGAAAGAGAGGAAAGCTCAATACTCGATTCATTGGCCCATTTGAAATCCTCAATCAAGTAGGAACTGTGGCCAATAGACTCGCCTTACCGCAAAATATTTCTCGTGTTCATAACGTTTTTCACATATCTATGTTAAGTAAATATGTGGAAGACCCGAACCCCATTATTGATTTAGAACTAGACGAGATAGCGGAAGATTTAACATATAAAGAGGTTCCTGTTACAATCTTGGATAAGAAGGAACATATTTTATGCTAAAAGGTTATACCTCAAGTCAAAGTTTTATGGCGAAACCATAATATTGAGGAAATGACATGGAGTTAGAATCTGAAATGAAAATAAGGTATCCTCACCTCTTCATCAAACCAGGTACGTACACCAATTTCGAGGATGAAATTTCATAAGAAGGGGAGGTTGTAAGACCCCAACTTTTATGAATAAAAATTTATTTTTCTTTAAATATCATTTTGAGTAATAAGGTGTGGATTTGATATAATGTTATAGTTATGGGTAATATTTACAAATTTTTTAAAGTAAGCAAGTTGTCATAAAATATTTATTTGGTCGGGGAATATTCATTTTATCAGGGAATATTCGTACAACGGCACACCCATTGGTGGACCCCACAATGGAATTACTATCGGAGTTAGAAAATGACATAAATAACTTTTTATAAAAATAACGGCAAGGCTTTTACCATTAATTGTTGAAATACCCGGTGATAAAAGTACAGTAATATGCATGGTTGCATAGTAGCACACGGTATTGTACAATATTTTGGATTATTGATGCTTACGTGAGAAGTCACTCAGTTTTACTCAATTATTGCAACAATAATTGCTGCATAGTATCTCATGTTATTGATTTAATTATTATCCCAGTATCATCTGCACAATATTTTATATTATTAAATCAATAATTGAGACGAAAAAGTTATTCATATTATTATTTACATTATTGATGATGTCTAGAAAGTTCTGTCGAAAAAAGAGATTTGGTCACCTAATTATGCGCCAATAAGGAGAAGTCCTTATCGGAAAGCTCCCTCTTTCTTGGGAATAATCTGGTTGTTAATATTACGAGTTATAATATTAATGATGAATAAATGTTATTAAAAATGTGTTTTGTGAAGCCAACTGAATTGAGATAAATAGAGGGGATTTTTATGAAGTGTTTGTTGTAAGTTTGGCTTATTACATGGACCCCCACTTTATCATTTTTCAAAATTATCGGGAGAAAGTTATCTCGAGTTTTTCTTATTACTTATATATATAAGTATTATATATATATATATATATATATATATATAAGTATTATATATATATATATTATATAAGATTTGTTTTTATATAAAATAGAATATATTATATTTTATTGCATAGTGTTTGCATAGTACTGCATAGTGTTGCATAGTGCAACATAGTAAAATCAAAATTTTCTTTCAGTTTTTGCCCGTGAATTCATGCCCGTGATTCCTACTGTTAGTCCGTGATTTTCTAATTTAAATAGTATCCTGCCATTATCCTATAAATATGATACTCAGTTTAGAAATGAAAATCACACCAGAATCAGAAAATTCTTCTTCTATAATATTGAGCGTATTTCTTTTGAGTTTTAGGAAGCTTTGAGTGTAGAAAACTGTACAAGTTTTCTTCAAAAATATTCCCACCATACCAGTCAGAAATACTCTTCTTTTAAGGTAAGAGATATTATTTTTATTCAATATTCGTAACAAATAATATTTTCTTTCGTACTCTGTAGTATATAAGTAATATTATTTCGTTTCATATTCCTAATTCTACACTTATGTTGATAAATATTGCTTCTATACTCCTTAAACTTAGTAGAATATCCTTGAAATTAGCGCTTCATCTAGTATCGTTTCACAAGGATATTTTTCTGAACATTCTTGTTAAATTTTAATCTTTTCATGTCGGGGTACTATTCACTGGGTACTATTCATCAAGCACTATTCACAGGGTACTATTCACTCAGGTACTATTCACCCAGGGTACTATTCACAAAAAAATTGATTCTTTTTTGTCCAAATTATTTTTGATACATGAATATTATTATTGAATTTTACTCCACAAAGCAGTTATCATGTTAACAATTTAGACATTTTTAAACTCTGGATAAATTAAAAATCTTTAATATTTTCCTTGATTTCGTTTGATTGATGCTTATATCATTGTCATCATCCTCATGCTTATATTGTGATGAAAGTCATCTTTGGCCCGTACTGTATATATGGACTGTTGATTGGTATGATTATGACCAGGAATTATGTATCGGTATAATCATGACCTATAATGTTACAAATGATGTGGTAAAAGTCCTCATTGGCCAGTAGTGCATTAATGGACAGTTGTTGGCATGATCGTGACCATTGGTGATAATAACAAATATCTTTGGCCCGTAGTGCATGGATAATTTGTGAATGTGATAGTAATGAATATCCTTGGCCCGTAGTATATGGATAATTCAGTGATGTGGATTATTTATTGAGTTGTGTTACATCGATAAAATATTGATGATGAACCTTTAAATCATAGAAGATAGTAGATATCATTCTATACTTGACTCTTCTAATGGATTGTTTGTTTCGCTGTAGTTAAACTTGTTGTCTATTGTATTTTATCAGTTTAATACTGTTGAAGGATAACGATAATTTATTCGGCATTATCTTTGTCATAATATTCTTTACTGGGCTAGTTGAGCTCACCCTTTTCTTTCATTGTTCTCTTTAGGAAATTAAAATATAGTTAGGACTAGTCAGGGAATGTAGTGATGGTCTAGATAGTTGTTATAGTAGTCCTCACTATTCTGTGAAATAGTGTGATAATAAATGTAACGAGGACTTCATTTGAGTATGGATATTATCTATGAGACAATATTCGTTTTAAAACTCTCAGCTTATGTTACACGACAGTTATATTTATATTCTCTACCAAGTATTTAGCGACTGAGAATGGGTTTTGTATACCTATTTTGGGGGCGTCATAGTAGGGTATACCTGAGCTATAACCACCTATGGGGATACCACAGGCATGTCCTCTTGGCACCGAGGCATGACACCTTCCGTGGCGGTGTGATCAGTCCATGACGTCTTCGTTTTGTGCTCCAGTGGGAGTTGGCCATTTGGTGTTTTGTTATGGGAGGCATATGGGTCAACCCTAGTTTTCTGTTCTGTTCTGCGGATTGGTGATGTTTGTTGCAAACACACCTTCCGATTTTACATGCATTGGATTCGCAGTCCAATGTGTGTGACTTGCCTTCCTAGTTTTCTGTAGTGATTTTTATTGTCCCTTTTCTGTTCTTGTCTTTTGGTGTTCTCATGTTAGGTGGGATTTGTTTGAAAAAACAAGTTGTGAAAAGGTCCGACATGTATATGTCGACGATTGGATTGTAAGAGTCGCCAGTTGGTTTTTTAAATGGTTATACCAACACAACCGAGAAAAGGTTTGCACATTGACCACGTGATATAACACTGCTAAATTGGTCTGTGAAACTGAGATTCGTTAGGGTCCGGGAGTTTGATTATGCGGAGGGAAGGTGTTAGGCACCCCCCGACATCCGTGTTACCACGATTACCGCCACTATTCAATTAAACTGTTATATGAATGTATGTGTGTGTGTGTGGGTCAATGTGCAATTATCTGGAAGTAGTGCTATACCTCGTTTGCGCCTATATACAAAGGGTTTGAATTTGTATAAAAATTCAGTTTTAATAAGATATAGCAGTGATGTTTTGTAAAAGAGGTTTTTCAAACCCTTATGCTCAATAGTAATTGAGGCATTTGATACTTCCATTTTATTAAATGTTTGGCTTGATTGCTTTTATTTTTGAGATGTGAAGCATCTTCGAGAAAAAAATGTACAAAGCAGTGCCGAACTCCTTGAGGGCATGGAAACCATCTACGGAAATTCAAACACCGTGAATAATTTACAAGCTAATTACAGCCGAAAAACGTCCATCACGGGAACCAAATCTAGATTTAGTAGACTGAATCTGTGATCACATGATTCCTAGGCTCACATAATGTCGTAGTTTATATGAAAGCTGTAAGCAGTTATATATAAAAGCTGTAAATATATATAAACAGACGATCGACCACCACGAAGTAAACTTCATGGGGGATTAGAAATGTATATATATAAAAGCAGTAAATATATATACAGAGACACGATCAACCACCACGAAGCACCTCCATGGGGGATCAAAAATGTAAATAAAGCTGTAAAAGCGATCAACCACCATGAAGTAAACTCCAGGCGGGACTGAATGTAAAGAAAGCAGTAAAAGGCCACAAAGTAAACTCCAGGCCTGACAGAAATATATATATATATAAGTGGTAAACACACCGGATAGATATCGATCCAGGCTCGATTTATCATTTCAGTGATATGTCGCGATATATATAAAAGTAGTAAACGCTCCGGATATAAAATCCAGGCTCATCGAACAGAGTTCGACAATAGTTTATATATAAGTATATATATATATATATATATATATATATATATATATATATATATATAAAAGTAATAAATGCTCGGACGTAAAATTCGTGCTCAATCGAGGCATAACTCGATAATGTTAGTCCACACACACACATATATATATATATATATATATATATATATATATATATATATATATATATAAAAAAAAAAAAGAAATAAAAAGCCACGGACCAAAGTTCGGGCATACACACGCAACACGACTCTCAACGTGAAGAACGGTGTGTGCACAGTAGTGGAGAAAGGCTTTAGAAATTGTAAGAAGGCCTATAGTGGGCTGCCAAAGAAGACTTCAATAGCTTTAAATGGATGAACACTCGGCTCCCGCCAGTAAAAATATAAGTATAAGCTCACAAGTGTTTAAAATGAGAAAGCACTCAATTTATAGTGTGTATAGAGCAAATTGGACAGGGTTTCCTCCTTCCTTTTCTTCTTTCAAAATGGCCACCCCAAGCCCTCTATTTATAGAGGGGGGAGCCGCAGGTGTACCTGTTGTAACCGCAGGTGTACTTGTGGCTGCCCGGGGTGCCCTGGGCTCCGCGAGTCTCGCTGTCTTAAAGTACGTGCACGTATATAACGTGATGTCCGCTCAAACTTTTAGAACTTCAATCCGGGCATCTGATTGAGGTGTATAAGACCTATTTCAGCATGTTATTGTCGAGAGCTACACAATGACATGGGATTAGAGGTTGTAAGAAGTCAGGAAGATGGAACAATGCCCTGGGTCTTCAAGCTTCAAATTCTATCTGGTGTGCTGCCTTGTATAGTAGTCACTCGGGATTGGAGGTATTTGGTTCTTGTAGGACATTGATGTGTAGAATATATGTTAAAATGTTGTTGAGATGGTGCAATATGGGATCGAGGTGGAAAAATGATGATTTTGCCCCTCACCGGGGTTATCTCCGGTTTGGGCTGATTTAGTAGTCGTTGCTCAGGGTTATCTCGAGATTCGGGGCCTTAAGCAAGTCTTTGGATGTCCTCGTGGTTTTCCGAGGTGTTCTCGACCTCCGGGGTTATCTCCGGGTTTGGACTGAGTGTCTCGGGGTTATCTCCGAGATTGAAGCTGATTGCAAGGGGTTGAAACAAGCATTTCAGGGGTTGTCTCCAGAACTGCAACTGCACTCCTCGAGGTTATCCCTGAAGTTAAAATTGGAACTCCTGGTATTGTTTTTGGGATTGAGGCTGAAACTTCTGGTGTTATTTCTGGGATTGAATTGAAAATTCTGGTGGTATTTCCGGGATTGAGCTGAACTATCCTTCAGGGTTATCTCTGAAAGACGATTCTGCCCTCCTACAATGTTAGTAACAGAAATGCAAAATTTTGAGTGTCTACAGATGCCCCTCTTTATCATATTCATGCAATGCAATGGAATTCATAGGATAAAGAATACTAGACACTTGAAATGTGACAAGATAATTATGATGCCATGTACAATAACATGATGCAAAATGTATGATGCATGTGGTTTGTTGGACTGTTCTCCAACAGAATGTGATGACTGTTTTCTCCCACACCTTCTGATGGGGACTGGAGTTATAATTGACCACCCTGATTAACTGCTTGAACGTGCGATCCAAAGCTACCATAAAATTCTAGGATGTTGACGTTGGGGTTATCACCAAAGTCTTTAATCCTTGGTATAAACTTTCCATTGAGGATTCATCTCTCATGTACAAGAGACCTGTGGGGATGTGTTCTGTCTGTTGAGGATGTGTATAACATATTCCATCATCGGTCCTCCCCGATGATGATGGTCTTCCCTAGTTTGTGTTTCTAGGACCTACCAAGTTGTTCTTTGGAGTTATCGCCAACGATGCCATGTCGTCAGGGGTTGCTCGACCTTCACGACATGTGCATCAACGGATGAGATACCTGCTAAGGATACTGTCAAGGCTACTTGACCCTCATTGACATGTGCATCAACGGATGAGCTCCTAGCTGGGAAGAATGTCAAGGCTTCTTGACCTTTATTGACATGTACATCAACGATTGAGTTGTATGGAGTTTTCATTGGGGAGAAGTATTTTGGGGTTATGACCCCGAATTGACGGTATCAGACCCTCATGAGGTATTTCCGAATGTGGTTCACAATATATATAATCATCGGTATAGTATACCTTGTGTTTGGGCGAATACCAGTGAGTGATATATAGACCCACAGTTTGGTCTCTGAAAACAAGGATTTTAGGCTATTCCGCTCAATCGCGTAGCATTTTTATTCTTAATTTGGCCTTTTCAGCTTGTGACATCTCCTTTATATCTCAAACTGGACCGAGTCGGAGGGGTGGGCCCCACCCAAGGGAGCCACATGTACACCTATAGTAGTCGTAGGTACACCTGTAGTAGCCATAGGTACACCTGCGGCCAGCCATGGGTGGCCTTTAAGGCACCTGTGGCTTTCACAAGTCATTTTCATGTTGCACCGCGTAGGAAATCTGAGAGCTCTTCTTCAGATCTGCTGAGTTCGGGTGTCTTTCTGCAAATTCTGTCACCGTACAAGTGTTTTACACTGCCTTGGTAACATATGCATGTCTTCTTTTCTAGTTTTTATCTGTTAAAAAATGACTTATCACATGAAATGCGTCTAAACACATAATAGTGAATATGCATACTTATATGACTTGATAAAAAATATTCAACATAGTAAATGTTAATATTTAACCATGCTAAACATAATGATGTGAAAAAATTTGACTTTTGAAACAGTCAAATTGGTACCTTTTTCTGCTATTTCTTATCCTATTTGAGGACAAATGAGCAAAAGGTAGTGATGCAAAGTAATCCTGGTAATTAAGCTACCCTTATGGATTGTGCCTTTGATGTTTGTATGCATGTGGGATGTTTATAATTGTGGCTAGCTGTGCTACTGAATGACCACCTAGTCATGCCTATGTGCATGTGGATAGTCCTATCTATAGAGGAGACTCTGGCAAAAGTTTTCCAAAATGTAGGCATTGGGTAGACATGCATTTTTAACTCTACTATAGTCGTATGTTAAAGTAATACATGCATGCATATAGCCATCAAAATGCATTTGAAAAAACTCCAGGTTAGAATTTACCACACCCCCTTTATAAGGTGATTTGGAGACTTGTGTCCAGATATATGGATCTAGATCAGTCGAGTAGTTCTCGTAGGACCACTTTATGTTTGGAGGATGGATTTTGATGTGCCTCGACCCCGTTCCGTTAGATAGCCTCATCGTTTGACGGAGGCGGTGATTCGTTCGATCCGAGTTGATGTGCCGGATGTTGAGGATTAGGAGGAGGATGTACCGGTTGCGGACCACGCTCCTGCTGCACATGTTCCCCGTAGGGATTTCCTAGGCATTCATGTGATGATCCCATAGCTTTTGGATGACTTGAGTCGACACCGCTTAGTTTACTTGCATGCAAACGAGGTAAAAGCTTGATTATGATCTTCCTTCTTTCCTATTGATAAGAAGCAAAGGTTCTGATGTTGATCTACTTTATGATGTAGATTCCCGGCTTCACACAACCTAGAAGGAACTAGTTCAGCATTCACTCCACATATTAGGCTCTGCATCCTGATTATCGAGCGATTGTGCATAGCTGGGGGTTTGAGGCTTTCTTTTCCATCCTTCCCCGTCGTTGTCCTTGGGGTTATCTCAGGGCTTTGCCTGAGCGCTGGTTTCACCAGACTCAGTCTCTCTATTTGCTAGACTGTGATGTGATGATGACGCCGATGGATTGGTGATTTATCATAGGTATAGAGTTTGGAAGGGCTCCAGTGCCATGTATGGCGAATATTACCCCAACTGCCATCAGATCCTTGCTAGGAGTCCCGGTTGAGCCGCTCAAGGGCATGACAGTTCGTACAGATCCTTTGAGCATAGATGCTATGAGTGGGCTGTTGAGTGAGCCCATTCCTGATGATGTGAGAGTCAGGGATCACATTCTTCGATAATTATTCCTAATAATCATTAGGGGCTGCTTCATTGCTGATAACTCTTCCATGGTATCCTTCACTTTGGTTAGCGCTACACGAGATGTAGACCATATTGGAGAGTATGACTGGGGCTCCTATACCTTTGCCTATTTCCTCAGGGGAATGCGCATGCGTTCGCAGGGCTTGACAGAGGTTTGGCTAGGATTTTACCCATTTTTGCTGGTGAGTATTTCTCTTTTGATTTCCCATGTACAGGTTAAGAGTGTTGACTGATAGCAGATGTTTGCCTTTGTGTTAGTAGTTTTGGGCCTATGAGAGGCTCACATGTTTGTGTCCTGTGAGTGTGTTAGGTTTGGATACCTATCCACGAGGACGAGGATGGCATTACTCCATACTGGCGGAGGTTCATGTAGCTGAGGGTTTCACCCATTGTCGTCTAAAGTTGGAGTTATTGACAGCTGATGCTATTACTAGATTCCTTATTCTGGGGAGCATTTGACTATTGGGTTTGAGGATGGGTACCCGTCTGGTGTCGAGTACGTGATTTCCACCCGTAGGATTCTTCTCTTCAGAGATGGAGGATGGGAGCTCTATTTAGGAGAACGTGCTATTTAGAGCACTACAGGAGAGATTCATGTATCGATCTTGCCTCCTGCCAGGCGTTATTGGCCCATATCACAGTTGCCCGCCAGTGATATCCCATTGATGGGTGTTGATGGACTTACATTGTTAGAGGGTCCATATACTCAGGAGATGTTCCATCGCTAGTGGTCCCCTCGTACCATCGGAGCCCAGACCCGCGCCACTTAGTTTATAGGGGATATGGTTTATGGATCCATGATGATGACGGATTAGATGGCCTGTGTCTGAGATCCGACTCATTTGACACAGATTGACAGTTTGATCCGACAGTTGGACCGGGCACATTTTTTCATCCGACACTTGGGCAGAGATCCGTCAAAGGCAGATACTTTTGATCCTTCCAGCTCAGGCGCTGGCCCCTCAGGTGACCCATATGGCTTTTTCGATACAGATTCTCTATTGTATAGGCCTGACATCCCCATTGATGGAGATCTAGTGACTCAGGAGGAGTTATATCAGGTGGACAGGATTGATGATGTAGACATTGACACCATTGTCTTCTTCTGATGTATATTCTTGTTATCTCTTTTGATAGGCCTTTGTTAGATACTGGGTGGTTATGCCCCATTCTCGCTATATCTTTTGATAGGCCTTCGTTAGACGTTGGGCGTCTGTGCCCCATTTCCCTATATTTTTAGTTGTACAAAGATGTATTAGATGATGATGTACTTTGGAATGTATATACTGTTATTCCCTACATCATATTGTCATCTATTGTTTATCATGCATTATCATGTTATGCATATGTATATATGTCCAGCGATATTCAGCATTGATGTGACGCCCCCAAAATAGGTCCACACGGCCCATTCCGAGTCGATAGATATCACATTACAGAAATTAAATACAAACTTTATTTATACAACTGTTGAACTATCGTGCGGAGTACGACAACACATAAGCTATGAGTTTTAATACAATTATATGTAACTCTCATGGTGCCTCGACCACAATACCTTACAATGGTACTTTACATAAAAGTACAGTCAATAACTGTCTTAGAAATTAAAATCTTTGGATATTGCTCAAGGAAACCTTCGTACATGGGAGGCCATGCATCTAAGTTATGATAGATATCATATGACTCGAGAATTATCATTGGTTGACCCAATAGACCCCAAAGAAAAACGAGAAGATTGCTATCATGTTCTTTCCAATGGTGAGTCTTCTCTTGACATATAATTATCTCCATTGTCTCCAATTGAGAATTATATTTCAACCAAACTCCAAGATTATATAGGTAGTGCTCGTAGATATACTCAGCAAGTGGATGTGCACAACCCTGTCTTATGATAACACGAAGTCATATATCATTAGATAACTTGTATGATAGTGGTAAAACACCCTTCCAAAGTTGGGTTCGCCTCACCCTATTTGATTCACCAAATATAACTATTAAATGACGTATAAAATACAATACACTTATCTAAAGTTCTCAATAAAATTATTTCCATACTATTTAGGGAGAACCTCAACAGCTATAGACTACCGTTCTATTCCCCTGTTACCCCCGCTCGACCCATCTACACTCTTATTACCTGAAAGGAATTGTGAAGCAAAAGGGTGAGCACAACTAGCCCAATAATGAATATCATGACTAAAGATAATTAAATTATCAATAGCCTTCGTCAGTAATAAATCAGAGATTTAGAACATATGGTAGATGATAAATCTTTTCAACCATAGTTGTAGCGGAATGAGCAATCCATTAAAAGAGTCAAATAGACTATAAAGTCTATTATCTTCTCCATGTTAAAATTCCACCAACACTGTTTTATCCCCGTAACATCAATCAACAGTTCCTGTCCACAATCATTTGTGAATAACTCATAATTATGGTTCTAAATTCCTCTTCGCACCCAAGACGAAGGTAATTTTCATCACCTGTCTTTACCTGAAACATCAAAGATTATGGTTATACCAAATCACAGTTCCTATTCATAATCATACTAATAACTTCATCTTTGCCCTACGGGACAAAGATATTCATTAATAGTTCATCTTTGCACTACAGGCCAAAGACATGCAACTATATTTTTAGAAGAGTCAAGTAGAGCATGATATATGCTATCTTTTACGAATTAAAAGTATATTATCAATATTTTATCGCTAAGACTCAGCTTAATAAATAATCCACATCATCGAATCATCCCTGCACTACGGCTAAGGATATTCATTAGTATCACGATCACGAATTATCCATGCACTACGGGCCAAGGATATTCGTGTTTTCACTAATGGTCATGATTATACCAAATAATTCCTGGTCATAATCATACCAACAACTGTCCATCAATGCACTATAGCCAATGAGGACTTTTACAACATCATTTGTAACATTATGGGTCATGATTATATCGAATGATCCCTGGTCATAATCATACCAATCAACAGTCCATGTATGCACGTAAGCCAAAGATGACTTTCATCACAATATAAGCATGAGGATGATGACAATGATATAGGAATTCAATCAAACGAGATCAAGGATAAATATTAAAGACTTTAACAATTTAATTTATCTAGAATTTAAAAATGTCCAAACTATCAACACGTTATTGCTTTGTGGAGTAATACTCAAGAATAATATCCATGTATCAAAAATAATTTGTACAAAAAAGAAAATAAAATTTTCGGTGAATAGTACCCTATGAATAGTACTTCGGGAATAGTACCCTGTGAATAGTACCCCGGCATGAAAAGTGCCCCAAATACCCGAGTGAATAATACTAGAGTGAATAGTAATTGGGTGAATAGTAACCCATGAATAGTAACTCGTGAATAGTAACCCAGCATGAAAAGTGCCCCAAATACCCGAGTGAATAATACTAGATTGAATAGTAATCGAGTGAATAGTAACTTATGAATAGTAACTCTTGAATAGTACCCCGGCATAAAAAGTGCCCCGAATACCCGAGTGAATAATATTATAGTGAATAGTAACCCGTGAATAGTAACCCGGGTGAAAATATTGATATTTAATAAGAAAATTTAGATCAATATTCCGATAAAACGATATTGGATGAAGCGCAAAACTCAAGGATATTTACTAATTTCAAGGATTATAGAAGCAATACTTACCATAGTAAGTTTAGATTTAAGAATATGAAAAGAAATAACATACGAAACTGCAAATGGATTTTCACTTGTCATACGGTACGTAATTCGCGTAGACAGGTTATTCTGACATATTAACGGATGAATACGAAAAATAGTATTCCTCATGAATTCGAAAGAAATAATACCCCTTACGAATATAACAAATAATATCCCTTACGAATATAAAAGAAATAACGTCCCTTACCTTAGTAGAAGACTGGATACTGTAATAGTGATGTAGCAGAATACTCTTCTTCTTTCTCTCTATAGTTTCTCTCTTTATAGCTTCTCTTAGGAATCTCAGTGAATTTGTGAGAATGAAAGAAGAATTAAGCTTCTATTTATAGGAGAATGGACTAAATAGTAACTAATTCATGAACGGTCCAGATTAATTTATTATTAGAACGGACGGTCCATATTGATTACTATTAAAACCACAACCGATGGTCCATATTGATTTACTTTTGATTACTATTAAAACCACAACCGACGGTCCATATTGATTTACTTTTAAAACCACCACTGACGGTCCAAATTGATTACTTTTAAAACCACCACCGACGGTCCAGATTGATTGCTTCTAAAACCGCCATCAACGGTCCAGATTGATTACTTTTAAAACCACCATCAATGGTCCAGATTGATTTACTATTAAAACCACCATCGACGGTCTAGATTGATTTACTATTAAAACCACTATCGACGGTCCAGATTGATATACTATTAAAACCACCATCAATGGTCTAGATTGATTTAACTTATTACACTTTGGTACACCTAAAGTTTTCCAAGTTTGCATTATTCCCCTCTAACTTTTGAAATTCACTTATCTTTAATAAACACATTCTTAATACTTCAACAATTATTCATCATTAATATTATAACTCATAATATTTAACAACCAGGTCGTTCCCAGGAAAGAGGGGGCTTTCCGATAAGGATTTCTCCTTATTGGCGCGCAATTAGGTGACCAAACCTCTCCTTGACAGAACTTCTAGACATTATCAATATTGCAAATAATAATATGAATAACTTTGTTGTCTCAATTATTGATTTAATAATATAAAATATTATGCAGATGATACAGTGATAATAATTTGAATCAAATAACGTGAGATACTATGCAACAATTACTGCAATAATAATTGAGTAAATCGAGTGGCTTCTTACATAAGCATCAATAATCAATACCGTGCGCTACTATGCAACCAAACGTATTACTGTATTTTTACCACCGGGTATCTCAATTGTTTAACGGTAAAACTTTTGCCGTTATTTTTATAAAAAGATATTTCTGTCGTTTTCTAACTACGACAATACCTCCATTGTGGAGTCCACCAATGATTGTACCGTCGTACGAATATTCCCTATTAAAACGAATATTTCCCGACCAATCGAATATTCCCCGACACAACGAATATTTTATATCAACTTGCTTACTTTGCAAAATTTTCAAATATCACCCTACTTTAACCTTTTATCAATTTAACCATTTACTAAATAGAATAATAATTATAAGAAAATTGAATACTTTCATTTCATAAAATTCGGGGTCTTACAATTGACCCCTTGATTGTCTTATGATACGGACCACACAGATGTCTTCTTCAATAGTTAGCCACATTGATCATACCCCACCCGTTTGAGGTCTTGGTATAATAGTATGTCACCTCCAGATTGGGTGACAGTAGATCAGCTATTGCAGTATTCCCTGACCATCCTGATGTTCCAGGTTCCTATGGGCTTTGTAGAGGGTATGCTGGAGCACTAGGTACCTAAGAGATAGGTTTTCCATTTTGGGACCCAGGAGTTGACTCCTACCTTAGAGGAGTATCTTGGCTGATTTGACGCACTCATCGATGCAGAACCTTATGCTTGGATGGCTATCGGCGAGATGAGCCGGCAGTTCATGACCCTCACCGGGCTGAGGCGTAGGGTAGTGCAGGATGAGATTACATCCAGCCATATGATATCCCAGCGTTTTATTAGACAGATTTGGCTCAGAGGACAGCTATGCACGACACTTTAGGGATTTTACCATGCCAAAGGATTAGTGACATTTGGCCAGAGTAGATGTACTCATGCTGTGTGTATTATCATATGTGTATATGCCACGATATATGGATGAGCTAGACATTGGCGTCATTATGACAGTGAGAGCTCTCAAGGAGGGTCATACCATTGTGCCGATGATCGTGACATAGACATTGAGATCGACCACATATTGTTGCACCCATCCTTTAGGGGTATTTATAGGCAACTCGGTCATGTTGTACGCGTGGTTCATGTCACACTTGAGATCGATTAGCGCCTTTCGCCAGCATGGATACTATTTTACCCATGAGATAGTCATGTCTTACTCCTTTTAGCTAGCAGAGTGTACAGACCCAATGTCTTAGTCAGTGTTATTGGCAGGGATCGGAAATCTGTTTGGCATTCTGCCGTGTATAGGGCTCAGCTCACCCTATAACTTTATTACTCATGCACCTGACATGGATTATCTCCCTCTGGCTGGTTTGAGGGGCATGACTACTTACCACCCACTGGCTGTGATGTCATAGTTCGACCAGTTCCAGGACTTCCATCCTTTTGAGGGGGCATTGAGTCAGCGTGTGGCTTCTCACCACTTGTCAGCAGAGGACAGATCTAGGGTGTATGTCTGTTGGGATAAACATGAGCTGCGATAGTATCTACACTACCGGGGATTGATTCTGATGATGGGGACCCTGTAGAGGACATTGATCTTCCCATCGAGGAGGAGCTATTCACTGGGTTGCCAACATCTCTTATAGATTCTCCCAGTATGAGTGCTACTGTGATCCAACATTCAACATAGTATTTAGAGTCGAGTCTTCATCTGATGACCTTTGAGAGAGATCAGGCTAGGGCCTTGATGTTAACAGCTCTTGATGGGAAAGACGTCGCTCTATTGGAGAGAGAGAGAGGAGGCATTAGCTCATAGAGACACCGCTATTGAGGAGCGGGATGAGGCTAGATCATCCAGAGATGCATTAAATATTGAGCGGGATGCTGCTATATCTGCCCCGGGATGTAGCCATTATAGATAGCAGTATAGTGAGATCCCTTACCACTGGCATCATTGCAGAGATGAATGCATATATTGATGAGCACAATGTCACTATATAGTTGGCTGTGGATATATTGGCTCATATATATACCCTTGTACAGGAGATCACATCGTTATCCCCTTCCTCTGAGAGAGATGTCATGTTAGATTTGATAGCCCGCATATACACCAATTTGTAGATAGGTTTGTATTTTCCTGCACAGACTAGCTTTAGCCATTTTGTCATGTATAGTTCATATTATATATCAAACAACATTATATATGGTAGGGAAATATGTTTTGATTCACTTCCCTTTTAGTTATGCCTTGCTACTTGCTTGTTATTTGCCTGTTTCTTCAGGACTTGTGATCTTTATGTATTCTGCACTCATCCTTGATAGCTGGACCTTGAGATGTCTCAAGATCTTTCAGAATAGATCATTGATCTGTATGTATCCCTACCCTCTTTGGTGTCTTGGGACTAGTTTCTATATGTAGATGTGGAGAGGAGTGTGGCTTTACTCTCTGAGATTAACCACACCACAGACGATCACCAATACTCCTATTGAAGAGGAGCCCAGTTAGTTCCATCTCTTATGGATTGGTGTTGTTCTTTGAGGATTCAACCGCAGCTTAAGTGGTCGCCGATTCTCTCATTTATGGGGAGGTCAGGTAGTTCCATCTTTTTGGTCTGAAGTCGATGAAAAGTGATGGATTGAAGGATAATCCCAGTACCACTGACAAGTTTTTGTATTTTTGTAGGGGTTTAGACCAAGCCATAAATGGCTGCCTACGTACTCCTATTGAAGAGGAGATCAGGTCTGTGTAGTTCTAACCTGGTGTAAGAGGTTCAACGCTGTATGGTGTAGGGTGTAGAAATGTTTTTGTTGTTTTTGTTTTGTAGAGAAGAGTGTAGAAATGTTTTTGTTATTTTTGTTTTTATTACAACCGGGCCATATAAAATGGTTGCCTACATACTCCCAGGTATCGGGGAGATCAGGTCGACGTAGTTCTCCCCATGTTCAGGACGAGTTACGACCGAAAAAGTTTGATACCATGTTCAGGACAAACTGCAGGGGAAAAAGTTTGATCCCATGTACAGGAAAAACTGCAGGTGTGAAAAGTCTTATCTCTAGTGAGATAAAATTGTATGTGTGAAAAGTTCAATCCCTAGTGGGATAACTGAAATTGTATGAGAGGTTTTAAAATGAATTGAAGCAAAGGATCTGATGATCCAAAACCAGGTTGCTGGCTTGAAAAGTGTGTTTCCATGATGGGGCAGATGAGTAAGAAGAAAGGTTGTATGTAGTAAGGGTTAAAAAACCTGAAATGACTAGTGACCTGGTAATCCAAAACCAGGATGTTTGCTTGAGGATAACCTTAGACATAGTACCGTTTCACGGTGTCCACGTTGATGAGCTGTGGAAATTCATCGCCATCCATTTCCTGTAATCTGAGAGCACCACCTGTCAATACCTCCTTGACAATAAACGGGCCTTCCCAGTTCAGGGCAAATTTTCCCTTAGACTGATCTTGGTGGTCAATGATTGTCTTCAAAACCAAGTCATGTTGTTTAAACTGCCGTAGTCAGACTTTTCTGTTGTAAGATCTGGCGATCCTCTGTTAGAATAACTGACCATGGAAAATAGCATCACTTCGCCTTTTGTCTATTAGAGACAATTGGTGATACCTGTCTTGTAACCATTGATCTTCATCCAGTTGAGCGTCTATCAACACTCTAAGGGATTCCATTTCCACCTCTATGGGGAGCACTGCTTCTATCCCATAGGCTAATGAGTAGGGGGTTACCCCAGTGGAAGTGCACATTGATGTTCTTTAGGCTAATAAAGTAAGAGGCAATAAGTCAGGTCATCCTTTATGCTTGGCGGACATCTTTTGTATGATCTTCTAGATGTTTTTATTAGCCGCTTCAACAACACCATTCATCTTTGGACGGTAGATGACGAAGTTGAGATGTTTGATGTGGAATTTAATGCATAACTCATCCATTATTTTGTTGTTGTGGTTTTTAGCATTTTCTGACACAATCACCTCTGGTTGCCATATCGACAAATGACATTATTTCTAATGAAACCAAGGATAACTTCTTTGTTAACCCTGGGGAAAGAGGTTATTTCTACCCATTTGGTGAAATAGTCGATCATAGTGAAGATAAATCAATGCCCATTACTGGCTTTGGGCTCGATGGGCCCGATCACGTCCATTTCCCACATTGAGAAGGGCCAAGGAGAACTCATATTGTGGAGTTTCCTTGGAGGGGCGTGGATAGAATTCCCTTGAATTTGGCACTAATAGCATCTCTTGACGTGATCATCACAGTCAGCCTTAAGCGAGATCCAGTAGTGCCCTATTCTAAGGATCTTTTTAGCAAGTAAATGGCCGCTCATGTGTGGGCCACATACTCTACCATGGATTTCATCCATGAGCCTCTGAGCTTGGTACTTGTCCAGACATCTGAGGAGACCTAGTCCTGCATCTCTTTTATAGAGTGCATCTCCGCTCAGGTAGAATTTTATAGCCAGTCGATGGATCCGCCTTCTTTCAGTTGGGCTCACCTCGGCGGGTGTAGATCCATCTCGTAAGTACTCCTTGAGCTGATACCAAGGGTGTTGGATGGAAGGTAGCTTATCTGATACTTCACCAATGTAATTCTCATAGGTTAGTGCCTTTTGCAGGGCAAATGTGATGCTTTGCATGTTTTCCTTGTCAGGTATGTGATTCAAGGAGGCCAAAGTTGCTGGCGCATCCACAAAACCATTCCTATTACGAGGAATGTGGAGGAAGGATACTTCTTCAAACTCTGAAGCCATCTGTAGAACTTGCTGATGATAAGGCAGCAAATGTAGTTCTTTGGTGTGATAGATTCCCTGTGGTTTATCTGATCACTAATTCAGAATCTCCAAAGTCAGTTAACCGCCTGATGCCCATTGTTTGGGCAAGTTTTAGCCCCATGATATTGCCTTCATACTCAGCTGTGTTGTTGGTGCTTACAAACTATAATTTGACGACGATGGGATATCGCCTCCCTGCTTGGGATACTAGAACAAATCAAATTTCGTAACCTTCCATGTTTACAGCTCCATCAAAATACATTTTCCACATCTGGTATGCATCATACTGATGGTGTTGCTGCACTGTCATTACCCCTTCATCAGGGGAATATGTTTCTAAGGGTTTAAAATCCCCTGCAAGTGCGGCGACCAGTTGATGCATAATTCATTGACATCTAATGGACTTTTGTGTCACGTAGACGATGTCAAATTACTGTAGGATTAACTGCCATCTGGACAGTCGATAATTCAATATGGGTTTACTGAACACGTACTTGAGAGGATCTACGCGGGATATGAGATGGGTGGTTTGACCATGGAGGTAATGTTGTAACCTCATTGAAGCCCATGCTAAAGCATAAAAAGTCTTCTCAATCAGAGTGTACTTGTGTTCACTATTGCTGAATCTTTTGCTGAGGTAGTAGATAGCTCGCTCTTGGCCTCCATCGTCCTTCTGTCCCAGCATGCAGCCCATGGCATTGTCATTAATGGACATGTACATGAACATGGGAACATCATCTCTGGGAGGTACCAAAATAGGAGTTATGACTAGCTGCTCTTTGATTATAAGGAAGGCTTTCTGACACTCATCGTTCCATTTCATGGAAGAGTTCTTCCTTAACAAATTGAAAATAGGTTCACAGGTTGCTGTGTGTTAGGAGATGAATCGGCTGATGAAGTTGATTTTTCCCAAAAATCCCCGTATTTCCTTCTCTGTCTGAGGAAAAGGCATTTACGTGATGGCCTGGATGTGAGAACCCAGATTTTATGAATTAATATTTAATTTTCTCGAAATATTTTTTTTAATATTATGGTGTAGAATTGATATAATGTTATAGTTGTGGGTAATATTTATAAATTTTTCAAAGTATGCAAGTTGTCAAATTATATTCGATTGGTCGGGGAATATTCTTTTTGCCGAGAATATCCGTATGACAGCACAATCATTGGTGGACCCGACAACAGAAGTACTGTCGTAGTTAGAAAATGACAAAAATATTTTATGAAAGTATATGGTATAAAGAACGTCCTGTCCAAAAATGAGCTCATTTCGACTTAAAATGAGCAAGTTATGACCATTTCAATATTTAGGTTTTTAAACGAAAAATGCTATAACTCGGAGTTCTATAACTCCGATGACCATAAAATTTAAACTAGAAGCTCACATTAATACATGTAATATCCTTCCGGATTTGGGAATTTTGGAGTTAAACTTGAGGTAGCTAATTTCTTAAGGAATTAATTAGAAATTAATTTTTGAAAATAGTAAATGAATTTTAAAATTCCGAGAAAATATATTTTCATTATGGGACTATATTATGCTAAATCCTTAAAAGAAATATTTTTGAACTAATTTGGTATTTTTCATGAAAATGATCTAGTTATGAGTAAATGAGTTAAATATGTTATGTGAAGTAACAAAATTGGAAAATAGAATTTTATGGCTAGGGAATCCTATATAGAGGATATGCATATTTTTGATGGGTGATTTGATCATTGGTGATGATATCTTATGAGTATAGCATTTTTGAATGATTAAATGCATTATGTGGTAAAGTGTAAACAATTGAAATAAATTGTTTATAAGTTTAAGAAGTGATTAAAATATTGTTATAATATTAAATGATATTAGATTATGAGATTATTAAGTGATTGATAACATTGGGATATTCTTGAACCCTGGATAAATTATATTATTAAGTGATTTATCTCATTTGATTGATTATTTATATCATTGTCATGATCCTCATGCTTATATTGTGTTGAAAGTCATCTGTGGCTTACATGCATAGATGGACTTGGTATGATTATGACCAGGGATTATTCGGTATAATCATAACTGTAATGTTACAAATGATGTGGTAAAAGTCATCTTTGGCCCGTAGTGCATAGATGGACTTGGTATGATTATGACCAAGGATTATTCGGTATAATCATGACCATAATTGAAAACACGAATATCCTTGGCCCATAGTGCATAGATAATTCGTGGTCGTGATATTATTAAGCTGAGTCTCAGCATTATTGGTTTTACAGTTGTATATCTTTTGCCTGTAGTGCAAAGATGAACTGTTGATTATTGGTTATACAGTTGGCATGTGGTGCAAAGATGAATTGATAATGAATAACTTTAGTCGTATTGCAAAGATGAATTTAATGTTTTTGACGATAAAGGTATCCTCACTTCTTCGTCATACCAGGTACGAACATAAATTTCGAGGGCGAAATTCCATAAAGAGGGGAGATTGTGAGAACCCAGATTTTATGAATAAATATTTAATTTTCTCGAAATATTTTTTTTAATATTATGGTGTAGAATTGATATAATGTTATAGTTGTGGGTAGTATTTATAAATTTTTCAAAGTATGCAAGTTGTCAGATTATATTCGATTGGTCGGGGAATATTCTTTTTGTCGGAAATATCCGTATGAAGGCACAATCATTGGTGGACCCCACAACAGAAGTACTGTCGTAGTTAGAAAACGACAAAAATATTTTATGAAAGTATATGGTATAAAGAACGTCCTGTCCAAAAATGAGCTCATTCTGACTTAAAATGAGCAAGTTATGACCATTTCAATATTTAGGTTTTTCCGACGAAAAATGCTATAACTGGAGTTCTATAACTCCGATGACCATAAAATTTAAACTAGAAGCTCACATTAATACATGTAATATCCTTCCAGGATTTGGGAATTTTTGGAGTTAAACTTGAGGTAGCTAATTTCTTAAGGAATTAATTAGAAATTAATTTTTGAAAAATAGTAAATGAATTTTAAAAATTCCGAGAAAAATATATTTTCATTATGGGACTATATTATGCTAAATCCCAGAAAAGAAATATTTTTTGAACTAATTTGGTATTTTTCATGAAAATGATCTAGTTATGAGTAAATGAGTTAAATATGTTATGTGAAGTAACAAAATTGGAAAATAGAATTTTATGGCTAGGGAATCCTATATAGAGGATATGCATATTTTTGATGGGTGATTTGATCATTGGTGATGATATCTTATGAGTATAGCATTTTGAATGATTAAATGCATTATGTGGTAAAGTGTAAACAATTGAAATAAATTGTTTATAAGTTTAAGAAGTGATTAAAATATTGTTATAATATTAAATGATATTAGATTATGAGATTATTAAGTGATTGATAACATTGGGATATTCTTGAACCTGGATAAATTATATTATTAAGTGATTTATCTCATTTGATTGATTATTTATATCATTGTCATGATCCTCATGCTTATATTGTGTTGAAAGTCATCTCGTGGCTTACATGCATAGATGGACTTGGTATGATTATGACTGGATTATTCGGTATAATCATAAGCGTAATGTTACAAATGATGTGGTAAAAGTCATCTTTGGCCCGTAGTGCATAGATGGACTTGGTATGATTATGACCAAGGATTATTAGGGTATAATCATGACCATAATTGAAAACACGAATATCCTTGGCCCATAAGTGCATATAGATAATTCGTGGTCGTGATATTATTGGTCGAGTCTCAAAGATTATTGGTTTTACAAATTTGTATATCTTTTCATCAGTAGTGCAAAGATGAACTGTTGATTATTGGTTATACAGTTGGCATGTGGTGCAAAGATGAATTGATAATGAATAACTTTAGTCGTATTGCAAAGATGAATTTAATGTTTTTGACGATAAAGGTATCCTCACTTCTTCGTCATACCAGGTACGAACATAAATTTCGAGGGCGAAATTCCATAAAGAGGGGAGATTGTGAGAACCCAGATTTTATGAATAAATATTTAATTTTCTCGAAATATTTTTTTTAATATTATGGTGTAGAATTGATATAATGTTATAGTTGTGGGTAGTATTTATAAATTTTTCAAAGTATGCAAGTTGTCAGATTATATTCGATTGGTCGGGGAATATTCTTTTTGTCGGAAATATCCGTATGAAGGCACAATCATTGGTGGACCCCTAATGAAATCTTGTCGTAGTTAGAAAACGACAAAAATATTTTATGAAAGTATATGGTATAAAGAACGTCCTGTCCAAAAATGAGCTCATTCTGACTTAAAATGAGCAAGTTATGACCATTTCAATATTTAGGTTTTTCCGACGAAAAATGCTATAACTGGAGTTCTATAACTCCGATGACCATAAAATTTAAACTAGAAGCTCACATTAATACATGTAATATCCTTCCAAGATTTGGGAATTTTGAGTTAAACTTGAGGTAGCTAATTTCTTAAGGAATTAATTAGAAATTAATTTTTGAAAAATAGTAAATGAATTTTAAAAATTCCGAGAAAAATATATTTTCATTATGGGACTATATTATGCTAAATCCCAGAAAAGAAATATTTTTTGAACTAATTTGGTATTTTTCATGAAAATGATCTAGTTATGAGTAAATGAGTTAAATATGTTATGTGAAGTAACAAAATTGGAAAATAGAATTTTATGGCTAGGGAATCCTATATAGAGGATATGCATATTTTTGATGGGTGATTTGATCATTGGTGATGATATCTTATGAGTATAGCATTTTTGAATGATTAAATGCATTATGTGGTAAAGTGTAAACAATTGAAATAAATTGTTTATAAGTTTAAGAAGTGATTAAAATATTGTTATAATATTAAATGATATTAGATTATGAGATTATTAAGTGATTGATAACATTGGGATATTCTTGAACCTGGATAAATTATATTATTAAGTGATTTATCTCATTTGATTGATTATTTATATCATTGTCATGATCCTCATGCTTATATTGTGTTGAAAGTCATCATGGCTTACATGCATAGATGGACTTGGTATGATTATGACCGAGGATTATTCGGTATAATCATAAGCGTAATGTTACAAATGATGTGGTAAAAGTCATCTTTGGCCGTGTAGTGTGGATAGATGGACTTGGTATGATTATGACCAAGGATTATTCGGTATAATCATGACTTGGTATAATTGAAAACACGAATATCCTTGGCCCATAATGCATAGATAATTCGTGGTCGTGATATTATTAAGTCGAGTCTCAAAGATTATTGGTTTTCTGAGTTGTATATCTTTTGCACCAGTAGTGCAAAGATGAGCTGATTGATTATTAGTTATCTGATTGGCATGTGGTGCAAAGATGAATTGATAATGAATAACTTTAGTCGTATTATTGTAAAGATGAATTTAATGTTTTTGACGATAAAGGTATCCTCACTTCTTCGTCATACTGTGTAGTCATAACATAAATTTGAGAGGCGTAAATTCCATAAAGAGGGAGATTGTGAGAACCAGATTTTATGAATAAATATTTAATTTTCTCAAAATATTTTTTTAATATTATGGTGTAGAATTGATATAATGTTATAGTTGTGGGTAGTATTTATAAATTTTTCAAAGTATGCAAGTTGTCAGATTATATTCGATTGGTCGGGGAATATTCTTTTTTTCGGAAATATCCGTATGAAGGCATAATCATTGGTGGACCCCCAATGGCGAAATCTTGTCGTAGTTAGAAAGCGACAAAAATATTTTATGGAAATAACGGCGGAGGTTTTACCATTAATCTTTATTGAACTACCCGGTAGTAAAAAGTGCGATGTCTGGCGTGGTTGCATAGTAGCAGCACAGTATTGATTATTGATGCTTACGTAAGAAGTCACTCAATTATACTACATTATTGCTATAGTAATTGCTGCATCATATCTCTCATATTATTGATTCAATTATTGTCACAGTATCATGTGCATAATATGTTATTTTATTAAATCAATAATTGAGGCGACAAAGTTATTCATATTATTAAATTGCAATATTTACAATGTCTAGAAGTTACATCGAGGAGAGGTTTGGTCACCCTAATTGCGCTATGATAGGAGAAATTCTTATTGGAAAGCCCCTCTTTCACAGGAGCGACACTGGTTGTTAAATATTGTGAGTTATGATATTAATGATGGATAAGTTCATGTTGATTAAAGATGAATTTGATAGTTTCATTGTGTTGAAATTATTTATGTTAGTGAAAATTGACATTTATTTGGGGATAATAATTGATGTCTAGAGGTTATATTGTTGATCGGAATTATTTGGGGAACTTTTCGTGTTTTGAGTTACTATTCACGAGTTACTATTTATGAGTTACTATTCACGAGTTACTATTCATGAGTTACTATTCACGATTACTATTCATGAGATTCTTATTCACGAGTTCTTATTCATGAGATATTATTCATATTAGTTATTATTCACGAGTTTTAATAGTAACTTGTCATTTCTATTTTCCAAGAGTTATTTGTCTCTTGGTGTTTCAAGAGTTATTACCTTCCTTGTAAATAGTAGTTGCTTTCTTTAATATTACCAAGAGTCATTTTGACCCTTCGTTAAGACCAAGAGCCACTCTCAGTTTTCTATAAATAGAAGCTCATTCCTTTATTATTTCTTACTAATTCATTGAAACTCTAGAGAGAGAAATTATAGAGAGAAGCTATAGAGATAAAATTATAGAGAGAAAGAAGAAGAGTATTCTACTACTTCACTACTTCTATATCCAGTTTCTTTTACGGTAAGGGGTGTTATTCTTTCTTATTCATGAAGAGAACTTCTGTTATTCCATTCTTTATTATTCTGTTGGAATCACCTGTAAAAGTGGCATACCCTATACATAACTTTTGTACATGTGCATACCCTATACTTGGTGAAATCCTTATGTTATTCCATTCTTTATTATTACATTGGAATAACTTTTGTGTGTGGTTTACCCTATACTTGGTGGAATGACTTTGTATATGCGGTTTACCCAATACTTGGTGATCTTCTTACATTATTCCATTCTTTTTTATTATGTTGGAATAACTTTGTTTATCTAAAGTACCGCATACTTGGTGAAATTCTTTTATTATTCCGTTCTTTATTATTACGTCGGAATATCCTATAGGTGTGAATTTCACGACTTTGGTTCCGGTTCCATATTTATTATTAGTTTTCTATTATTCTCACGAAATATCCTTATGAATTTTACACGAGTTATATATTTATTTATTATTCCGCATTTATTATTACATTTGGGAATAACATATGCATGCGGTCTCTATCACATGCATGGTGAATCATACATTATTCCATTCTTTATTATTACATTGGAATAACATACATGTGGATTGCCACATGCATGGTGAATGATCCTTTGTATTCATTCCTTATTAAATTATGGAAATGATCTGTATACGTGGATTACCGCATGGCGGGTGAAAATCCATTTGTAGTTTCATATATTCTTTATTATACTCAGTTGGTTAAAGTTTTGACTTTTATACTCCATGAAATTAGTGGAATATCCTTGATATTTGCGCTTCATCCAGTATCTTTTCATGGAAATATTCTTCTGAGCATTCTTGACTTTTACTTTACAAAGAAGTATCATGTTGACAGTTTGGATATTATTAGTTCCTGGATAAATTAATTCTTGAACTTGTTTAATTGAATTCCAAT
This sequence comes from Panax ginseng, assembly GCA_020205605.1. Classification (NCBI taxonomy): domain Eukaryota; kingdom Viridiplantae; phylum Streptophyta; class Magnoliopsida; order Apiales; family Araliaceae; genus Panax; species Panax ginseng. The sequence continues at coordinate 120,673,180 of CM035134.1, forward strand.
AACATTGTCATCATCCTCACGTTTATGTTATGTTGGAAGTCATCTTTGGCTTACGTGCATAGATGGACTTAGTATGATTATGACCAGGGATCATTCGGTATAATCATGAACTGTGATGTTATAAGTGATATGGTAAAAGTCCTCAGTGGCCTGTAATGCATTGATGAACAGTATTTGGTATGATTATGACCAGGGATTATTCGGTATAGTCATGACCATTGATGATTTAATGAATATCCTTGGCTCGTAGTACAGGGATGATTAGAAGATGTGGGTTATTTATTAAACTGAGTCTCAGCGATAAACATTGATGAAAACATTTTTTTAAATCATAGAAGATAGTAGGTTTTATTCTCTACTTGACTCTTCTAATGGATTGCTTATTCCGCTGCAGTTAAACTTGATGTCTATTGTATTTTATTAGTTTAACATTGTTGAAGACTATTGATAATTTATTACGCATTATCTTAGTCATAATATTTCTTCTTTGGGCTAGTTGAGCTCACCCTTTCTTTCTTTTTGTTCTTGAGGAAATGAGAATATAGCTGGGATGAGTCGGGGAAAGGAGTGATGGTCCAGAAGATAGCATTAGTAGTCCTCACTATTCTATTAAATAGTGTGACAATAAATGTAATGAGGACACCTTTGAGAATGGATATTGTCTAGATAACAATATTCCTATTAGAACTCTCGGTTTATGTATTCTTAGTATGTTACACGACGGTTGTATAATTAAGTTGTATCTGTATTTTGTACCATGTATTTGGCGACTCAAGATGGGTGATGTATACCTAATTTTGGGGGCGTCACAGTTGGTATCAAAGCTTAGGGATATGATCCTTTGGCTCGAGATGTGAGATAAGAACTAGGAGGGAGAGGCGGGGAATTCGCTCGCTAGTATGACCTACCTAAGTTTATTTGGTATTTAATTGGTCGATCAAAGTATAGGGATAATATGTGATATGTTATCTAACCCTTGTTTTGTGGCAGTATTTAAAAATGGCATCTGAAAATGTTGAGATAAGCAATGAAGCACATGAGAGACCATTTAGTCACCAACGATCGATATATCGAGGATAATGTGCAACAGAAGGAAGGCGATAATCCTCCTGTAACTAACAACACTAATCAAATGATGAACGATGGTACGTTTAGGAGCTTTTTAGAATTCATGCAACACCAGGTGAGAGAGACTCTGTTCATAATGCGGTGAAAATAATGGCAACCCACGGTTGGTCATCGCTAAGCAATTCAAAATTTGGGACCACCGGAGTTTTTGGGAAAGCAGAACCACTTAAGGCGAGGCGTGGATTAAGCGAGATCACCAAGATATTTGATGTCTTGGAATGCTCGGAGGAGCAAAAGTTCTATTCGCCACCTTTATGTTGCGTGTGAAAGATCATTGGTGGGAAATCGTAAAAGCGTACCTGACTGAAACACTCAAGATGTCTTGGGAGAAGTTCCAAGAAGCATTCAACGACAAGTACTTTCCGAAAGTATTCGTCACATGAAAGAGGTGGAGTTTATCAAGTTGGAGCAAAATAATATGATCAGTGTTGCAATATGAGGCTAATTTGCGGAGTTATCCCGGTTTGCATCCCATTTGGTTGATAATGAGGAAGCGAATGGCGCGAATGTTTTAAGAGGTTTGAAACCCGATATCGTCGATACCTAATTTCTCATAAACTTTGTTTGTATTGGATATTGTGAATAGGGCTCGAGATTATTGGAGGCGCGATAATGAGTCGGCACACTGACAAAAGGTAACGACCAACAACACAATAATAATCAATATCGGTGGCAGCGACCATCGGAACAACGATAACCATCGTGGGGAAATTATCATGCCAAGAATGGTAACCATTTGGTGGTAATCATGGCCAAGATAATAGGAATGGAAATTTCAAGAAGAGGAAATTCAACAATGATGGAAAAGACGTCGACTGACACCCGTTGTTAAGGAAGGAGAAGCGACCACTATCATATGTTTCAAATGCGGAGGGAGGGACATATCGGTCAAAAGCGCGATGCCGTCAAAGCATGTTATAATTTGGAAAAAAAGGTCACTTAGCCCGATTTTGTCGTTCACCCAGAAGACAAGTTGACTAGGATGGAGCACCAAAGACCGTTCAGAAAAAAGTCAAAATCGGTAGTGTAAGGGAGGCGTTTTTGTGACTTCTCAAAAAAGCGAGTAACTTAGAACAAAGTTTAGCACAGGTTAGTTAATTATAAATTGTGAAGTCTATACCTTATAAGATACTGGTTCTACCCATTATTTTTCTCTCTCTTGCTTTGCGTTCAGCGTTTAAATTTGACTCAGGAGAAGTTAGACTTTGACTTATTGGTTGAAACTTCGTTAGTAGGAGCCTTCGTTACCTCTACTATTTTTAAATCTTGTTTGATTCAAATAAACACTTTCACGTTACTTGTCGATCTTATCTTTTTTGAAAATACTTGCCTTTGATGTGATTTTAGGAATCAATTGGTTAACTACTCATCATGCTTTTCGTAAGGTTGTTAGCTTTTATATTCATAACCAACTTTATTGTGTGAATCAAGTAACCAAACCACTAAAGTCAATTATTGTCATATCAAGCCATAAGTAAAGAGCCCGAACCTTTCGTTGTTGACTTTCTTGTGTGGAATGCAGAAGCCGGACTTTCTATAGGCGACATCGTGAATGAAGATGGAAAGTTGATAGGTATCATTGTGAGGTCTTATCTAGGTTAAGGGATAGAAGTCACAGTTGGTATCGATGTGACGTCTTATCAAGTCTTGGATGAAGTCTGATTTTGAATGATATTTCTATTATTAATAAATTTCCTGGCGTATTCTTGAAGACTTCTTAGCCTACTTAGAGCGTGAAATCGAATTTTGTATTGACCCCAGTACAAAACCCATTTCTTAAACTCTCAAATATTTCTTCAACTAAAATGAGCAGTTTACGTGGATTATGATGAAAGTCATAATAAAAGTATTGGACTAATGAAAATCATGGGTATATGAAGTATTAGTAAGTGTTATGATGAGTTATGTTAGTTATTATGTGAAAACATGAAAGTTTCTTAGAAATCACAAAGAGTTGAAAATCAGATTTTGGTGAAAAACATAACATGAAATTCAATTGACCATATCTCCTATTATATTTTGAATTTTTGAGTGTGGTCAAGTCCTAGAGTTAGATCTATGAGTTACCTAACTAATCCAAGTGGAATCACTAAAAAAAAGGTATTGTAGATTTTTAGGTGTGGGTGATTTTAGAAAAGGAGTCAAAACGAAAAATGTCCGAAAAGTTTCTTTGCCACGTTTTTGTAAGGGCTGTTTTGGCCACTTAATTTGTGAGAAAAATTCAGGCCTTTTGGGACATGAAAGTATATGGTATAAAGAACCTCCTGTCCAAAAATGAGCTCATTCGACTTAAAATGAGCAAGTTATGACCATTTCAATATTTAGGTTTTAAATGAAAAATGCTATAAGCGGAGTTTATAAACTCAGATGACCATGAAATTTAAACTGGAAGCTCACATTAACATGTGTAAGATCCTTCCAAGATTTGGGAATTTTTGGAGTTAAACTTGAGGTAGCTAATTTCTTAAGGAATTAATTAGAAATTGATTTTTGAAAAATAGTAAATGAATTTTAAAATTAGAAAAATATATTTTCATTATGGGACTATATTATGCTAAATCCCAGAAAAGAAATATTTTTGAACTGATTTGGTATTTTTCATGAAAATGATCTAGTTATGAGTAAATGAGTTAAATATGTTATGTGAAGTAACAAAATTGGAAAATAGAATTTTATGGCTTGGGAATCCTATATAGAGTATATGCATTTTTTTTGATGGGTGATTTGATCATTGGTGATGATATCTTATGAGTATAGCATTTTGAATGATTAAATGCATTATATGGTAAAGTGTAAACAATTGAAATAAATTGTTTATAAGTTTAAGAAGTGATTAAAATATTGTTATAATATTAAATGATATTAGATTATGAGATTATTAAGTGATTGATAACATTGGGATATTCTTGAACCTGGATAAATTATATTATAAATTTTAATATTTATCCTTTTATCTCATTTGATTGATTATTTATATCATTCATCTTTATGATCCTCTTACGTGCGTAGATGGACTTGGTATATATTGTGTTGAAAGTCATACGTGGCTTACGATTATCATAGATGGACTTGGTATGATTATGACTTTAGTGCGGGGATGATTGACGATGTATAATCATAAGTAGTAATATTACAAATGATGTGGTAAAAGTCATCTTTGGCCCGTAGTGCATAGATGGACTTGGTATGATTATGACCGAGGATTATTCGGTATAATCATGGTAGTAATTGAAAACATGAATATCCTTGGCCGTAGTGCATGGATAATTCGTGGTCGTGATATTATTAAAAGTGAGTCTCGGCATTATTGGTTTTCTGGTTGTATATCTTTTGCTGTAGTGCAAAGATGAAGCTATTGATTATTAGTTATCTGGTTGGCATGTAGTGAAAAGATGAATTGATAATGAATATCTTTGGTCGTATTGCAAAGATGAATTTAATGTTTTTGACGATAAAGGTATCCTCACTTCTTCGTCATACCAGGTACGAACGTAAATTTCGAGGGCGAAATTCCATAAGGAGGGGAGATTGTGAGAACCCAGATTTTATGAATAAATATTTAATTTTCTCGAAATATTTTTTTTAATATTATGGTGTGGAATTGATATAATGTTATAGTTGTGGGTAGTATTTATAAATTTTGCAAAGTATGCAAGTTGTCAGATTATATTCGATTGGTCGGGGAATATTCTTTTTTGGGGAATATTAGATATGGCGATGGCATAATCATTGGTGGACCCACAATGTAAAATCTTTGTCGTAGTTAGAAAAGCGACAAAAATATTTTATGGAAATAACGGCGGAGGTTTTACCATTAATATTATTGAACTACCGGTAGTAAAAAAATGCGATGTCTGCATGTGGTTGCGTAGTAGCACCGCGGTATTGATTATTGATGCTTACGTAAGAAGTCACTCGATTATCTTGCATTATTGCTCGAGTAATTCTTTGCATCATATCTCTCATATTATTGATTCAATTATTGTCGCGATTATCATATGCATAATATGTTATTTTATTAAATCAATAATTGAGGCGACAAAGTTATTCATATTATTAAATTGCAATATTTACAATGTCTAGAAGTTACAGAAGTTAATTTGCATCGAGGAGAGGTTTGGTCACTAATTGCGACTGGTTGATAGGGAGAAATCTTATTGGAAAAGCCCCTCTTTCTGAGGAGCGATATTTGGTTGTTAAATATTGTGAGTTATGATATTAATGATGGATAAGTTCATTGTTGATTAAAGATGAATTTGATAGTTTCATTGTGTTGAAATTATTTATGTTAGTGAAAATTGACATTTATTTCGATAATAATTGATGTCTAGAGGTTATATTGTTCGATCGGTATTTGGGGATACTTTTGAGCAATTGAGTTATTATTCACATGATTTAACTATTTATTCACATGTTATTCATTGATTTACTATTCATGAGTTACTATTAGGGGAGTTAAGATTCATGAGTTACTATTCAAAAGGAGGTATAGATGAGTTATTATTCATTAATTTCTTATTCACGAGTTTTAATATTGTAACTTGTCATTTTTACTATTTTCAAGAGTTATTTGCCTCTTGATTGTTCAAGAGTTAATTACCCTGGACTAAATAAAAAAAAAAAAAAGGAAATATTACCAAGAGTTATTTTGACCCTTCGTTAAGACCAAGAGCCACTCTCGGTTTTCTATAAATAGAAGCTCATTTTCTTCATTATTTCTTCACGAATTCATTGAAACTCTAGAGAGAAATTATAGAGAAAGCTATAGAGAGAAAATTATAGAGAAAAAGAAGAAAGTCTCTTTCCTTCACTACTTCTATATCCAGGATATTTTTTTTACGGTAAGGGGTGTTATTCTTTCTTATTCATGAGAGAGAACTTACATTATTCCATTCTTTATTATTACATTGGAATAACTTTTGTAAAAGTGGCATACCCTATACATAACTTTGTATCTGTGGCGTACCCTATACTTGGTGAAATCCTTATGTTATTCCATTCTTTATTATTACATTGGAATAACTTTGTATCTTGTGATTTACCCTATACTTGGTGGAATGATTTTTGTATATACGGTTTACCCAATACTTGGTGATCTTCTTACATTATTCCATTCTTTATTATTATGTTGGAATAACTTTGTTTATCTGATACTGCGCATACTTGGTGAAATTCTTTTATTATTAGTTCTTTATTATTACATCGGAATATCACATAAATTGTGAATTTCACGACCTAGTTCCATATTTATTATTCTGGTTCTTTATTATTACTCTTTATTATTACATCGGAATATCACGCTTAATAGGATGTAATTTCACGACTTTGGTTCCATATTTATTATTAGCATTTATTATTACATTGGGAATAACACATGCATGCGGTCTCTATCGCATGCATGGTGAATCTTACATTATTCCATTCTTTATTATTACATTGGAATAACATGCATGTGGATTGCCACATGCATGGTGAATGATCCTTTGTATTCATTCCTTATTAAATTGTGGAAATGATGCATATCGTGGATTACCGCATGGCGGGTGAAAATCCCTTTGCAGTTTCATATATTCTTTATTATACTCAGTTTGTTAAAGTTTTGACTTCTATACTCCATGAAATTAGTGGAATATCCTTGATATTTGCGCTTCATCCAGTATCTTTTCATGGAAATATTCTTCTGAGCATTCTTGACTTTTACTTTACAAAGAAGTATCATGTTGACAGTTTGGATATTATTAGTTCCTGGATAAATTAATTCTTGAACTTGTTTAATTGAATTCCAATAACATTGTCATCATCCTCACGTTTATGTTATGTTGGAAGTCATCTTTGGCTTACGTGCATAGATGGACTTAGTATGATTATGACCAGGGATCATTCGGTATAATCATGAACTGTGATGTTATAAATGATATGGTAAAAGTCCTCGATTGGCTATAATGCATTGATGAGCGATATTTGGTATGATTATGACCGAGGATTATTCGGTATAGTAATGACCATTGATGATTTAATGAATATCCTTGGCTCGTAGTCTGAGGATGATTAGAAGATGTGGGTTATTTATTAAATTGAGTCTCGTGATAAACATTGATGAAAACATTTTTAAATCATAAAAGATAGTAGGTTTTATTCTACTTGACTCTTTTAATGGATTGCTTATTCCACTGAGTTAAACTTGATGTCTATTGTATTTTATCGGTTTAACATTGTTGAAGACTATTGATAATTTATTACGCATTATCTTAGTCATAATATTTCTTCTTGGGCTAGTTGAGCTCACCCTTTCTTTCCTTTGTTCTCTTCAAGAAATGAAAATATAGCTGGGACGAGTCGGGGAAAGGGTGATGGTCCGAGAAGATAGCATTAGTAGTCCTCACTATTACATTAAATAGTGTGACAATAAATGTAATGAGGACACCTTTGAGAATGGATATTGTCTAGATAACAATATTCCTATTAGAACTCTCGGTTTATGTATTGTTAGTATGTTACTGACGGTTGTATAATTAAGTTGTATTTGTATTTTGTACCATGTATTTGGCGACTCAAGATGGGTGATGTATACCTAATTTTGGGGGCGTCTAACTCGCATAGTGTTTGTATAGTGCTGCATAGTGCAACATAGTAAAATCAAAATTTTCTTTCAGTTTTTGCCCATGAATTCATGCCCGTGATTCCTACTATTGGTCCGTGATTTTCTAATTCAAATAATATCCTGCCATTCTCCTATAAATAGGATGCTCAGTTTAGAAATGAAAATCATACCAGAATCAGAGAATTCTTCTTCTATAATATTGAGCATATTTATTTTAAGTTTAAGGAAGCTTTGAGTGTAGAAAACAGTACAAGTTTTTTTCAAGAATATCCCCGCTATGCTAGTTAGAAATACTCTTCTTTTAAGGTAAGGGATATTATTTTTGTTCAATATTCGTAAGAAATAATATTTTTTTTCCATACTTTGTAGTATGTAAGTAATATTATTTCGTTTCATATTCCTAATTCTAAACTTATGTTGATAAGTATTTCTTCTATACTCATTGAATTTAGTAGAATATCCTTGAAATTTGCGCTTCATCTAGTATCGTTTCACAAGGATATTTTTCTGAACATTCTTGTTAAATTTTAATCTTTTCAAGCCAAAGTAATATTCACGAACAACTATTTACATGGTACTATTCACTCAGGTACTATTCAACTGGGGTACTATTCATGACAAAAAATGATTCTTTTCTGTCCAAATTATTTTTGATACATGAATATTATTCTTGAATTTTACTCCACAAAATAGTTATCATGTTGACAATTTAGACATTTTTCAACTCTGGATAAATTAAAAATCTTTAATATTTATCCTTGATTTCGTTTGATTGATGCTTATATCATTGTCATCATCCTCATGCTTATATTGTGGTGAAAGTCATCTTTGGCCCGTAGTGCATAAATGGACTGTTGATTGGTATGATTATGACCAGAAATTATGTATCGGTATAATCATGACCTGTAATGTTACAAATGATGTGGTAAAAGTCCTCATTGGTCCATAGTACATTGATGGACAGTTGTTGGCATAATCATGACCATTGGTGATAATAACAAATATCCTTGGCCCGTAGTACGTGGATAATTCGTGGATGTGATACTAATGAATATCCTTGGCCCGTATTGCATAGATAATTCAGTGATATGGATTATTTATTGAACTGTGTTACAGCGATAAAATATTGATGATGAACTTTTAAATCAAAGTAGATAGAAGATATCATGCTCTACTTGACTTTTCTAATGGATTATTTGTTCCACTGCAGTTAAACTTGTTATCTATTGTATTCTATGAGTTTAACACTATTGAAGACTAACGATAATTTATTCTGCATTATCTTAGTCATAATATTCTTTACTGGGCTAGTTAAGCTCACCTTTTTATTTCATTGTTCTCTTCAGGAAATGAGAATATAGCTGGGACTAGTCGGTGAATGGAGTGACGATCCAGATGGTTTCTATAGTAGTACCCACTATTCTATGAAATAGTGTGATAATAAATGTAATGAGGACTTCATTTGAGTTTGGATATTGTCTATGAGACATTATTCGTGTTAAAACTCTCAGCTTATGTTACACGAAAGTTGTATAATTAAGTTTGTATTTGTATTTTGTACCATGTATTTGGCGACTAAAATTGGGTTGTGTATACCTATTTTATGGGCGTCACAGTTGGTATCAAAGCTTAGGGATATGATCCCTAGCTGAGATGTGAGGCTAGAACTAGGAGGGGAGAGATGGGTAAATCCTTCTCTAGTATGACCTACCTAAGCTTATTTGTTATTTAATTGGTTGGTTATAATATAGGGATAATATGTGGCATGTCAATTACCCCCTGTTTTGTGGCAGTGTTTGAAAATGGCATCTGAAAATATTGAGATAAGAAATAGAGCACATGAAACCGTTGAGTCATCGCAGATCAATAACCAGGATAATGTGCATCAGCAAGGCAATAATCCTCATATAAACAACAACACCGACCAAATGATGAACGATGGGATGTTCAGAAGCTTTCTATAATTCATGCAACATCAGGCGAGAGAGACTCCTATTCAAATGCAGGTGGAAACACTGGCAACTCACAGATGGTCACTGCTAAGGAATTCAAAGAGCTGGGACCACTGGAGTTTTTGGGAAAGCCAGAACCACTAAAGGCAGAGACGTGGGTAATGCAGATCACCAAAATATTTGATGTCTTGGGATGCTTAGAGGAGAAAAAGGTTCCCTTTTCCACCTTCATGTTGCGAGGAGAGGCAGATCATTGGTGGGAATTTTTAAAACGTACTCAGCCTGCCGCATTGAAGATGTCTTGGGAGAAGTTCCAAGAATTGTTTAATGACAAGTACTTTCCTAAAAGTATTCGTCACAAGAAGGAGGTAGAATTCATCAAGCTGGAGAAAAATAATATGATCGTATCGCAGTATGAGGCTAAGTTTGTGGAGTTATCCTAGTTTGCATCCCATTTGGTAGATAACGAGGAGCGTATGACACGAATGTTTCTGTGAGGTTTGAAACTCAAAATACGTCAATACCTCATTTCTCACAAACTTTGCTTGTATTCATATGTTGTGAATATGGCTCAGTTTTTGGAGCACGATAATGAGTCCACCCAACCAAGAGATAGCATCCGACAAAATGATAATACCAGTGGTAACAGTCATCGAAGCGGTGACAATAAACTTAGAAGAAATCATCATGCCAGAAATGGTAACCACTTCGGTGGTAATCCTGGCCAAGATATTAGAAGTTGAAATTTCAAAAAGAGAAGGTTCAATAATGATGGAAAGACAACAGCACCAACACCAGTTGTTAAGGAAGGAGAACGACCACCGGTTGTATACTACAAATGTAGAGGGGAGGTACACATAAGTCCAAACTGTACGCAGCAACCCAAAGCGTGTTACAATTGTCGAAGAGAAGGTCACCTAGCCCGATTTTGTCATGTAATGAAGTCAAGTCCAGCTAGGATGGAGACACCAAAGGCCGTCCCAGAAACGTCAAAGTCAATAGTTCAAGGGAGAGCATTTGTCGTGACCTCCCAAAAAGCGAGGAACCCGAACGAGGTTATCACAGGTAAGCTAATCATAAACTCTTGCAAAGTCTATACCTTATTTGATACCATTTCTACCCATTCTTTTATTTCTCCTACTTGCGCTCAACGTTTAAATTTAACTCCAGAAAAATTAGACTTTGACTTATCTGTTAAAACTCCGTTGGGAGAAACCTTCATTACATGCATTGTTTATAAGTCTTGTTTGATTCAAATTGGCACCCTCACATTACCTGTCGATCTTATCTCTTTGAAAATACTTGCATTTGATGTGATTTTAGGGATTGATTGATTGACTACTCATCATGCTAAAATTGATTATTTTTGTAAGGTTGTTAGCTTTCATATTCCTAACCAACCTATTATACGAATTCAAGCAACCAAACCACTAAAGTCAATCACTGTCATATCAAGCCATAAAGCTATTCGTTTATTGAAAAACGGATGTCAAGCTTTCTTAGCCCATGTCATGAATTTAAACAACAATAAGTTAAATTTGAATGATATTTCTATTGTTAATAAATTTCCTGACGTATTCCCTGAAGAACTTCCTGGCCTACCCCAAGTGCGTGAAATTAAATTTTTTATTGACCTTGAACCCGGTACAAAACCTATTTCTAAAACCCCATATCAAATGGCTCCTATTGAACTTCAGGAGTTAAAAAACCAAACTACAGGAACTGTTAGACATCGGTTTCATTCGTACTAGTACGTCTCCTTGGGGTGCTCCTATTCTGTTAGTAAAGAAGAAAGATGGGAGTATGCGACTTTGTATTGATTATCGAGAGTTGAATCATGTCACCATCAAAAATAAGTACCCGTTACCTCACATTGATGACCTATTTGACCAGTTGCAAGGTGCCAAATTCTTTTCAAAGATCGATCTTCGTTTCGGATATCATCAGTTAAAGATTAAAACTAATGACATTCCAAAGACTGCTTTCAGAACTCGATATGGGCATTACGAATTCCTAATCATGTCTTTTGGATTGACCAATGCTCCTGCTGCCATCATGGATATGATGAACCGAGTATTCAAGGAATATTTGGATCATTTTATGGTTGTCTTTATTGATTAAATCCTCATTTACTCCAAAAGCCTTGAAGATCATGAGCATCACTTGAGGCTGATACTCCAAAAGCTTTGTGAAAACAAGTTATATGCCAGGCTGAAGAAATACGATTTCTAGCTTAAGGAAGTAGCATTCCTTGAGCATGTGATATAAAATCACGGAATATCTGTTGACTCGACGAAGATTGAAGCAATACAAAGCTGGGAGCAACCTAAGTTAGTAACCGAAGTGCGTAGCTTTCTGGGCTTAGCTGGTTATTATCTAAGATTCGTGAAAGGATTTTCTCGAATCGCTACTCCATTAACTCAGCTGACTCGAAAAGATACAAAATTTGGTTAGAGCGAGGAATGTGAGAAGAGTTTTTAAGAACTCAAGAGGAGACTCATTTCAGCACCTGTTCTGACAATACCATCTGGTTCAGAGGGATTTCTCATCTACAACGATGCTTCATGCAGAGGGTTAGGATGTGTTCTCATGAAACATTGGAAAGTAATAGCCTATGTCTCACGACAACTCAAAGAATATGAGAGGAATTATCCTACTCATGATCTAGAGTTGGCAGTTGTCGTTTTTGCACTTAAAATCTGGAGGCATTATTTGTATGGGGAGAAAGTGGAGATCTATACAGATCAGAAAAGCCTCAAGTATTTCTTCACCCAAAAGGAACTCAATATGCGGCAACGACGTTGGCTCGAGCTGTTGAAAGATTACGATTATACCGTTCAATACCATCCTAGAAAAGCGAACGTGGTAGTTGACGCGTTGAGTAGAAGATCATATGCGGGTACGAGTGCGATATTGTCAACGCAAAGGCCCATTTTGTATGACTTACAAAGGATAGAGATAGAGTTAAAGACTCCAGGGACCCATATGATGATGTCAAATATATGAGTAGAACTGATTTTAATCGATAAAGTTAAAGTTACTTAAGCTACAGACCTGGAGCTGATGCATATGAAGAAGAAAGTTCAAGAAGGTGCTATTACGGAATTAAGAATTGATGAAGAAGGAATATTTTGAGTCAACTCCAGACTTTGTGTTCCTAACGACGCTGATTTGAAGTATAAAATCATGATGGAGGCGCATAACACATCGTTTGTAATCCATCCTGGGAGTACCAAAATGTATCGTGATCCTCAAAATACATTTTAGTGGAGCAATATAAAAAGAGAGATTACGGAGTTTATCTCAAGGTGTTTATCTTGTCAATGTGTCAAGGCAGAGCATCAAGTGTCAAAAGGTCCATTGCAACCACTTGAAATTCCAGAATGGAAATGGGAACACATTACCATGGATTTCGTTACTTGTCTTCCCAAGGTTTCTCAAGGCATAGGTGCAATTTGGGTCATTGTCGATAGATTAACCAAGTCTGCTCATTTCTTGCCTATACGAGAAACCTATTCACTTGAACGTCTTGCTTATATGTATATAAATGAGATTGTAAGACTGCATGGTATGCCAGTATCAATAGTTTTTGATCGAGACCCAAGATTCACTTCACAATTTTGGGTTAGTTTACAGAAAGCTATGGGCACGGATTTACGATTTAGTTCTACATATCATCCTCAGACGGATGGGTAGTCGGAGAGGACTATTCAAACTCTTGAAGATTTATTAAGACTCTGTGTCCTAGACATCAAAGGAAGTTGGGACAAGTTCTTCCCATTAGTGAAATTCTCCTACAACAACAGTTATCAATTAAGTATCAGCATGGCTCCATTCGAGGCGTTGTATGGACACAAGTGTCATTCTCCAGTATGCTGGGACGAGGTGGGTGAAGCAACGTTGTTGGGACCAGAATTGGTATGCATGACTACAGAAAATATTCAAATAATCCGACAACATATAAAGACCCCAACTTTTATGAATAAAGATTTAATTTTCTCTAAATATCATTTTGAGTAATAAGGTATGGATTTGATATAATGTTATAGTTGTGGGTAATATTTACAAATTTTGCAAAGTAAGCAAGTTGTCATAAAATATTCATTTGGTCAGGGAATATTCGTTTTATCAGGGAATATTCGTTTGACGGCACAATCATTGGTGGACCCCACAACGGAATTACTATCGAAGTTAGAAAAGGACATAAATAACTTTTTATAAAAATAATGGCAAGGCTTTTATCGTTAACTATTGAAATACCCGATGATAACAGTACGATAATACATGTGGTTGCATAGAAGCACACGGTATTGTACAGTATTTTTGATTATTAATGCTTACGTGAGAAGTCACTCAGTTTTACTCAATTATTGCAACAGTAATTGCTGCGTAGTATCTCACATTATTGATTCAATTATTGTCACAGTATCATCTGCATAATATTTTATATTATTAAATCAATAATTGAGACGACAATGTTATTCATATTATTATTTATATTATTGACTATGTCTAGAAAGTTCTATCGAGGAAAGGAGTTTGGTCACCTAATTACGCGCCAATAAGGAGAAGTCCTTATCGGAAAGTCCTCTCTTTCATGGGAATGATCTGGTTGTTAATATTACGAGTTATAATATTAAAGATGAATAAATGTTATTAAAAATGTGTTTTGTGAAGCCAAGTGAATTGAGATAAATAGAGGGGATTTTTATGAAGTATTTGTTGTAAGTTTGGCTTTTATATATATATATGTGTGTGTGTGTGTGTGTGTGTGTGTGTGTGTGTGTGTGTGTGTGTGTGCATGTGATTATATATATATAATATATATATAGATGTCGTATGGGGGAGGGAGTATATATATTATATAAGTTTTATTTTTATATAAAATAGAATATATTATATTTTATTACATAGTGTTTGCATGGTACTGCATAGTGTTTGCATAGTGTAGCATAGTAAAGTCAAAATTTTCTTTCAATTTTTGCCCGTGAATTGCGCCCTTGATTATAGATATCTAGAAGAAGGGGGTTGAATAGATAATTAAAAACTTTTCTTTTAAACTAGTTAGTATGATTGTGATTAATGCTTCATAGTGGAATGAGTATATGATAAACCTCTTTTAGATATCTTGAATTAATGAGGATATTTTTCCTCGAACATTCTTGTTAAATTTTAATCTTTTCATGCTTGGGGTACTATTATATATTATTATATAAAGATTATATATTTATAGCGATTATAATGGACACGATAGTTTTAAGTGGTTGAGCACTTAAAGCTCTAATCACTCTTCTACTCCTTGGTAGGAAATCCACTAAGGATATACATTACACTTCTTGAATCTGTTACACTTCTTGATTCCTTCTGAGACCGGCGATGCAGGCACTTCTTAGTTCACTCTTGAACTCTTCAAGTCAATGAGACTTGGTTCTTCTGATTCACTTAGAACTCTTCAAGTCCTTGAGACTTGGAACTCTCACTTTAGTTGATTGGTTGTTGTTGAGATCGTGATTGGTCTTTACTTTCGATTCTTTATTAAGCACTTGTTTGAAAAAGCGAGTGGTGAGCAAGCTTTCTCTTTTTCTCGGATCGTAGAGTTGAGCGTTGAGTGTTCTTATGCGTTTTTGTTCAAATGCTTGCTTATCTATCTCATCATCTTTATTACGTATATATGTGATCTCTTTAAATCTATCCGTTGAAGTCATCGATGAGCCATTAAATCGTTTGACATTTACGAGCTTTGATGGAGACTTTTACGCACATCTTACGAATTGCAATCGGCCCACTAACCACGGTGCTTTCTCTCACCTAACACACGAAAAGGTGTTTTCCTCCCTTGATGGTCCTTTTCTTAGCTTTTTGAATCGTTTCTTTTGATCAATACTAAGGATATCTTTTTTGTACCATTGGGATTTGGTGAGAGCTTCAACGTTCAAAACCCATTCCACATTTGTTGGAATTTGTTTCCAAACAAGAGATAGGGCTCGATGCTTACGACACAAGGCGGATGATACTCTACGATGCATATCGTGGTGTCTTGTCATATTTGTGCTTGAGTGCAGAATAGAACACTACGATTTCTTTCAATAGTTTTGCATACTATGATCTTTCTTGCTTGTTTTTCGTTTTATGCTTGAGAGACTCATCTTTTTGAAAGCACACTACGAAAGAGTTAGATCTCCGAGTTAGCTTGACGTCTGGACCACTCTACGATTCTTTGGAGAGGCCCTTCAAGGCAAATATACTACGATCATCTCGACACTACGATCTGCCTTAGCTTTTGCATTACATTGATCGGCCGGATAGACTACGATTCTCTTGAGGAGCTATCTATTTCTTTCTAGCCATAGATCGACCTAACATATTTGATCTCTTTATCTATACTGAGTGAACATTAAAGGCTAAGATCGACCTAACAATTTTGATCTATCACTAAGTCCTTGTACATATATTCCTCGAAGGACTTTACACATAATCATGAGCATTTACATTAAACATCAAATCACAATATGCATTCTTCAACAATCTCCCCTATTTGATGTTGACATAACCGAGGAGATTTGTTATCATGATTATTAAATTTTATATCGATTCTGACAAAAGTAAACATGACTTAGTATTTCGGTGAAGCAATTTGAAATTTCTAGAGAATAAGCATGAATTTATTGATGTATGAAGGCGGATATTACATTTAAGTTTGACTACATCAATCTGACTTAAAATTCAACTTATCTCTATTTCTTGACCTTTTGCTTCTTGGAGGATTTGCATATTCCTCACTCTCCTCTTTTCTGCTTGCTTCATCTCTTACGGCCAAATCTTCCGACTCACTTGGGCTTAGTCTAGGATTGTGATCATGCCTATTCATGAATCACGGGATCTCAATTGGCATTCTTAGGCTGTAGTTGTCACCTCATGAGGAGGTGGTAGTTGGCCTAGACTCCTTAATGGTTGAGCCATTAAAACTTCATTGATTAGCTCGTTGGGCACGATGGTTTGGATCGTGGAGTCTCTTTGGGTGATTTGCCTTGTAGGAGGGTTCCTCGAGGCTTGAGTTTGGAATTGACCTCTGCCTCTGCCCTTGCCTCCCTGATCTCCTTTTCCTTTATTCTCCCCCTTTATGTCAGCATCAAGGGTTCGAATGTCTTCGGAGAGGCGAGTGACTCCTTGGACAAGCTCGTTGAGTTGACTCTGAGTTTGGGCAATGTCCTCACGATTCTCTTGGATCAAAGCATCAGAACGAGTTTCACGTCGTTGAAGAATGTTTAGGACAGTTTCAGTCTGTTGCATTTGACCCATGGAGAAGTCTTGAAATTCTTTGACTATAGTTTGAAGACTTTTGATGCTCTGTATCATTAGATCATTATGAGATTCTTGAGTCTTCTTTAAGATTAAAACTGACATCCGATGCTTTTTAGGCTGCTGAGGAAGTGAATGTCATCCACATCCTTTATGCTTTGAAGCATTTCTTTGATAATCTCTTTAAGCGTTTTAGAGAGCTCATTCTTTGAGGAGCTTGGAAGATTATTTGCGGCATTGATCATTGATGTTAATCTCAATTTGAATAAAGTGCGAGTGTGATCCTCGAGGCTCTCATTGAGTTCCTTGACCACTTTCGCGGAACATTCTTGACAGAATCGACCTTTGTGGACAACTCGAAAAGAATTTCATCCAATTGGGGAAATTTTGAGGAGGGAGTTGATGTGCTTTTGAATTGATCTTGCAAAGAGTAGAGGGCAAGATCAAGATTGAAGTATTCGTTCTTTGGATGAGGAGGGAATATCGATGGAGGGCTAGGTTTGGATGTTTGTAGTTGGTGGCTCTCTGATTTGGACTTGTGGAGACTCTACAATGGGGTTAGAGTCGGTAATCGTAGAGATGATGGGATGTGGGAGCATTATGAAGTTGGTCGCATTTGGTTCCTCAGTTACAGAATTTTGGGATTCTGCAACTGGAAATTGATTTAGTGGATGAAGAATTACTTCCAACCATCGTGGGAATTCATAAAATTGATTAAATGAGGATGATGGCAAGTGATTAACTCTGAAAAGGGTTGGGATAGATAGTACCTCAGGTTTGTTCTTTGAGGAAGAGTTGTTGGTGAGTAGTTTCTTGGCAAAATTGAATCTTCCTGGAAATCCATTAGCTAATCTTGAGATGGCGGGATACTCTTTGAAGCTCGAACATGTGATTCAGGAGTTTAGAATTTGAGCTTGGTGGAAAGGCATCATGGGTAGATGGGAGAACAAGTTGCTCATAGTTAGCTTTTACATACCCATCTATGCCTCTCTACTATATGATCTCGACCTCATCGTCTTCAAACTTCTCGTTTCTCGTTTGAGGATTCCATTATATCAATGGCCTCATGATGTTCTTATCTTTGGTTCTTCTTCTTTTTCTGCTGCAGGAACCTCTTCTTACATCATGGGGATATTATGAGCCTCCCCCTCAGTGTGATCATCCTCTTGGATGATTAGCGGCTCCCCTCATTTGGAGCATTTTCTTGAGGCATCTCCCCTCGGTGGCATATTCTCTGTGATTAGAATTTGGTGTCTCCCCTCGACTTGAGTTACATCCATTTGACTTTCTTTTTGATGAGTTCTATTTATTGAATGATTCGTGACCCATGACTCTCTTTGTCTTCCTTTTGAGTACTCCTTCATTATTGAGGATATACTTCTTAACGTTTTCTTTTTTTCTAAGGTGAGCCTGACCTGACCGGGACTTCTCTTGAACTTAGTTTTGTTTTCTCTTGATCGGCCCAATTTTGAGTGTTTGATTCGACTACATCTTTTCTTGATGTGTGTTTAGTGCGGACTACGATCGAAGAGATTGATGGCTTTTTGGACTTGTGGGTGATTTTATTCTTCTTTTTGAGATATGGTAGCTCTATCTTCTTCTTTTTAGCCTCATTCTGTTGCTTCTTCTTCTTAGGATCCTTAGTCTCTTTTTGGATGGGTGATTTTATTACTGGGTGAGAGCGAGCTTGATGGGTGAGATATGGTAGCTCTATCTTCTTACGCCTCGACTCTTTGTTGCTTCCTTCTTAGGATCCTTAGAAGTCTCGATGTCGAGGAGTCTACGGGCTTATCGGTAGTGGATCCTTGAGGTTCTTACGTAGTTACGGCTTTCGACTTCCTTTTCCCCTTGCTTTTTACGATTAAAGCAATGGGTTCTTCTTAGTTAGCTTCTTCTTCTTCTTGATTTCTTTGACAAATTGACATGTTTCTGGCACTCTGATTCCTTTATTTCACCGGTTCTTCCTTTGGATTAGGACATCATCCTCACATTTTAAATTTGGATTCCTTTTCCGGTTCTCAAATAGTTGTTGGGTCATTCGACGATTTGGATTGATGGCTTCACCTTCATAAATCCTCAATTAAGTCACCAAGAAGCGACTGTAGGATAATGCTTATAAATCGCCCATAGAGCATCTTAAGAGAGCTCTTTCGTCTTCTTTGAATTTGATTAACCACTTTGATCCATTCAAGTAATAGAGCCCCATAGTTAAGTTGTATTCCATAACATATGGCGGTCATGAGCTTGAGTTGCACCTCATTCACGAGTCATGACAGAGCTCTTACAACATATACATTTTCAACAATATCACTAGAAATTCATACCTTTGTGGAAACTCCTTCTTCTTGTATCCTTTGACAGAAGGTGATTTCTTGTGATGCATCTTTTTGAGTCCCTTATGGAAGTCTATGCCATCTATGGACGGATACCCTTCAGATTTGAGACCTAGGGCTAGATTGATGTCCTCAGCCCTTAGTTTGATTTCAGCGTTCGACTTTCGTGATGATGGTGTTGTTTTCAAATATCCGATTATTGTAGAATTCTTTTACCGACTTGGGTAGATCAATATGTCATACCCAAGGCTTCTTGAGACTGCCTTCTTGATGGCGACAAAGTCTTGTGAAATTGGGGTTCAATTGTTTTGAACTCGTCAAAGCGAGTCATGGTAGGAGATAACCTTTGGAAGCCGCCATTGATTTTCTTGTAGGAAGTGTGATTTCTTGAGCTTTCTAGGCGACTTAGGGTTTCTTCTTGCGAGAGATAAGGAGAGGATAAGCTTTTGAACTTACGATTTCAAAAAGGCGCCTTCAAATGGTACAAGTAACTTCCCTCTCTCCATTTTGCTTAGTGGGGACAGTGTCGAATTGCTTGGCTCTCTGAATTTGTGAGAGAGGATTATCTTGAATTACCCTTGACTTTTTACGGGCTAATATGTTCTTGGGAGGACTACGATCGTTGAAATGGTCCTTGGAATCGTCGAGTCTCATTCTACCATCATTGAGTTTGTTATCGATCGTCGTATACGATTTGCAATCGTAGAGTCTGAACTGTGATCGTCGAGTCTGACTAGAAATCGTAGAGTCTGACCAAGTCCTCATGATGAACTTTTAACTTAGCATTCTTCTTGGTTTAAGGTAGCTCAAGAAGTGCCAACCTTATTAAATGAATTAAGGGTTAGGTTTGTCCCTGAGGCACTTATCAGAGAGATTGCTTTGTTTGATACTTGATCATCATAGGGTGCTCCTTTGGTTTTGATGTAGCTCTGCTATCGTTGAGTCTTCACTGTGATCATTGTCATTATATGACACTTTGGTTCTACGATTGTGGACTTCCTTTGATCATGTCTATGATTTTGAACATAGCCTTTAAACCGTATGGTTAGCACATACTAGAGCATATTTTTCATGGTTGTAAGTTAAGCATGCCTAGCTCACTTATTAACTTGTTAAATTTGGATTTATCTAGAGGCTTTGTAAAGACATCACCAAGTTGATTTTCAGTAGGGATATATTGTAAAGATATAGTTCCATTTTGCACATGATCCCTAATGAAGTGATACCTTATTTCTATATGCTTAGTCCTAGAATGCATGATAGGATTATGAGTTATAGCAATTGCACTTGTGTTATCACAGTGAATAGGAATGGATTTAAATTCAAACCCATAATCTGCTAGTTGATTTTTCATCCATAAGATAAAGCCTGACGATATTTGCTGCTGCAACAATGTATTAAACCTGCGGTTGAAGTGAATCTTGAATTTTGCTTCTTGCTAAACCGGGACACAAGATACATTTCCTAGCAATTGTGAGGTGCTGCTTTGGTACTCTTTCTATCAATTTTTGCGACTGCCAAAATCAGCATCTATGTATCTGTTAGCTCAAATGAGGACTCCTTGGGATACCAAAGCCCCAGTGGGGTGTACCTTTGAGATATCTGAAAATCCTTTTCTGACAATGAGATAAATGAGATTCTTTAGGACTAGCTTTGAAATCTAGCACAAATGCATGTTGCAAACATTATATCTAGTCTCTTGGCGAGTTAGATATAAAGAGAGCCAATCATACCTACATATTGAGTTATATCAATACTTTTACCTTTTTCATCTTTGTCAAGCTTGGTTGCGAGGAGCAATTGGGGTTTTTTTTTCATGGGAGAGGTGACTCCATGCCATACTTCTTAAGTAAGTCTTTAATGTACTTGGCTTGGTTGATGAAGATTCCTTCATCGATCTGCTTTACTTGCGATCGAGGAAGAAGTTGACTCACCCATCATGCTCATTTCAAACTTGCTCTGCATAAGCTTGGAGAATCTCTTGCATAGCTTTTCATCGATGAGATCAAAGATAATATCATCAACATATATTTGAACTAATAGGACTTTGTCTTTGTGCTTTCTAAGAAATAGTGTGGTATCTACTCTACCTCTAGTGAATCCATTTTCAATAAGGAAGTTAGTTAGTGTTTCATACCATGCTCTAGGTGCTTGTTTAAGACCATATAAGGCTTTGTCTAATCTAAAGACATAATTAGAAAGAGATGGATTGATGAAACACGGAAATTTGCTCTACATAGACTTCTTCTTGAAGTTCACCATTCAAGAATGCACTTTTGACATCCATCTGAAAGACCTTGAATTTCATGTGATGCGTGCAAAAGGCGAGAAATATTACGATGGCCTCTGATGCGCAAGCAGGTGCAAATGTCTCATCGTAGTCGATGCCTTCTTCACGAGAGTAACCTTTGGCCACTAGTCTAGCTTTATTCACGGTTATCCTCCATCTTCATCCATCTTGTTTTACGAAGACCCACTTGGTTCTAATTACGAGGATGGTTTTTTGGTCTTGGAACCAATCTCCAAACTTTGCTTCTCTTGAACTGATTAAGTTCTTCTGCATGGCCTCTATCCATTTGGAGTCTTCTATAGCATCCTCAATTTTCTTTGGTTCCATTTGTGATAGGAAGCTTAGATAAAAGCATTCATTTTGGGTGTGACTCTTGTTTTGACTCTTGCATTTGGATCTCAATGATTAGATCTTGAGTGTGATCTCTTGCCCATCTGCTTCTGTTGGGACATCTGTTCTTATGCCTTCTTGTCTTAGATCTTCAAGATCTATTTCTTCTTCTTGGTGTGGAGGTTAGATTTATGCGGCATAGGTCTCTCTACGATCTCATTTCCTTGCTTCAGCGATTTCCTTTATGCGGTTCTATGATCGTAGTGTTGAGCTCGGCGTCCTCGTTAAGTAGTGTTTGCACTTTATTGGTCGTAGTGTCTTGAGGCATTATTTTGTCTAAAGTCATTTCATCAAAGATGATGTGAATCGAGATTTCAACACTCGGTGTCTTCTTGTTGAATACTCTATAGGCCTTTATATGTGGCATATCAAGAAAGATTCCTTTGTCGATTTTGGTTGAAACTTTGTCAAGTATTGCTTTCCATTGTTGAGTATGTAGCATGCACTGTAGAAACATGAAAGTAGTTGACACTAGGCTTTCTTCCTTTCCATAGTTCATAAGGAGTCTTTTTAATCGTAGAGTGTATGAGTGATCATTACGAGTGTAGCATGCGGTGTTGGCCGCTTTACCGAAGTATTGAGGCGGATGATTTCTGCTTTGCTAGTAGAGTTCTTCGACTCTATCTAATGTCTGTTCTTTCTCTCGGTAACTCCATTTTGTTGGGGAGTTATTGGTGGGTGAGAAATTGTGACTAATCCCATTGTGCATCTTGAGAATTGGTCCATTTACGAGAAATCAAATTCTCTTGCCATGATCACTTCTTATAGCCTTGATTTTCTCTCCTTTCTCGTTCATCACAAGCTTGAACATCTTGATCGGTTGGGAACTTGTTTCATCTTTTGAGGTTAGAAAGAACACCCATATAAATCGGGTGAAGTAAATCGACTACGACCGAAGTATCTCTTTCCCCAAGGCTCGTCGTTGGAATTGGCCCAAAAAGATCCATATGTAGCAATTGCAAAGGCTTGTCGATTGAGTTGATGGTTTTGCTCTTGAATGAGCTTACAGTCTACTTTCCAAGTTGATAGGCATTGCACGACCTTTCTTTAATGAAATTAAACTTTGGTAAGCTGCAACTAGATCTTTTGAAGCTAATTTGGACATGCATTTGAAGTTGAGATGAGATAATCTTTGATGCCATAGCTTGACTCATTTCTTGGATGCTTTAGCCAAAAGCATATTGTCTCGTCTGAGCTTAGTTTTCCAAGGTTTCTTGTGTAGACATTTCCTTCTCTTGTTAGGTTAACTTCTGATGAGATGTCTTGGTCTCGGACTTGACATTGATTGTTGAGAAATGTTACTTGATGACCCTTGTCGCATGAGTTGGCTAATGCTTAGAAGGTTGTGTTGTAGTCCTTCCACATAGGCCACTTTGCTAAAGGATCTTGCACCATTTCGGTGAGCCATAGCCTCTTGTCTTGCAGATCCGTTGTCTCCAAAGATGAGCGGAGGACCCTCCTTTTTTCTATGTAGTGAGACGGAAGGGCTTTGTTCCTGTCATGTGCCTTGAGCATCCTTGTCCGGATACGAGGTTGTGATCGTGGAGCTCTTTTCTGTAATAACATTAAACCTTCATTTTGGTACCCATACTTGCATGGGTCCTACATTATTAGTGCCCTTGGGGACCCAAATTTGCTTGATTTTGGGTCTCACATGCATGGAATTGTAATAACATTTTGCTGACCTTGTGGCGATTCTTTAGCACACAAAACATTTGATATGATGAATGTTTGTGTGTGTGTGAAAGTTCTTCCTCCATTTGGACTTTTGTGGGTTATTGGTCATCCTCTATTAGGTGATATTCCTTCTTCCATGTGTTCTCTTGTTTCATGATTTGTGAGGAGTATATCTTACCTTCTTGTACCTTCCGGTTGGTTCGTAGAGTTGATCTTATTGGACTCTACGATCCTTGAGGTTGATGAGTAGTAGCTAGATTACTCTTTCTTTTTGAAACCTAGACCGGCATGAGATCCCTTACTCACAGGAATATGAATTGAATCGGTGGCGGGGTTTGTGAGTTCGACCATCCGTGAGGATTTCACAAATATAATGCCTCTACTTAAAACTTGAGGCATTATTAGTGTTAATCTCCTTTGCTTTTCCACACATGGCTCTGAGGTAGATTCCCAAAGCCTAACCTGATTCTATCGAGAGACACTTCTACGGTTAGAGATTAAGGAGTCCATGGATGAAGAGGATTTATTCCATGTAGAGAGATTGTCTTTTCTAGATCCTCGATCTTGGAGGTTAGACTAGACTCTCTTTTTGCCTTTGAGCTCATTTTGTTTGTCTCAAAAGCTTATTCTCAGCTTCAAACTTGGAGAGAGAATTAGTACTGAGAAGGGTTGTTTCCAGTTCTTCTTGAACCTTTTCTTTCTCCTTTTGAAGAAGTGAATAATCCTTAGACAGAACTCTAAACCACTTCATGTATTGATGTAGATCAGATGTTATACCATGCAGTGCGGTTCTAAGGTCATCAATATCTACATCGGGAGAGTTGAAGTCAAATACCTCATCGATACTTACTTCATGTATGTTGGAGTTACATTTGTCCCTTGCATTTTTTGGCCATAAAGAAGAGATTTGCCACTTGAGGATCTTCATCATCTCCAGTTTTGGAGTTGAGTCATTATCGAGTCACTCCACGATCCTCCGATTCTGAGGCCTTTGTCTTTCTTACATGGCCTTTTGTTGCCTTTGTATTCCTTCTTAGAATGTGATTTCTTTTTGAGTTCTTCTCTGAGAGGTTTGTTGCAGTTAGCAATGAAGTGGCCCGATTTCTTACAATTGTAGCATAGGTCATTCATTTGCTCCTGGCTGTTGTAGTTGCTGACTTTCTTTGGCTTGCTGGTTTTGCCTTGTCGCATAAATCTTCTTAGTCTTTTCACCAGCATTGCAAGGTCCTCAGCATCATCTTCATCGTAGTCAGAATCAACTTCAGTGCTGACTTTGGAGGTGTTATCAGTTGCTTTGAGAGCAACACCTTTATCCTTCTTTCTTCCTTCAGATAGGGTTTCTGCTCGTTGAGTCAACTCTAGTTCGTATGTGAGAAGGTTGCCATACAACTATTGGACAGTCATTTCATGTAGATTCTTCGATTCTCTAATTGTAGTGGTTTTGGCATCCCACTTGCTTGGCAAGGCTCTCTTGAACTTTATGATTAGATCTTTGTTTGGATAGATCTTTCCGTAGGCTCGTAGAGAGTTGAGCAGAACATTAAATCTTTCATAGGTGGCAATAACATTTTCTCCTTGAACGTGAGCAAACATCTCATATTTCTGAGTCAAGAGAGATTGTTTGTTTTCTATGACTTCTTATGTTCCTTCATGCATAATGAGTAGTGCTTCCCAAACCTCCTTTGCTGTTTTGTTGTTGACCACGTTTTCAAACAGATCATCTTCTAAGGATTGGAACAAGATGTTTTTGCCATTTTATCGAGCTGGAAAGCTCTCTTCTTGTTCTCTATCCATTCTCCTTTGACCTTGATATGTACTACTATGCAGGTCATCGTAGTTGGTGCAAGCTTTGTAGGAACATAGGGCCCATTACGAGCGAGTTTCAAATAGATCTTCATCTATTGAATCCATGTATAGCTTGCATCCTAACCTTTCGGTTAGAAAATTTATCTTTGTTGCACATAGGTGGCTTCTTGCCTCCTCCGATCTTTGATTAAGCTTGGTAAGTGTGCCATTGGATCTACTCAAGCTTTGTAGGCTATATTATAGAACACCTTTTCGATACCAATTGTTAGTTCAGGAGGCCTGATAGATATCTAGAAGAGGGGGGTTGAATAGATAATTAAAAACTTTTCTTTTAAACTAGTTAGTATGATTGTGATTAATGCACAGTGGAATGAGTATATGATAAACCTTCTTTTAGATATCTTGAATTAATGAGAGTGAGGCAGTTATGACAGTTATAGCAATTATAGCGAGTTATAATGGACACGATGGTTTTAAGTGGTTGAGAGCACTTAAAGCTCTAATCTACTCTTCTACTCCTTGGTAGGAAATCCACTAAGGATGTCTGTTACACTTCTTGAATCTCACAGATTCCTTCTAGACCAGCAGTCTAGGCACTTCTTAGTTCACTCTTGAACTCTTCAAGTCCAGCAGACTTGGTTCTTCACAGTTCACTTAGAACTCTTCAAGGCCTTCAGACTTTGAACTCTTACTTTAGTTGATTGGTTGTTTGTTAAGATCGTGATTGGTGCTACTCAATTGCTATTAAGCACTTGTTTGAAAGAATTGAGTAGTTGAGCAAGCTTTCTCTTTTTCTCAGATCGTAGAGTTGAGCGTTGAGTGTCCTTGTACATTTTTGTTCAAATGCTTGCTTATCTATCTTAACTATCTTTGTTCTGTATATATGTGATCTCTTTAAATCTATCCGTTGAAGTCATCTGAGGAGCCATTAAATGCGTTTGACATTTCTGAGCTTTGATGGAGACTTTTACGCACATCTTTGAATTGCAATCATTGCCTTGACCATGACGTGATTGCTTTCTCACCTAACACACGAAAAGGTGTTTTCCTCTGCCTTGATGGTCCTTTTCTTAGCTTCTTGAATACATTTCTTTTGATCAATACTAAGGATATCTTTTTACCGTTGGAATTTGGTGAGAGCTTCAGCGTTCAAAACCCATTCCACATTTGTTGGAATTTGTTTCCAACAAGAGATAAGGCTCGATGCTTACGACACAAGGCGAGATGATACTCTACGATGCATATCGTGGTGTCTTGTCATATTTGTGCTTGGTCTGAAAAGAACACTACGATTTCTTTCAATAGTTTTGCATACTACGATCTTCACTTGCTCGTTTTGCAGACTCTATGTTTCCAAAAGCACACTACGATCTCAGAGTTAGCTTTGGCAAACGTCTAGACCACTCTACGATTACTGGAGGCCCTTCAAGGCAAATATACTACGATCATCAAAGACTACGATCCCGCCTTAAGCTTACGCATTACATTGATCAATTTGGGAAGACTACGATTCTCTTTAAGGCCTATCTATTTCTTTTTAGCCATAGATTAACCTAACATATTTGATCTCTTTCTCTATATAAGTGAACATTAAAGGCTAAGATCAACCTAACAATTTTGATCCATCACTAAGACCTTGTACATATATTCCTTGAAGGACTTTACACATAATCATGAGCATTTACATTTAACATCAAATCACAATATGCATTCTTCCAACACTATTCACTCGGGGTACTATTCACGACAAAAATTGATTCTTTTCTATCCAAATTATTTTTGATACATGAATATTATTCTTGAATTTTACTCCACAAAGCAGTTATCATGTTGACAATTTGGACATTTTTAAACTCTAGATAAATTAAAAATCTTTTAATATTTATCCTTGATTTCGTTTGATTGATACTTATATTATTGTCATCATCCTCATGCTTTTATTGTGATGAAAGTCATCTTTGGCCCGTAGTGTATAGATGGATTATTGATTGGTATGATTATGACCAGGAATTATGTATCAGTATAATCATGACCTGTAATGTTACAAATGATGTGGTAAAAGTCCTTATTGGCCCGTAGTGCATTGATGGACAGTTGTTGGCATGATCATGACCATTGGTGATAATAACGAATTTCTTTTGCCCGTAGTTCATGGATAATTCATGGATTTGATAGTAATGAATATCCTTGGCCGGTAGTGCATGGATAATTCAGTGATGTGGATTATTTATTGAGTTGTGTTACAGTGATAAAATACTGATGATGAACCTTTAAATCATAGAAGATAGTAGATATCATGCTCTACTCGACTCTTCTAATGGATTATTTGTTCCGCTACAGTTAACCTTGTTGTCTATTGTATTTTATCAGTTTAACACTGTTGAAGGCTAACGATAATTTATTCTGCATTATCTTAGTTATAATTTTCTTTACTGGGCTAGTTGAGCTCACCCTTTTCTTTCATTGTTCTCTTTAGGAAATTAAAATATAGTTGGGACTAGTCGCGAAATGGAGTGATGGTCCAGATAGTTGCTATAGTAGTCCTCACTATTCTGTGAAATAGTGTGATAATAAATGTAATGAGGACTTCATTTGAGTTTGGATATTGTCTATGAGACAATATTCATGTTAAAACTCTCAGCTTATGTTACATGATAGTTGTATAATTAAGTTTGTATTTGTATTTTGTACCATGT
Source organism: Panax ginseng (assembly GCA_020205605.1). NCBI lineage: Eukaryota > Viridiplantae > Streptophyta > Magnoliopsida > Apiales > Araliaceae > Panax > Panax ginseng. The sequence continues at coordinate 120,701,352 of CM035134.1, forward strand.
ATTTGGCGACTGAGAATGGGTTGTGTATTCCTATTTTGGGGGCGTCACAGTAGGGTATACCTAAGTTGTAACCACCTGTGGGGGTACCACAGGCATGTCTTCTTGGCACCGAGGTATGACACCTTTCGTTACAGTGTGATCACTCCACGACGTCTTCGTTTTGTGCTCCGGTGGGAGTTGGCCATTTGGTGTTTTGTTGTGGGAGGCATATGGGTCAACCCTAGTTTTCTGTTCTGTTCTGTTATACGGATTGGTGATGTTTGTGCCAAACACGCCTTTAGATTTTACATAGATTGGATTCGCGGTCCAATGTTTATGACTTGCCTGTGTGGCAATGTATATTTCTGTTTTGTTTTGAGCTCGGTATGAATAACACCCAGCCATTTGATTCAGCCTATTATTTTGTTGTGTTACTTTTGTCCGTTTATGGTCATTTCAGTTCATTTAATTGAGTTGTTTATCTCGGTTATTTAATTTGTACTCTATATCCGTACTGGGCATTTGGCTCATGTTGTGTTTTTCCTCACTATGTTGTGTTTTATTGTCCCTTTTCTGTTCTTGTCTTTTGGTGTTCTCATGTTAGGTGAGATTTGTTTGAAAAAACAAGTTGTGAAAAGGTCCGACATGTATATGTCGACGATTGGACTGTAAGAGTCACCAGTTGGTTTTTTAAATGGTTGTACCAACACAACCAAGAAAAGGTTTGCACATTGACCACGTGATATAACATTGCTAAAATGGTCTTTGAAACCGATATTCATTAGGGTCCGGGAGTTTGATTATGCGGAGGGAAGGTTTTAGGCACCCCCCGACATCCGTTTTACCACGGTGACCGCCACTTTTTAATTAAACTGTTATATGAATGTGTGTGTGTGTGTGTGGGTGGGTCAATGTGCAATTATCTGGAAGTAGTGCTATGCCTCGTTCGCAGCTATATACAAAGGGTTTGAATTTGTATAAAAATTCAGTTTTAACAAGATATAGTAGTGATGCTTTGTAAAAGAGGTTTTTCAAACCCCTATGCTCAATAGTAATTGAGGCGTTTGATACTTCCATTTTATTAAATGTTTAGCTTGATTGCTTTTATTTTTGAGATGCGAAGCATCTTCGAGAAAATAATGTACAAAGTAGTGCCGAACTCCTTGTGGGCATGGAAACAATCTAAGGAAATTCAAACACCGTGAATAATTTACAAGCTGATTACAACAGAAAAATGTCCATCACGGGAATTGAATCTAGATTCAGTATACTGAATATGTGATAACATGATTCATAGGCTCGCATGATGCCGCAGTTTATATGAAAGCTGTAAGGAGTTATATATAAAAGTTGTAAATATATATATACAGACGATCGACCACCACGATGAAAACTTCATGGGGGATTGGAAAAGTAAATATATAAAAGCGATAAATATGTATATAGAGACATGATCAACCACCACGAAGCACCTCCATGGGGGATCAGAAATGTAAATAAAGCAGTAAAAGCGATCAACCGCCAAGAACTAAACTCCAGAAGGGACTGAATGTAAAGAAAGCAATAAAAGGCCACGAAGTAAACTCCAGGCCTGACAGAAATGTTTATATATATATACATATATATATATATATAAGCAGTAAATGCTCTGGATATAAAATCCAGGCTCATCGAATAGAGTTCGACAACAGTTTATATATAAGTATATATATATAAGCAATAAACGCTCCGGACGTAAAATCCTGGCTCAATTGAGGCATAACTCGATAATGCTAGTCCATATATATATATATATATATATATATATATATATATATATATATATACACACACGTATATATATACAAAAAAGAAATAAAAAGCCACGGACCGAAGTCCGGGCAAACACACACAACACAACTCTCAACGTGAAGAATGGTGTGTACACAGTAGTGGGAAAGGCTTTAGAAAGTATAAGAAGGCTTACAGTGGACTGCCAAAGAAGACTTCAATAGCTTTAAATGGATGAACACTCGGCTCCAACCGGTAAAAAATATAGCAAAGTATAAGCTCATAAGTTCTTAAAATGAGAAAGTACTCAGTTTATAGTGTGTACATAACAAATTGGACAGGGCTTTCGCGGGTCCCGTCGTCTCGAAGTACATGCACGCATGCAATATGATGTTCACTCAAACTTTCAGAACATTAATTCGGGCATCCGATGGAGGTGTATAAGACTTTTTTCGGCATGATGTTGTCGAGAGCTACACAATGACATGGGATTAGAGGTTGTAAGAAGTCAGGAAGATGGAACCATGCCCTGGGTCTTCAAGCTTCAAATTCTATCTGGTGTGCTGCCTTGTGTAGTAGTCACTCGGGATTGGAGCTATTTGGTTCTTGTAAGACATTGTTGTGTAGAATGTATGTTGAAATGTTGTTGAGACAGTACAATGTGGGATCGAGGTGGCCAAATAATGATTTTGCCCCTCACTTGGGTTATCTCTGGTATGGGTTGATTTAGCAGTCGTTGCTCAGGGTTATCTTTGAGATTGGGCTGTTGCAAGTGCTGGATATCCTCAGGGTTATCTCTGAGGTATGTCTGACCTCCCGGGTTTGCCTCCGGGTTTTGACTGTGTGTCTCGAGGTTATCTCCGAGATTGAAGCTGATTGCAAGGGGTTGAAATAAGCATTTCCGGGGTTGTCTTCGGAACTGCAACTGCACTCCTCGGGGTTATCTCCGAGGTTAAAATTGGCACTCCTGGTGTTGTTTTTGGGATTGAGGCTGAAACTTCCGGTGTTATTTCTGGGATTTAATTGAAACTTCCGGTGTTATTTCTAGGATTGAGATGTGCTATCCTTCAGGGTTTCACTAAAAGACGATTATGCCCTCCTGCAATGTTAGTAACAGAAATGCAAAATTTCAAGTGTCTACAGATGGCCCTCTTTATCATATTCATGCAATGCAATGGCATGTATAGGATAAAGAATACTAGACACTTGAAATGTGACAAGATAATCATGATGCCATATACAACAACGTGATGCAAAATGTATAATGTATGTGGTTTGTTGGACTGTTCTCCAATGAAATGTGGAACGGTTTGCTCCCACACCTTCTGATGAGGACTGGAGTTATAACTGACCACCCTGATTAACTGCTTAAACGTACGATCCAAAGCTACCAGGAAATTCCAGGATGTTGAGGTTGGGTTTATCACCAAAGTCTTTAATCCTTGGTACAAACTTTTCATTGAGGATGCATCTCTCATGTATAAGAGACCTGTGGGGATGAGTTTTGTATGTTGAGGATGTGTATAACATATTCCATCATCAGTCCTCCCTGATGATGATGGTCTTTCCTGGTTTGTGTTGCCAAGACCTACCAGTGTTCTGCTGGAGTTACTGCCAATAGTCTGTATCGTCAAGGTTGCCTGACCTTCGCTGACATGTGCATCAACGGATGAGATACCTGTTGAGGATACTGTCAAGGATACATGACCCTGGTTTATATGTGCATCAACGGAAGAGCTCCCTACTGGGAAGAATGTCAAGGCTGCTTGACCTTCATTGACATGTACATCAACGACTGAGTTGTATGGAGTTTCCGCTGGGAATAAGTGTTTTAGGGTTACGACCCCGAATTGATTGCATCAGACCCTCGTGAGGTATTGTTGAATGTGGTTTGCAACAGATGTAATCATTGGAATAGTATACCCTATGTTTGGACGAATACCAGTGAGTGATATGTAGACCCACAGTTTGGTATCTGAAAATAAGGATTTCAGGTAATTCCGCTTAATCGCGTAGCATTTTTATTCCTAATTTGGCCTTTTCATCTTGTGAGATCTCCTTTGCAACTCAAACTGGACCGAGCCAAAGGGGTGGATCACACCCAGGGGAGCCGCAGGTACATCTGCGGCCAGCCGTGGGTGGCCTTTAAAGCACATGTGGCTTTCACAAGTCATTTTCACGTTGCGCCGCATAGGAAATCTGAGAACGCCGCATAATCATCGGTATAGTATACCTTGTGTTCTCATGTTAGGTGAGATTTGTTTGAAAAAAAAAGTTGTGGACAGGTCCAACATGTATATGTCGACGATTTGACTGTAAGAGTCGCCGGTTGGTGTTTTTAACTGGTTGCACCAACGCAACCGAGAAAAGGTTTGCACATTAACCCAGTGATGTGACACTGGGAAACAGGTCTGTGAAACCGAGATTCATTAGGGTTTGGGGGCTTGATTATGCGGAGGGAAGGTTTTAGGCACCCCCCGACATCCGTGTTACCACGGTGACTGCCACTTTTCAATTTAACTATTATATGAATGTTTGTGTGTATGGGTGGGTCAATGTGCAGTTATCGGGAAGTAGTGTGAGGCCTCGTTCGCACCTATATACAAAGGGTTTGAATTTGTATAAAAATTCAATTTTAAACAAGATATAGCAGTGATGTTTTAGAATCAAACCCTTATGCTCAATAGTAATTGTGTCATTTGATACTTCCATGTTATTAAATGTTCGGCTTGATTGCTTTTATTTTTGAGATGCGAAGCATCTTCAAGAAAATAATGTATAAAGTAGTGCCAAACTACTCGTGAGCATGAAAGCCATATAAGGAAATCCAAACACCGTGAATAATTTACAAGCTGCTTACAGCTGAAAATGTCCATCACGGGAATTGAATCTTGATTCAGTAGACTGAATTTGTGATCACATGATTCATACGCTCACATTATGCCACAGTTTGTATGAAAACAATAAGAAGTTATATATATAAAAGCTGTAAATATATATATACAGACATAATCAACCACCACGAAGCACCTCCATGGGGGATCGGAAATGTAAATATATAAAAGCGATAAATATATATATAAACGATAAACCACCATGAAGCACCTCCATGAGGGATCAAAATGTAAATAAAGCATTAAAAACATGATCAACCACCACAAAGCACCTCCATGGGGGATCGAAAATGTAAAGAAAGCTATAAAAAATGATCAACTGCCACGAAGTAAACTCCAGACGGGACTAAATGTAAAGAAAGCAGTAAAAGGCCACGATATATATATATATATATATATATATATATATATATAAGTAGTAAACGCACTTGATGTAAAATCCAGGCTCATCGAACAAAGTTCGACAACAGTTTATATATATAAGTATATATATATAAGCAGATAAACGCTCCGGACGTGAGTCCAGGTTCAATCGAGGCATAACTCGATAATGTTAGTCCATATATACATAAACAGAAATAAAAGCCACGGACCGATGTCCGGGCATCAACACACGCAACACGACTCTCAACATGAAGAATAGTGTGTGCAAAGTTGAAGACAAAGGCTTTAAGAAAAGCAAGAAGGCTTACACTGGATTGCCAAAGAAGACTTCAATAGCTTTAAGTGGATGAACACTCGGCTCCCGCCGGTAAAAAAATAACTATATATGAGCTCACAAATGTTGAAAATCAGAAAGCACTCAATTTCGGGTGTGTACAGAGCAAATTGGACAGGGCTTCCTCGCCGTTTTCTCTTCCAAAATGGCCACCCCAAGCCCTCTATTTATAGAGGGGAGCCGCAGTGCACTGCGTACTGCAGATGAACTCTCTCTTACTTGTTGCAGATGCACTCCTGCAATACCCGGTACCTCTTTGCTCTCACTGGTCCCATCATCTCGAAGTACGTGCATGCGTGCAACGTGATGTCCGCTCGAGCTTTCGGAACTTTAATACGGGAATCCGATTGAGGTGTATAAGACCTATTTCAGACTGATGTTATCAAGAGCTACGCAATGACATGGGATTAGAGGTTGTACAAAGTCAGGAAGATGGGATCATGCCCTTGGTCTTCTGGCTTCAAATTCTATCCGGTGTGCTACCTTGCATAGTAGTCACTCGGGATTGGAACTCCTTGGTTCTTGTGGGAAATTGATGTGTAGAATGTATGTTGAATGATGTTTGTTGAGATGGCGCAATGTAGGATTGAGGTGGTAAAATGATGATTTTTCCCCTCATCGGGATTATCTCCAGTTTGGGCTAATAAACCAATCATTTCTTTGGGTTATCTCTAAGATTGGGCTGCTTCAAGTGCTGAATGTCCTCAGGTTTATCTCTGAGGTGTGCCTGTCCTCCCGAGGTTATCTCCGAGACTGTAACTGAGTGCCTCGGTGTTGTCTCTGAGGTTGAAGCTGACTGCATGAGTTGAAATGAGCATCTCTGGGGTTATCTCTGGAACTGCAACTGCACTCCTCGGGTTATCTCCGAGGTTGACATTGTCTTTCCCGGTGTTATTTCCGGGACTGAGACTGAATATCTCGGGGTTTTCTCCGAGATGAAATTGCCTTCTTCAGTGTGATTTCCGGTATTTGAACTGCATTCCCTGGGATTATCTCCGAGGTTGGAAATGATACTTCAGGTGTGTTTTCCGGGATTGAAACTGAACTTTCGGTGGTATTTTTGGGATTGAGCTGAAAGACGATTCTGCGCTTCCTACAATGTTAGTAACAGGTATGTAGAAAATTTTGAGTGCCTACAGATTCCCCTCTTTATCATATTCATGCAATGCAATGGAATGGATAGGTTAAAGAATACTAGACACTTGAAATATGACAAGATAATCATGATGCAATGTACGACAACATGATGCAAATGGATGTAGTTTGTTGGATTTTTCTCCAACATTGTGGGATGATTGTTGGCTCCCTTTTGACTTCTACCGGGGATGGAAATCAATGACCGACTGATGAAGCGCTTATGCGTGTGATCTCTGACTACGGGAATCTCGTGATTCGACATTGGGGTTATCACCAAAGTCTTGAATCCTTGGTACAGACTTTTCATTGAAGTTGTATCTCTCATGTACAAGAGACTCTGTGGGGATGCGTGTTGTCTGTTGAGGATGTGTATAACATAATCCATCATCGGTCCTCCCCGATGAGGATAATCCTTCCTGGTTTGTATCTCCAGGACATACCAATGTTCTGTTGGAGTTACTGCCAATAGTTTGTGTCATCAGGGTTGCCTGGCCTTCGCTGACATGTGTATCAACGGATGAATTGAATGAAACTCCGCTTGGGAAAAGAAGGGTTCAGGGTTACGACCCTGAATTGATGGCATCGGACCTGCGTGAGGTATTACCGAGTGCAATTTGGAACAACTGAGATCATCGGTATAGTATACCCTATTTTTGGGCGAATACCAATGAATGATATGTAAAGCCACAGTTTGGCCCGTGAAAACCAGGATTTCAGGCTATTCTGCTCAATCGCATAGCGTTTTTATTCATGATTTGGCCTCTATTAGTTATTGGGAAGTTTTGCCCCATTTCCCTGTATTCTTCGGTTGTACAGAGATGATGTATTAGATGATGATATACTTAGGAATGTATATACAGTTTTCCATTCCCTATATCATATTGCGCTCTATTATTTATCATGTATGTACTATGTTATGCATATATATGTATGTCCAGATATATTCAGCATTGGCCCCTAGATGGTCTTAGGATATGGCCCACACAGATGTCTTCCTCGACAGTTAGCCGCATTGATCATACCCCACCAGTATTGGTGGCATCCAGTCTGAGATCATGGTATGAAAGTATGTAAGCTTCAGACAAGGTGACTGTAGATCCATTATTGCAGCATACTATGATTCTCCTGATGTTTCAAGTTCCCGCAGGTTTTGTAGAGGGTATGTTGGAGCATTGGATACTGGAGAGGCAGGGTTTTCCAGTTTGGTATCCATGAGTTGACTCCCACCTTAGAGGAGTATGCACGATTGACGGCGTTGCCACTAGATAGACCTTGCGCGCGGATGGCTATCATCGACATGAACCGGCAGTTTTTGACCCTCACCGGGTTGCGGCGTAGAGTAGTACAGGATGAGATTGCATCCAGCCATATGATATCCCAGCATTTTCTGATATATAAATTTGTCCTAGAGGATAGCTACGCACGGCATTCCGGGGATTTTACCACACCAGAGGATCATTGGCATTTGGCCAGAGTAGATGTATTACTACTGTGCGTATTATCATACGTATACATGCCACGGTACATGGATGAGTTGGACATTGGCGTCATTATGGCAATGAGAGCTCTCAGGGAGGGTCACACCATTGTATTGATGATTGTAGCAGAGACGCTGACAGATGATAGATCCAGGTTTTATGCCTATTGGGATCAGTGTGAGCTAGATGAGTTTTCTGTTAGCCATCCGAGCTGTTCTGCAGAGTATTCCGCATGGATGGAGACAATGACGACATCGGCTACGGTAGTATCCACAGTACCGGTGATTGATTCCGATAATGGGGAGCCCACAAAGGATATTGATATTCCCACTGGGGAGGAGCTATTCACTGGGTTGTCGTGACTCTTGCAGATTCTCCCGAAGACGAGTGCTCTTGTGATTGAGATTCAAAGACGATATTTAAAAGCGAGTCTTCATTTGATGACCTTTGAGAGAGATCGGGCTAGGGCCTTGATGTTGACAGGTCTTGATGGGAGAGACACTGCTCTATTGGAGAGAGATGAGGTTGTAGCTCAGAGAGACACCGCTATTGAGGAGCGGGATAATGCCAGATCAGCCAGATATGCATTGATCAATGAGAGGGATGCTGCCATATTTACCCGGGACGTAGCCGTTACAAATAGTACTATAATGAGATCCCTTACTATGGTATGATTGCAGAGATAAGTGCATATATTGATGAGCATCATGTCACCATGCAGTTGTCCTCAGACTTGTTGGCACGTGTAGATATGTTGATGCAGGAGACCACGACATTACCCCCTTCCTCTGAGAGAGATGCTATGTTAGATCTTATAGCCCGCATACACATCGATCTGTAGATAGCCTTGTATTTTCCTGCACAGACTAGCTTAGCCATTTTGTCATGTACTGTTCATATCGTATATATCAAACAATATTATATATGGAAGGGAAATATATTTTGATTCACTTCCCTTTTAGTTATGCCTGGATATTTGCTTGATATTTTGCCTGCTTCTTCAGGGCTTGTGATATTGATGGATTCTGAACTCATCCTTGATAGGTGGACATTAAGACATCTCAAGATCTGTTAGAATGGATCATTGATCTGTGTGTATCCCTACCTTCTTTTTGGTGTCTTGGGACTAGTTTCTGTATGTAGATGTGGAGAGAAGAGTGGCTTTTCCTCTCTGAGATTGACCGCACCACAGATGGTCGCCAGTACTCCTATTTAGGAGGAGCCCAGTTAGTTCCATCTCGTATGGATTGGTGTTGCTCTTCAAGGAATCAACCGCAGCTTAGATGGTCGCCAACTCTCCCATTTATGGGGAGGCCAGGTAGTTCCATCCCTTTAGTTTGAAGCCGATGAAATGTGATGGATTGAAGTTTGATCCCAGTACCGCTAACAACTATCTGTGTTTCGGTAAGGGTTCGATCGAACCATAAATGGCTGCCTATGTACTCCTATTAAAGAGGAGATCAGGTCTGCGTAGTTCGAACCTAGTGTAAGAGGTTCAACGCTGAAAGGTGTAAGGGTGTAGAAAAGTGTAGAGATGTTTTTGTTTTGTAGAGAAGAGTGTAGAAATGTTTTTGTGTTTTTTTATTTTTTCTTTCTTTATTGCGACCGGGCCATATAAAATTGTTACCTACATACTCCCGGATATTAGGGAGATCAGGTCGACGTAGTTCGCCCTATGTTCAGGATGATTTGCGGCTGAAAAACGTTGATCCCATGTTCAGGACAAACTACGGGGGTGAAAAGTTTGATCCCATGTTCAGGACAAACTGCAGGTGTGAAAAAGTTTGATCCCATGTTCAGGACAAACTGTAGGTGTGAAAAGTTTGATCCCATGTTCAGGACAAATTGCGGGTGTGAAAGGTTCAATCCCTAGTGGGATAACCGAAATTGTATGAAAGGTTTGAAATGAAGTAGAGTGAAGGATTCATTGATCTTGATCCAAAACCAGGCTGCTAGCTTGAAAAGTGTGTTTCCCTGATGGGGCAAATAGGTAAGAAGAAAGGTTGTGTGTAGTAAGGGTTAAAGAACCTGAAATGATTGGTGATCTGATGATCCAAAAATAGGATGTATGCTTGATGGTAACTTCAGACATAGTACTATTTCACAGTGTCCAAGTTGATAAGCTGTGGAAATTCATCGCCATCCATTTCCTATAATCTGAGAGCACCTCCTGTCAATACCTCCTTGACAATAAACGGGCCTTCCCAGTTTGGAGCGAATTTTCCCTTAGACTGATCTTGGTTGTCAATGATCTTCTTCAAAACAAAGTCATGTTATTTAAACTGCCATAGCCGGACTTTTCTGTTGTAGGATATGGTGATCCTTTGTTGATATAACTGACCATGGAAGATAGCCGTGGTTCACCTTTCGTTTATTAGAGACAATTGGTGATACCTGTCTTATACCCATTGGTCTTCATCCAGCTGAGCGTCCATTAACACTCTGAGGGATTCCATTTCCACCTCTATGGGGAGCACTGCTTCCATCTCATAGACTAATGAGTAGGGGGTTGCCCCAGTGGAAGTACGCATTGAAGTTTTGTAGGCTAATAAAGTCAGAGGTAACAAGTTAGACCATCCATTGTGGTTGGCGAACATCTTTTGCATGATCTTCTTGATGTTTTTATTAGCCACTTCAATAGCACCATTCATCTTTGGATGGTAGATGATAGAGTTAAGGTGTTTGATGTGGAATTTACTGCACAACTCCTCCATCATTTTGTTGTTGAGGTTCTTAGCATTGTCTGACATAATGACCTCTGGTTGTCCATATCGATAAATGACATTTTTTCTGATGAAAGCAATGATGACTTCTTTGGTAACCCTGGGGAGGGATGCTGCTTCTACCCATTTGGTGAAGTAGTCGATCATGGTGAAGATAAACCGATCCCCATTACTGGCTTTAGGCTCAATGGGCCCGATCATGTCCATTCCCCACATTGAGAAAGGCCAGGGCGAACTCATATTGTGGAGTTCCCTTGGAGGGCCGTGGATAACATTCCCATGAATTTAGCATTGGTAGCACCTCTTGACGTGATCATCACAGTCAGCCTTGAGAGTAAGCCAGTAATGCTCTTTTCTGAGGATCTTCTAAACAAGTAGGGGGCCGCTCATGTGTGGGCCACATACTCTACCATGGATCTCATCCATGAGCCTCTGAACATGGTCCTTATCCAGACATCTAAGGAGACCTAGTCCTGCATCTCTTTTATAGAGTGCATCTTCGCTCAGGTAGAATTTTGTAGCCAATCGATGCATCCACCTTCTTTCAGTCGGGCTTGCCTCAGCGGGTGTAGATCTATCTCGCAAGTACTCCTTGATATGCTGATACCAAGGGTGTTAGATGGGAGGTAGCTCATCCGATTCTTCTCCAACATTGTTCCAATAGGCTGGTGCCTTTTGCAGGGCAAATGTGATGCTTGGCATGTTTTCCTTGTCAGGTATATGAATCAAGGAGGCCATAGTTGCTAGTGCATCCACAAAATCATTCCTATTCCGAGGAATGTGGAGGAATTAGATATCTTCAAACTCCAAAGCCATCTGTAAAACTTGTTGATGGTAAGGCAGCAAATGTAGTTCTTTGGTTTGATAGATTCTCGTGGTTTATTTGATTACCAACTCTGAATCCCCAAAGATAGTTAACCGTCTAATGCCCATTGAATGATCAAGTTTTATCCCCATAATACAGCCTTCATACTCAGCTGTGTTGTTGGTGCTGACAAACTACAATTTGACGGTGACGAGATATTGCTCCCCCGTACCGGATACTAGAACTGCTCCAGCTCCAAAACCTTCTGTGTTAACAGCTCCATAGAAATACATTTTCCATGTATGATATGCATTGTACTGATGGTGTTGCAGAACTGCCATTACCCCTTCATCGGATAAGTATGTTTCTAAGGGTTTCTAATCCCCTACTGGTGCAACAGCCAGTTAATCAGCAATTCCTTGATCTTTAATGGACTTTTGCGTCACGAAGACGATGTCAAATTGTTACAAAATCAACTGCCATCTGGACAGCCGATAATTCAATATGGGTTTACTGAACACGTACTTGAGAGGATCCACGCAGGATATGAGATAGGTTGTGTGACCATGGAGGTAATGTTGTAACCTCATGGAAACCCATGCTAAAGCATAACAAGTCTTCTCAATTATAGTGTACTTGTGTTCACTGCTGCTGAATCTTTTGTTGAGGTAGTAGATAGCTCGCTCTTGGCCTCTATCGTCTTTCTGTCCCATTATGCAGCCCATGGCATTATCATTAATTGAAAGATACATGAATAGGGGAACACCATCCCTAGGAGGTACCAAAACAAGAGCGTTAACCAGCTGCTCTTTGATGGTAAGGAAGGCTTTCTGACACTCATCGTTCCATTTCATGGAGGAGTTCTTCCTTTACAACTTGAATATAGGCTCACAGGTTGCTGTGAGTTGGGAGATGAACCTGCTGATGAAGTTGATTCTTCCCAAAAATCCCTGTATTTCCTTCTCTGTATGAGGAATGGGCATTTTCTTGATGACCTAAATTTTGGTGGGATCCAGCTCAATCCCTTTGTGGCTGACTAGGAATCCTAGCAACTTACCTGATTTAACGCCGAAGGTGCACTTCGTTGGATTCAACTTCAAGTTGTACTTACGCAACCTGTTGAAGAGCTTTTTGAGATGGTCTAAGTGGTTTTGTTCCCTTTGGGACTTGACAATGATGTCATCCATGTAGATCTCTATCTCTTTATGCATTAAGTCATGGAAAAGAGTCATCATAGCTCGCTGATAGGTTTCTCCAGCATTGATGAGGTGGGAGGACAACTGTCCATAGTAAAAGGTTCCCCCAGGCATGATGAAAATAGTTTTCTCACGATCCTCTTCAGTAACCATAATCTGATGATACCCCACGAAGCAATCTGCAAAGGAGTACATGTCGTATTAAGCAATATTGTCAATGAGAATGTGGATAAATGGCACGTGAAAACTATCTTTAAGGCAAGCTTTGTTCAGATCTCGGTAATCCACACAAACTCGCACCTCTCCCGGTTTAGGTACGGGGACTATGTATGATAACCCTTCAGGGTATGTAGACACCATGATAATGCCAGGTTGAAATTATTTCACAATTTCTTCTTTAACCTTTAAACTCCACTCATGTTTTAATCGCCTGAGCTTCTGCCTGACTGGCTTGAATCCCTCTTTAATGGGAAGGCGATGAAGGACAATGTCAGTGGACAAACCCACCATGTCTTCATGAGACCATACAAACACATCTTGGAATTGGGTTAATATTGTAACCATGTCATTCTTTTGGTTTGGAGTGAGGTCTGAACCAATCTAGGTTAGCTTAGAGTTTTCTAAGGTTTCGAGATTGAAGGAGGTGGTTTGATCAAGGTTGGGTTTGGGCTTGTCTCCGACCCATTCTTTGATCTCCCGAGGTATCTCAATGTCCTCTTATATTTCCATCAAGTCTGAGTCCAACTTTTCATCAAAGTTACAATCCTTGTGGAGAAGAGGCACCTCATCAGTAAGTAGAGGCACATCTAAATTCAGAGTCCTGAAACAAAATATGCTTTTACTTAATATATAAAACTATTTAATCATACAAAGTGCTAGCACGTACTAACAAAATAACTGCTAATACTATACAGAAAAGTAAGCAGTTAATGATATCTACAGGGCAGAGGGAGTTTCTGCCTGTTTTACCCTTGTCGACCAATGCATGGAGTGATGCTCCAATTGTCAAGGGTGAAGTCCTGGTGGACTGCAATTATAGAGGGGCTGTCATCATCCTCCTTCTCCCGAATGATGACCATGACATCTGGGCAATCATCATCTGGGGTGTATCTACTTGTATGTTCATCATGAACAATGATGCGCATGTTTGACATCATCCTGGCGATATCTTGTTTACGTCTTCATTCCTCTTCTTCCACACTAGGATTAGGAACCAGAACCTCTTTTCCTTTGACCGGTATTGGCTTGGGAAATAACATAGCCATTACATGGGTTGGCACTTTTATCAGAGACTGTATAGGCTCAGGATTTGTAGGTAGAGATAATTGCCGTGTGGCTGAAGCTGAAGGAATCTGTTTGTGCTTATGAGGATTCCTGTGACTGGAATTGGCAGAATAACCTAGTCCGGCTATCCAGGTTTGACTGGGCACTTGAATTGGATGGTTAATGCAGTTGAATACGGAGGAACTCTTCAACTTTCTCCACAGGAATTTTCCCCTTTGCTTTGATGGAAGGCTTCATCACCCGTTGGGGAAGATATAGTGGATTTTCCTTCAACACTGTAGCAGTTATATGAGATGTTGATCCTCCAGCCTCTTCAGAATTCCATGTTAGTTTTTGTAGGCTAACAACAGGATACTGTGGTCTGAATGGTAAGCTAATTGGCTCTGGTGCAGCCACTTTCAAAGGATTGTTAATACCTTTGAGTTGGATTGCTTGTATGATGAGTGGTCTGGAAGCATTATCAGCCTCATCGGATATAACTGCTACTACTCCGTCTTTCCATTTTGTAGGATATGTATTCCCACTCTCGAGTAACAAAGTGTCATCGTCTGCCATCTACAGGACACCACTGTCAATTATGTTCTGAATGAGATGGCGGAGTGCCCAGCATTCTTCTATGTTATGACCGCGAGAATGGGAGTGATACTGACATACTCTATTAGAATTGAACCGCCTTGAATGAGGATTAATTGGAGGTAGAAGGGAGGTGATTCTTCCTTCATTGATTAACATCTGAAATATCTCCTCCATAGGTTGGCCCAGGTATGTAAATTCCCTTCTATTGGAAAAATCCCGACGGGCTTTGGCATTTGCTCTTTTTGTAACTTTATCCTCCAGTGTTTCATTTTCTGAAGGCGATGATGGAGTATTCATAACAAAAGGGAGGAGACTGGCATGCTACTGGCTGACTAATTGGCGTGTGACTTGGTGCTGATGGATCACCAGTTCTGCCAATTGCTCAACCTGCTTACAAAGAGCTTTCATCTTTCGTTCCATCATGAACTAGAACTGTGTATAATCCCATTTGTCAGTACCGTCCTTGCTGGTATGGGAAGATTCACCACTAAAAATGGAACTATGTCCGCTGCTCCAATGACATCTTCTTCTTTGTGTTGAGGAAGAGGGTTGTCTTGCACATGGGGTTGATCGCCCTTGGTGACCACGATCTCACCGATATCTATCAAATCTTAGATCTTATGTTTCAAGGCCCAACAATCCTGAGTATCATGTCTCGGTGCCCTGGCATGATAAGCACACTTCCGAGTAGCATTGAAACCCTTCCCATTCGGGTTAGCTGGTGGAAGAAGATGTGTAATTTTCTTCTGAATAGTCAGAAGAGTAAGGATATTCTCGAGTGAGTCCCCTAAGGGTGTGAACACTCGAGGGCGTCTGACTTCTCCACCTTTAGGCAATGGAGGATTTGAAGACTGTGTTTGAAGAAGGGAGTATTTTCTCCTTTGGATAGGCATATTTTGAATGCCTTTCTGACCTTGTAGTATCAAAGAAACATCTTCCTCTTTCCTTTTATAGACCCTCCGGGGGTTGTTTCCATAAGTTCCAGACTGGATGTGCTCAGCAACTGCTTTAAGAGCGGCTAGGTCTTGAATCTTTCCTGACTTCAATCCCATCTCAGCCATCTCTCCGTGTTTGATCATTTCAGAAAATGGTTTACCAATGCTAGCTAAGACTCTTTCATAGAAATGAGCTTCTTGTATGTCTATGAAGGTCATAACCATTTCTGATTCTGTCATAGAAGGAACAGCTTGAGCAGCAAGGCGCCTCCACCTTTGAGCATACTCTCTAAAAGACTCATTGGACTATTTCTTGACCTTGGTAATCTGGTACCGGTCAGGAGCCATCTGAGACTGGAAGCTGTACTGAGTGAGGAAGGCATGGGCTAGCTCCTCCCAACTATGGATCTTGGAATTGTCTAATCTAGTATACCATGATCGGGCTTCTCTATTTAGACTCTTTTGGAATAGCTGCATTATGAGCTTCTCATCCTCGGTATAAGATCCAAGTTCTCCAATGAATACCTTCAAATGTGTGTAAGGATCCCCTAACCCATCATACTTTTCAAAGTTAGGAGTTTTAACTTCTCTGGATAATGAACACCAGGGAATATATAAAGGTCAGCATATGAAACACTCCCGTGTGCTCCAATTCCTTTGATAGAACATATGGTTTCTTCCATTTGAAGGACTTTTTTCCTGATATCACCAGTGTCTAGATCTTCTTTGAGATGGGTGTTTTCAGGGTTTTTGTTGGTTGTATCCAACTGAAGTTCCAGAATTGTTTTATCCGAACCTTGGGTTCCTCCCTGTGCAGAGGATTATATATGTACGGGTATTCGGGAACCCTGAGTAGACTGATGTAATTCTTTAAGCAGAACAGCCAACTCTATAATTTGTTTACTTAATCCATCAATTTCTTCATGAGAAATAGGATTAAGATTTGACTGGCCAGATGAAGACATGATTGGTTGTAGGCTCGTGGCCTTTTTGGATTTTGAGCGGGTAACAGGCCCAATTGTTTCCCAACAAAAGACTTATGTAGTTTAGTCTTCGGGAATGTATAAATATTTACATGCTATGTGATGTATCCATTTTATGAATATGATCCTGTAAAATGGATGTTAGCTGTTTGCAATATAGGATAGCATGTTAATTATTTAAATATGTATATGCACATATTTCTTCATATTTTCCATTATAATAAGATTGACATGAAAGGATATTACAAGTAAATGCTCTTTACAAGTAATTGAAAATAGAAAGAATGAAGAGACTTTCCTCCACGTTTGGTTTATTAGAGGCTGACCTATCTTAGGTTTACTCTCGCGGCTTTTTGGCATGAAGGTTCCCAGATCATCACAATATACTTGACGGGAAGTTAATCTGGTCTTTCAACTGGAGCGAATTTGGGTGATGCCTTTCCCGAGCCTCGTTGGAATTAGTCTCCCTACGAGTCCAGTAATCAAATACCGACAAGATAGCCTCTTGGTGGAGGAACCACAAAACATACATTCACATATAACGTGTCTCACCGTTTATGAAAAATGATGACATGTGCAAAGCACTAATATCACAAGCAGATATAGTGTAAAGCATTAAGTGCAGTAAATATATGCATTCGTACACATTCATCAAAAATGTAAATGCAACATCCACACACAAGCAGATAATAGTTTTTGAAAAGTTTGTAGTATCAGCTTAAGCTGTAAGACCCCAACTTATTATTAAATGAAATTGAATTTCCTCTATTTATTATTTTGAAATAGTAAGGGTTGATTTGATTAATGTGGTTAGTTATGGGTAAAATGCGTAAATATTTCAAATAAGTAAGTGGTTATAAAATATTCATTTTTTTATCGGAGAATATTCGTTTGGTCGTGGAATATTCGTACGACGGCACAGCCTTGTGTGGGCCCCATAACAGAAAGCCATTGGATGAAGAAAATGACAAGTATAAGTTGTTTATAAATAACGACGTAGTTGTTACCGTTAATACTGTTAAAATACCCGGTGGTTAAAACACAGTAGCACACGATATTGCACCAATTATTGATTCTTATGTAAGAAGGTACTACTCAATAATTGTTACAGTAGTTACTGTTCAATATTTTATTTTATTGATTCAATAATTGCTACGTTGATATTTTATATTGTTGTTGTTTCAACAATTGTCACTACAGAGTATTTTCCATTATCAGATCAATAATTCATATTATTTGAATAATATTATTAGATAACATTATTGGCAATGTCTAGAAAGTTTACATCTAAGGAGAGGTTTGGTCACCTAATTCTTGGCGCAAGATGAGAGAAATCCTTATTGGAAAGCCCCCTCTTTCCTAGGAACGACATGGTTTCCAATATTTTGATTCTGTAATATTATTTGTGAATAATTAATTATTGATTTATATGATAAGGAAAAAATTCATTTTATGTGGATATAGATGGAGAAAATTTTAAAGTGATAATTGTTAAAAAATTGATATTTTATCTTTTCTAATAAATCATTCATTTAAAAATATTATTATATTTTAATAATATAATAATGGTGGTATTTTACAATGAATGTGTGATATATGAATAAATGAGGAGGAAGAGTATTTTTGTTACAAAAAAATGCTTAAAATATGTTAAACATGTTTGTGGGCCCCACTTTGTGACTGAAATTGGATTATAGCCCGTAAAATCGTCCGTTTGTGGATTTCGGTCAACTTCTGCTTAGAATTTGGAAAAAACTTAAACTTACAAAGTTGTAGAGAATAGAATTTCCTATGGAAAAGACATAAGGTTTGAATTTTTCTGAAAAAAAGGGCTATTTATTATGAATTATTGAAGTTCCGAAGTTCCAGAATAATTAATTTTTGAAGTTTTAATTATTTTTTTTAAGAAAAACGTTTTTGGTGAGTGTCCCACATGTGATATAAATGTGTTGAATGCTAAATTCAGTTGGTAAAAGTGGGCGTAAGAAATTTGTATATATATATTAATATTAAATTTTCTGCTTTGGTGTTCTAAGCATTTTCCTATAAATAGGGTGCTTAGCTTAGAATTGAAAATTACACCAGAAACTAAAGTTTTTTTCTCTCTCTATATTATCGAGCGTATTCTTGTGAGTATTTTGATACCTTGAGTGTTGCTATACGGTGCAAATTCCTTTCAAAGATAATATCCAAGTATTCCATTAAATCTTGTCTTTTCGAGGTAAGGGATGTTATTTTTTAAAAAATGATATTATTTCTTCTAATATCATTAAGCCGGAATATTTGTAAGATTTTTCTTGTGAAATTCTTGTCTTTTAGTGTCGAGGTTACTATTCACGATATCGACCTTTATTCACGATATCTGAAACTATTCACGAATACGGCACTATTCACAGAAAAATTAAATTTTTCGTTTTTTATCAAAAATATCTATTATGGATACTAGCTTTGATTGTATCCATGTTTTGATCATTCTTGAATTTTACTTCACTATGATTATTTATGAAGTATTTTTGAACTCGGATTGTTTAAAGTACGAATCCTTAATATTTGTTCTTTTGTTTCACTGGATTTGTTTTCTTTAAAATATTTTTCATCATCCTCAGTCCTAAATGATTATATTACCGAATATCTTTGGCCTGTAGTGCAAAGATTAATGATTTTTTTATGAATATCTTTGGCCCGTAGCGCAAAGATGAACAGGTGTTGAGATGAACATGACCAACTGATGAATATCTTTGGCCTGTAGTGCAAAGATGAATATTTGATTCAAGATGAATATTGATTGATGTTATAGGGATAAAATATTGATGATGAACTTTTAAATTCATAGATTATAGTAGATTTCATTCTCTACGTAACTCATCTATGAATTATTATTTTCACTGCGAATATTGATCTGAAACTTGTTGTCTATTGAAGACTAACGATAATTTTTTCTATATTATCTTAGTCATAATATTCTTTACTGGGCTAGTTGAGCTCACCCTTTTCCTTTTTGTTCCATTTTTCTTCTCAGGAGGCGAGAACGTAGCGAGTTCTAGTCGGGGTGTGGAATGATGGTTCTAGAGAGTTGTTTTAGTAGTCCTCACCAATTTTGTAAAATAATGTATCAATAATTGTAATGAGGACTTGTTTGAGTGTGGATATTGTCTAGATGACAATATTTGTATTTAAACTCACAGTTTATATGTTGTATTAATAAAGTTGTAGTTGTTTCTGTACCATGTTTTTGACGACTCAAAATGGGTGATGTATACCTATTTTGGGGGCGCCATGATTAATATCGAGCTTAGGATATGATCTCTGGCGGAGATCGGGGAATAGAACTAGAGGGGAGAGCGAGTAAAACCTTCACTAGTGTGTCTTACCTAAGCTTATTTGTTGGTTGGTCAGTATATAGGGATATTATATGATATGTTGATTTCTTTAATTAACCCTTGTTTTATGGCAGTATTTGAGAATGTCGACTGAGAATGTTAATAGTGGAGAAATTAGACCGTGGAAACTCCTTTACTCACCAATGAGGAGAACGTGCAACATGCCGACAATGTTCCTCCTGTAAACAACACCACTGATCAGACGATGAACGATGGGATGTTTAGAAGCTTTTTGTAGTTCATGCAAAATCAGACGAGGGAGACTCGTGTTCAAAATACAGGTGGAAATTATAACAACGCACAGTTTGTCACAACCAAACAGTTCAAAGAGTTGGGACCACCAGAATTCTTGGGAAAGCCAGATCCGATTAAGGCGGAAACGTGGGTCAAGCAAATTACCAAGATATTCGATGTCTTGGGATGCACGGAGGAACAAAAGGTTCCATTCGCCACCTTTATGTTCGGTAATGAGGCAAATTACTGGTGGTAATCTGTGAAGCGTACCCATCCAGACGCACTCAGCATGTCTTGGGAGACGTTTCAAAAACTGTTCAATGACAAGTACTTTCTTGAAAGTATTTGTCATATAAAGGAAGTGGAGTTTATTAGATTGGAACAAAATAACATGACGGTGTCCCAGTACGAGGCGAAGTTTGCAGAGTTATCCAGGTTTCCACCTCATTTGGTAGAGAATGAGGAACATATGACGCGGATGTTTCTAAGAGGTTTGAAACCCGGCATACGTCAATATCTCATTTCTCATAAATTTTCTCTCTATTCAGATGTTGTCAATCGGGCTCAATTATTAGAGCAAGATAACGAGTACGTTCAACCGAGGGACCACAACCAGGATCATATCTGGGTGGACAAAGAATCATCGAACAACGATAACCAATGAGAAAGAAAAATCTGAGACAAAAGCGGTAACCACTCTGGTGGTAGTCATGGCCATGAAAATAGAAAAAGCGAGTCGGGGGGAGATTTTAAAAAGAGGAGATTTAACAATGACAATGCGAAGACGTCAGCACCAGCAGCAACTAGTTCTAAGGGAGGAGAACGACCACCGGTCGTATGCTATAAATGCGAGAAAGAGGGACATATCAGTTCAAACTGCCCACAACAGTTCGAGGTATGTTATAATTGTTGAAAGGAAGGACATATCGCTCGAGATTGTACAGTAGCAAAACCAAGTCCAGCAGCGATGGTGACTCAAAAGGTTTTCCCCAAAAAGTCAAAGTCAACGGTTCCTGGAAGAGCATTTGTCGTGAATGGTCAAAATGCGAGGAACCCAAACGAGGTGATCACGGGTAAGCTAATCATAAATTCTTGCAAAGTTTATACCTTACTAGATACCGGTGCTACCTATTCATTTATCTCTCCTGCTTGTGCTCAACGTTTAAACTTGACTCCAGAGAAATTAGACTTTGATTTATCTGTGGAGACTCCGTTAAGAGAAACTTTCATCACATCCACTATTTATAAATCTTGTTTGATCTAAGTTGGCACCATCACATTACCCGTTGACCTTATCTCTTTAAAGATACTTGCTTTTGATGTGATTTTAGGGATTGATTGGTTAACTACTCATCATGCCAAAATTAATTATTTTCGTAAGGTTGTTAGTTTTCATATTCCTAACCAACCTGTTATACGAATTCAAGCAACTAAACCACTAAAATCAATCACTATAATATCAAGTCATAAAGCTATTCGTTTATTGAAAAATGGATGTCAAGCTTTCTTAGCCCATGTTATGGATTTGAATAAAGACACGTCGAATTTGAATAATATTCCTGTTGTTAGTAAATTTCCTAAAGAACTTCCCGGTCTACCCCCAGAACGTGAAGTTGAATTCTTTATTGATCTTGAACCTGATACAAAGCCCATTTCTAAAACCCCATATCGAATGGCTCATATTAAACTTCAGGAGTTAAAGGTCCAACTATAGGAGTTGTTGGACATCGGTTTCATTCGTCCTAGTACATCTCCTTGGGGTGCTCCTATTTTATTTGTAAAGAAGAAAGACGGAGTATGCGACTTTTGTATTGACTATCGGGAATTGAACCATGTCACCATCAAGAATAGGTATCCGCTACCTCGTATTGATGACCTATTTGACCGATTGCAAGGAGCACAATTCTTTTCAAAGATTGATCTTAGATTCGGATATCATCACCAAGATTAACCGAGGATATTCCAAAGGCGCCTTGTAACTCCTAAGACGGGCATTATGAATTCTTAGTCATGTCTTTTGGATTGACTAATGCTCCTGAAGCTTTCATGGATATGATGAACCGAGTATTCAAGGATTATTTGGATCAATTCGTTGTTGTCTTTATTGATGACATCCTCATATATTCCAAAAGCCGTGAAGATCATGAGCACCATTTGAAGCTGGTACTCCAAAGGCTTCGTGAAAACAAGCTATATGTCATGTTGAAGAAATGCGAGTTCTGGCTTGAGGAAGTAGCATTCCTTGGGCACGTGGTGTTAAAACATGGAGTATCTATTGACCCGGCGAAGATTGAAGCAATACAAAGTTGGGAGAAACCGAAGTCGGTGACTGAAGTACGTAGCTTTCTGGATTTAGCTGGTTATTATCGAAGATTTGTGGAAGGATTTTCTTGAATTGCTACTATGTTAACTCAGCTGACTCGGAAAGATACAAAATTCGTATGGAGCGAGGAATGCGAGGAGACTCGGAAAGAGTTTCCAAGAGCTTAAGAGGAGACTCATTTCAGCACCTGTTCTGATAATACTATCTGGTTCGGATGGATTTGTTATCTACAGCGATGTTTCAGGAAAAGGGTTAGGATGTGTTCTCATGCAACGTGGGAAAGTCATAGCCTATGCCTCGCGACAACTTAAAGAGTATGAGAGGAATTATCCTACTCGTGATCTAGAGTTGGCAGCAGTCGTTTTCGCGCTAAAGATCTGGAGGCACTATCTATATGGGGAGAAAGTGGAGATATATTCAAACCATAAAAGCCTCAAATATTTCTTCATCCAAAAGGAACTCAACATGCGGCAACGACGTTGGCTCGAGCTGTTAAAAGATTATAACCACACCATTCAATACCATCTTGGAAAAGCAAACGTGGTAGCTGACGCGTTAAGTAGAAGATCATATGCAGGAACGAGTGCGTTGATGTCAAGTATACGCATAGAACCAACTTTAATCGATAAAGTTAAAGTTGCTCAAGCCACAGACCCGGAGCTAATGCGTATGAAGAAGATAATACAAGAAGGTGCTATTCCAGAAGCAAGAATCGATGAAGAAGGAATACTTCGAGTGCACTCCAGACTTTGTGTTCCTAACGACTCTGATTTGAAGTACAAGATCATGATGGAAGCACAGAATACACCATTTGCAATCCATCCTGGAAGTACCAAAATGTATCGTGATCTTCGACATACATTTTGGTGGAACAATATGAAGAGAGAGATTACAAAGTTTATCTCGAGGTGTTTAACTTGTCAACGTGTAAAGGCGGATCATCAGTGCCAAAGGGTCCATTGCAACCACTTGAAATCTAAAATGGAAGTGGGAACACCTTACCATGGATTTCGTTACGGGTCTTCCCACGGTTTCTCAAGGCATAGATGCGATTTGGGTTATTGTTGATAGATTAACTAAGTCTGCTCATTTCTTGCTGATACGAGAGACTTATTCCCTTGAACGTCTTGCTCGTATGTACGTGAATGAGATTGTGAGATTGTATGGCATGCCAGTATCCATAGTTTTGGATCGTGACCCAAGATTCACTTCACGATTTTGGGTTATCTTACAAAAAGCTATGGGCACGGATTTACGATTCAGTTCGGCATACCATCCTCAAACGGACGGACAATTAGAGAGGACTATTCAAACTCTTGAATATCTATTAAGACTCTGTGTCCTAGACTTCAAAGGGAGTTGGGATAAGTATTTACCATTGGTGGAATTCTCTTATAACAACAGTTATCAGGCAAGTATAGGGGTTGCTCCATTCGAAGCATTGTATGGAAGAAAGTGTCACTCTCCAATATGTTGGGATGAGGTGGGTGAAGAAACATTTTTGGGACCCGAGTTGGTACGTATTACTTCAGAAAAGATTCAAATGATTCGACAACGTATACAAATGGCACAAGATCGACAAAAGAGTTATGCAGATCTTCATCGAAAGGACGTGGAATTTAGTATTGGGGATCATGTATTGTTGCGTGTTGCTCCATGGAAGGGAGTTACAAGATTTGGGAAATGAGTAAAGCTCAATCCACGATTTATTGGTCCATTTCAGATTCTTGACCGAGTAGGAAAAGTATCCTATAGACTCGCGTTACCTCCAAGTATGTCTCGTGTTCATCATGTTTTTCATATATCTATGCTACGTAAATATGTGAAAGACCCAAACCACATTATTGAGTTAGAATCGGATAAGATAGCCGAAGACTTGACGTACGAGGAGGTACCTGTCAAGATCTTGGATTGGAAGGAGCATGTTCTACGCACAAAGGTCATACCCCAAGTCAAAGTTTTATGGAGAAACCATGCTATTGAAGAAATGACCTGGGAGTTGGAAACGGAAATGAAAGCGAGGTATCCTCACCTTTTCAAAACACTAGGTACGTACGTCAATTTTGAGGACGAAATTTCATAAGGAGGGGAGTTTGTAAGACCCAAACTTATTATTAAATGAAATTGAATTTCCTCTATTTATTATTTTGAAATAGTAAGGGTTGATTTGATTAATGTGGTTAGTTATGGGTAAAATGCGCAAATATAGAGGGGGGGAGCCACAGGTGTACCTGCGGCTGCCCGGGGTGGCTCGAGCTCCACGGGTCCTGCTGTCTCGAAGTACATGTACGCGTGCAACGTTATGTCCGCTCGAGCTTTCAGAACTTCAATCTGGGCATTCGATTGAGGTGTATAAGACCTGTTTCAGACTTCTATTGTCGAGAGCTACGCAATGACATGGGATTAGAGGTTGTACGAAGTCAGGAAGATGGGACCATGCCCTTGGTCTTCAGGCTTTAAATTATATCCGGTGTGCTGTCTTGCGTAGTAGTCACTCGAGATTGGAACTCTTTGGTTCTTGTGAGACATTGCTGTGTAGAATGTATTTTGAAAGATGTTTTTTGAGACAGCGCAATATAGGATCGAGGTGGAAAAATGATGATTTTGCCCCTCACCGGGATTATCTCCTGTTTGGGCTGATAAAGCAGTCGTTTCTCAGGGTTATCTCTGAGATTGGGCTGCTGCAAGTGTTGAATGTCCTCAGGGTTATCTCTGAGGTGTGCCTATCATCCCATGGTTATCTCAGGGACTGTAGCTGAGTGCCTCGGTGTTGTCTCCGAGGTTCAAGCTAACTGCATGAGTTGAAATGAGCATCTCCGGGGTTATCTCCAAAACTGCAACTTCACTCCTCAGGGTTATCTCTGAAGGTGACATTGTCTTTCCCGGTGTTATTTCCAGGACTGAGACTGAATATCTCGGAGTTATCTTCGAGATGAAATGGCCTTCTCCGGTGTGATTTTTGGTATTTAAACTATATTCCCTGGGGTTATCTCCGAGGTTGGAAATGATACTCTCGGTGTGTTTTTCGGGATTAAAACAAAACTTCTAGTGGTATTTCTGGGATTGAGTTGAGCTGTCTTCCAGGGTTATCTCTGAAAGACGATTCTGCGCTTCCTGCAATATTAGTAACATGTATGCAGAAAATTTCGAGTGTCAACAAGCTCTTCTTCAGATCTGTTGAGTTCGTGTGTCTTTTTGCAAATTTTGTCACCGTGCAAGTGTTCTACAATACCCTGGTAACGTATGCATGTCTTCTTTTCCAGTTTTTATCCGTTGGAAAATGACTTATCACATGAAATGCGTCTAAACACATAGTAGTGAATATGCATGCTTATATGACTTGATAAAAAATATTCAACATAGTAAATGTTAGTATTTAACCATGCTGAACATAATGATGTAAAAAAATTTGACTTTTGAAACAGTCAAATTGGTACCTTTTTATGCTCTTTCTTATCCTAATGAGCAAAAGGTAGTGATGCAAAGTAATCCTGGTAATTAAACTACCCTTACGGATTGTGACTTTGACGTTTGTATGCATGTGGGATGTTTATGACTGTGGGTAGGTGTGCTACTGAATGGCCACCTAGTCATGCCTATGTGCATGTGGATAGTCCTATTTATAGAGGAGACTCTGACAAAAGTTTTCTAAAATGTAGGCA
This sequence comes from Panax ginseng, assembly GCA_020205605.1. Taxonomy (NCBI): domain Eukaryota; kingdom Viridiplantae; phylum Streptophyta; class Magnoliopsida; order Apiales; family Araliaceae; genus Panax; species Panax ginseng. The sequence continues at coordinate 120,727,429 of CM035134.1, forward strand.
TTGGGTAGACATGCATTTTTAACTCTACTATAGTCGTATGTTAAAGTAATATATGCATGCATATAGCCATCAAAATGCATTTGAAAAAGCTCCAGGTTAGAATTTACCACACCCCCTTTATGAGGTGATTTGGAGACTTGTGTCCAGATATATGGATCCAGATCAGTCGAGTAGTTCCTGCAGGACCACTTCAGGTGTGCGGAGGATGGCTTCTAATGTGCCTTGACCCCGTTCCGTTAGACAGCCTCGTCATTTGGAGGAGGCGATGATTCATCCGATCCGAGTTGATATGCCGGATGTTGAGGACGAGGAGCATGATGTACCGGTTCCGCACCCCGCTCCTGCTACACATGTTCCCCGTAGGGATTTCCCATGCATTCAGGTGACTATCCCACAACTTCTGGATGACTTGAGTCGACACCCCTCAGTTTACTTGCATGCAAATGAGGTAAAAGATGGATTCTGATCTTCCTTCTTTCCTATTAATGAGGAGTAAATGTTCTGATGTTGATCTACTTTGTGATGTAGGTTCCTGGCTTTACACAGCCTAGAGGGAACTGGTTCAACATTCACTCCACATATCAGGCTCTGTATCCTGATTATTGAGCGATTGTGCATAGTTGGGGGTTTGAGGCATTCTTTTCCATCATTCCCCGTCTTTGTCCCTGGGGTTATCGCAGGGCTTTGTCTAAGCGCTGGTTTCACCAGACTCAGTCTCTCCATTTACTAGACTGTGATGTGATGATGACGCTGATGGATTGGCGGTTTATCACAGGTATGGAGTTTGGAGGGGCGCTAGTGTCATGTACGGCAAATATTACCCCAACTATCGTCAGATCCTTGCTAGGAGTCCCGGCTGAGGCGCTCAAGGGCAGGACAGTTCGTACAAGTCCTTTGAGCGTAGATGCTATAAGCGGACTATTAAGTGAGCCCATGCTTGATGATGTGTGAGTCAGGGATCACATTCTTCGGTGATTATTCCTGATAATCATTAAGGGCTGCTTCATAGCTGATAACTCTTCCACGGTATCTTTCTCATTGGTCAGCACTACACGAGATGTAAACCATATTAGAGAGTATGACTGGGGCTCCTACACCTTTGCCTATTTCCTCAGGGGAATGCGCATGCGTTCGCATGACTTGACAGAGGCTTGGCTAGGATTTTACCCATTTCTGCTGGTGAGTATTTCTCTTTTGATTTCCCATGTACAGCTTAAAAGTGTTGACTAACAGCAGATGTTTGCCTTTATGTTGGTAGTTTTAGGCCTATGAGAGGTTCCCATGTTTGCATCCTATGAGTGTGTTAATTAGGTTTGGAGACTTATCCATGAGGACGGCGACGGGATCACTCCATACTAGCGGAGGTTCCTATAGCTGAGGGTTTCACCCATTGTCGTCTACAGTTAGAGTTATTGACAGCTGATGCTATCACATGGATTCCCTACTCTGGGGAGCATTTAACTATTGAGTTTGAGGATGGGTACCCGACTGGCGTTGAGTATGTGATTTCCACCCATAGGATTCCTCTCTTCACAGATGGAGGATGGGAGCTCTATTTAGGAGAGCATGTTATTCGGAGTAGTACAGGAGAGATTCGTGTACCGATCTTGCCTCCTACTAGGTGTTATTGGCCCGTATCACAGTCGTCCGCCAATGATATCCCATTGATGGGTGTAGACAGATTTACATTGTCAAAGGGTCCATATAGTCAGGAGATGTTCCATCGCTGGTGGTTCCCTCGTACCATTGGAGCCCAGACCCACGCCACTTAGTTTATAGGGGATATAGTTCCTGGATCCGTGATGATGATGCATTGGATGGCCTGTGTATGAGATCCGACTCATTTAACACAGATTGACAGTTTAACCCAATATTTGGACCGGCCACATTTTTTCATCCGATACTTGGGCAGAGATCCATCAGAGGTAGATACTTTTGATCCTTCCAGCTCAGGCGCTGGCCCCTCAGGTGACCTATATGGCTTTGCCGATGCAGATCCTCCATTGTATAGGCCTGACATCCCCATTAATGGAGATCTAGTGACTCAGGAGGACTTCCATCAGGTGGACAAAATTGATGATGTAGACATTGACACCATTGTCTTCTTCTAATGTATATTCTCATTATCTCTTTTGGTAGGCCTCTGTTAGATACTGGGTGGTTGTGCCCCATTCTCGCTATATCTTTTGATAGGCCTCTGTTAGACGTTGGGCGCCTGTACCCCATTTCCCTATATTTTTAGTTGTATAGAGATGTATTAAATGATGATGTACTTAGGAATATATATACTTTTATTCCCTACATCATATTCCCATCTAGTGTTTATGATGCATGTATCATGTTATGCATATGTATGTATGTCCAAAGATATTCAGCATTGACCCATGGATGGTCTTATGATACGGCCCACATAGATGTCCTCTTCGATAGTTGGCCGCATTGATCATACCCCACCAGTGTTGGTGGCATCCCGTTTGAGGTCTTGGTATAATAGTATGTCACCTCCAGATCGGGTGACAGTAGATCAGCTATTGCAGCATTCCCTGACAATCCTGATGTTCCAGGTTCATGTGGGCTTTGTAGAGGGTATGCTGGAGCACTGGGTACTTGAGAGATAGGTTTTCCATTTTGGGACCCAGGAGTTGACTCCTACCTTAGAGGACTATGCGCGGTTGACGGCGCTGCTACTGGACAGACCTTGCGCGCGGATGACTATTAGTGAGATGAGCCGGCAGTTCACAACCCTCACCGGGCTGAGGCGTAGGGTAGTGCAGGATGAGATTACATCCGACCATGTGATATCCCAGCATTTTCTGATAGACAGATTTGGCTCAGAGGATAGCTATGCATGGCACTCTGGGGATTTTACCATGCCAGAGCATCAGTGGCATTTGGCCAGAGTAGATGTACTCATGCTGTGTGTATTATCATATGTGTTTATGCCATAATATATGGATGAGCTAAACATTGGCTTCATTATGGCAGTGGGAGCTCTAAGAGAGGATCATACCATTGTGCCGATGATCGTGATAGAGACATTGAGATCGGCCACATATTGCTGCACACATCCTTTAGGGGTATTTATAGGCAGCTCGGTCATGCTGTACATGTAGTTCATGTCACACCTGAGACCGATTGGCACCTTTTGCCGGCATCGATACAGTTTTACCTATCAGATAGCCATGTATTACTCCTTTCAGCCAGCAGAGTTTATAGACCCGATGTCTTGGTCAGTGTTCTTGGTAGGGATCAAAAATTCATTTGGCATTCTGCCATATACAAGGCTCAGCTCACCCTATAGCTTCATTACTCATGCACCTGGCATGGATTATCTCCCTCTGGATGGTTTGAGGGGCATGACTACTTACCACCCACTGGCTGTGATGTCATAGTTCGACCAATTACAGGACTTCCATCCTTTTGAGGGGCCATTGAGTCAGCGTGTGGCTTCTCGCCACTTATTAGCAGAGGAAAGATCCAGGGTATATGTCTGTTGGGATCAGCGTGAGCTGGATGAGTTTTATGTTAGCCATTCGGGCTGTTCATCAAAGTATTCTGCATGGATGGAGACAGAGAATGCATCGACTGCGATAGTATCCACAGTGTCGGGGATTGATTCTGATGATGGGGAGCCTGTAGAGGACATTAATCTTCCCACCGAAGAAGAGCTATTCACTGGGTTTCCAGCATCTCTTGTAGATTCTCCCAGTACGAGTGCTACTGTGATCCAGCATTCAACACAGTATTTAGAGCAGAGTCTTCATTTGATGACCATTGAGAGAGATCGGGCTAGGGCCTTGATGTTGACAGCTCTTGATGGGAGAGACGCCGCTTTATTGGAGAGAGAGGAGGCTTTAGCTCATAGAGACACTGCTATTGAGGAATGGGATGAGGCTAGATCATCCATAGATGTATTGATTGTTGAGCGGGATGCTGGTATATCTATCCGGGACGTAGCGTTATAGATAGCACTACAGTGAGATCCTTTACCACTGGCGTCATTACAGAGATGAGTGCATATATTGATGAGCATAGTGTCACTATGCAGTTGGCTGTTGATCTATTGGCTCGTGTAGATACCCTTGTACAGGAGATCACAACATTATCCCCTTCCTCTGAGAGAGATGTCATGTTAGATTTGATAGCCCGCATATACACCGATTTGTAGATAGGCTTGTATTTTCCTGCACAGACTAGCTTATCCATTTTGTCATGTACAGTTGATATTGTATACCAAATAGCATTATATATGGCAGGGAAATATGTTTTGATTCACTTCCCTTTTAGTTATACCTTGCTACTTGCTTGACATTTGCATGTTTCTTCAAGGCTTGTGATCTTGATGTATTCTGAACTCATCCTTGACAGCTGGACCTTGAGATGACTCAAGATCTTTTAGAATAGATCATTGATCTATATGTATCCCTACCCTCTTTGGTGTCTTGCGACTGGGCTATATAAAATGGTTGCCTACGTAGTCCCAGGTATAGGGGAGATTAGGTCGACGTAGTTCGCCCCATGTTCAGGACGAGTTGCGGCCGAAAAAGTTTGATCCCATGTTCAGGACAAACTACGGGGGAAAAAGTTTGATCCCATGTACAGGACAAACTGCAGGTGTGAAAAGTCTTATCTCTAGTGAGATAAAACTATAAGTGTGAAAGGTTCAATCCCTAGTGGGATAACCGAAATTATATGAGAGGTTTTGAAATGAAGTGAAGCAAAGGATCTGATGATCCAAAACTAGGCTACTGGCTTCAAAAGTGTGTTTCCCTAATGGGGCAGATGAGTAAGAAGAAAGGTTGTATGTAGTGAGGGTTAAAAACCTAAAATGACTGGTGACCTGGTAATCCAAAACCAGGATGTTTGCTTGATGATAACCTCAAACATAGTACCGTTTCACGGTGTCCAAGTGGATGAGCTGTGGAAACTCATCGCCATCCATTTCTTGTAATCTGAGAGCACCTCCTATCAATACCTCCTTGACAATAAACGGGCCTTCCCAGTTCGGGGCAAATTTTCCCTTAGACTTATATTTGTGGCCAATGATCTTCTTCAAAACCAAGTCATGTTGTTTAAACTGTCGTAGTATGACTTTTCGATTGTAGGATCTGGCGATCCTCTGTTGGTATAACTGACCATGGAAGATAGCATCACTTCGCCTTTCGTCTATTAGAGACAATTGGTGATACCTGTCTTGTAACCATTGATCTTCATCCAGCTGAGCGTCTATCAACACTCTGAGGGATTCCATTTTCACCTCTATGGGGAGCACTGCTTCAATCCCATAGGCTAATGAGTAGGGGGTTTCCCCAGTGGAAGTACACATTGATGTTCTGTAGGCTAATAAAGTAAGAGGTAATAAGTCAGGCCATCCTTTGTGGTTGGTGGACATCTTTTGCATGATCTTCTTGATGTTTTTATTAGCCGCTTCAACAGCACCATTCATCTTTGGATGGTAGATAACGGAGTTGAGATGTTTGATCTGGAATTTAATGCATAACTCTTCCATCATTTTGTTGTTGAGGTTTTTAGCATTATCTAACACAATCACCTCTGGTTATCCATATCGACAAATGACATTGTTTCTGATGAAACCAATGATAACTTCTTTAATAACCCTGGGGAAGGAGGCTGCTTCTACTCATTTAGTGAAGTAATCAATTATAGTGAAGATAAATCGATGCCCATTACTGGCTTTGGGCTCGATGGGCCCGATCACGTAAATTCCCCACATTGAGAAGGGCCAAGGCGAACTCATATTGTGGAGTTCCCTTGGAGGGGTGTGGATAGCATTCCCATGAATTTGGCATTGATAGCATCTCTTGACGTGATCATCACAGTCAGCCTAAAGCGAGATCCAGTAGTTCCCTGTTCTTAGGATCTGTTTAACAAGTAAAAGACCACTCATGTGTGGGCCACATACTCCACCATGGATTTCATCCATGAGCCTCTAAGCTTGGTCCTTGTCCAGACATTTGAGGAGACCTAGTCCTACATCTATTTTGTAGAGTGCATCTCCGCTCAGGTAGAATTTCATAGCCAGTCGATGGATCCGCCTTCTTTCAGTCGGGCTCGCCTCGGCGGGTGTAGATCCATCTCGTAAGTACTCCTTGATGTGCTTATACCAAGGGTGTTGGATGGGAGGTATCTCATATGATACTTATCCAATGTAATTCCCATAGGTTGATGCCTTTTGCAGGGCAAATATGATGCTTGGCATGTTTTCCTTGTCAGGTATGTGAATCAAAGAGGCCAAAGTTGCTAGTGCATCCGCAAAATCATTCCTATTATGAGGAATGTGGAGGAAGGATACTTCTTCAAACTCTGAAGCCATCTATAGAACTTACCGATGGTAAGGAAACAAATGTAGTTCTTTGGTGTGATAGATTTTTGTGGTTTATCTGATCACTAATTCAGAATCTCTAAAGACAGTTAACCGTTTGATGCCCATTGATTGGGCAAGTTTTAGCCCCATGATACAGCCTTTATACTAAGCTGTGTTGTTGGTACTTACAAACTATAATTTAACGGCGATGGGATACTGCTCCCCCATACCGGATACTAGAACTGCTCCAGCCCCAGAACCTTTCATGTTTATAGCTCCATCAAAATGCATTTTCCACATCTGGTATACATCGTACTGATGGTGTTGCTGCACTGTCATTACCCCTTCGTCGGGAAAGTATGTTTCCAAGGGCGGTGGCCAGTTGATCCGCATTTTTCAGTTGATCCACAATTCCTTGACCTTTGGTAGACCTTTGTGTCACGTAGACGATGTAAAATTATTATAGGATCAACTGTCATCTGGATAGCCTACAATTCAACATGGGTTTACTGAACACGTACTTGAGAGGATCCATGCGAGATATGAGATGGGTTATGTGATCATGGAGGTAATGTTGTAACCTCATGGAAGTCCATGCTAAAGCACAACAAGTCTTCTCAATCAGAGTGTACTTATGTTCACTGTTGCTGAATCTTTTGCTGAGGTAGTAGATAGTTCACTCTTAGCCTCTATCGTCCTTCTGTCCCAGCATGCAGCCCATGGCATTGTCATTAATGGACAGGTACATGAACAGGGGACCACCATCCCTGGGAGGTACCAAAACAGGAGCTTTGACCAACTGCTCCTTGATTGTAAGGAAGGCTTTCTGACGCTCATCGTTCCATTTCATGGAGGAGTTCTTCCTTAACAGCTTGAAGATAGTCTCACAGGTTGCTGTGAGTTGGAAGATGAACCTGTTTGAGGAATGGGAATTTCTTTAATGGCCTTGATTTTGGTGGGATCCAGCTCAATCCCTTTGTGGCTGACTAGGAATCCTAGCAACTTGCCTGATTTAATGCCAAAGGCGTACTTGGCTGGATTCAACTTTAAGTTATACTTACGCAACCTGTTGAAGAGCTTTCTGAGATGGTCTAGGTGGTCTTCCCCCCTTTGGGATTTGACAATGATGTCATCCATGTAGATCTCTATCTCTTTATGCATTAAGTCTTGGAAAAGAGCAATCATAGCTCGCTGATAGGTTGCTCCGGCATTGATGAGGCCGAATGACAATCGTCCTTAGCAAAAGGTTCCTCAAGGCGTGATGAATGTAGTTTTCTCACGATCCTCCTCAGCAACCATGATTTGATGGTACCCCACAAAATAATCAACAAAGGAGTACATGTCATATTGAGCAGTATTGTCAATGAGAATGTGAATGAATGGCACGGGAAAGCTATCTTTAAGACAAGCTTTATTCAGATCCTGGTAATCCACGCAAACTCGCACCTTTCCTCTAGGTTTAGGCATGGGTACTATGTTAGATAGCCATTCAAGGTAGGTAGACACCATGATGATGCCTGATTGAAATTGTTTCACAATTTCTTCTTTAACCTTTAAACTCCACTCAGGTTTTAATCGCTTGAGCTTCTGCCTGACTGGCTTGAATCCCTCTTTGATGGGAAGGCGATGGATGATAATGTCAGTGGATAAACCCACCATGTCTTCATGAGACCATGAAAACACATTCTGGAACTGGGTTAATAGCGTAACCATGTCATTCCTTTGGTTTAGAGTGAGGTTTGTACCAATCTGGATCAACCTAGGGCTTTCTAAGGTTCCGAGATTAAATGAGGTGGTTTGATCAAGGTTTGGTTTGGGTTTATCTTCAACCCAATCTTTGATCTCCTGAGGTATCTCAATGTCCTCTTATATTTCCATCAAGTCTGAGTCCAACTTTTCATCAAAGTTACAATCCTTGTGGAGAAAAGGCACCTTATCAGCAAGTATAGGCGCATCTAAGTTCAGAGTCCTGAAACAAAATATGCTTTCACTTAATATATGAAACTGCTCAATCATACAAAGTGTTAGCATGTAATGACAAAATAAGCGCTATCTTGTATGTAAAAGTAAGCGATTATTGATATCTGAGGCGAGGGAATTTACGCGCGTTTACCCTTGTCGACCAATGTAAGAAGTGCTGCTCCAATTGTCAAGGGTGAAGTCCTAGTGGACAGCAGTGATGGAGGGCTTGTCATCGTCCTCCTTTTCCCGAATGATGACCATGATGTCTAGACAATCATCGTTTGGGACATCCCTATTGGTGTGTTCATCATGGACAATGATACATATGTTTGACATCTGTCTGGCTATGTCTTGTTTAATTCTCCGTTCCTCTTCTTCCACTTCGGGATTTGGAATCAGGACCTCTTTTCCTTTGACCGGTATCAGTTTAGGAAATAACATAGCCATTACATGGACAGGTACCTTTACCAGAGACAATACAGGTTCAGGATTTGTAGGTTTAAGCAATCGCCATGTGGCTGAAGGTAAAGGAACCTATTTGTACTTATGAGGATTCCTATGACTGGAATTGGCAGTATAGCCTAGTCTGGCTGTCCCTGTTTGACTGGACACTTGACTTGGGTGCTTAATACCCTGATGGTCTTTGCCCAACCCTTGTCCAGGTTGATAGCCCAATGACATCATCTCTTGGGTGGCCTACATTACTTCGGCAGAAATCTTGGGTATCAAAGGTGGCGCTCGAATAGGATGGTAGTGAGTGTTGCTGACCTCCAGGGCATGAAAACTGACTGGCTCAACTTCTGCATTGAAGCTGATGATTGGTATGTCACCTTGTTCAAGACATTCCAGCTCAGCATTAATAGTGACTAGGTTATTGTTAATGATGTATTTGAGTTGCTGGTGAAGGGTGGAAGGGACGGCTCCGGCCATACGAATCCACGGTCTTCCCAAAAGTAAGTTGTATCCTGTGGCTATTCTGAGCACATGGAAGGATACACTGAATGTATGTGGACCAATTTCCACTGGCAGTTCAATCTCTTCGACTGCATTTCGTCGGGATCCATCAAAAGATTTGATAACCGTATGGCTGCTTCGGATCCTCTTGAGATTGATATTGAACTTCTCCAAGGTAGCATAAGGGCATATAATCAGAGATGAACCTCCATCTATCAAAACTCCTCCGACCATATATCCGGAGGACAGAACTGCTATGTGCAACGGTTTATAATTACCAGTCCCTTCGGGAGGTATGTTGTCATCAGTGAAAGATATCACATTGTTGTTAAAAATGTGATCAACCAGATGTTGGAATTTTTCAACATCTACTGATTTCGGCAAATGAGCTTCATCTAAAACCTTTAATAAGACTTTCTTGTGATCTTCGGAAGAGAAAACCAAGTCCAATATGGAAATTTGTTGTGGAGCTTCTCTCAAGCTTAAAACTACCTTGGCTTCATTATGGCCCATAGTACGGAGAAATTCCTTTATCTTTTCCATGGGAATTTTCCCTTTTGCTTTGATGGTAGGCTTCATCACACATTGGAGAAGATACAATGGATTTTCCTTCAACACTGCAGCAGTTGTATGAGATTTTGATCCTTCAGCCTCTCCATAATTCCATGGCACTTTTTGTTGGCTGACAACAAGATATTATGGTCTGTATGGCAAGATGATTGGCTTTGGCGTAGCCACTTTCAAAGGATTATCCACACTTTTGAATTGAATTGCTTGTATGGTGGGGTGTTTGGTAGACTCATCAACCTCAGCTAATATAACTGCTACTACTCCCTTCTATTTTGTAGGACATGTATTCCCACTCTCAAGTAATAAAGTGTCATCATCTTCCATTTACAGGACACCACTATCAATTAAGTTCTGAATAAGATGGCGGAGTGCCCAGCATTCTTCTGTGTTGTGACCGCGAGAATGGGAGTGGTACTGACATACTCCATTAGAATTAAATCGTCTTGAACGGGGATTGATTAGAGGTAGAAGGGAGATAATTCTTCCTTCATTGATCAGCATCTGAAATATCTCCTTTATAGGTTGGCCAAGATATGTAAATTCCCTTCTGTTGGTAAAATCTCGACGGGCTTTGGCACTTACTCTTTTTGCGATCTTGTCCTCTAGTGTTTCACTTTCTAGAGATGATGATGGAGTATTCATAACAAAAGGAAGGAGACTAGCATGCTCCTGGCTGACTAACTGGTATGTGACTTGATGCTAATGGATCACCAGTTCTGCCAATTTTTCAACTTGCTTACAAAGAGCTTTCATCTTCCGTTCCATCATAAACTGGAACTGAGCATAATCCCATTTGTCAGCACTATCCTTGCTGGTTTGGGAGGATTCGCCACCATAATTGGAACTCTGTCCACTCCTCCAATTAATCATATTAACCTCCTCTTCTTTGTGTTGAGGAAGAGGATTATCTTGCAAATGAGGTTGGTCGGGTTTAGTCACCACGATCTCACCATTATCAATCAAATCCTGGAGCTCCAGCATGATAGGCACACTTCCGGTTAGCATTGAAACCCTTCCCATTCAGGTTGGCTGGTGGAAGAAGATGAGTAATTTTCTTCTGAGTTGTCAGAAGATTGAAAATGTTCTCGAGTGAGTCCCCTAAGGGTGTGAACACTTGATTGCATCTGACTTCTCCATTCTTAGGCAATGGAGGGTTTGAAGCTTGTGCTTGAAAGGGGGAGTAATTTATTCTCTAGATAGGCATATTTTGACTGCCTTTTTGACCTTGTAGTATCAAGGAAACATCCTCCTCTTTCTTCTTATGGACCCTCCGGGGGTTATTTCCATAAGTGTCGGACTAGATGTGCTCAGCAATAGCTTTAAGAACGGCAAGGTCTTGAATCTTTCCTGACTTCAATCCTATCTCAGCCATCTCTCCATGTTTAATCATTTCAGAAAATGGCTTGCCAATGCCAGCCAATACCCTCTCATAGAAAGGAGCTTCTTATATGTCTATGAAGGTAATCACCATCTCTGACTCATTCATAGAGGGAATAACTTGAACAGCAAGGCGCCTCCACCTTTGAGCATACTCTCTGAAAGACTCTTTGGCTTGCTTCTTGATTTTGGTAATTTGGTACTGGTCTGGAGACATCTGAGACTAGAAGCTACACTGAGTGAGGAAGGCATGAGCTAGCTCCTCCCCAGCTATGGATCTTAGAGTTTTTTATTCTGGTGTACCACGATCAAGCTTCTCTAATCAGACTTTTCTGGAACAGCTGTATTATGAGCTTTTCATCCTCGGTATAAGATCCAAGTTCTCCAATAAATACCTTCAAATGCGTGTAAGGATCTCCCAACCCATCATACTTTTCAAAATCAGGACTCTTGAACTTTTCTATATAATGCACATCAGGGAATATACAAAGGTCAGCATAGGAAACACTCCCGTGTTCTCCAATTCCTTTGATAGAACGAATGGTTTCTTCCATTTGAAGGACCTTCTTCCTGATATCACCGGTGTCTGGATCTTCTTTGAGATGGGTGTTTTCAAGAATTTTATTGGTTTTGTCCAGCTGAGACTTAGGTATGTGAGCTTCTTTATCCGGACCTTGGGTTCCTCCCTGTGCAGAGGATTCAGTATGTATGGGTATTTGTGGACCCTGAGTAGACTGGTGTAGTTTTTTAAGCAGAATAGCCAAATCTGTAATATGTTTGCTTAATCCATCAAACTCCTCACGAGAGACAGGAGTAGGATTAGATTGGACATATGAAGACATAATTGGATGTAGGCTCGTGGCCTTTTTGGACTTTGAATAGGTAACAGGTCCAATTGTTTTCCTACAAAAACTTATGTACTTTAGTCTTAGGAAATCTATAAATATTTACATGCTATATGAAGTATCCGTTTTAGGAGTATTATCATGCAAAACAGATGTCAGCTGTTTGTAATACAGGATAGCATGTTATAGTTTTAAATATGCATGTACACATATTTCTTCATATTTCCCATTACATTGAGATTGATATGGAATAAAATTGCAAGTAATTGCCTTTTACAAGTAATTAAAATGGGAAAGTATGAAGAGACTTCCCTCCGCGTTTGGTTTATCAGAGGTTGACCTATCTTAGGTTTACTCTCGCGGCTTTTTGGCATGAAGGTTCCCAGATCATCGCAATTTACTTGACGGGAAGTTAATCCGGTCTTTCAACTGGAGCAAATTTGGGTGGTGCCTTTCCTGAGCCTCGTTTGAATTAGTCTCCCTACGAGTCCAGTAATCAAACACCGACAGGATAGCCTCCTGATGGAGCAACCACACAACATACATTTACATACAACGTGTCTCACCATTATGAAAATGATGACATATGCGAAGCACTAATATCGTATGTAAAGCATTAAGTGCAGTAAGTAAATGCATTCGTATACATTCATCAAAATGTAAATGCAGCATCCACACACAAGCATATCTTAGTTTTGAAAAGCTTGTAATAGCGGCTTAAACTCTCTTACTGGATGTTCCCAGCTGAGTCGCCACCTGTCGACGTTGGGATTTTTATTGTCCCTTTTCTGTTCTTGTCTTTTGGTGTTCTCATGTTAGGTGAGATTTGTTTGAAAAAACAAGTTGTGAAAACGTCCGACATGTATATGTCAACGATTGGACTATAAGAGTTGCCGGTTGGTTTTTAAATTGTTTTACCAACACAACCGAGAAAAGGTTTGTAGATTGACCACGTGATATAGCACTGCTAAACTGGTCCGTGAAACCGAGATTCGTTAGGGTCTGAGAGTTTGAATATACGGATGGAAGGTGTTAGGGACCCCCCGACATTTATGTTACCAAGGTGACCATAACTTTTTAATTAAACTGTTATATGAATGTGTGTGTGTGGGTCAATGTGCAATTATCTGAAAGTAGTGCTATGCCTCGTTCGCACCTATATACAAAGGGTTTGAATTTGTATAAAAATTCAGTTTTAATAAGATATAGAAATGATGTTTTGTAAAAGTGGCTTTTTAAACCCTTATGCTCAATAATAATCGAGGCCTTTCATACTTCCATTTTACTAAATGTTCAGCTTGATTGCTTTTATTTTCGAGATGCGAAGCATCTTCGAGAAAATAATGTACAAAGCAGTGTCGAACTCCTTGTGGGCATGGAAACCATCTAAGGAAATTCAAACACTGTGAATAATTTATAAGCTGATTAAAGCCAAAAAATGTCCATCACGGGAACCAAATCTAGATTCAGTAGACTGAATCTGTGATCACATGATTCCTAGGCTCACATGATGTCACAGTTGTAAGCAGTTATGTATAAAAGCTGTAAATATATATACAGACGATCGACCACCACGAAGTAAACTTCATGGGGGATTGGAAATGTAAATATATAAAAGCGGTAAATATATAAATATAGACATGATCAACCACCACGAAGCACCTCTATGGGGGATCAAAAATGTAAATAAAGCAGTAAAAGCGATCAACCGCCACGAAGTAAACTCCAGGCGGGAATGAATGTAAAGAAAGTAGTAAAAGGCCACGAAGTAAACTCCAGGCCTGACAGAAATATAAATATATATATATATATATATATATATATATCAATTTAGTATATATATATATATACCACGACATATAACTGAAATGATAAACTGAGCCTAAATTGATATATATATATATATATATATATATATATATATATATATATATATATAAGATGGCGCTCAGGATATAAAATTAGGCTCATCGAGCGAGTTCGACAACATTTTATATAGTATATATATATATATATATATATATATATATATATATATATATAAGCAATAAACACTCCAGATGTAAAATTCAGGCTCAATCGAGGTATAACTCAATTATATTAGTCCAAATATATATATATATATATATATATATATATAAATACATATATATACATATATACAAAAAAGAAATAAAAAGCCACGGACCGAAGTCTGGGCATACACACGCAACACGACTCTCAACGTGAAGAACGGTGTGTGCACAGTAGTGGAGAAAGGCTTTAGAAAGTGTAAGAAGGCTTACAGTGGACTATCAAAGAAGACTTCAATGGCTTTAAATGGATGAACACTCGGCTCCTGCCGGTAAAAATATAGCGAAGTATAAGCTCTAAGTGTTTAAAATGAGAAAACACTCAGTTTATAACGTGTACAGAGCAAATTGGACAAGGCTTCCTCGCCTTTTCTTCTTTCAAAATGGCCACCCCAAGCCCTCTATTTGTAAAGGGGGAGAAGGTGTCTTGTGCAAGGTGCCCAGGAGGTGCCCAGGCTCCACCAGGTTCCACCATCTCAAGAAATGCGTAACGCATGCAACGTGATGTTCGCTTGAACTTTTAGAACTTCAATTTGGGCATCCGATTGAGGTGTATAAGACCTGTTTTGGCATGTTTTTGTCGAGAGATGCACAATGACATGGGATTAGAGGTTGTAAGAAGTCAGGAAGATGGAACCATGCCCTGGGTCTTCAAGCTCCAAATTCTATTCGATGTGCTGCCTTGTGTAGTAGTCACTCGGGATTGGAGCTATTTGGTTCTTGTAGGACATTGGTGTGTAGAATGTATGTTGAAATGTTGTTGAGACGGTGCAATGTGGGATCGAGGTGGCAAAATGATGATTTTTCCCCTCACTGGGGTTATCTCTGGTTTGGGCTGATTTTGCAGTCGTTGCTCGGGGTTATCTCTGAAATTGGGCTGCTATAAGTGCTAGAGGTCCTTAGGGTTGTCTCTAAGATGTGCCTGACCTCCCGGGGTTGTCTCCAGGTTTGGACTAAGTGTCTCAGTGTTATCTTCTAGATTGAAGCTGATTGCAAGGGGTTGAAACAAGCATTTCCGGGGTTATCTCCAGAACTACAACTGCACTCCTCAGGGTTATCTTTGAGGTTAAAATTGGCACTCCCGGTGTTGTTTTCGGGATTGAGGCTGAAACTTCCAGTGTTATTTCTGGGATTGAATTGAATCTTCCGGTGGTATTTTTGGGATTGAGCTGACCTGTCCTTCAGGGTTATCTTTGAAAGACGATTATGCCCTCCTGCAATGTTAGTAATAGAAATGCAAAATTTCGAGTGTCTACAAGGGGGGTCAAGGGCAAGTGTGATGAGAGATCCCTTCTATCCAATGGTTTATATATATTTTGTTAGGCTATGACACATTGATTTATTTAGAGTTGTAATAGTTATTTCAGATTGTTGTTTGAGCTAGTGTGGCATTTATTATGGTTTGTCTTATGACATTTAATCATTATGAAATCATTCTTTTGTGGTTTAGAGCCTTGTTTTATATTCATTAGTTTTGTTGTATTTTGAGTAACCTCTCTTTCTATTTCAGAAAGGGGGTGTTACATCACTGTTAGTAGAAGTCTGCAACAAAACAGAGTTATGGAAAGAAAGAATCGCATTATCGTAGAGATGGCTCGTAGTATGTTGCAAGAAAAAATGCTTCCAAACAATTTATGAGTTGAAGTTTTTCATATTTCCATCTATATTCTTAATCGATCCCCTATAAAGGTGGTTCGAAACAAAACTCCATTTGAGGCATAGAATAACAGGAAGCCACTTGTTAATCATTTTAAAGTTTTTAGATGCATTGCGTATGGCATGAACACATAACAAAATAAGGACAAGTTTGATAAGAAAGGTTAAAATTACATGTTTATTGGGTATAGTGATGAGACTAAGGGATTTAGACTGCTCAATCCCAAGACAAATCAACTTGTGATATGTCATTATTGGTGGCAGCTTGGGAGTGGAAGGATGGTTCTTCTCATGCTCCAAAGTCATACGAATTTGCAGAATCGTTATCTTTTCAAGAAGATGTGAATCAAGAAAACAACTTGCGGCATGAAGTAACAAGTTCCCCTAGAATTCCATGATCAATTCATGATCATTCCGATTCAAAATCACCCACAAGAAAGGTACGATCATTGCAAGATGTCTATGAATCATGCTAATTTTCTCTTTTTTCATGTGAACCTCACACTTTTGATGAAGCAACATGTGATAATCTATGGATTAAAGCCATGAAAGAAGAAATCTCTATGATTGAAAAGAACAGAACTTGGGAGCTTATGGATCTACCAAAAGGGAAGGATGTCATTTGATTAAAATGGGTTTATAAGATATATTACAATGAAGATTGTAAGAACCTAAATTTTCAGAAAATATTAAAATAAGAATTTAGTGAATAAAATTCTTAAGGCATGTGAAGGGTTCAAATAAAAATATATAATGCGTTGTGAGGTATGTGATGTGGTGTTGTATAGGTAATATAAACTATGAAAAAAGTGAGGTTGTGTTTAATAAATATATATATCATTATTATATATTTTTTATAAATTGTAGAGATGAATTAGTAAAAGGATGGATAAAAATTTATCTATGGATGTAAAATAATTTATGTGAGATTATTATAGTAAGTTGGTGACATTATATATCTTTGATAATCACCAATTTCTTGAGTATTTATACGAGTATGTATCAA
The DNA here is from genome assembly GCA_020205605.1 of Panax ginseng. Lineage (NCBI taxonomy): Eukaryota > Viridiplantae > Streptophyta > Magnoliopsida > Apiales > Araliaceae > Panax > Panax ginseng. The sequence goes on from CM035134.1 coordinate 120,744,196, forward strand.
GTCTAAGGCAGTGCAAATCGTACTCTTTAATGGTTGATGTATAGGAGTTGGGCTAAACAATTCCTTCAGAGAGTGAAGGTATATACGAATTAGTAACCGATCTAACTCACTGTGAAAATAGTGTAGACGAGACGGAAACCAATTTGTTGGTTGTTTGTGGGAAACCACTCAGTGTACTATATTGGATACTATTAAAGACTCGACGCGTGCTAGGTTTAGACTTGTATGCGTGTACGTTGTTGACGAAAGAAGGAAATCGATAAACCTTTAAAGTGGTTAGAAAATTATTGAGTAAATTGATTCATGGCAAGAGGTGAGGATTAAAGGTAATGCATATATGTGTTATATTCGAGTTTGTGTTATTTAGAAGTGTAAGGTTTCAGTTCTGCTAATGCGGAACTTGTCTGCTTGAGAATTAGGTATGGTAGCATGACACACGCCATTTCAAGCTCGTGACCAGTCTTGCATAATGCCATCATCAGAAAACTTTTGAGTCGGTTTATGAAATGTGATTTGCAAGCCATGTATACTAATAACTCTTATAAGGTCATGAATGGTGACTTAGTGTTCATGAAGAAACTTAGTTAGCAAAACATGACTTGAATAAGGATTTCATTAATTAGCCCGGAATAAATATGGGTAATTAAGTAATATTATAGAATATTATATTTATGAAGCTTTGCATGGTAGTGGCATGATATTAGTTCACTTGTATAAGATGGTGAATTAAAATATATGTTTAGCATAAGAGGATGAAAGGAATATGTTAATTAATATTTGATATTTAATATATTACATAGTATTGTAATATATAAAAAAAAATAAGGGTTCATATTTGAAAGGTAAATGATTAAAAGAACCAATATAGTTATAAGTAATTATTGGTTAGAGATGGAAGAAGTTGTCTTGGGACAATCGAATAATTATACGTATAGTGTATAATTTAAATAATTAATAGAGTAGATATTAATTATTTTAAGTGTAAAGGTTATACATATTACAAGTATAAGGTAAGCTAAATAAATTAGCATTGAGGTAAAGTGTGTCATACAAACTTTATACTAAATAGTGTGTAATATGGGAAAAATGTGAGTAGTAGTACATAATATCTATGTCTTAAGATTTCATGAAGTGTGACATTTAGTTGGTACTAATGATATACATATGATAAAAGTGATTATATCATAAAGTTAATTAAATAAGTTTTGTTATCTCATCCTAGGTGATGAGACAATTATATGTGTACCCTGAAAGATGGGAGTAAATAAATATGTGTTATTAAAATATTTATTTCAATACCAATGTGTAAGTAAATAGTAAAAAAGAGAAATTAGGTTATTAGTGAGCAATTAAATTAAGTCCACACATGTTTTAAAGATTAAAATATGTGAATGTATATGGACTATATGAGGTGGGTACATAAATAATCCCTAACTATACATGGTGTAGTAGCATTTACACATTAAAATTATATTTTTGGGAATTTAAAGAACCAAACCAAGCCTTAGAATAACAAGTTGCTGAGTTATTTGGCTTGTCCCAAATTTAGTGTCCAATTGCTCCTTATTTCTCATTCACGTGTTTGGCAAAAAGGCTAGAAAGCTTGATAATGATTGTTATAAGAATGGTTAGAGAAGGAGTTGGTAACCGACTCTTCTCAATCCACTGGCTTCTTCTTCTTTCTCTTGGTTTAAATTGATGGGCAAATCTATTGCTTGGATAACAAATCCTCTATAAATATAGCATTCTTATTCTCCTTCACGTTGTTTTGAAATGTTTGAGTTTTGCTATTAGAAGTTGATATAGAGAGTCAGTAGAGTTGGGAGAATTGAGAGCAATTGAAGAATTGAGGAGTTATAGTTAGCCTATTCCAAGCATTCAAGAGGTAATGATTCTATATATATGCTCTTGATTTCCTAAGTTTGCAATTTCTTAGAAATGAAATGAAATAGTTTCTTTTAAGTCACAAAATTGATGGCTAAAGCTTGTTTTAATCCATGAATTTCTGTTAGATGTTTTTAATATAGTTCAATACAAGAACAACGAGAGTTAAACGAACCAAATTGATTGAGAAACGAATTTGTAATGAATGAATTCGCTAAAATTTTCAAAATATGAAAACTAAGTATTAGCATGAGTTTTAGATTGATGTTTGGGTTAGTTAATATTTATGTTAATTGTTGGGTAATTGGTATGTTGTAGTTTTATGAGTTACAAACCCATAAATAAAAAAATGGACTGATTTGGATGAGTATAACTCATGTTATGAAAATCGGAAGGAGATGAGGTATGTGTAATCACGAAGAGCAGAGCCTGAGGGCCTGTTCTATGACTTGGGGCGCAGCTGCGCCAGGCTTCAGTGCTGAGTAGACTGCTCTGACCTGCTGTAGTAAAATAGGCATAACGTTTTCATACGAACTCCGATTGAGGTGATTCAAGATGATCTGGAACCAGGACGAATAGACCTACAACTTTTGTTCTTTAAGATGCTCAAATTGTAGTCGTTAGGAACGGTCAACATAGTCATCTTTGTGACTGTTACGTATTCAGAAGCGATCGGAGGGCGTCGAGCGAGCACATACGCAAGTATAGTGCTCCCGACGATGGAATATGTTATTCTAAGTGCTATAACATGAAAATGCATGATATTAGACATGACATATAAGATTTCCTTGCTCATAATGGAATGCTTTAGCGTGACATAGCGTGTGTTCTAAAAGGAAACTTAAAGATTTCGAAAATAAACCTTGACGAACTCTAAGTCATTTGAGTTCTGACTTTGTAATGAGCATATGGTGGAGTCATGCGAGCATAAAATGTGATCTTAAGTTACTTTGTATAAGATAACTTGTATAGCTTGGATAGTATGTGTTTTCAAAGAGAAATTCAAGTTTTGAAAACTAATAATCATGAGTATGGTGTCGCCTACATTTCTACCTTGTAAGAATGTGTAGAAATATGCACAAATGAATATGACATATGATTCAAAGTTGTCGTGCATGATTTGGTTGGCATGACATGGATTTGAATAAAAGAAACTTAGACGTTTTGAAAACATTATTCGTGAGCATTGTGTGGTCTAAACTTCTAAACTTGTAGGATGGCATACTAGTAACTTTTTGGTCTTTAAATATGGCCTATAAGTGCAAACACATAGTTTGAAACAATGTAAGTCATTGGAACATGATTTTATAAGAATTTAAAGTGATGGACAAAACTAGTTATGTATAAATGATATGAACTTACGAACGTGCATTATATAACCCTCTCATATGAATAGATGGATAATATAGTTAACCTCATGATTTCATGGACTTTTGTCTTGCCGAGGGGGCAGCAGCAATGCTGCCATGATCCCAAGCTTTAATCCTCAACGCATTGCAACACTGCCGCAGATGATTTTGTCTCGGACATTTTATTTTCTTTCTGATTGTGGCAACTTACTTATAGTACTATCCAAAGCTATAATACTTGACATAAATGATGTTTTAAGCATGTGAGCATGTAATGGTTATATAAAACCCAAATTTGCTAATTTTATTAAAGTTTGCAAAATGTAAGCACGATATGGATCGCTTATCTATAAACTTTAAATATGTGTCGAACACATAGCGAGTCAAGTGTGTGGTAGCTATATATGAATGTTGATGTCAAGTACGAGTGGTTAAGGTATACCTATACATACCTAGGGTATGATGAGAAAGTGAAACGTAGGTTTTTCAAACCTAGTTAGAAAATAATGTAACATCGTTATTACATTGAGAATGCATGAAATATGTTACTGATGGATATGAATCCATGATTATATAACTGTGTAGGAATACACGAAGTGCAGTTAAGTCGTAGTTCATAGACTACGAATCAGGCAAGTCTTTCAGTTCCTATTTGTTATATGAATTCTATAATTGTTAGTTGAGCTATATTATGCTATGCAAATGTTGATGTATATATATGAAATGCATATGAGATATGTATGAAATGTGAAAGTTGATCTTTGATGATATACTTGTGATATAAACTTATATGCCTGTTATATAAGAAGTAACATGCATAGTAAATGTTGATTGATTATGAATGCATGAACTGTGTATGTTATTATATGCTACATACTGCATGAAAACTATTAGAATTGTTGGGCTGTCTAGCTCACCCTTGCAAATAACCACTTTTGTAGGTTAAGGATACGCGGTAAAGGTTACGTGCTATTTGATTGATAAAGTTAAATGGTATCGAATGAGATTGATTTATTATTTAACTAGATGCTCTTGAACCATGTTTAGGTTCTAGTAGATGTACATGATAGTAGTTTATAATGTGTAATACATGTTAAGTTGTAAAGTTGTACTAGGCGGTACATAGTGAAATTCGAATTAAGATGTGAATATTTATACAGTAATTTGAATAGAAGGAATCATAACATAATTGGATTCAAGGATTTCTATTTGATTCAAGTTAAGATATCAATAAAAGATTTATTTTCAAAGGAGATTGAAAAAGTTTAAATTATTCTGCATATTTTTATAACATCTAATATGATGTAAAATAGGAATGGTAAATGACCAAGATTTGAAACTTATAAAAGTTTGGGGTCATTACATAGATCCTGGAAATAGAGGGAATTTATAGTCTAAATTGTAATAAGTGAAGTTATATTCATTTAAGTTATGAATAAAAAATATAATAGTTTGACGATAGTAGTATCGTGGCGGACCAGATTTGAGGTTCGAAGGGACTAGGATTTGGGGGCGTCACAAAGATGGCTCAATTCAAAAGCATAAGGCCAGATTGGTCACAAAAGGCTACTCATAACTTCTTGACATAGATTTCACTGACACGTTTGCACTGGTAGCTCGAATTGAAACAATAAGAATTCTTATTGCTTTGGTAGCTCAATTTGAGTTGAAAGTGTTCCAACTTGATGTAAAATCTGCTTTTTTTAAATGGTAAGTTAGAGGAAGAGGTCTATGTTGAGAAACCTCAAGGTTTCCAAGTAGAAGGAAAAAAAATATAAAATGTATAGATTTTGAAAGGCTTTGTATGGCCTAAAGCATGCCCCTTGAGCTTGGAATAACAGGATTGGTGGTTATTTCCAGTAAAGTGGATTCAAGATGAACCCAAGTGAACCTTCACTATTAAAGACGGAAGGTATAGACTTCTTTCTTGTTTGTTTATATGTTGATTATTTGATCTATCTTGGTTCAAATATGAAAATGTTCGAAGATTTCAAGAAAAATATGATGAACAAGTTTGAAATGACTGACTTGGGACTTATGAGATATTTTCTTGGGATCCAAGTGAAACAAAGCAAAGGTCAGATTTTTCTTTCCCAAGAAAAGTATGTAGAAGATTTGCTTAAGAAATTTCATGTGGAAAAATGCAAAGTAGTGCCTATGCCTATGATTTTAAATGAAAAGTTGCAGCAAAATAATGGAGAACCAAGAGTTGTCGCTAAGCTTTATAGAAGCTTGGTTAGCTCTCTAATTTATGTAAGGACTGGGAATTTTATATGATTATATATTTAAATTTTTACAAATAATTTTTTTTTTATATCTTGAGCTTAGAAGTGAATATGTGTTATGAGATATCAAGTAAACAATGTAGTTAATTTATTTATTTTAAATTAACTAAGATAATTACTTAATCAAGTTGATTAAGGAAAGTTAAGATAAGCTTATGTTAAAAAATTTAACATAGCTTTAGAGTTAGCCTTGAATGGTGTTGGGCCATGATTATTTGGGCATGTGGTTTATGATGATCCAGCTGTCTTATGAAGATAGGCGGGATTGGGCCAATGGTTTTTGTAATGGACGGGGGACTTATGGATTGAGGTTCCTAATTATATTTGGACTCTGACTTTGGAAGGAAGTGTTGGACTGTGAATCCACTTCCTTAATTATAGGAGATTTGATACAATCTTGGCATGGATTGGTCATTGACTGGGAACCTTAATCTCATTCGGAGAAGGATTGCATACAAGGTGGTGAGGTCATTATAAATACAAGGCACTGCATTGATTTTAAGGTACATGCAATTTATTACTTTCCAGCACTAGATCATTAAGCCTCCATTGTTAACCTTATATCAGCCTGTACTTATTCTCACACTGGAGCTATCCCCCGGCGGTCCAAGCCGTCAAGTGTTTACCCATTTCTGTGTAGGATTGGATGCACTTTGGTGATTGGAGTGTGTGGATGGATCTTCGTGTTAACATTGGCGCTAGAAGGAGGGCTTTCTAGTGTTGTGATTTTCAATCACACTAATCAAATTCCTGAATCTGTGATCATGGAGAACAGTAAGACGGTTACGGGAGAAGGACAATCAGTGATAGAGAGTTCTTCTTAGTAGAGAATTTCTGTTAAGGATAGGTTGGGGCCATCAAAAAGTGCCCATGACAAACTTGGGCCACAAGGTATCCCAGCAGGGTCTCAAGCTAGAGGCCGTGATGATGTCATGAAGAAGGTGTTTTCCACCGGCAGTAAGGGACCTAGTAATGATCGGAGAAGGGTAGAAGGCACACCGCCTAGAACCCAACGCCGAGAAGATCAGGTAGACAAGGTATCTACTCTGGCTAAGATGGCATAAGAAACTGATAAAGCTTTGAAAGAGCTACTGCATCAGAGGGAGGAGATTGCCAAGCAGATGGTTCTTATAGACGAACTGGAAAATGAGGCCTCCAGCCATACTCGACCCAGAGAGTGTGGTAGGTCTCAAGATAGGCGAGCCATCACATGGAGGAATGACGATCAGAGACGATCTGAAATTAGGCTTTGGAGTCGTTCTCGAGATAGAAGCAAAGCAAGGGGTCGTACTCCCGAAGATCCAAAGAAGGCACCTCGCCCTGAGGATTCTCGGGATGACAATAATGATAGGCGACAAAGTAGATTAATGGGACGCACACCTAAGGGTTCAAAGAGGGCACCTCGCCCTGAGAATTCTTAGCACAGTGAGAAGGATAGACGTTGAAGAAGATTGAGAGGACGTATTCCCAAGGATCCAAAAAGGGCACCTCGCCCTGTGGAATCTTAACATAGCAGGAATGACAGATGAAGCTCATCCAAGGCTAGAAGTTCAGATAGAAAGGGCCGATCTGGTCATGGGAAGAAGGACTCTCCTAAGAAAGAAGTCTCCTCGCAGTCAGAAGGGGTAGAACTATTAGCTAGAAAGCTGAAGGAGCTTCAGAAGAAACTGGCTAAAGTTCAGAAGGGGAAGGAGAGTTCAGGTAAGAAGGCATCTCATTTCTCTCCAGAAATCCTTCAGGAGAAGGCGAATCCCAGTAAAAAGCTCCCTTATATGGAAAGTTATGATGGTTTAGGGGATCCATATGACCACAGCCAAGCATATGATAGGCTGATGGACTATTATGATTATTCGAATGCGGCTAAGTGTCAGACCTTTGTGACAACATTGAGGAAAGATGCCAGACAGTGGATGGGGACCTTAGCCCCGAATTTGATCTCAACCTGGGAAGATTTATGCGATAAGTTTCATGCTCGGTTCGAGAGAAATAAGAGAAGAGGAAAACCCACTGGGTCATTAGCACAGATCAGGCAATATTCTAATGAGACTCTTGGCCAGTACATTAAAAGATTCACGGAAGCAGTGGGATAGGTAACAGATCTCAATGACCTTTAGGTTGTGGGACTATTTCAGAACGGTTTGGATCTGGTGAAGTCAGAAAAATTGGTAAAGAAGCTGATGTTCAATCACCCGAAGAGCTTAGCAGAAGAGTTTAAGAAAGATGAGGGTTTCATAGTGGTGGAAAAGCCATGAGCAGTCTAAAATAGGACTCTTCGAAAAAACTAAAGGAGAAAGACAGAGATAAGTCTGATGGTAATCAGAAGAGGAATGGTGGCAATAATGATCAGACTGATGGGAATCAAAAGAAGTAAAACAACAATTGGAGCTTGAGAAGAGGTCATCTGCCTTTTCTGAGTAAAAAGGTAAACAAGGTGTACACAAAACTTAATACCAATCGGTCTATCATTCTAGATCAGATAAAGGACTAGCCTTACTTTGAGCAGCCTAAAGACAACCTTAAACTAGGGTCGGGGAACCCTTACAAATACTGTGATTACCATCAGGCGGCAAGGCATGATACGAATTCCTGCTGGAATTTAAAGGAGTTTATTGAAAGGAAAGTGAAAAGTGGGGCGTTAGTACAATATGTAGCAAAGTGGGGCGTTGTGGACGTGATTACAGGAGGGAATATGGGCAAAATTACCGGGAAAAAGCGTCGTGGGTATCTAGATACGGTAATGGCAGTAGCAGATACACCCGCGAGGATTAAAAGGGCATATTCGGGTTTAGTGATTTCCTTTACTGATGATGATTTACCTTCAGAACCTATCTAACCTCGTGAAGGAAATACATGGTACAAAATTACAAAATACAAAACTTAAATTAATACAACTATCGTGTAAATACGACAAAACATATCTTTGAGAGTTTAAATCTGAATATTGTCTTCTAGACAATATCCATACTCAAATTCAATCTTATTACAATTATTATCACACTATTTTATAGAATAGTGAGGACTACTAAGACACCCATACGGACCCGTCACTCAGTTTCCCGACTAGTCCCGACTATATTCTCATTTCTGAAGAGAACAATGAAAGAAAAGGGGTGAGCTCAACTAGCCCGATAAGAAATATTATGACTAAGATAATGCAAATAAATTATCATTAGCCTTCAACGAGTGTTAAAGCGATAGAATATAATAGACAACATCAAGTTTAAGCTGCGGTGGAACAAATAATCCATTAGAAGAGTCAAGTAGAGAATGATATCTACTATCTTTTTATGATTTAATAGTTATCATCAATTTTATATTTGAGACTCGACAATAAATAAACCACATCTTTGAATTATCCATGCACTACTGAGCCGAGGATATTCATTATTATCATCAGATTGGTCATGTTCATCTCAACAACTGTTCATCAATGCACACGGGCCAATGAGGATTTTTACCACATCATTCATTACATTACGGTCATGATTATGCGAATAATCCTGGTCATAATCATACCAAGTCCCATCTATGCACGTAAGCAAAGATGACTTTCATCACAATATAAGCATGAGGATGATGACAATGATATAAGAATTCAATAAAACAAGTTCAGGAGAATTAATTTATCTAGGAACCGATAACGTCAAATTGTCAACATGATACTTCTTTGTAGAGTAAAATTCAAGAAATGCTTAGAAGAATATTTCCATGAAAAGATCTTTGGATGAAGCGCAAATATCAAGGATATTCCACTAATTTCATGGAGTATAGAAATCAAAACTTTAACCAAATGAGTATAATAAAGAATGGAATAACAAAAGAAATCACCAAGCATGCGATAGACCCGCGTACGCAGAACGAGTTATTCCAACAGAATAATAAATAATGGAACGAAGGTCATCGTAATCCACAAAGGGAGGATATTCAACAGAATAATAAATAATGGAACCGGGTCATGCGTAAAGCACGCACGACAGGATATTCAACAAAATAATAAATAATGGAAACGGGTCATGCGTCAGTAATCGCAGCAGACGAAGTTGTTCAACAGAATGATAAAGAATGGAATAATAGAAGAATTTCACCATGTATCACGATGTACTTAGCATAGGCAGAGTTATTCAACATAATAATAAAGAATGGAATAATGGAAGAATTTCACCAAGTATAGGGTAGCCCTGCATTATTCTGAGTTATTCATATGAGAATAATAAAGAATGGAATAATAGAAGTTCTCTTCATGAAATAAGAAAGAAATAATACCCTTACCTTAGTAGGAGATTGAATCTGCGGTAGTGTAGTAATAGAATACTCTTCTTCTTTCTCTCTTATTCTCTCTATACTTTCTCTCTCTATAGCTTGAATGAATTAAGTGAAAAATAATGAAGAACTAGGCCTCTATTTATAGAAGATTTCTAGTTTAGCTCTTACTGATGTGAAAAGGAAAGTGGCTTGACGGTAGTGATGTGAAAAGAAAAGTGGTTTGGCGCTTTGTAATGTGAAACACCAAGTGGTTTGGCGCTTTGTAATGTGAAACAACAAGTGGTTTGGCCTGCCTATAATGTGAAAGCGACAATTGGTTCGGCGCTTTGTAATGTGAAGCGACAATTGGTTCGGCCTTTTGTAATGTGAAGCGACAATTGGTTCGGATGCACTGTAATATGAAGCGACAATTGGTTTGACGTACTGGTAAAAGGAAATTACTATTAGCGAAAGAGACTCTTAGATGATGACATATGGGCCCCCATAGAATAAACCAAACTTACCACAAACGTCTCATAATAGACTTCTTATTTACATCAAGGATTGAATAAATATTACCACAAATCATTTTATTTTTAATCAACACATATTTAATCTTTCAACAATTATTCATCATTAATATTATAACTTGTCGTCTCAATTATTGATTTAATAATATAACATATTATCTGAGATGATCTTTGTGACAATAATTGAATCAATAATATAAGAGATATGATTTAATAATTCTTTATAGCAATAATTGAGTATATAATTGGTGACTTCTTACGTAAGCATCAATAATTAATACCGAGTGTGCTACTATGCAACCACAGCGTATTCTTTGTACCTTTATTAAGGGTATTTCAATAGTTAACGATTAGGTAAAACTTTCGCCGTTATTTTTATAAAAGATAATTTTGTCGTTTTCTAACTCGACAATAATTACGTTGTGGGGTCCACTGATGATTGAGTAAATAAATACGAATATTCCCGACAAAAAGAATATTCCCGACCAAACGAATATTTTATAACAACTTGCTTACTTTGCAAAATTTATAAATATTACCCACAACTATAACATTATATCAAATCCACACCATAATATTCAAAAATAATATTTTAGAAAATTAATCTTTATTCATAAAAGTTGGGGTCTTACAACCTCCCTTCTTATGAAATTTCATCCTCGAAATTAGGGTACATACACGGTATGGCGAAGAGGTGAGGATACCTTGATTTCATTTGATTCTAACTCCAAGTCATTTCCTCAACATCGTGGTTTCTCCACAAAACTTTGACTTGAGGTATAACTTTGGAGCGTAGAATATGTTCCTTCTTATCCAAGATTTTAACGGGAACCTCTTCATACGTTAAATCTTCCGCTATTTCATCGGTTCTAACTTCGATAATGTGGTTCGGGTCCTCCACATATTTACGTAACATGGATATGTGAAAAGCGTTATGAACACGAGACATACTTGGCGATAAAAGCGAGTCTATAGGCTACGTTTCCTACTCGGTCGAGGATTTCAAATGGGCCAATGAATCGAGGATTAAGCTTTCCTCTCTTTCCAAATCTTGTAACTCCTTTCCATGGGAGCAACACGTAACAACACATGTTCTCAACATTGAATTCCACGTCCTTTCAATGAAGATCAGCATAACTCTTTTGTCAATCTTGTGAGGTTTTTATACGTTGGCGGATCATTTGAATCTTCTTCGTAGTCATACGTACTAATTTCAGTCCCAACAACGTTGCTTCACCCACCTCATCCCAACATCTTTGGAAGCGACACTTTCTTCCATCTGGCGCCTCGAATGGAGCCATCGATACTGCTTGATAATTGTTGTTGTAGGAGAATTCCACCAATGGCAAGAACTTGTCCCAACTTCCTTTGAAGTCAAGGACACAGAGTCTTAATAGATCTTCAAGAGTTTGAATAGTCCTCTACGATTGTTCGTCCGTTTGAGGATGATATGCCGAACTAAATCGTAAATCCGTGCCCATAGCTTTTTGCAAACTAACCCAAAATCGTGAAGTGAATCTTGGGTCTCGATCAGAAACTATGGATACTGGCATACCATGCAATCTTACAATCTCATTTATGTAAATCTGAGCAAGGCGTTCAAGTGTATAAGTTTCTCGTATAGGTAAGAAATGAAAGCGAGACTTGGTCGATCTATCAACAATGACCCAAATCGCATCAATGCCTTGAGAAACCTTGGGAAGACCGATGCTTGAAATCCATGGTAATGTGCTCCCACTTCCATTACGGAATTTCAAGTGGTTGCAATGGACCTTTTGGCACTTGATGCTCGCCTTGACTCGTTGACAAGTTAGACACCTTGAGATGAACTCCATTATCTCTCTCTCTTCATATTGCTCCACCAAAATGTATGTCGAAGATCACGATACATTTTGGTACTCCCGAGATGGATTGCAAGCGTGTGTTGTGTTGTGCGCCTCCATCATGATCTTATACTTCAAATCGAGTCGTTAGGAACACAAAGTGCGGAGTTGACTCTAAGTATTCCTTCTTCATCGATTCTTGCTTAGGAATAGCACCTTCTTGCACTTTCTTCTTCATGCGCATCGGCTCAGTGCGTAGCTTGAGCAATTTAACTTTAACTTTATCGATTAAAGTCGGTTCTACTCGTATATATTTGCCATCATCACGTGGGTCCACAGAGTCTTTATCTCTATCTCCATCCTTTTGCAAGTCATACAAAATGGGCCTTTGCGTTGACAATATCGCTTTTCGTGCCGCATATGATCTTCTACTCAATCGTCGGCTACCACGTTCGCTTTTCGAGGATGGTATTGAATGGTATGATCATAATCTTTCAGCAGTTCAAGCCAACGTCGTTCTTGCATATTGAGTTCCTTTTGGGTGAAGAAATATTTGAGGCTTTTATGATCGTAAAGATCTCCACCTTCTCCCCATACGGGTAATGCCTCCAGATTTTAAGTGCAAAAAATGACGTTTGCCAACTCTAGATCATGAGTAGGATAATTCCTCTCATATTCTTTGAGTTTGTCGTGAGGCATAGGCTATGACTTTCCCATGTTGCATGAGAACACATCCTAAACCCTTGCTGAAGCATCTTTGTAGATGACAAATCCTTCGATCGAGATGGTATTGCGAGCAGTGCGAAATGAGTCTCCTCTTGAGTTCTTGAAAACTCTTCTCACATTCCTCGGTCCAATCAAATTTTGTATCTTTTGAGTTAAATTTGAGTTAATGGAGTAGTGATTCGAGAAAACCCTTCTACGAATCTCGATAATAACAACTAAGCCGAGAACTCTCGTATTTGATCATTGATTTAGGTTGCTCCCGACTTTGTATTGCTTCAATCTTTCTTTGGGTCGATAGATACTCCATATTTTGACACCACGTGCCCAAGGAATGCTACTTCCTCAAGCGAACTCGCATTTCTTTGACTTGGCATATAGCTTGTTTTTCTGAAGCCTTTCAAGTATCGACTTCAAATGGTGCTCATGATCTTCACGGCTTTTGGAATAGATGAGGATGTCATCAATAAAGACAACAAATGGCCTGATCCAAATATTCCTTGAATACTCGATTCATCATATCCATGAAAGCGGCGAGGAGCATTAGTCGAATCAAAGACATGACTAAAAATTCATAATGCCGTCTAGGAGTTGAAGGCGGTCTTTGGAATATCCTCGGTTTTAATCTTGATTTGATGATATCGAGCGAAGATCGATCTTTGAAAAGAATTGTGCTCCTTGCAAGCTGGTGAGCAGGTCATCAATGCGAGAGTAATGGATACCTATTCTTGATGGTGACATGATTTAACTCCAGATAATCAATATAAAGTCGCATACTTCCATCTTTCTTCTTCACGAATAGAGCAGGAGCACCCCAAGGAGGCGTACTAGGACGAATGAAAAGCGATGTCTAACAATTCTGTAGTTGGGTTTTAACTCCACGAAGTTCAATAGGAGCCATTCGATATGGGGCTTTGGAAATGGGTTTTGTACCGGGTTCAAGGTCGATAAAAACTTCGATTTCACGCTCAGGGGGTAGGCCGGGAAGTTCTTGAGGGAATCGTCGGAAATTTATTAACAATAGAAATATCATTCAAACTCGGCATATTTTTATTTAAATCCGTGACATGGGCTAAGAAGGCTTGACATCCGTTTTTTAATAAGCGAATGGCTTTGTGGCTTGAGATAGCGGTGATTGACTTTAATGGTTTGGTTGCTTGAATTAGCATAATAGGTTGGTTAGGAATATGAAAAGCTAACAACCTTACGAAAATAATCAATTTTAGCATGATGAGTGGTTAACCAATCAATCCTAAAATCACATCAAATGCAAGTATTTTCAAAGAAATAAGATCGACGAGGTAATGTGCGGTTTTTGATTTGAATCAAACAAGACTTATAAACAGTGGATGTAATAAAGGTTTTCCCAGCGGAGTTTCAGCGAGATAAGTCGAAGTCTAATTTCTCTGAGTCAAATTTAAGCGTTGGCGCAAGTAGGAGAAATAAAAGAATGGGTAGAACCGGTATCAAATAAGGTATAGACTTAGCTAGAGTTTATGATTAACTTACCGTGATCACCTCGTTTGGATTCCTCGCTTTTTGGGAGGTTACGACAAGCGCTCTCTCCTTGAACTCTGGGTTTTGTCTTATGCAGGACTTTGCTTTTGATGCCTCCATCCAATTTGGACTTGACTTTGGTGTGCGACAAAATCGGGCTAGGTGACCTTCTTTTCCACAATTGTAACATGCTTTTGGCTGCTGCGTCAGTTTGGGTGATGTGTCCTCTCTGTCGCATTTGAAACATCTGACCGGTGGTCGTTCTCCTTCTTTAACAACGGTCTTTGGTCTTGGCGTCTTTCCATCATTATTAAATCTCCTCTTCTTGAAATTTCCACTTCTATTATCTTGGCCATGATTACCCAGAAGTGGTTACCATTTTAGCATGTTGATTTCCTCCACGTTTGTTGTCACCGCTTTGATGACTACTACTACTTTGGTATTATCGACTTGTCATTTGCTCTCTCTTGGTTGGGTTAACTCATTATCGCGCTCAATAAGCTTGAGCCCTATTTACAACATCGAATACAAACATAGTTTATGAGAGATAAGATATTGGCGTATCTCGGGTTTCAAACCTCTTAGAAACATTCGCGTCATTTCTCTCTCATTATCAACTAAATGGGACATGGCCAGGACAATTCGGCAAACTTGGCCCGTCTTTGCGACACGGTCATGTTGTTTTGCTCTCGGTTTGATGAACTCTACCTCTTTCATGTGCCGAATACTTTTGGGAAAGTACTTGTCGTTGAACAATTCTTGGAACTTCTCCCAAGTCATCTTGGTCGGCGGGTTGAGTCGCTTTCTGATTCCCACCGATGTCTGCCTCTCCTACATAACATGAAGGTGGCAAAAGGAACCTTTGCTCCTCGGAGCATCCCAAGACATCAAATATCTTGTTGATCTGCTTTATCCACGTCTCGCCTTAAGTGGTTTTGGCTCTCAAAAAACTCCGGTGGTCCCGGCTCCTTAAAGCTGCTTGGCGGTGACCGTCAAGAGAGTTGCCGGTGTTTCCACTGCATTTTGGGCGAGGGCCGCTCTCGCTTTGATGTTGCATGAATTGCATAAAGCTTCTGAACATCCCATCGTTCGTCATTTGATCGGTATTGTTGTTTATCTGAGGATTATGGTCTTCTTGATGCACATTATCCTGGGTATTGATCGTTGGTGACTCAACGGTCTCATGTGCTCCATTGCTTATCTCAACATTCTCGGATGTCATTTTCAAATACTGCCACAAAACAAAGGTTAATTGACATGCCACATATTATCCCTATACTCTGACCGACCAATTAAATAACAAATAAGCTTAGGTAGGTCATACTAGCGAAGGAATTACCCGTCTCTCCCCTCCTAGTTCTAGTCTCACATCTTAGCCAGGGATCATATCCCTAAGCTTTGATACCAACTGTGACGCCCCCAAAATAGGTATACATCACCCATTCTGAGTCGTCAAATACATGGTACAAAATTCAAATACAACTTAATTAATACAACTGTCGTGTAAATACGACAAAACATATCTTTGAGAGTTTAAATCTGAATATTGTCTTCTAGACAATATCCATACTCAAATTCAATCTTATTACAATTATTATCACACTATTTCATAGAATAGTGAGGACTACTAAGACACCCATACGGATAGTCACTCAGGTTCCAGACTAGTCCCGACTATATTCTCATTTTCTGAAGAAAACAATGAAAGAAAAGGGTGAGCTCAACTAGCCCGATAAGAAATATTATGACTAAGATAATGCAAATAAATTATCATTAGCCTTCAACGGTGTTAAAGCGATAGAATATAACAACATCAAGTTTAAGCTATGGTGGAACAAATAATCCATTAAAAGAGTTAAGTAGAGAATAAAATCTACTATCTTTTATGATTTAATAGGTTTTCATCAATTTTATCATTTGAGACTCGACAATAAATAAACCACATCTTTGAATTATCCATGCACTCTGAGCCGAGGATATTCATTATTATCATCAGATTGGTCGTGTTCATCTCAAACAAGCTGTCCATCATCGATACTTCACGGGACGATGAGGATTTTTACCACATCATTCATTACATTACGGTCATGATTATCTTGAGATAATAATCCTGGTCATAATCATACCAAGTCCATCTATGCTACGTAAGCCAAAGATGACTTTCATCACAATATAAGCATGAGGATGATGACATGATGATATAAGAATTCAATAAAACAAGTTCAAGAATTTTAATTTATTTAATTTAGGAACCGATAACGTCCAAATTGTCGACATGATACTTCTTTGTAGAGTAAAATTCAAGAATGCTAGGAAGAATATTTCCATGAAAAGATCTTTGGATGAAGCAGCGCAAATATCAAGGATATTCCACTAATTTCATGGAGTATAGAAATCAAAACTTTAACCATTTGAGTATAATAAAGAATGGAATAACAAAAAGAAATCACCAAGCATACGATAATCCGCGTGACGAGTTATTCCAACGAGAATAATAAATAATGGAACGAGGTCATGCATGTATCCATGCAGACGAGGATATTCAACGAAGAATAATAAATAATGGAACCGGTCATGCGTAAAGCATGAGCGAGGATATTCAACAGAATAATAAATAATGGAACCGGGTCATGCGTAAAGCACGCAGACGAGGTTATTCAACGAGAATGATAAAGAATGGAATAATAGAAGAGAATTTCACCATGTATGCGTATAACGATGAGAGCGCATACAGACGAGTTATTCAACATAATAATAAAGAATGGAATAACGGAAGAATTTCACCAAGTATGGGGTAGCCCGCGTATCTGAGTTATTCAACATAATAATAAAGAATGGAATAACATGAAGTTCTCTTCTTGAAGAAAACGAAAGAAAGAAAATAATACCCCTTACCTTAGTAGGAGATTGAATCTGCGGTAGTGTAGTAATGAGAATACTCTTCTTCTTTCTCTCTTATTCTCTCTATACTTTCTCTCTCTATAGCTTGAATGAATTAAGTGAAAATAATGAAGAACTAGGCCTCTATTTATAGAAGATTTCTAGTTTAGCTCTTAAATGTGAAAAGTGCTTGGCTTGATGTGAAAAGAAAAGTGATGTGTAAAAAGAAAAGTGGTTTGGCCTTTGTAATGTGAAACACCAAGTGGTTTGCGCTTTTGTAATGTGAAACAACAAGTGGTTTGGCCTTTTGTAATGTGAAAGCGACAATTGGTTCGGCCTTTGTAATGTGAAGCGACAATTGGTTCGGGTGTGAAGTGGCGACAATTGGTTTGAGCTTTTGTAATATGAAGCGAACAATTGGTTTGATGGTCCCCTGGTAAAAGCAATTACTATTGGCGAAAGAGACTACTTAGATGATGACATATCATTTTACATAGAATAAACCAAACTTACCATTAAAGCGTCTCATAATAGACTTCTTATTTACATCAAGGTTGAATAAATATTACCACAAATCATTTTATTTTTAATCAACACATATTTAATCTTTCAACAATTATTCATCATTAATATTATAACTTGTCATCTCAATTATTGATTTAATAATATAACATATTATCTGAGATGATCTTTGTGACAATAATTGAATCGATAATATAAGAGATATGATGCGGCAATTCTTGTAGCAATAATTGAGTATAATTGAGTGACTTCTTACGTAAGCATCAATAATTAATCTGGTGTCTTCTTATGCAACCACGCGTATTCTTGTACCTTTATTATCGGGTATTTCAGCAGTTAACGGTAAAACTTCCGTCGTTATTTTTATAAAAGATAATTTTGTCATTTTCTAACTTTCAAACAATAATTCCGTTGTGGGGTCCACCATTGATGATTAGTCGTAAATACGAATATTCCCCGAAAAAAAAAATATTCCCAGAGCCAAACGAATATTTTATAACAACTTGCTTACTTTGCAAAATTTATAAATATTACCCAAAACTATAACATTATATCAAATCCACCATAATATTCAAAATAATATATTTAGAGAAAATTAATCTTTATTCATAAAAGTTGGAGGTCTGGAATATCTTAGGGACGACTCCACGGCAGGTGGAAATCATGTGTAAATTCTATGTGGTGCATGTGGATTCGGCGTATAACCCGATTTTGGGCAAGCCCACTCTGACAGCTCTTCAGGCGGTTACATACATTCCCCACTTCAAGATCAAGTTTCCTACGCCGAATGGGGTTGGGGAAGTTGCTGGAGATTTGGACTTAGCGAGGAGATGTTATCGGAATGTGTTAATTACTTTGGGCGTTGGGGTCAACAAACAGAAGCAAATTATGGCTATTGAGATCGAGCCATTTACGGAGAGTAGTATAGAGCCATTGGTTATGACGGCAGAGGAGACAAAAGAGATTGAGTTGATTCCGGGAAAAAAGGAGAAGATCGTGAAGATAGGTTCAGGTCTACCGGAACCTTTCCGGATGAACCTGGTGGAGTTACTTCAGTGTTATACTGACATCATTTCCTAGGTTCCCAGTGACATACCTGGGATGAGTCGAAAAGTTGTCGAACATAGGCTATATGTGGACCTGACGAAGAAACCAGTTCGGCAAAAGAGGAGTATTTTTGCGCCAGAGAGACATAAGATAATTGATGAGGAAATTACAAAACTGCTGGCAACAGATTTTAAATTTGAAATTAACTATCCGAAGTGGATAGCGAATGTAGTATTGGTGCAAAAGCAGAATGGGAAATGGCGTGTCTGCATAGATTATACCGATCTGAACAAGGCATGCCTGAAGGACTTTTATCATCTGCCCCACATTGATCAGCTTATTGATGCGACTTTGGGTTATGCATTGCTTAGTTTTATGGATGCTTTTTTGGGGCACCATTAGATTTCAATGTGCAAGGAAGATATCCCGAAGATAGCATTTATTACTCATCAGTCGGTGTATGCCTACAAGAAGATGACTTTTGGCTTGTTGAACGCGGGGGCTACTTATCAGAGGATGATGAATTACATGTTCACAAGGCAGTTGGGGCGAAACATAGAGGTCTATGTTGATGATATGATTGTTAAAAGCATTTCAGTTCGGGGTCATTTGGATGATTTAGAGGACTGCTTTCAGACTGTGCGACACTATAATTTAAGATTGAATCTGACCAAGTGTACCTTCGGCCTAGGGGCAGGCAAGTTCCTAGGTTATCTGGTCAGCAAAAGGGGAATAGAGGCTAATCTAGAGAAGATTCAGGTTATTTTGGATATGAAGTCTCCACAGTCTTATTAGGATGTTCAGCGTCTAACAGGTCAGATTGTAGCTTTGAGGAAGTTTATGTCTAAATCGGCAAAAAGGTGCTTGCCATTTTTTTATACGTTGAAAGGGCCGAAGAATGCAAAAAGTTTTTAGTGGACTTCAGAATGCGAGGATGCCTTTCAGGGAATAAAGAAGTATTTGTCTTCGGCGCCTTTGTTGGTGAAGCCAGTTCCTGTTGAAACTCTGTATTTGTATTTGGCGGCAAGTTCATTGGCAGTAGGAGCAGTTTTGGTGTGGGAGATTGGGGGTAAGAAGCACCCGATTTATTATGTAAACCATGCCCTTAGGGATGCAGAAACAAGGTATCCAAACCTTGAGAAGTTTCCTATGCCTTAATGATAGCTACTCGGAATCTTCGGCAATACTTCCAAGGTTAGTTAATAGTGGTATACATAGATCAGCCACTGAAGAAGGTACTGGGTAGGCCAGAAGTTTCGAGGAGGCTTGCTGCATGGACGATGGAGCTGTCATAGTTTTTATAGAGTACCATCCTCGGATAGCTATTAAGGGTCAAGTGTTGGCTAATTTTGTGGTGGAGTGTTTGTTCTCTGAAGCAGATGATAGTTTAAACGAAGTTGAAGATTCTGAGAAGACAGTTGTAGTAGTTCAGCAGGTGCAGAGTTCATGGACATTATATGCCGATGGGTCATCTAATTTGGATGTAAGTGGAGCTGGGATTATCTTGACAAGTCCAGAAGGGTTCAAAGTATAACAGACTATCAGATTTGGATTCAGAGCAACGAATAATTAGGCTGAGTATGAAGCGGTTTTGCTAGGGCTATGATTGGCGAAGAGTCTTGAGGTTCGGAGGTTGATTATTTACAGTGACTCTCAGTTGGTCGTCAAGCATATGTCAAGGGAGTATGAAGCTCGGGGTTCAAGAATTATCAAATATCTGGCAGAGTTGAAGGAGCGGCTTCAGTGTTTCGATTCTTATGAGTTTTAAGGGAAAGACATATCAGATAATTCGATAGCAGATGCATTGGCGAAGCTAGCTATAACTGAAACAAGTACATTCAATGGGTCAGTTTATTTGGAGGTCCTAGGTCAGCCAAGTGTCAACATGGGGAGGTGATGTATGTGGAACGTTCTAACTGTTGGATGACTCCTTATCTCAAATATTTGGCGGATGGCATATTACCTTCGAATCGAATGTTGGCTAAGAAAGTGAAGTACAAAAGCTCAAATTTTGTGCTTATTGATGAAGATCTTTATCGACGAGCGTATTCTTCTCCATTATTGAAGTGTTTGGTTCCCTCTGAAGCTGAGTACGTTCTTTGAGAGGTTTATGAGGGGATTTGTTGTGATCACATGGCAGCAAAGTCATTAGCATATAAGGTGTTTTGGCATGGGTATTATTGGCCAAAGATTTTTAAGGAAGTTGCTGATTATGTAAAGAAGTGTCTGAAGTGCCAGTTGAATAGTCCAATCCCACATCAGCCACCGGAAGAATTGTATTTGGTTTTATCTCCCATACCTTTTGTTGTTTGAGGTGTGGATATCTTGGGTCCGTTGCCAAAGGCTAGAGGGCAAGTCAGCTTTATTACAGTGGTGATTGATTATATAACCAAATGGGTGGAAGCCAAACCCCTTCGGGCAATCACGGAACAAAAGTGTTTGAAATTTTTAAAGGAGTATGTGGTATTCTGGTTCGGCATCTCTATAGTAGTAGTATCGGATAGTGGGCATCAGTTCATGGGTTCAAAGTTTGAGGCGTTCTTACAAGAGTTGGGAATTCAGCATCGGAAGATTTTGGTTGCTCATCCACAGTCAAATGGGCAAATTGAGGTGACTAACAGAACACTTCTAAATGGTATTAAAAGAAGACTTGTTGAGGCAAAAAGAAGGTGGCCTGAAGAATTGCTTAGTGTGTTATAGGCTTATCGTACCACGCCAAGAACTACAATGGGAGATTCGCCTTTTAGATTGGCTTAAGATTCTAATGCATTGGTTCTTATAGAAGTTGGCTCACCTTTTCTTTGGGTCAGTTAGTTTTGGGAGATATATAATGAGGAAGGACTTCGGGTCAACCTCGATTTGCTTGAAGAAGCCAGGGAAGCAGCTTTGATAAAATTGGCATCATATCAGCGTCGAGTGGCCAGATATTACAACAAAGGGGTCAAGCTTCAAAGGTTTGAAATAGGGGATTTGGTTCTTTGGGAAGTGGAAGCTTCAATGCCTCAGAATTTTGGAAAGCTAAAGCCAAACTGAGAAGGTCCTTATGAAATTATTGAAGTACCGAAGCCAGGGACTTATCGGTTGTGAGCAATGGATGGAACTGAGATAAAGAATACTTGGCATAAGGGAAGGCTTCAGAAATATTTTTAGTAGGGTCCATGTCAGAGTTCTTAAATCCGTAAATCTTTCAACGATTATCAATAAAAGAAGCGTTTTTCTCTCCAAAATTTCTTTGTCTGATTGCTATGGAGCCTGTTCATCCTAAGATGGTAGATAAGATTGCTGGGATGTTCGGTTGGATCTGTTCATCCTAAAGATGGTGAACAAAGCATGTTCATCCTAAAGATGGCGAACATAATTGTTAGGAGGTTAGGTTGGATCTGTTCATCCTAAAGATGGTGAATAGAGCATGTTCGTCCTAAAGATGGTGGACAGGATTGCTAAAGGTTCGGTTGGATCTGTTCATTCTAAAGATGGTGAACAGAGCATGTTCGTCCTAAAGATGGCGGACAGGATTGTTGGGAGGTTCAGTTGGATATGTTCATCCTAAAGATGGTGATAGAACATGTTCGTCCTAAAGATGGTGAACAAGATTGATGGTAGGTTTGGTGGTCTATTCATCCTAGAGATGGTGAATATAACATGTTCGTCCTAAAGATGGCGAACAGGATTGATGGGGGGTTCGGTGGTCTGTTCATCCTAAAGATGGTGAATAGAACCTATTCATCCTAAAGATGGAGAACAGGATTAATGGTGGTTCGATGGTCTATTCATCCTAAAGATGATGAACAAAACATGTTCGTCTTATAGATGACGAAAAGAATTGTTCAAGATTTGTTTAACCCTTTGATGGTGAACATAATTACTTTGCATCAGTATTTGATTTTTGTTTGAAGTGTTGTGTTCAGATTATTTGATCATTGTTTGATAAAGTAAATGTATGTTATAAATTTAAGAGGAGTAAAAAGGAGCAAATTGTATTTCATTAAAATGTAAAAAGGTAGTTACAATTTTGAATTTTTATAATTTTTAAACTTATGTTTGTGGAGGGTCGTCTTCGGCATTATCCTCGTCTTCGTCTTCCGAAGAATTAAGGAGTAATGGGTTTAGTGTGGCCACTGCCAGCTTGTTCTTTCCTTTGCTTTGGGTCGCTTCATAGCCTTCAGCATACATCTAAACTATTTCATTGGTTAGTTCGGATGATTTTCGGTATTCGTTTCAGATTTTGTTACGAAGTTTTTTGGTTAGTGGGGGGCCGAGAGCTCTGAGTTCGCGGAGTTCTTTTTCAACTTTGCTGCGAAGTGCGTGATGTCTTTGTTCTGAAATCTTTGTGTCCTTGATTTCGCTGGTGAAGGTTTGGTTCTTCTGCATCAGCACTTCATTTTCTATTGTTAGCTCTTCGTTCCGTTCAGAAGTACTTTGTTGGATTTTTCGGCTGATGCCAGTTGTTATTTAAGTTTGGCATTGTCTTTTTTTTAGCCCTTCAATGTAAAATAGGGCATCACCGTGTAGGGTCCTTTCCTTAGCTAAAGCAGATTTTAGGATTTCGTTTTCTCTTCGAGCGGCTTTTTCTTCGGCTTCAATCTCCTTATATCTTTGGTTGAGCCGCCCGAAGATACTGTTATCCTGCAGGTGTTCAGAGTTTAGTATGGGGTATCAGAAAGGTATTCATAACTAAAAGTGGTTAAAAATAATCGACTTACTCGGGCTTGATGGATCATGTCGGCTCGAACGAGGTCAGATGTGGAGCTATTCCCGAAGTGGTGGTCATCGGTTTTGAGAACAAAGTGGTCGTATAGATTTAAAGGGAATTATTCATTGTTGTCTGGCCATAGTGTGGGCGACCGGACAGCCTCAGGTATTGTGGTGTGGCTTCGGAGGTAGATGGTTGGTGGGGAGGAGATGTTGGTTACTCGGGTGGAGTTGGGATATGGGTTTCTGTTGGGACTTTGGTCGATGGGGTCAGTTTGTTGTTTGAGGAGTGTTTTCTTTTTATGATGTGGGGAGAAATGGGTTCGGCTGGTTCATCAGCTTCATCTATTTCAACAGGAATGTTTTAAGTCTGCTTGGCTTCGATTGGTGGAACCCTAAGTTCTTCGGCTGTGAGAGGGGTGATTTTGGCTCGTTTTTTTTTTGTTCAGAGAATTTGGCTGCGTTCAGCGATGGGCATGTCGAGGAGGCTTTCGTTAAGTGTGGGAACAGGGATGGTTTTGTGTTTTTTGTTGGCTCGTTTCTTTAGGTAAGGTTATTTTGGATCTTCGGTGGGAGTTGGTTCGTATTCAATGTTTTGAGGTTCGGTGTTTTGGGGTTCAGCAGAGGTTTAAGTTGGGTTGGAAGAGACGAATTCCTCAAGATCTTTTGGGTTGCTCGAAGTCGGTTTAATGAGGGATATTATAGAAGATGGAGAAGGATCTTTTAGAATAATTAAAAGAAATTTGAAAATTTATACATGTATTGAGTTCGGGACTTCCATTTATGGTCATGCAACCATACTTGTTTGCTCAAGAGGCTGAAGCTCCATTCCTTTAGAGGAAGCTTTTCGTGTAGCTTCGCCATCTCTACCACATGTTCGTTTGAGATATCGTCGAAGTCCAGAGAGGGGCATTTCTGAGAAGTCCATTCTGGGATCATGGGAATCTCAGGTCCTGTGATGAAGAACCAGTCCTTATGCCACCATTTGTTGCTCGAGGGGGTGTCCATCAGTGGGCGTTTTTCAGACTTAGAGTTGGGTTTTGGGGATTTTTTTTCTTAACACTTTGAAACCTCGTTCGCGAGAGTTTTTGATGGTGAATAAGGAGATAAGGAAATCAATCGAAGGTGGGACTCCTATCTCGTGACAGAATGCGACGACGGTGAGGATGTGGATGTAGGAGTTGGGCACCAGTTGGGCTAATAAGATGCCCATGAACCCTAAAAGGGTGATGATGAAGGCATGGAGGGGAAGACGAACCCCTTTTTCCAGAAGGGTGAGTGGCATGGCAATCTAGCCGTCAAGGCAGTGGTATATATGATCGGTGGGTGTGGGGGTTTTCAAGTGATGGGTGTCAAGGATCTGGTAGTGTTTGCGGATCAAAAGGAGGTCAACATCTGTAAGTTGAGAAGGGGTGTTGACATGGGGGAATTGGTCTTCTTTGTGATATTCAAGTGGGGTTTTTTGTGAATCGGTCGTTGGTGGGTTTTTGCTAGAGGAGGGAGTAGGGTTGTGAGTTGGTTTAGCCATGGTGGTAGGGGGTTAGGGGTAGCAGGAATACTAGCAAAGGAATTTACTGAGATGGGAACGGCATTTTTAGGGTTTTGGGAAGCCATTGATGCACTTTGGAGGTAAGAAGCTGAGAGGTAGGAAAGAGCAAGATATCTTTTGAATTTCAAATATGCAGGTGAAATCGTAAGAATTGGGGGAAATGAGTTTTTATAGTATTGTCTTTTCAGTGGATTCTGAATCTCGAGGGCGGTACATTAATGGGGGGGCAATGATGATGGAGTTGAAGGGTTGGCTTTATATCCGCTGTTGGATCTCTTTGTTGTTTGGGCTTTATTTAGCGTCCGGTATTGGGCATCTATGCTGATTGGGCTATTTTTTATATACTCTTCCATCAAATAGATATTTGATGGAAGACTGGATGGCAATGTTGGGCCATGATGATTTGGGCTTGTGGTTTTTGATGATCCAGTTGTCTTATGAAGATAGGTGGGCTTGGGCCAATGGTTATTGTAATGATTGAGGTTCCTAATTATATTTGGACTCTGACTTTGGAAGGAAGTGTTGGACTGTGAATCCACTTCCTTAATTATAGGAGATTTGAGACTGAAATTTAACTAGGCACACTTAGAAGGGGGGTTGAATAAGTGTTGGAGTAATTTATGACCAATTTTTAAACTTTAAATTACACTATTAAATTCAAGCTACTATATTGATAAATTCAGCTTACTGAATTAATATGGCCTACTGAATTGACTGATTATTTTTAAGAAAATATCCTTCTAAATTTATAACTTAGATAAAATACTTGGTGTTAAAGAATTATCTTAATATAATACAAATATTCAAATTTTAATTATTGAGATAATTAAATAACTTATATGAGTAAATAAAGTAAAGCAAATAATAAAATCAACACCAAGATTTTTTACGTGGTTCAGCTATTACCCTCTATAATAATAGCCTAGTCCATGTCCAATACCAACTAGTATTGGAGACACACTTTATTTATTTCTTTATAAATAAACACTTATTACAAAAACAGATTCTTACAAAAATTAATAACAATTAATTTTTCTTGAGCACTCTTGCTCCTTGTGCACCTATGCACTCTTCAAGCATCTCTGCTTCCTTGAATCTGTTTGTAAATCTTTTCTCTAATCCACTACGATTAATACCTTTAGACTACACTTAGTCTAAACAGAAAATTTAATACAAATATAGAGGTCTATGATCAATGCAAGAATAATTAATTTAACAATTAAAGGCTCAACTATATGCAATGATCAATTAGCACAAAATGATAAACAATTTAAATCTTACCAAATACTAGCTAAAAAGATATCAGAAATTTAATTTCCCAGCTAATCAAGATTGCACCAATTAAATCAAGTTCCTCAATAATATCGGTGATTGATGCAAAATAGTATTCTGTGTGGTCTCTATTAAACACAATTTATATAGCTCAATTTATTATCGTTATATAAAGTCCCGTTGTAAATTACTTTGCTAGAAAAGATAAGTAGCGTTAGTTCCATATAAACACATGTTCAAATTAATCCAAAAAAATCGGCTAAGATTTTTGTAACAATCCCACAATGTTAAAGAACAACCTTTTATATTGTTGGACTAAATTAAAAGACTCTTTAGAGATAACCCACAAAAAGACTTTGACTAAATCTTTTTCTATCCATTAAAGTGGCGTGTAACTACAATGACCCTTTCCTTTTATCAAGGTATTTAAAATTCCAATAACTCTATATACACTATCCCTTGAAAACCGCATACTCTTATATCATATCACAAGGTCATATAGCTTCCACCTTTAGACTTTCTAGGCATGCATAATTACATAGATATCCACGTGTAGCTAGAATGACAATATGACCCAAGGATATCATGTAAACATTTAAAAGAACATGCACACGTAACATATCAAGTAACTTATTATAATGCATTTTAAAACCTTTGTACTTGATAACATATATTTAATCTAACTTCAACTTATTTTAATATAAAAAAACTTTTTCATTAGATTTTTTAAACATTTTTCATTTAAGACATAAAAACAAATGATAATGATATGTCCTAGAGCCTTTAAATGAAAATCAATTATTATGCAATTGACCTCACCTTTGTTTTCCTAGTAAAGAAAAACTTATTCAACTACTTGAAAATGCAACCAATGTTCTTTATCATCAGTATACCTGAAATGCCATGAAACAATTTAGTATGTGAATAATTCATCATCAAAACTTAAGGATGGAATGACTAAGTCAACAGATACAATACTATCATGGATTGGTCATTGGCTAGGAACCTTAATCTGATTCAGAGAAGGATTACATACAAGGTGGTGAGGTCATTATAAATACAAGGCACTGTATTGATTTTAAGGTAAATTTATTACTTTCCAGCACTAGAGAATTAAGCCTCCATTGTTAACCTTATATCAGTCTGTACTTATTCTCACACCGGAGCTATCCCCCGGCGGCCCAAGCCGTCAAGGTTTTGGTGTTTACCCGTTTTTGTGCTGGATTGGACGCGCTTTGGTGATTGGAGCGTGTGGACGGATCTTGGCATTAACAAATGGTAAATAGAAAGATTTTATAATCTTTAAGTGATTAATTAGTATAACTAATATAAAGTGAATAAAGATGTATAATAATTCATCAAGCCAATTAAGACTAATTGGATTAGTGAAATAGTGAAACAAAAAGGAATTAAGAATGTGACAAGTAAAAATAATATATATGGCAAGCCATATTGAAAAGGCTTATTGAATGCAGCAAACCATATTAGAAGGTTTTACTAAAACATGAGTTGAATAGCCTAATAAATGAATTTAATTATTATTTATCAATGAGGATAAATAAGTTGTGACTTATGTGGAAAAGGTGTATGGTTAAATAAATACAGTGTATGTATGGATATGTATATTTATTAATTATGTAATTAGAATTAAAAAAGAAAGCTACATAACCTAATTATACCTTAGGTGTGGTAATTAAATAACCTAAGGGTTATGGTATTGAGAAATGTTAATATTTAAAAATTATACTAACCTAAGAGATTAATTTTATTATATCAATTTTTTATTTATCTTAAACCTAATTAAAGCAAGTCTAATTGGGTTATAAAATTAAATGGACTTGAGTAAGTATTTAATTCCAAAAGAGTGGGGATAGAAACCCTAAATAAATAATTAGGGTAAGATAGGTTAAAAGTATTGGACTATGTTATTTCCATGGTCCAAACACTTAATTAGAAAGTCCAAAGGATTTAAATTCATAGCCCAATCCTTAGCCCTATTACTAAGGGATATTTTGGACATTTGATTAATCAAAATTGGCATAAAAAATAAAGCAAAAGTTGGGGAAAAAAGGGGAGAGTGGTCGGGCATACAAGGCCATTTTTGGCCTTGTGATGTGATGACTAAGTTACCATTTATGTTAATTAACCTCTTTATCTACACTAACCCTTATGTGTCATGCTCTCATTGGCTCAAAATCATAATTAAGATTACATGTAATCCTAAAAGATAAGAGATAAGTTTAATTACCTAGAGGATAAAAGAAGTGTGGGGGATAATAATATAGATATAGATTTTATATCTATACTAAATTACTAATACCCTAATTTCCTTCTCATTTCATCTCACTTACTAACCAAAGCAAAATAAAGAGAGGGGAGGTCGGGGGTTCTAAGAGAGGAAGGAGAGGACAGCTTTAAGCTCTTATGCATCCTAAGTTCCTAAACTACTTTGGTAGATCAAGGAGAATAGCTAGAAGATCAAGGTGAAGTTCTAATCTAGTTTCTCCTTTCTTATTTTGTTTTATTTTCAAAGTTATAGAGGAGTGATATTCTATGTGACACCCCCAAATCCAGGTACTCAAACTTCTCTCGGATTTGGTGTTCACTCAAGAAAATAATTAACATCTATCTACCCATAGTAAAGATAACAATAAAATTTAAATAAAAATCCTCACATTAAAGGGTTACAACAACTTAAACAAATAAATCCCAGGTTATTTAGCCTTAATACATCAAATGTGGAACATCATAAACTAATAAGTCTTAAACATCACATAATAAGTCTTAACATAATCATTCTCAAATACTAAATAAGTCTTCATCATTTGCTTGCTTTACCCTTGCCCTTACTTGTGGATGGCTCATCAACTTCGTCAATCTTAGCTGCAATGTTATTATGCAAGAGTGATCAACAATTTCCCATAAGTTTAACAATAGAAATAATAATAACATGCGAATAATCAATGGATACTGAACAAAAGAAGGCTCGGCTTTTGAATCAAGATTAGAATAGAAATCAAAAGTACATCTGAGGGTCATAAGACTATGAACTATGTCCCAGGTTATCAAGTATTTCTACTTTAAACCTTTAACAGTCATAAGACTATATGGACCTAGCTTCTCGTACTTAGGGGGATCAGCCCTATGTATCATGTATGTGCACAACATCTTAACGCTATCGCGTAATATAATCCCCTGTAGGTGGGTTGTTCATCTCAGCTTTGATATTAGAGTCCGCACCAAAGGAAGTTTGGGTTGGATTAATCTCAAGGGTAATTTAGAGTTCAATAATCATCAACTAAGGATTAGTTGAATCAATAAGGAATCACTATCTATTCAAGGTTTCAATGCAATATTGAAATCAATAATCAAATCAAAGATTGAATCTCAACTCTATATAATTGACTGAAAATTTTGGATCTCAATTCTACACAATTGAATGAACTTTGTACAATAGAAGTAATACTTCAAAAGAATTAGAACATTTCATTTGGAATCATAAACTTGAATAATTAAGCTTTGAAAAGTTCAAAATAAGAATACGAAGCTTGCTCAATAATAATAAGATTTAAGAACTTACTCAATGTAAGAATAGTGTTTGGAAACACGCCCCGTGCGTAGGCTAAACGATTACTACTCATGTTTACCAAAAGTCCTACACACATACCATATGTATTCACGACATTCATTAGTTATATTAATAGTAACCTTATAGGTTTAGTTTCCTTTTTTTTAATACAACTTGTTAACTTGGTTTACATTCTGCTCATTACCATCATTCGCATATACAGGACTGAAATCTCAAATCTTAAGTTTAAACAACATCATATCATCTCATGGACATCACTTTCTTTTTTTCTTTTTCATTTTTTTTATAACGTGGTTTAACCAGTTACAAAACATAGCAATTATTAGGTCACAAGACATTTTCTAATTTATTTTTATAATTCTCTTATTATATGATCCATTAGTCACACTTTCACTTAATTATTTAATATAAACTCCACTTTATTTAACAAATCATTACCCTTCTAATTTAATTACTTAATTAAATTAGAATATTTTCATTCCCTCACTATTATTACACTCGAATAATTTCCATCGAATATTTATTTTATTCCATAAATATTTCAACTAAAATATTTATTTTATTTGATAAATATTTTAATAATAATTTTCATCGAATATTTATATTATTCCATAAATATTTCAACTAAAATATTCATTTTATTTGATAAATATTTTAATAATAATATCTATCAAATATTTATTTTATTCCATAAATATTTCAACTAAAATATTCATTTTATTTGATAAATATTTTAATTATTTATTTATTTATTTAATTTTTTGCCCATTGGGGGTAATTTAAACTTGGTAACGCTTGCTGTATGGGTTAACCAGATTTGAGGTTTACGGAATTCGCGAAGAACACAGAACAGAGCCATTTTAGGCCAAAATCTCACACAAACAACGAATACAGTTTCACCCATATGTTCTACACTTAACATAAACATTTTATAATATTCTTAGCATGCTTTTAACAATCACATAAACAACAAGATTTGAACTCATAATTTTCATGTTCTTGCTATTTTTCAAAGTTTCGTCAAATTTCATGAAATTATAAATTACAGATTAATTATAACACCAAATCAGTCCGTTTAAGTTTCGTTCTTTTTGTTTTTACATATATAAACGTAATCAATTATCAATTTACCATTTAACGTACAATTAAGGCACCAATTTTTGTACTTATGGGCCACATTCAAACATTATTTCTCTGTAACCTTCAATATTCCAACTTAATCTTAATTTCATGGATTAATTACTCTAAAACACGTATAAATCGTATATTATTGAACTATACATGCTAATGAACATATACAACATCATAGATTTAACAATTAGCCATGAAAATTTAATTACAAAAAGTTAAAAGCCAGCTTTCATGAAAAACTTTAAGAACGTAAATTAAAAGTTTAGATTAAGGAATTACCCTTGATTTATCTGCTTCAGTACTCAAAGATGAAAAGAATCTTCTTTAATTCTCCAACTCTTTCTTCTTTAATCTCACAATTCTCTCAAATCTCTCTCTTTTCTCTCTTTGTGATTTTTCCCAGACTTGTAATATGAATGAACTGACAAATACATATTTTAAAAACAACTAGTGCGTACATGGGTATTGGTTATGCGCAGTTTGGCCTTAACTGCTCCCATGTCCTCAAGACCATGTTTGGCTTGTTTTAATTCCATTTTATAATTTATTTTAATTAACTTATTTATTATATAGTTTATTTGTCACGCTTTGATTATTCAAATAATATTATTTAAGCTCAATTAAATAAAAGGTAATATTACCCATTAAATCACATCATCACATACTTAAAATTCTCATTTATTTTTTATCAGATAAATAAACCTCTAATTAATTATTAAATTAATTAGAAGAACATTAAAATTATTTGACAATTCATTTAATTTAATTATCTCAATTAAATTCTCACTTTGTTTAATAAAATTATTCCACATTAATTTAATCAATGTGACACACTTAATTAAATTAATCTATCACAATTCCAAAAATATTTATTTAACTCCATAAATAAACCAATAAATATTTATTTAATTCAATAAATATTTAAAAATTAAATGCAAAAATCTCGTTCATCACATTCTAAGACTCAAAAACCCTTAGATCTACATGTTTTATGTATGGATCTAACTAAAGATCCAAAGGAAGAAAATGAACTTATGTTCCTTAAGGGTGAAAACCCTAGCTTTTCCTTCACTTGAATCATGTATAACTTCAGATCTACACCTCCTATTAGTGATCCGTCAAAGGGGATGCTAGATATGTAAGTTAACTACTAAACCCAAGTGGTAGCACTAAAAAAACATTGATTTTTCAAGCCTTGAGGGCTGTTGCGGCCAAAACAGTCCATACTAGACAAAGGTAGTGGCGGACAGTTTCTGGCCAACCCCTTGTAAGGATTGTTTCGTCCATTTCATGAACTTTAAAAATTTGGAAAAAAATTATAAAGATACTTTGACGATTTATCTACATTTAGGAAAAAGAATGGAAAGTTTTGGATATGTATAATGGGAGTTATGAACTTTACAAGAAATGACTCTTTAAAAAGTAAACATGAATAACTCTTTGTGTATAACTCCAAAACTGGTGTAATTTTTACTAGAAGTACATATATATAACAAGAAAATATCCTAAAAGGTTCATAATTTTTGGGAAAAAACTTGATTTATGAAAAAAAATGCAAGATCCGGATATCTTAGACCTTTTAAAAATAGCAAATCTAGTTGAAAAAATCTGGAAAAATTTGGGGAACCCCCGTATATTCTGTCAGATTCCAAAAAATAAATATTTTTGAAACTGTTTTGGTATTTTTATTGTAAATGGTTGTGTAATGAATAAATAGAAATAAATAGCTATGTGATGTCATAAATGGTAAAAATGTGATGTTAAAGCTTAGAAACCTTGAATATGTTGTATTCTGATTATTGGAGGGTATTTTGGTAATTTTTGATGAGAACTAATAATTATGACATTTTAGGGTTATTAAGTAAATGTATTAATAAAGGGTAAACCATTAAAATAAATTATTTAATTGGTTTAATAAATAATTAAAATATTATTAAGATATTAATAATATTAGAATAAGATATTTTAAATAATAAATAATATTTAGATTAAGATTGGATTTAAAATATTATTAAATGATTAATAATATTATATTCTGGCATTAATAAATGATTAAGATATTATTAAATGACTAATAATAATAGATTAAAATATTATTAAAAGATTAATAATATTGGCTTTAAAGTATTATTAGATGATTAAAATATTATTAAATAATTTATAATATTAGAAATTAGATAAAATTTTATTAAAAGGTTAATAATATTAGTAAATGAATAAAATATTATTAAATGAATAATAATATTAGTAAATAATTAAAATATTATTAAAAGGTTAATAATATTAGTAAAGTAATAAAATATTATTAAATAATTAATAATATTAGTTAAGGATTAAGATATTATTAAATGAATAATAATATTAGTAAAAAAAGTAAGTGTTAAGAATATTATAAATTGATTAAAATATTATTAAGAGGTTAATAATATTAGTAAGCCAATAAAATATTATTATTTGATTAATAATACTAAGAAATAAATAAAATATTATTAAGTTTAATAATATTATATGAGTTTAAGATAATGTTTACATGATAGTATTATTATCAATTGATGATAATATTACTAAGGAATTAATGTAATGACTAAATATTCGATAATGTAATATAGAGTGATGATATTACATGATTTACTAATCGAAAGATCAATTATAGGTCTTTCAGAGGGAGATAGTTTAAACTGCTTAACTGGATAGATTTAATTTTGTAACAGTAGACTACAAACAAGGCAAGTTTCCTAACTCAACTTGAGTTATTATTTTTCAAAGTATAATTAGTAGATAATTATTGTTTATTATTCACATCCATAATGATTATTGTTATTCGCACATAGTGAAATTGATTTCCTGTTTTATTATTTGAACTGTGAAATAAATTTAAAGTTCTTTTATTCATGAAATGTTTATGAACCATGTCTCAGCTAATTATTTTGGCTAGACTAACAATTGATGAATCGTTCTATTATTTGAACTAAGTTGTTATTGAAAGATTTATGACATTTATTTTGGCTAGATCAATATTAATATTATATATTGAAATCATAACATTTCTTTAAAAAAACAATCCAAACCATATTGTTGTGGTATGGACTTATGATGTATGAATAAGATGAACAACCTTTATAAAAAGGGAAACTTTATTGTCGGGCATCCGACCCTTGCGCTATTAATGAGTATTATGCATAATCACGGGTACAATGAGGTTGATCCCCTTACGTACTTGCAGAAGGATATGATTTAATTTTTACGGTTAATTTATAATCTTGAGGTATTCAATCAGTAAATGGATTTATAATTCTTCTAGTAGTTCTTGATCCATTTGTGATCACTCAACATGAAATCTGGGAAAATCCCGCCTTATTGAATATTATTACAGCATTGTTAATTCTTCATAATCAACTTGATATTGTTGAATCCTTGAAAGAATTTAACGTCTTTCATTTTTTGATATGTTATTCAGCATGGAATACAAGAAAATTCTTGATATTGAAAATAATTTATTATTCAGCTACCTCGAACTCTTTTTGAATATTGTTGACATTCTAGAAAGTTAGACTCTTCTATATCCTTTATTGAACATTTTAACTTGTGGAGCAAACTAGTTGCTCACCCTTGCTTAAAACAAAATATTTCAGCTAAAGCCGAGGTAGCCGAAAGTTCCAAGAAGAGCAAAGGAAAAGAGAAGGTGACCAAGTAGGGTCTTTGAAGTACTATTTAATTATGTTATCTTATGTAGTTAATTTTGTAAACCTTTTGTGTATCTAAGGGTATGTATTTAAATTAAGGTTAAATAAACCTGGGATGATGTTATGTTTGTATTAAGAAATGGTATGAATGATGTAATTCATAATGAATGAGTAGTTAGATGTGATGTGTATGTTATACCGTGATCACTGAATCTGAGGTATAAGTGAACCGAATTTGGGGGCGTCATAATTTATCTCACTAACAAAAGACCTAATATAATGCATTCAATAAGTGTGATTTCTGGATACATGAATGAGGCAACAAAGTCTCATTATACAGCAGCAAAAAAAATCTTAAGGTATCTACATCTACAGGACACAAAAAAACATGGGATCATGTATGTGAAAGAGAAAGATTTTAACCTTGTTGGATATACTGATAGTGATTGGGAAGATCCCTTGATGATAGAAAGAGCAGCTTGAGTTATCTTTTTTGCCAGCAGTCCTGCCGGTCCAAAGTTAGCACATCTGTCTTCGAGACACTTGGTTGTTTTAAGACCTCTAGATACACTGACCCATTGAAGGAGTTTGCTTCTGTAGTCGCCAACCTGGCTAGAGCATCTTCTGCCGTATTATTTGACCGATTGACTCCCTAACAACTATGTGAGCTGAAGTACATGAGCTTATCTTTCACTTCAGCCAGATATTTTGACATTCTCGCCCCCCGAGCCTCATACTCCCCCGATAACTGCTTGACGACCAGCTGTGAATCACTGTAGATGACCAACTTCTGCACTTCCAGGCTTTGGGCCAACCGTAGTCCGACTAGAATGGCTTCATATTCTGCCTCGTTGTTTGGGGCCTTGAATTGAAACCGAATCGCCTGTTGGACTTTGAACCCTTCAAGACTTTTCAGAATGACCCCCGCTCCACTGATGTCCGAAGTCGATGACCCATCTACATACAAAGTCCATAAAGTTTGTCCCTGTTGAGCTTCGGTAACCGTATTCACGTCTGGTTCCGTAAAAGAACATTTCACTATGAAGTCTGCCAATGCTTGTCCCTTGATCGCTGTTCGGGGGTGGTATTCCGGGGCGAACTGAGTTAATCCCACCGCCCACGCAGCCAAATGACCCCAGACTTCTGGTCTCTGTAAGATCTTCTTTAGTGACTAATCTGTGTACACCACTATTAGCCGACCCTGGAAATAATGCCTAAGCTTCCTACTAGCAATGATTAAGGCGTAGGCAAATTTTTCCAGATTCGGGTACCTTGTCTCTGCATCCTGAAGAACGTGGCTGACATAATACACTGGGAACTGCCTTCCCCCTTTGTCTCGTACCAGTGCTACCCCCATTGCCATCGAACTTGCAGCCAGGTATAGGTATAGAGGCTTCAACGGGATCGGTTTCATCAATAAGGGTGCCAAAGATAAGTACTTCTTGATCCCTTGGAACGCGTCTTCGCACTCTGAGGTCCATTAGAAACTTTTTTCATTTTTTGGACCTTTGAGTGTGTCGAAGAAGGGCAGGCATCTTTCAGCCAACTTTGACATGAATCTTCGAAGTGCTGCTATCCGACCCGTCAACCTCTGAACATCCTTATAAGATTTCAGAGACCTCATATCTAGGATTGCCTAAATCTTTTTCGGATTTGCCTCGATGCCCCTTTTGCTGACCAAATATCCTAGAAATTTTCCTGACCCCAATCCAAAAGTGCACTTGGTCGGGTTCAATTGCAAGTTGTGTCTTCGTACTATCTCGAAGTAGCTTTCCAAATCTTCCAAGTGTTCCCGGGCTGACATACTTTTAATAATCATGTCGTCCACGTAAACCTCCATACTTCGACCTAACTGCCTTCTGAATACGAAGTTCATCATCCTCTGGTATGTTGCTCCGGCATTCAGTAGTCCTAAGGTCATTTTTCGATATGCATATATGGCCCGGTGAGTGATGAAACTAGTCTTCGGGAAATCCTTCTTGCTCATCGAAATCTGGTGATATCTTGAGAAGGCATCCATGAAGCTCAACATGCCATACCCCGATGTGGCATCAATCAACTGATTTATGTTAGGCAGAGGATAGAAATCTTTCGGGCACGCCTTATTCAAATCGGTGTAATCGATACATAGCCTCCACTTCCCATTCTGTTTCTGAATCAGAACCACGTTTGCCAACCATTCGGGGTAGTCGATCTCAAAAATGAATTCTGCCGCTAGCAGTTTAGAGATTTCCTCATCTATGATCCTCTGCCTTTCCGGGGCAAAAATTCTTCTTTTTTGTATCACTGGCTTTCTCTTCGGGTCGACCTGCAGGCTGTGTAAAGCCACCGACTCGCTTACCCCAGGCATATCGCTGGGCTCCCATGGAAAGATGTCGGCATATACCCGAAGCAGATCGACCAGTCCAGTCCTTAGTAGTTCTTCCAATCCTGACCCAATCTTAATAATTTTCTCCGTATTTCCCGGGATCAACTCCACATCCTCAGTCTCTTCGGCTGGCAGAGCCAGTGATTCAGTACTACTTTCAGTGAATGGCTCTATTTCGATGGCCATCGTCTATTTTTGTTTGCTGACCCCGACACCTGAAGAAATCAAAGTATTCCGATAGCACCTTCGGGCAATGTTAAGATCACCTTTTACCTCCCCAATCCCGTTCGGTATCGGAAACTTGATTTTGAAATTGGGTATGGATGTTACCGCTTGCAGGGCTGCTAGGGTCGGCCTTCCCAGAATAGCATTATATGCCGAATCTACCTGCACCACAAAAAATCTTACCATTATCTCTGCCTGTTGGGGTGTTGTGCCAAACTTGACAGGCAGCTCGATGGTTCCTGACACATGCACCGGATCCCCACTAAAACCATACAACGGGCCTTCTCCCCCCAGATCCATCTTCTTTCCTTCTAGATCCATCCTCTGATAGGCATGCGTGTACAATATGTCGACCGAAGACCCATTTTCGATCATCTTCATGTCCATCGACCCGACCTGAGCTGTTATTACCAGCGCCCCACTATGCGGTTCAATGAGATCGGTAGGATAGTCTTCATCTGAGAAAGAGATGGATACTCCCGAGTAGGCCTTGCCTTTTCTGAGCGATGAACTTGCTACTGACAACATGGCCTCGAGGTGTACACTACTCTTCCTTCCGGTTACACACCCTACCGACCCGCCCAAAATTACGTCACCCCTCGGGCTTGTGGGTTCGGTTGCGATTGTGTTTCCCAAGTCGGCCCTCTGTTCTCCTCTCGAGGTGCCTCTGAACCTTCCCGACCGACCACATACTGTAAGACCCCGAATTTTATGAAATGAAAGTATTCAATTTTCTTATAATTATTATTTGATTTCGTAAATGGTTAAATTGATAAAGGGTTAAAGTTAAAGGTGATATGTGAAATTTTTTGCAAAGTATGCAAGTTGTTATAAAATATTCGTTTGGTCAGGGAATATTCTTTTTGTTGGGGAATATCCGTACAATGGCACAATCATTGGTGAACCCCACAATAGAAGTATTGTCGTAGTAAGAAAACGACAGAATTATCTTTTTATAAAAATAACGGCGAAAATGTTACCGTTAAAAACTGGTGAACTACCCAGTAGTAAAAGTAAAGTGATACGCGTGGTTGCATAGTAGCACACGGTATTAATTATTGATGCTTACGTAAGAAGTCACTCAGTTATACTTAATTATTGCTACAGTAATTACTGCATCATATTTCTCATGCTATTGATTCGATTATTGTCACAGTATCATCTTCATAATATGATATATTATTAAATCAATAATTGAGACGAAAAATTTGTTCATATTATTAAATTGAAATATTTACAATGTCTAGAAGTTCTGTCAAGGAGAGGTTTGGTCACCTAATTGTGCACCAATAGGGAGAAATCCTTATTGGAAAGCCCCCTCTTTCCTGGGAACGACCTGGTTGTTAAATATTGTGAGTTATAATATTAACGATGAATTTTATTAAAAATCAAAGTTGAGTTCAGAGTTGAATTTGGAGACGCGGACGTGATATTTGAGTCTGGAACGATGAAATTAGTAGAAATAGACTATAAACACAAAATTTATTGGGGTTGACTTTTTCAGAAAAAGTCAAACTTCGAAAATTCAAAAATGAAATTTTTGAGAAAAATTGTTTCATTGTATTGAAATTATTAGTGTTAGTGAAAATCGACATATATTTCGATAATAATTAATTTCTGGAGGTTATATTGACCAATCGGATAATTAATCGAATAAATGAGCAATTAATTGCTATTAATTCACATGATTATAAATATTTGTTCACATGTGTGTACTATTGATTCACATTTATTTACTATTAGGGGAGTTGGTGCAAGATTGATAATACTTACATGACTAAGTTAAAAATGGAGGTATAGATGGATGTACTATACTGTAATTCATATTTTCACATGATTATAACTATTGATTCACATGATTGAACTATTGATTCACATTATTTACTATTAGGGGAGGTGGTGCAAGTTTGATAATACTTGCAAGACTAAATTAAAAATGATAGAAAAGTTGAAGGTATTGCACTATAATATTTCGAGCCCCAAAACGTGCAATTATCGAAACTATATTTTCCTATAAATAGAAGCTCATTCTTCTTTCATTTTTCACCAATTCACTAAAGCTATAGAGCAATTATTATAGAGAGAAATTATAGAGAGAAAGAAGAAGAGAAGTCTCGCTACCTCTCTACTCCAAATTATCCGATTTCTTTTCTAAGGTAAGGGGTATTATTTCTTTCATATTCATGAAGAAAGCTATTGTTATTCCATTCCTTATTATTATGTTGGAATAACCTGTCTATGTGAAGTACTACATACATGGTGAAATTCTTCTATTATTCCATTCTTTATTATTCTATTGGAATATCCTATCCATGCTTGATTACGGCGTGATCCGGTTCCGATTCTTTATTATTACATTTGGAATATCCACATGCATGCAGATTATGCATGACTGGTTCCATTCTTTATTACATTAGAATAACATGCATGCTTGGTCTATCGCATGCACGGTGATTTACATTGTTATTCCATTCTTTATTATTTTATTGGAATATCATCGTATGCGTATGGATTATGCATGACTGGTTCCATTCTTTATTATTCGGGGTTGGGAATAAACTTTTGTCGGTGCGATCTATCGCATGCATGGTAAATTCTTCTATTATTCCATTCTTTATTATTCATTGGAATAACCTATCTATGTGGATTACCGCATGCATGGTGAATGATCCTTTGTATTCATTCCTTATTAAATTGTAGAAATGATCTATCTACGTGGATTACCGCATGGCGGGTAAAAAATTCATTTGTAGTTTCGTAATTTTTCTGACCCTCAAAAATTCTGGAGAAATTTGAAATGATAATTTGATGAGTTTTCTATATTGTGTCCAAAGATGGCGATTTTTGGATGTAGAGATTTAGAGTTATGGATTTTATGGGAAAAGATAATTTTAAAAGTAAACCCTTATAACTCCTTGTGGTTAACTCCAAAATTGGTGAAATTTTTATTGGGAGTACATGTATATAACAGGAGTATACCCTGTAAATTTCGGAATTTTTGGATAAAAATATAATTTATGATAAATGTCTAAATATTCGGCAGTTTTGGCCATATAAAAAATAGTAAATGAATTTTAAAAATTTTGAGAAAAATATATGTTCAATATGGGACTATATTCTGCTAAATCTCAGAAAAGAAATATTTTTGGGACTGATTTGGTATTTTTCATGAAAATGAACTAGTTATGAGTAAATGAATTAAATATGTTATGTGAAGTAAAAAAATTGGAAAATAGGATTTTATGGCTTGGGAATCCTATATAGGGTATATGCAGATTTTTGATCATTGGTGATGAAATCTTATGAGTATGACATTTTTGAATGATTAAAATGCATTATTTGGTAAAGTGTAAACAATTGAAATAAATTATTTATAAGTTTAAGAAGTGATTAAAATAGTATTATAATATTAATAATATTAGATTATAAGTTTATTAAGTGATTGATAACATTTGGATAAATTTAAAGTTTTTAATATTTATCCTTGATTTCGTTTGATTTGATTTTGTTTGATTATTGCTTATATCATTGTCATCATCCACATGCTTATATTGTGGTGAAAGTCATCTTTGGCTTACGTGCATAGATGGACTGGGTATGATTATGACCAGGGATTATTCGGTATAATCATGACCGTAATGTAACGAATGATGTGGTAAAAGTCCTTATTGGCCGGTAGTGCATTGATGGACAGTTTTCGGTATGATTATGACCAGGGATTATTCGGTATAGTCATGACCATTGATGATTTAATGAATATCCTTGGCCCGTAGTGCATGGATGATTTGATGATGTGGTTTATTTATTAAGCTAAGTCTCAGCGATAAAAAAATTGATGAAAACATTTTAAATCATAGAAGATACTAGATATCATGCTCTACTTAACTCTTCTAATGGATTATTTATTCCGCTGCAGTTAAACTTGATGTCTATTGTATTTTATTAACATTGTTGAAGACAAATGATAATTTATTCTGCATTATCTTAGTCATAATATTTCTTACTGGGCTAGTTGAGCTCACCCTTTCTTTCACTGTTCTCTTCAGGAATTGAGAATATAGCTGGGACGAGTCGGGGAACGGAGTGACGGTCCAGATGATAGTATTAGTAGTCCTCACTATTCTGTTAAAGAGTGTGATAATAAATGTAATAAGGACTCCATTGAGTGTGAATATTGTCTAGATGACAATATTTGTATTAAAACTCATAACATATGTTTTGTCGTATTTTACACGACAGTTGTATAATTAAGTTTTTATTTGTATTTTGTACCATGTATTTGGCGACTCAAGATGGGTGATGTATACCGGTTTTGGGGGCGTCACACATATTGTACTAACTGCCCATTCTGAACGTTCTTCTCTATCAAGTCCTTCAGGTCATTACACATCTCCGTCGTATGCTCGCGGCTCTGGTGGTACTCACAGTATTTGTCCCGACCCCTCTTTCTAGGCTTCGGGTGCGTCGAGCATGGCTCGAAAAAGGGTTTGTTCCACATTTCTTCTAATATCTTCGCCCGGTCAGTGTTGAGGGCGGTGTAGACTTTGTTGACATTCCTATTCGGGAAAGGTGGTCGACCACTTCCCGAACCTCCCCCGTAATAGCTTTTCTTACCATAGTTATCTGACCTCCCCTGATTATTCGACCGCTGATAGTTCTGCTTGTCCCGATCCTTGGACTTCTTGTATGACTGAGAGTGCGATCTGAAATTTCCCATGCCCTCCTCTATCGCGATAAACCCTTCTGCCCGATGGAAGGCTTCTGTCAAATCTGCCGGAGGGTTGATCACCAAATCCTTCATCAGTTTCTTTGACTTCCCAATGTCCAATCCAGTCGTGAAGAAACCCAGGGCTTGAGGAGAATTCAGTTCGGCTACCGAACCCACGGCCTTACGGAATCTTTTGACGTATTGACCGAGACTTTCATCCGACCTTTGTCTAACCTGTATGAGGGAAGCGGTGATCTTTCCTCGTCTTCTGTTACTCCCGAACCAGGCATGAAACTTTTCCCGAAGATTTCTCTAGGAATTGATTAAACCAATCGCTAAGGTCCCCATCCATTCTCGGGCACTCTTCTTCAGGGTCGTTGCAAACATGTGGCATTTAGTAGCGTCCGAATGCCCGTAGTAGGTCATCAACCTGTCGTACCCGTCTGAATGATCATAAGGGTCCCCCAGCCCATCATATGTCTCCATCGGGGGGCATTTTCTTCTTGGGGTCGGCGGTGACGTGATTTATCTTGGGCGAGAAGGGTGACCCAATATAAGCCGAAGGTGTCCCCATCGAGTTTTTTGCCACTAACAACTTTTCCAATTTAGCCACCCTTCGAGCGAGGGGGTCGGATTCCTCCTTACGAGGGGACGATCTGGGTCTGT
The DNA here is from genome assembly GCA_020205605.1 of Panax ginseng. Classification (NCBI taxonomy): domain Eukaryota; kingdom Viridiplantae; phylum Streptophyta; class Magnoliopsida; order Apiales; family Araliaceae; genus Panax; species Panax ginseng. Next base: position 120,786,861 of record CM035134.1, read on the forward strand.
CCCTCACGTATTCAGGAGACGCGTCCCTCCTCCTCTGTCCCGATCTGCCTTGGTGATCTGATCTCCGTTCTGCCGACCGACTCCTTCTTCTACTTCAGCCGTCTCGAGAGTGGCTTCTATGCCTGCTCCTTTCTCTTGTTGCCTCTCCCCGTCAAGGTGACCGGGATCGGCTCCGATGCCTACGCCTTTTTGAAGACGCCTCCTGCTCTCCAGCCATCTTAGCCATCTGATGTTCGAGCTCCTCCTGCTGAAGACGCAGGGCCATCATAGCGTCTTTATTCTGTTGCATCTTCTTCTGCAAGATAAATTCCCGCTGGTCCCGGCTACCTTCTCCTCGGTCCTTTCCTCGCACCTCCAGTGCCCGAGAATTATTCTCATTCGTACGACTAGCCTGATTGGGCATGTACTGGCTGTCATGGAAGAGTTTTCACCGGAGGGAAGCAACTGGTTCCTCCTGATCCTCCTGGATTCTAGAAACCAGTCTGTCCTTCACCGACCCCCTCACCTGTGTGGTTTGGTGGGTCTTTGCCTTCTCCATGATAGAGGCGTTGTTCTCCCTGCTCGTCATGGCCTCTTACCGAAAAAGTTGGTTGTGATTGAATAAGCACTAAAGCCCCTCCTTCTAGCGCCAATGTTAACGCCAAGCTTCGCTGGCGCATCCAATCACAGAATCCACGCACTTAAACCTGCACAATAACAGTTCACACATGAAGCTTGACGGCTTGTGCTGTCGAGGGATAGCTCCGGTGTGAGAATAAGTACAGGTCGTTCACAAGGTTTAACAATGGAGGCTAAGTTTTTAGTGCTCAAAAGTATGTATTACCTGTTAATTGTAACCTTGACCTTGTATTTATAGTACTCCCATCACCCTAAAACCCTCTCCGAGTCGGTTTAGGACTCCTAATTATGGTAGTTCCCATAATTCGGGTCCAACACAATTTCCTTAAAAGGTGGAAGTAGAATTCAATCCAAACACTACCTTTGGAGTTATCTTATTCAATTATGGTTAGGACTCCAGACTCTGTGCGCAGGAGAGCCCACTGCACAGGCCCAACCCAACCGAACTCACCATCGGGTCCGAGCCTCGGCCCAAAAGAACTCGAGGGCCCGACCCCGAACACCATACGCTAGGGTAAGGCTCCGGCCCAAAGGACTCGGGTACCGAACCCGAACACCCTCAGCTCCTCCATGGGCTTCGGCCCAATGGGCTCATAAACCCTTCCAGTGTCAGGCCTTCGGCCCTCTTGAAGGTCAGTAAAACACTCCCAAACAAGACTGTCTGGATTGTTGTAACATTTGTTCATATCCAAATAGAAGAGTGGACATATCATTAAAGGAAAGGTGCATCAAATTGCAATAAACATGAACTCTTTTATAAAGAGTATCATCAAGGCCTTAAACTAAAAAATTGGAAAACTCACGCTCACTCAAGAACCTCCCGCACTTTCAAGTGTATAAAGAATTAATGTTGCTTCGTCAAGATAACTTTTAACAGACTGAGTAGGTAATTTTTATAAACAAAATATTTAATCGAAAATATCACTTACATACCATGATGCCGCATCATCTAGGAATGTTCAATCATCATTTTCATAGATGTATGAGTCGTCAAAATCTTGAAATGGGTCATATATTTGATCAGCCATGAAGCAACGTTCTACAAATTCAATGATTTTTAGGTTGTAGAAAATACCGAGTACGTCTGCTAGTTCAATGAAGGTACGAATACAACGATGGTAACAAGGATAAATAATATCAGATAAGTGAAAACTCTTGTTGAAGTCAATAGGACTGTCATATATTAGAATGAAAACAAATCTTGAGAATTTATAACTGGAACTGGGGCATGGATATGGAAGGTGTTGGGTCTGATTTGTGTAACTGTGCCAAGATTGGAAAATAGTGTTGCTAGGATGTGGCTAGCTCAGGTCATGTGCAGCGGGGAAAAAATGAAGAAAAATAAACAAGGAAGGGGAAAACGAAAAAGAAAAAGATCAAAGGGCTATTGAGCACAGTGGCTCTAATACCATATTTAAGCATCCAACTCAAAACCAATTGACAATTAGTGGAGTAGTCTCTGGAGTTACATATTGAGTCTCTAGGTCTAAGTTAGCCGATATGGGACTATATATCAATACGTCCCCTCACGTGTTGCGTAATTTTAAGCCAAACGTGTGAACCATTTTAATTAGGTGACGTCCAGCATATGGGCCATTGGATCTGCACATGAAGCTCTGAGAACAAGAATAATTTATTTGTTTTATTCATAGAAAATAGGTTACATCAATACTCCAATAAATATACGAGTTTGGAGTATTTGAGATAAGAACAAATACTAAATCATTTATCTTAAACTTGAAGAAACATTTATCATAATCTTAACAGTAGCTAATAATCTTAACAGTAATTAACACTTAACTAAATACTAGTAAGATAATATTGATATATAAGAGCTTAATATTATATATATTGATATATAATATTATCTAATCCAATGTTAATTTACTCAACTTTGCACTTCTCACGTCCGAATTATCACCCGTGCCACCTTGCCGTCAAGTTCAGTGTGTTTTCTTACTTGTGTAGGATTCCCGTTCATTCCCATCGTGATTTAAGTAGCTGGACAACATGATGGTTAATAGAGATATCTAACAAGGGAGATCAAAACGACTACTTCAACATCTCATTCTTCGTTGACATCTTTGACTTAATTTGAGAGAATGACTATTAATCGCTTGGTAGAAGAATCAATCGCATCCCTGTCTTAGGAAATGAAAACTCATGTGAACTGGAGCCAAGTATAAAAGAATTTCAACCACAAACTCAAAGACTATCCAAATTCAAAAGCTTCCAATTAATATTGCAAAGACCTTAAGAGAGTTCATATGATCATCAATGAAACTTTACAGCTACATCAACCTATTTCATAAGGCAGTGTGAATCCTCCTGAAGTTTTAGTTTACTAAAAATTGATCTCTGTTAGGGGGTGTTTGATAAAACAAAATGAAATAGTTCTGAATGTTTAAGTAATTTGAATGAGTTGAATGAAGCAAAATTCTGAATGAATTTTTTTTTTTTGATAATTGACATGTCTGAAACATCTCAATAACAAATTTTTATTATTTTACCCTTTTGAAAATTTTTAAAATTGTTGTAAATTTATTTAATATTACTTAATATAATAGTTAATATTATAAAAAAATAATTAAATATAAAATACTTCATTCAGCCAAAAAAATTATATTTGACCATTCAACCCAAAAATCTCACCAATTCAGTCATTTAGATTATTTTTATTCAAAACAAGCGCACTGAATGACTGACCGATTCAGACATTCAACAGATCCATTCAGCTTTAAACAAACGTCACCTTAGTCAGATTTTTCTTTTGGAGTATATATTATTCCTTCTCACCGGAGAAGAACAGTGAAGTAGAAAATTTTGATTAATCTAAACCACTTAAAAATATTTTTCTTCATTCTGCAGTTTACTTCATTATTTTGATCCTCACCGGTTTGTTTAGCTTATGGTTTAAGCTTTCAAATAAGGTTGAATATTTTTCCACTTAAAGATTATATAAAATAACATTAAGGGGCATATTTTTTGGTGATTAGTCACTACAATAAACTAGACTAACTTATTAACTTGAAAATTTATTAACAAAAAAAGTTAAAAGACGATTCACCACTAATCTGTTTTGTTGCCCTAAGAGAGAAATCATCTCTTAGTTCAGGCGGACAATAAATGAAAGATGAAACCCATTTATTTCTTTGAACATAAATGTGTATAAAATAAGAAGTAAAATAAATTTGGAAGAAACATATAAGGTCCATTTGTAACGAAAATACAATACAATCAACAACTTGTTTAACTTATTAGAAGAAATACAATAAAAGAACATATGAAGAAGGCATTTATAGTTAAAATGTCAAACAGGTGAGAGTTAATTAAACATATTGAAAAATACAAACAAGTAATGTCGATGATTATAGAAGTGGAGGAATACTTTGCCCGTGCCTAAAGAAGTTTTTAGGATCAACAACGGACTTCACTTTAATCAATTTATCAAAATTATTCTTGAAGTACTTTTTCCCCCATATACTTGCTTCTGCATAGGTTGCGCTACCTTGTCCCAAATCAAGTTCCAGATAATTCACATATGAAGTTCTTGGATTCTTAGTAACGAAAGGAGCATAATAACTAAATAAGTCGTTGATCCATTGAAGTCTCTGTGTCACATCAATATCAAGAGTCACTCCAATGTTGATCATATACAAGACACCAGGTCTATGCGGAAAGGGAAGTGCCGACTCTGAGAACTCATTCATTCTTCCCCCAAATGGTGTGTATTGTATGAGTACCATTTGTATTGGAAGTTCTAGCATTCTGTCCCATACCCCATTTAGGCCTTCCACTACAAAAAATAAGGTCATTGCCGACGGCACGTGCCGTCGCCAATGACCCTATTGCCGTCGGCAATGAGGTCATTGGCGACGGCATCGTCGTCATCGCCTTACTGTCAGCCAGTATGGGTCGTCGCCTGACCTCCGTCGTCGTCGGTAGTCGACAAGTTGGTCATTACCGACGGGGGTCATTGCCGACGGCTTGCCGTCGCCAATGACTCATTGCCGACGGCATGGCCGTCGCCAATTCCCCCGTCGCCAATGACCCACTTTAAAAAAATAATAATAAAATTGCAAAATTCCCCTGTTCATTTACATATACATTGTACCTGTTATAAACTAAGAAAAATAAATAATGACAATATACGCATATCAATAACAATCATATCTTTTACTATCAACAATTAATATAATTAGATACCAAACTCAAATCTGTACAACTCAAAAGCTAAATACATACATGAAAGTCAAAATATAAATATAAACAACTACTGCCCAAGATCAGGAATCTCTGTCCCATCGCCGGTCCCATCCTCCATAGTCTCATCAGCATCAGCTCGGAGATCATCACCATCTCCTCCACGAGCATCACCTGTGCCGCCATCTCCACCTCCACGAGTCTCATCAACAAGACCCTACAAAATTAAAATATTAATAACGGAGTCCCCAAAATAGATCATATTTATATTATTTTAGTTTGTGTTCTACAAGTGTTGTTCAGTTTCGCAAACAGGGCGATAACTCGGTCTCCGTATGTCGGAATCGAGTACCGTCAGTTGTAACGCGTGTCTAATACCTACGCGGTGTTGTGTGTGTGTTTGCGTGGCGTTCGGAGGGACGATGCGGGTTTCGGGCTCTTTTTTGGCTTTTTGTTGTTGTTGTTGGCCGTAAACAGGGGCGATAACTTCTGTCTCCGATGTGTCGGAATCGAGTACCGTCGGTTATAGAACGTGCCTAATACCCACGCGTGTGATGTGTGTGTGTTTGCGTATGCGTTGGACGGACGATCGCGGGTTTCGGGCTCTTTTTCGCTTTTGCCTAAGTGTTGTTCGGAACAGTAACAGTATGCGATAACTTTCGGTCTCCGTATGTCGAGAATCGAGTCAACCGTCATTGTAACGCTGCGTTTAATACCCACGCGGTCTTTGTGTGTGTGTGTGTGTTTGCGTGGAGTTTGGACGAACGATGCGGGTTTCGGGCTCTTTTTCGGCTTTTTGCCTAAGTGTTCTTGATTGGCCCAAGAAGCAGGCGATAACTCGGTCTCCGTATCGTGTTGAATCGAAGTACCGGTTGGCCAGTAACGCTGTGCTCAATACCCACGCGCTTTGTGTGTGTGTGTTTGCGTATGGCGTCGGACGGACGATGCGGGTTTCGGGCTCTTTTTGGCTTTTTGCCTAAGTGTTGTTCGATTGGGCCGCAAGCAGGCGATAACTCGGTCTCCGTGATGTCGGAATCGAAAACCGTCAACATTGTAACGCTGCGGCTCAATACCCACATCTTGTGTGTGTGTGTGTTTGCGTGGCGTTCGGATTTGGACGATGAGGGTTTCGGGCTCTTTTTTGGCTTTTGCCTGCCTGTTGTTGTTGGCCGCAAAACAACCAGGCGATAACTCGGTCTTCAGATGTCGAATCGAGCACCGTCGCGCTTGTAACGTGCCTAATACCCACGCTGTGTCGTGTGTGTGTTTGCGTGATGCTTGGACGGACGACGATGGTTTCGGCTCTTTTTCGCTTTTTGCCTAAGTTGTTGTTCGGGCCGCAAAGTAGGCGATAACTCTCGTCTCCGTATGTCGGAATCGAGTACCGTCAGTTGTAACGCGTGTCTAATACCTACGCGGTGCCGTGTGTGTGTTTGCGTGCATGCTCGGAGGGACGATGCGGGTTTCGGGCTCTTTTTCGACTTTTTGCCTAAGTCTTGTTCGGGCCGCAAACAGGCGATAACTCTCGATCTCCGTATGTCGAATCGAGTACAAATCGGATTTTGCGTGTGCGGTTCAATACCACACGGTCTTCGTGTGTGTGTGTTTGCGTGTATGCGTTGGACGGACGATGCGGGTTTCAGGATCTTTTTCGCTTTTTTGCCTAAGTGTTGTTCGGGCCAATTAACAGGCGATAACTTCGGTCTCCGTATGTCGGAATCGAAAAGTACCGTCGATTAATAACGCGTGCCTAATACCTACGTGGTGCTGTGTGTGTCTAATGGTGTTAGGGTTTTATCTTATGTTTATCTAAGCAATACAATTAAAAATTACATAAATTAAATAAGGAAATACATAATTTAATTGTTTTTACCGTCAATATGTGGTGGGAAGATGTGGCCAAGACAATCGCACACACGCTGGATGGCCTCCTCCGCAGATTACTACACCCATGAGATCATCAACTGGCAAATGTAGGATCGACAGAGCCGTGGACAACCTCCCGAGCTACCGATATATCCGTCACAGCGTGATGGTGCGCCGACCGCACAACACCGCCGACATGCACCCCTCTATGATCCGCCGGAAGAAGTCATCGGATAATGAAGGGCGGGCTACCGATCCACTCGCACCACTACCTCCAGCTGGGTGGGCGTCGCCGAGATCGCAGCACAGGACTAGGTGTAAGCCGACATGGGGAATGCCCACAACTCTACCCTTCTTCGGCCCCCCTCAGCCTCAAGCCTGCAGCCACCCCTCTATCTCCTCGTTCGCACACGAGACTCGCTTCACCGGAGTGTCACCTCTCGTCGCCGCCCGGCCACCGCAAGATCTTCAACCGTCACGATAAAAAAACACATTAGTGGATGATACGCAAAGTATAAAATGAAATAATATAAAAGAATATCCGAATTTTAAATACATATTAAATAAGAGCATTAAATAACTTACAAAGAATGCGTTTCGCCTCGTGTGAGATATAACCATCGTCACCTTTCTTTTTGGTGGGCGTGCCACCAAAACTCCAAGCGGAGGGTGCATGCTTTAAACTCACCTCAAGTCTCTCCCTGCACAGTCGACGATCGAGACCCAAGGCAAAGTGGGAGACGACTCATTGTTGGCAGGCAATTGAACGTCAGGCCGACATCTTCTTTGAAGGCCTCGCCATCCCAAATGCCGCATATCCGTCCCACACCACGCAGTTAGAGATATGAAATTTGGCCGGACATCCTTAAGTGTCCGGCCCATCGCCCATCTTCGCTCGGGCCTTTTTCTTCCAAATAGTAGACCCACTTGTGCTAATTCATCTCTAGGTATCTCGCGCAGTAATAGCCATGCCATGGGCTTCCCGCCCATCCTCAAAACGATAATATCTCTCGCACATTACACATTAAGAAGTTTAGTAGACAACATAAATCAAAGAGATAACATAAATCAAAGAGGTAATAAAGATATTCAAATGTCTAATAAAACTAGCATATGAATGATTGGCATCCTACCTTAAATTCGCAATAATCAACTCGACGCGTGTACGATCATCCACATCCGCCCACCTCATCCACGGGCTTGAGAATCGGTTCATGACGATCCCAAGCAACGTGTTCTCAAGCAAGGCCAAGGATACTACAATTGAAATTGCAAATTACAAAGAATATATAAGAACTAAATACTTATATTATAGTAATATTATATAGGATTATGAAATTACCTATGAGTCCCAACACGACATATAGAGGCGCCTGGGGGATTCCCTAGCAAGCCAGCGTAATAGTCCTCATGAGGCTCACGCCGATCACCTATGTATTGAAATACATCAATATTTATATAAACGAATATAATGTCAATACAATATAAAATAAAAATAATAAGGTGTATCCCAATAACATATATAATTATACCGACGATCCCACTTCGATCATCACGCGTAGAATCTCCACTACCACGACGACCGCACGCCCACCACGATCGCTGTAGTGGTGTGGCCATATATGTATGCTATCTATATGTATGTATATCAATCGACACAACTAAAAGAATGCAACATACAGTAAAAGAGGGATAACATAGAGGATAACATACAGATACAATTAAAAGAATGCAACATAAATAGTAACCTAAAAAGTTACAGCATAAATAGTAACCTAAAAGGATACAATTAAAAGAATGCAACATAAATAGTAACCTAAAAGGATACAGCATAAATAATAACCTAAACTGACACAAATAGTACATACTCCTAAAACAACTCAACACCTTATTTAGTAGATTAATATAAGTTGAAGATAATGATTGCACTACTACAAACTATTACATTTGAATACAACTAAAATGACACAAATAGTACATACTCCTAATCATTTATATCGTCAAAGCCATCAATATCAGAATCGTCATCTTCGAAAGCAAAGAGATCTTCACTATCGTTGTCATCACCATCTTCGCTGCCTTCAACGATTTCTTCAATTATATTTACCTCCTCAACAACATCATCTTCACTTTCGACAAATGACAACATCATCCTCTTCTTCACTAGACTCACTAATAATTGTCACATCGCCAGAGTGTGACACTAGTAGAGACTCGACTTGTAAAGGTTCATCGTCTGGACGAGGAGTTGTGCCTTGAAAACCACGGGCTTTGGTGGTTATAACAAAGATGCCATGGGCTTGCAGGAGTCTTAACACTCGCTGTGTGTAGTACACATTCGTGTCGCTTGACTTGCTAAAATAAAAGGCTCATCCATACCACTCATCGGCCTTAGTTTTGACTTAACATTAACAGTCAATTCTCCGAATTTTTATCTACTTTAACTCCATTCTCAACATCAAACCAATGACAATTGAAGCAAACTAATTCTTTATGACCCCAATATTTGAGAACGACAACTTCTAGCAATCGTCCATACCACCATCCCAAATGTTATCGTAGTAGCCTACCTTTCACCACAACACCGTAATCAAGCAGGTTGACTTCCCCAATATCGCAACACTTAAATCTGTAACCGTTGACAATGCAACATGTATAAGTATCTACAGATCTTTCGGGGCCGCTATAAGCTTTAGTCGATTGTCAGCTAACTCATCTGTGAGGACCTAATGTACATTAACACAACATATTCTAAAGTTAATTACGCCATAAGAATAAGTCTATGATGGTAGATTCATTGAACGTTTAAAGGTTAGACTTACATGATCCTTAAACCATTGCACAAATTCTCCATTTTCAAATTTTGCAAATCCTCGTCCGATATACTTGGATTCGCTTCACGCACTTCAACATCATATCGATCGCAATACGCTTATATACTCAATGTGTTTGGAAAGGAACTTGACACAATTACACTGTATATATATAGTTATGACTACTTACTTAATGTATGGCGCTACTTCATTCATGTTGACAAGTGCATACAATGTGGCAAATGATACTCACTATCATCCAATCAAGAATCGCTTTTTTACCGCCGAATGGGCGACAGATGATGACTAAAGGAAGTTAATTCTCCATTTTCCTCGCAAGCAGGCAAATAAACTGATTCCCGACGTAGTTTATTGTGCTTCGTATGAACATTGGCTCAAAGTACAACGAAAGTAAATTAACAAGTTCCTCCATAACATAACTTTCAAAGAATCGAATTCTCTACACTGCTCTATTCTTCACCTTTTTGCTTTAGACATCGTGATATACCTATGTGATATATAGATTAACAAAAAAATAATGAACATTTTACCGTATTAAAAACATTAATGTCATTACCTCTCGAATGGATACATCCATCTATATTGTACGGACCGCCAAACTTAGCTTCAGTATGGCAAGTGAATAGGTAAATGCTCCATTGAATCAAAAATGATGGAGGAAGATCATTTCTAACTTGCACATTATTTCCACTATCTCGCATCTCCATTTTATCTATGTCTTTGACCAAGTCCGCCAAGCATAGATCTCTCAAGAAATTAGAAAGCTCTATCGTTGCTTCAACCACACATCGCTTTGTAATAAGTCGATAAATGCCATGGGTGGATTAACTTCGCATGAATACGTGACAATCATGACTTTTGAGACCTCAAAACTTCATTTCTTCAACTTTACAACACCTTGCTATATTCAAGAATATCCATCTGGGAGCTTCAAATTAATCGATCCAATTACATATCAATATCAACTGCTCCTCGGTCAAAGTATATTCATTTTTAGGCATTTACCGCCTTACTACCCTCCCGACACATACCCACAAATCTTCCCTAATGTTCATTTTCGACCAAATCAAGCCTCGACTTGTTGTTGTCCTTTGTTCTACCAATGGCATCTATGATCAGATAAAAATATTATCAACACGTTTTCTCAAGATGCATCGGATCTAAACAATGACGGATGCAGAGTGTAAATTAATAATAAGGTGTCAAAGAACATGGATCTGTGTGTCCAGCCAGAACCTTACCGTAACCATAAGCTCGCCTAATCTGTGATTCTTCCCCGAGGTGGAAACTTCAAATGACTAATCCAACTCAACACCGCCGACCCGAAAAAGACGGCCAGTACTTGACGCTTTCTCGCTTTTTCGATTGAATTGTCTACTCATCCGCCGATAACGATGTTCAATCGGCAAAACTTCCTCGGATGTTTGCGAAGAAACTCATTTTCCCCCATGTTTGAGCCAAGACATGCCTTTAATCGATTCTATGCACACGGACATGATAAGCCCCCATGAGTCGACCATCCGCCGATCATTCCTAACGCCGGAAGTCATTTATTGTCCACAAGAAAGTCGCCTCATGTCAAAGTTCGCTTAAGAGATACATCATAAGTTTGAACCCTTTTTCCCACAACATCTTCAACTCATCAACTAACTACCGAGGTATACATTGATGTCTTTACTCGAACTCTTATCACCCGGAATCAAGAAAGGCATGAACATGTAGGATCTTTCATGCACATCAAGGCATGGAGGTTATACACCACAATAATCACCGGCCAAGTTGAGTAGGGCTTGTGTAAGGTCTGTTAAACGGATTAAACCCATCCGTAGCAAGTCCAAGCCTAACATTGCGAACCTCTTCAAAGAAACGAGGGTGCTTGTTATCAAAATTTTTCCACTCAAGCCCATCCGCCAAAAAGGCCGGTTGACCTTCGACTATGTCCCGTGTAGAGTGCCACCTCATATCCTCGGCGGTATGTATTGACATGAACAAATCACTGAAGCCTCCTGGCAATGGGAAAGTAACGTAAGATCTTTCTCAAGACGCTCTTTTCCCTTTTTTCATGCTGTTCACAAGATCTACTTGTACCACAAATATCACACGACCTCTTATCTTTATCGACATCACCGTAAATACAACATATATCATTCTCACAAGCATCAATCTTCTCATACCCTAGATTGAGCCTTTTGACCATTTTCTTCACATCATAGTACTACGACTCAGTAACTTATTGCCTCGCAGTAAACACTCCTTCACAATGCTTAACAGTTCATTAAAACCTCTCTCGCCATACCATGCTCATTCTTGAAGTGTAAAACTTAGTCACAAAGCAGATAAGACGTGTGTTTTTTCGTGTCTGGCTATACATGCTGGTGTGTCGCTGCTTCATGCAATAACTCATAGAAACCCTTAGCCCCATCATTCGGCTCTTGCTCGACGCTATCGCCATCCCCGTCTCAGATTCCATCGAAAGTAATGAACCAAAGCAGCCTTCGACTATCATGTTAAGATACCAAAGTTTTCGCCACTCGGATTCCGGCTCGATTCATGTTCATCCAACCAGGTTTCCCCATGATAGATCCATGTCGTATAACCCTGCTTGAACCCATACGCAAATAAGTCGCACATGACATCACTCCTTTCCTTCCACACTTCATTCACACACCTCTTACAAGGACATCTGATCTCATCGCCGCTGACTTGCTCAAACGCGAAGTTGAGAAACTGTTTAACCCCACTACGATACTCAGAGCTAAGCCCACTCCTATCACTGGCTACCCTACGTTCCATCCAACTTCGATCAATGTACATCCTTGACAACCGTCTCGCTATATATATGGAAAGTTAGATAAACACAATCAAGTCTCCAAGTTAATGTATATGCAAGCTTATGAGTTTCCTAACTTCATCTCCCACTCTAACTCAAGGTCAGCTTTATCCCATTCCTGGATGTGTCGCTTCATCGATGCCAACAACTTGAACACATCTTTAATTTTTTAGAAATTTTAAGAAGATTTCCCCATGGTCTTCAAGTACACGTAAATAGACTAACACATCGTAGTCTAAATATGCACCAAGAACATCAAGAGATATATATCGAACCAAAATTCAAAAAATATAAAGACGTGCTCAAGTCGTTAACACCGACTCCAAGTGAGATCGAAACATACAAGAACAAACCCAAAACGGGGACTATTTGAGATTCATCCTACTAAGTGAATCTCAAACCGGGTTTCTAAGCTTCCTAAACTATATGACAATATGCACATGTCAAGTCACATGGAATACACACATTTGATTATAGTGATAACTGAAGAAAAAAAAGACATATTTTTTCAAGGATGAAAAAGAAATCAAAGAAACACAAAGAAGATCACTTTCTTAGACTCTCAGATGAGATTATAATCACTATATTCACCAAGTTGAGCAATCTTCAATAACCAAATTTCAAACCAAATTTCATATTAAGATAATAGATGATGTAATGTAAAGACAACTTAACGATGAAAAAGGGAATATGTGGTTCCTAACTACTCTAGAATGACACTACATATTATGCTACTAGAGTCAGAGTATACATTACATACAATAGAATCAAATTTGGTAAATGTGAATATGAATCCTCCCCGGCTTCTCTTGTTGTATTAACAACTGAAAAAACATACAAAAACATTCAAAGAAAGACGTTTTTCACACAAGTAACAATAAACTAAAAAAAGTAACAAAGAGGACCTAAAAATTATTTGCAAGGGGAAAATATGATATACCCTATGAGATTAATTCAACATGTAATCTGATTTTTCAACGGCTCTAGTTTGTAGAGTATATATCAGGCAAAATAGTAAACATAACATATGTTTACTTCATTTATATCTAACTCAAACAACCAAACATGTGATGAATATAATATCCATGAAGAAATTATTACATAAATTGCATAATATTAAACATAATGATATGTTTCCCCAAAGACATATAATGAAAACGTACACATACAAATATCATATTAAACCAAATACAGTTCAACAGAAGTTCAACCTTGAATGATTATATAGTTTCATATTAAATACCCAACTTAATTGAACCTAAATAAATTAAAGAGGAGATGAAACTGAAAATATGAAACTATATAATCATTAATAGAATGTGTAAGCAACCTAAACTCATGGAAACCCTAGGGAAAAACTAAATCAGAAAACCCTACAGAGGATATATATCACACCTAGTTGGAACAGCAACAATGAATAATGATTATTCACAATCCAATTTCCATATATAAGATATAATTCCATTTTAAAACATGATAAAATCAATAAAATCAGAAATTCAAATACAAGAATCATAGAATTATTATGTTTAGAGCATCTACCGATAACCCCCGTGTCCTAATGTAATTGGGTTTCCAAAATCTCTAGATATACTTTTATCAAATCGAAAATGAACATAAAAATCAAAAAGGAAACTTGAAATGGCTTATGTCTACTTAAAATTCTACAAATGTGCAGAGAGATATATGATATTAATAATATTAATTTTTAGAAAATTAATATTATTAGCTTTAAAATGCACATTCTTTAGAAAATTAATACTAACAATTTTAGGGGCAAAACACAGGTCATGTAAATAACAAATACCACGACACAATCACATGCAATCACAATCAATAATACTTAAGATCTAATCCAAGAGACAATCACAATCACAAATAAACTTACAATTTTTTGCAACCACGAGTAAAGAAGAAAGAAGGAGAGATGGAGCCGTGTGGTGGCCGGGAGTATGGGGGAAGGGTGGGTTGTTGTCACGTGGCGTCAAGCAATATGGGAGGAGGGGGAGCTGACCTTGAAGTTTTCTTCGATTAATGGCGTCTGGGAGGTATGGGTTGAAAAGTGATAGAGGGAAAATCAAATATAGCAAGAGGGCAATATAGCAGAGAGAAGAGGAAAACAAAATATAGTCGTTCTCGTCGTGGTTAGGCTGTTAAAAAAAGACTCATTCTCGACGGCCTCACCATCGATATTGACCCCGTCGCTATTAACTCACTTACTTATTTACTCAAAGGTTGTCGCTTATATAATTTTAAGCCGTCGCTTTATGACTTTCCCTCCCCATGAAAAAAAAAGCCTCCAAAATTAAGGCCAGGAGAAGTTATTGTCGACGGGACACATTGACGACGGTTACGCCGTCGCTAATGATGTCAATCTCGACGGGACCATTGCCGTCGACATTCCCCCCGTCGCCTATGACCCAGTTTCTTGCAGTGTTCAGCAGAAATTGGTACTTGTACAAAGCTCGATTTTCCTTTGGAAGGATTTCTAGGAATAGCACTCCTATTTAGCAAAATATCAGGAGACGTACCGATTGAGAAATTGGAGAAAAAGGGTGCGGATTGGATCCAACTGAGTTCAGTACAATCCTCTCTCACCAAACCCAATTTGGGGAAACTTTTTTGCATGATTGGAAGTAACCTATCTATCCTACCAAGGAACAAGGATTGGAATACAAATCTTATTGTCTTTTTATCTTGACGAGTACTTGAATTGCTTTGTATAGTGTCTACTATGCATCGAACGTCAAGATCTCGACTTTGAAAGTTGGGAGCAACGGATTGCCACTTTTCAAAAAGCTTGGAACCATTTTGTTCCAAAGTTCTACTAACTCCAAAAATAGTCACAAGTTTCGGAATAGGAACTAACTTTATTTTCCACGAAAGAACAAGTCCAAAGCTAGAAACACCACCTCCTCTAATAGCCCAAAAGAGATCTTCACCCATTGCTTTTCTATCAAGAATTTTTCCGTTAACATCGATCAAAAGAGCATCAAGGGTATTATCACCAGCAAGGCCATATTTCCTCTTCATCATACCATACCCTCCTCCACCAATGAATCCACTAACACCAACAGTGGACCAAAGACCAGCAGAAAACACAAACGGCTCTATTGCTTGATATGATTGACCTTCGAAATCATGACCACCTCCTCGAATTCTAATTTGCACTCCACTTTTTTTAGCACAATAAATCACAGCTTGTACTTGTGATTCATCCACTGGAGTAACAATGACTAGGGGTTTCGGGGTAGCCGGTGTTGCAAACAACAAGTTATCGATTCTGGCTAGCAAAATAGATGTGTATGAAGAGTTGTTCGGGGTGAAAATAACTTTGGAAATGGATTCAGAGTTTTTAGAAGAACGGGAAAGGCATTGATTGAAAGCTTGGGCAGTATTTTCATCATTTGAAGCTGCCCATGAAAATGTAGAAATAAGAATAACAAGAGAAAATGAAAGCAGCCAAGAGGGTTTCATCTTCATTAGTTGGTTGTAAAATATGATGTGAAGGATAAAATGATGCATGCATGCTATTTATAGAAGAAGAATTCTTCACCAATATAATTAAAAATTGTTTGGTCAATTAAAATAGGTGAAAATACTATAATTAATATAATCAAGCAAGAGAATTCAGGATTTTTATTCATCTATTATATTATTGGTTGACCTTTGAATGTTGCTGTGTTGAAGTTAATAATTAGTCGAGTGGAAAATTCAGTTAAATAAATGCATTAGAAGACCTTCTGGATAAAAAAATATATATACATCATAATGAAACAGATGCGATCAAATTTAGAACGTACAGATGGTGTCATGGTGTTTGTCACAAGTTTTGGTTGAGAATCATCATGAAGAAAGTATAGACTTGTAGAAAATCCATGCGAAACATGCAAAAGGGCGGAAACAAATTAAAACCTAGGTCAACTTTGATAATTACGCGGTAGGTTGACTTCACCTAATTAATTTGATGGACAACCACTACAAGAAAAAGAATAAGTCTTGGCAGATATTTTTATTGGATATGAATATTAGATATTTTTAAAAAAAAAATTTGTTTTTTGCTTGTGACTCTCAAAAAATATATATTATTTATTCTAACAAAATTTTTTATAAAATAGTGTTTTAGGTATAATTTAGATACATATATAAAGATAGTGTCTGTATAACCATGTTTTTATATATGTATCCAAATTACACCTAAAATACTATATTTTATAAAAATTCCTGTTGAAATAAATATTATATATTTTTTGAGGGTCACAAGCAAAAAAAATAAAATTAAAATTAAACCTGTCCAATTAACCGGTCCAATAAAATTGTCTGCGTAGCATTACTCCAAGAAAAAAGCAGCTTCTTGACATTACGCTGGTTTAATATATAATATACAATTAATTTTAATTTTTTTAAATTAATTTGAGTCTCACATTTAAAATTAATGTGATTTATCTTAAATATAAATTTATAACTTTAATATATTAAAATGATATTTACAATAAAAACATCAATTCTGATTGTGTAGATATAATAGCATAATATCCAAATTAAAACAAATACTAGAAACTTAATTGATATATTTATTTGCAACAAAAGTTGACATACTTTGGTCGTATGTATTATAAATCTTATAAATATCAAAATTAACTTTATATTTTAATACCGAAGGAGTATTTTATAATTGAGCCTGTTCGTCATGGGATGATATTTTATGTTCAATTGCGTACACCCAACGGCGAAATCAGAAACTTTTATCAGTGGGGTTAAAATTATTATCAAGTTGTAAATAATTTAGCGAGGGTTCGAGAGCAGCGCTCCCGAGCCAATTTTTTTTAATATTTTATACTTTCGGGTGTGTAAATATATATATATATATATATATATATATATATATATATATATATGGGAAAATGACTATACACAGCCGTGCAAGTTTTGGTTTGTACAGAGTCTCCAAAATGACGTCGTTTTGGAGAATTGTTTTAAAAAAAAAAAAATTCACGCGTTCCTCCCAAACCAAATCAGGGCTTTTGCCACTTCTTCCTCTTACTCCACCTTCTTTTGAATTCCAATAGATCATTTTACTTCATCATCCATGGCACAAATCTTCCGCTTTCTGACGAGGGAGCTACCGCCAAGTTCGGCGAGGAGAAGCCGTGGGTGAATGACACGATATCTGTTCGGTTGTTTGTTGAAGAAAATAATATTGGTTGCTAGCAGTTTTGATCTATGACAAAAGGACGTATTTTTCTCAGCGGCCAAGGAGGTTCAAGATTCCGCTGATATGTATGTCACTTATAATTTTGTTTTCCTTGATTTCTTTTTGAATGGTTATGAGGTTATAATTAATTTAGTGCTATTTGTCTTGATTTATTTGTACCATATAAATTGTTTGCAATTTTATTCTTCTTTTGTTTCTCATTTTTTGTGGGCAACTCTGGCTTTTTGTCTTAATGGGTATTTGGATATTATT
Source organism: Panax ginseng (assembly GCA_020205605.1). Taxonomy (NCBI): domain Eukaryota; kingdom Viridiplantae; phylum Streptophyta; class Magnoliopsida; order Apiales; family Araliaceae; genus Panax; species Panax ginseng. Next base: position 120,804,679 of record CM035134.1, read on the forward strand.
GTAATGTCGCTTTCTATGTGAATAAAGAATTAAAAAGCCTGAAAATCGACTATTGAAAATACATAGATTCATAAGGATGCCATAGAATTCAAAATTTTATAGATTCATAAAGATGTCATAGAATTCAAAATTTTAGTTCTGTGATTTCATTTTTATATATTTTTTTGAGAGATTTCTTCAATTTTGGTAATTGGATTCTTTAGCTATGTAAGTTGGGTAATTTTTTTATATTTATTTTTTGGTATTTTACAAGTTTTAATTTAACTTTTTTCTTTATGTAATTATCAAAATGTTTTATTCCAGAATGGAACCAGCTTATAGGACTTGGGTAAGATGAGGAGAGAAAAGGGTGGCATCATGATATTTGAACGAACTATACAGGAACTTTAAAGCCGCTTTAGGTAACGCAAAATGGCAGGTTGGTTTCTCCTTTTTTCTACTCTTTTTTGGTCCCTACTAAAGTTTCATAGTTCTTTCTATGCTTGATAGTTCTCATTGAACTTTTGTTACCAAGTCGGACTAGTTTGAAAGAGTCATTAGATTGAGCTACGTAAAATCGTCTTTGATGATATTACAACAAATAGACATAGACAATTTGTTGCCGTGATAGAAAACCAAATTTCCCATGTAGAAGCAGCGTTGAGGGAATCTTTTAATGAGGAGGAAAAACAACCATAAATAGCAAATCAACATAACAAAGACAACGATAATGAGAAAGGGAATAAAGGAAAAGACAAAACCACCAAGATTGGTATGCATCTTGTTGCATATTTTTCCCAAGTTAAAATTTATTGTTTATAGTACATATTTGCTAGTCTATCTCAATTCGGGAGAACACTGTTCTTCACATTTATAGTGCACAAAGAATTTATTGGATTTTGCAACTTACTTTTGGAATTTTGTGGTGTGGTAATGTGATTGTGGATAGGTTGAAATGGAAGAATGAGGTCTTGAAGAATAAGATGACACCAGGGTCGAATGTCGAGATCTGTCCCGAAACCTTAAAGATGATTAAGAGATGTTTTCTGTATTATATTGTTGTTACTTTTATTAAAGATATATATTTTTTGTTTATAGCTGTAGTTATTAAATATAGTTCATTATTTTAAATTGTTTTTGGTGGTATTAGTTAGATTAATACTACCTACTAATAGGGATGGAATTTCGAAATGAATTTTCATTTTTTCAAATATTTATTTCACTTTGATTGTGGTTTTAGTTTTGAAGGTCATATTCTTATTATGACATCCATGAATGATGATTATGTGAGGTATGTGGGTGTAACTATTTTTTGTTGTAATTTTATCTCGACTTTTTTTGTTGTTGTTTGCACATCAACTCTTAATGGTGACAATGTGGAAGCTGTATTTTTAAGTCGCTAGAGGAAATATACAATGTGCTGTCTAAGAAAGCTTTGAATTGTGATGGTGGAAAATCCAATGGTGGTGATCTTAAAGGGTCGAAGATTGATGTTATCTCCGGGTCGAATCTTGAAGTTAGTGAAATGAAGAAATTATCTACATGCTCTTGTTGAGGAGTGTGCATCTCATTACAATTTTCAAGGTTGATTGTTACAAGTGAAACTTTTGCATGTTAAGTTGTCATTTAAATTTGATACATTAGTAGAGGCATTACTTTGGACAGTATTATGTATGTATATTGTGTCTCGTTTCATTTTATCATTCATGTTTCAGGGAATACTGTTTAATTACGATGGGCTTATATATATATACCTCTTGCAATTTCAATCTTTAATTATTTATTATCAATGAGAAATGACGTACATACTGTGTGGAATACAGACAGGTTGAGATAAAGCCAACATATGTTTCAATGAGAAATGACGCACATAATGTGGTTAGAAATGTTATTTTTTGGGTTTATGTAAACTTTGTTAAGAGAGAATTTAGTTCACTGAAGCTGAGAGTAGCAACCTCACCAAAATTGTCCACAACATTCAGGACCCAAACTAACGCATAACATTTTGACAACATCAGCAAAATTGTCCACAACATTCAGGCCTTGGTTGTAGCCTATGAATTCATTTGTATTTATATTGACATCACCCAAAGTGGGAGTTCCAAAATAAAAATAACATTTACAAGTAACTTACAAAATGTAAAGAAAATAAATTTTCAAAAAACTACAATCCTCAAATCCAAATCCAAAAAAAAATTACAATGTAAGTCTGATCCTGACGATCACATGTTGTGCTACCAAAATTAATAACTTTAATGGCACTTGATTTGGGGATCCTCTTGCAATATAAACCATCCTTGGGGGATCTTGATGAACCTTGAAAATAAAATAACACCAAAAAATAATAAATATTTAAGTTGGAAAAATACAAGTTCTTTGTATGAAGTTTAACATATATACTCTGGAACTTTAACTTTGTTAAAATTTTACCTTGTAATACAGAACTTTAACATACTTTGGAGATACAAGAAGTATATTCTCAGGCTTTAAATCAGTGTGTATGAGGCACAAATCATGCATGACTGCAAATGTGTAAGCAAACAATATTATTATCTAAGAAAATGGCAAACTCGTAAAATCAGTGACATAGCTACCATCCATATTTCTAGTTTCAACATGTTTCAAACCCTTAATTGGTTTGAAACATCTCTTGAGTCAACTTTTACATGAAGATCTCGAATTACATTCCAATATACACCTGCATTTTCCTAAAATATTACTCTTTGTGGATGCTCCGAACTTGGCATCAGATCCATTTTCTATTTTTTGTGATGTTAATTCTAGGAGTTCCAGAAAGAAACATGGCTAAGTCATTGCGTTCTCCTTCATCTAAATTCACCCATCGAAGGGGTTGTTTTCCATCCTCATTAAAAGATTCCCTCAACGCTGCTTCTACATGGGAAATTTGTTTTCTATCGCGACAATTGTCTATGTCTGTTTGTTGTAATATCATCAGCATAATTTCTGTAGCTCAATCTAAAAATAACTTATGATAACATTAAGGGATGATATGCTAACATTAAGGGATACATTAACTAAGAGATTTACAATAGTCAAATCAAGAAATTATGGTATGTTTACAGGAATAAAACATTTTGATAATTACATAAAGAAAAAAGTTAAATTAAAACTCGTAAAATACCAAAAAATAAATATAAAAAAAAATTACCCAACTTACATAGCTAAAGAATCCAATTACCAAAATTGAAGAAATCTCCCAAAAAAATCTATAAAAATGAAATCACAGAACTAAAATTTTGAATTCTATGACATCCTTATGAATCTATAAAATTTTGAATTCTATGGCATCCTTATGAATTTATGTATTTTCAATAGTCGATTTTCAGGCTTTTTAATTCTTTATTCACATAGAAAAACACTACAATAACATTCAAATACCCATTAAGACAAAAAGCCAGAGTCTTGCCCACAAAAAATGAGAAACAAAAGAAGAATAAAATTGCAAACAATTTATACGGTACAAATAAATCAAGACAAATAGCACTAAATTAATTATACCCTCATAACCATTCAAAAAGAAATCAAGGAAAACAAAATTATAAGGAACATACATATCAGCAGAATCTTGAACCTCCTCGGCCGCTGAGAAAAATACGTCCTTTTGCCATAGATCAAAACTGCTAGCAACCAATATTATTTTCTTCAACAAACAACCGAACAGATATCGTGTCATTCACCCACGGCTTCTCCTGCTGGAACTTGGCCAGCATTCCCTCGTCGTAGCAGAAGATTTGTGCCATGGATGATGAAGTAAAAGGATCTATTGGAATTCAGAAGAAGGTGGAGTAAGAGGAAGAAGGAGAAGAAGTGGCAAAAGCCCTGATTTGGTTTGGGAGGAACGTGTGTTTTTTTTTCTTAAAACAAGTCTCCAAAACGACGTCGTTTTGGAGACTGTGTACAAAACAAAAACTTGCATTGTGTATAATCATTTTCACCATATATATATATATATATATATATATATATATATATATTACAATGAAAATATAATAAGTAATAATATATGGTATATATAAACTATATTGACTCATAATAGACTTTTTTAATCACAATTGTTCATAAGTAAGTAATTCATTATTTATTTTTAAAAATAATATAAATTAGATTATTATTTAGTTTAAAATATTATAGAGAGAGATACATATATTGAGAGGATGAGTCATATGTGGTTAAAATTTGATTGACAGAGTTATAAATTTTTAATTTGACCCCGTATAATAGAAAATTTATAAAATTTTAGTGGGGTTAATTTATATATAATATTTAAAATTTTTAAAATTACCTTACATTATAAAGTAATTTTTTTTTTCAATGGGATCGATTGATCCCACAAAATATTTGTGGCTTTGCCACTGCGCACACCATCGAGCAAAGACCAATAAAAAATGAAAAAAGGTTATTCCCTCCATAGTATGAAAAGAATTAATAATCCCGAACAAATAGGGAGGACCTGTTAAGGGGGTAGCATAGGCGGTTGTTCTTACTAATTTTTTTTTTTTTTTATAGGTATAGGGATAGAGATAAATATGTAAGTGGATAGATTTGAGATAACATAATAATAGAAGAGTAAAACTTAGAAGGGGCAAAAAACTTTTTATTTATATTCTAAATTTAAGTACAGACAAACATAGATTCATTTTATTTCTGTCTTCTAAATTGTATCTAAATATTTTTTATTTAAAATTTCTTTTTTAGTTTAGATTATTAATATTTATTGTAATTTGTAAACATTATTATAGTTAATATTATGATTAGTTCAACTTTTGTTATTTAACTTCAATCAAAAAATTAGTTAAAATACGCCCTTATTGAGAAAAAATTTTAGATCCACCCCTGCGAACAAATATATTTAAATGTGTATTTTTTTTGTCAGAAGTGAATTTTAGTACGTCTGAATATATTTATCTTATTATATATCTCCTCTTATTTCTTTTTCTGAGAACTTATTGCATTACAATTCAATTTTAAGGATATATTTCATCTTAACACTTTAATACTGGGAAGGGAATCTAGAAAAAACTTATTCCATTTGTCCCATAATATATGATGTTTTAGGTGATTTTATTTGTCCCAAATTATTTGACGTTTTAGAAAATTTAGGAAACTTAATTATAATCTTTCCAAAATTATCTTTCATGGGAAAATGTTACATATGAGAAGAGTATGAGATTGGTAATAAATGAGATTTTAAGGGTATTAAAGACAGTTGATATTATATTTAATGTTTTATAATCATTTCCTTAATTCTTGTGCACAACTCTAAAACGTCATATATTATGGGACAGAGTGAATATTTTCATTTAGGTTAAATCAGAATTCAACAGGCTTTTAGAATGGGACACACATGAAGTGAACTTTGGTCAATTGACCAATACAATGTCGATACGCGAGAAGGGATGTGATCTCTCTCTGCAGGTCAGCACTGTATTGATCAATTGACTAACTTACCATGAAATTAATTTTATGATAATCAGATACTTTCAAAATATTAAAAAGTAAGTTTCCTCTAAATTTTTCCTAGCTCCTTACCCCTTTTCCAGACTCCTACAAGTTCTCTCTGATGAAACTATAATCCTAAATTAGTACATTGTAATATTAGATAGGTTCTAAAAAAAATCTTTTTAATTCGGTGAAAAGGAGGTATTGAAAAGGCCAACAAGAAAATAATAAATACTGCTTTCTACTAATGGAGGAAATATTTTATATTAAAATAAGACTAGTAATAATGTCAGAACAATAATTATATTCTCAGAGCAATAAATATTGTTAAAAATTCAAAATGTTATTAAAATAAATGTAAATATATTGCTAAATATATATTTGCTCTGAAAGTATATATATTTCTTTGGCATTATCAACGACCTAAAATAAATGGAACACCTTATGTAGTCATGTATAATATTTAATTAATGGAGAGAAACTCATAATTTCTTGAAACCAATTAACCGAAGATTCAAAGAAATAATTTATTTTCATAATTTTAAAATATAACATAACCCTTTTTCTTTGAAGCTTCTAAGAAGACATGACAACAATCACAACCACATTTCTTCATCGTACGTAATTAAGTTTCATCATCATTTATTGACAAAAAACCAAAGTTTTCTTTGACAATAAAACACGCAATGCCCGCCTTTATTGAATAAAACACGCAATTGATACAAATGCAATCGCAACTACCAAAATTGTTCATTCAGTCTTCATTTCGTGAAGATCGTTTTTCGCTAGACAAAATCAAACAGACTGACTTGGGGTATTAGTTTGTCAAGATCCTACTCTTTTTCTTTTCTTTTATAAATGTGTTTTGGCGATTGTTAACGTCAAGATCTTCTCCAACGTCCCAATCACGTAAGACGCCCTGATCCTGCACACTAAACACAGTCAATCACCAAAAGCTTGACGGCTTCGATCGTCGGGGGATAGCTCAGGCGTGAGAGTTAGTATAGGCGATCGCAAGATTAACAATGGAGGATAAGATATCTAGTCTTGAGAGATAAAAATCTTAGTTGAATGTGTGTACCTTTTTCTTGAAGACTTCCTTGCTAGGTTATACTCTCTCGCCTTGGGTTTCTGCGTGCCACCCACTACCGTCTGACACAACCCCCCACTCCTTAGTGATCTTCGCCGACCGCATGCACGGCCGTCACCTTTCCATACCTTTATTTTTGTCACGGTACGGTTATAATCTCATCCACATTAATGATCTGCAGACTTTTGGTCAACAGCCTTCTTTTTTCATCATTACCGGTCAAAGTTGGAGATATTAAAATATCTAATGGGTCGATCCACTGATTTGACCCGATCTTATAAGGACCCAACAGAAATAATATAATGACTAGGCCCAATAACTTTAAGACTCAATAGTTAAAATCCAATGGACTAACCAAATAAGTAGGCCCAATCCATTCGGCCCAATAGGAGAAATATCATGACCCAACATTGCCCCCTAGTTTTTTATTAAATAGGAGGTTTAATAGAAAACTATAAATGATCTATGATATTATAGGATCTGATAGGACTGAAATGGGCACAGAATAAAACTTACCAAGGCCCAAACGGAAATGAATTAAAATCATAAGACAATTTAAAAATCGGAAATCCAATTGAAATGCCTAACCCGGTTAATATCTGAATCTTGAATTGGACGCTGCCCATTTGAATTCTTGATTATTACTGTCAATTAATGTGCCGCCCTCGTGTACCGTGTAACCGTCAGTATAAAAGGCAATTTTCCCCAAATTTGACAGTTTTACCTGCCAATTTGAAATTTCAGACTCTTGAGCTTTCTTCTTCTCTCTCGATCCTTCTTCCATTCTCTGCAAGATCCCAACAATGGCTTCCCAAAATTCTGAACAAGGCTCGCCTCTTCTAGTGACACCGATTAATGCTGTTCCACCAAATCCAAGCCCCAACAAAGAAGCCTCGAGCTCCAATCCCAAAGGTGTGAAAACCAGCAAGAACCCACCTCCAAACCCCCCCCCCCCCCAACTCCTTCTGAATTTTATAGGAGTACAGAACGTTTCTCACATGCCAACACTCCTTCTACTATTACTGAAATTGATCTGAAGAGGATTCGAAGTCGATATCACATTCCGGATACTCACATGATTAGAGCCCCTAGATCCGGTGAGAGAATGTACCAACGACCAGAAGGTTGGACAGCCGTTCCTGTGCTATCCTTGAGAAGGGGGTTCGATTCCCTCTTCATATCTTTTTGGTAACCCTTTTAGGGTTTATCGGTGTTGGGTTTGCCCAGTTGGTACCGAATTCCTACATTCACATCCTTGCTTTCATTGCATTCTGCCATGAAGTAGGTGTCGAACCAACCCTTGATTTCTTCTTCATCGTGTACAAAATAGGCCAATCTAGGGAGAAAGGGTTCAAGGCTTTGAGTAAGCAACCATCGAAGACAGGTGAAAAATTTGATAGGCGTTCTTTAATAAATACTCCTTCGAGTAACAGGGGATGACACGAAAAATGGTTTTTCATTAAGGGACCTGAGATTGCATCCTTGCCGAACTGGGTTACTCTCGAGAAAGTTTCTGCTGACTTCAGAGATATCTCAGAAGAAAGAAAAAATGAAATGGTAGAACTTTTCGAGAATTTCCCCTCGAAGGAATGAAATTATTTACTTCTTACCAAGCAAGCATGATTATACGACCATAAATGTAAGAATTAATCTGTCTTATGTGTACAAATATTTGAAAATTTATGTGATTTAAATTCTGATGCCGGATTGTTTATTTTTTGCAGTATCTTTGATCAGACCAAATTCTTCGGAGGTAAAGGATTTTGAAGATTTCCTGTCGAGAAAATCTTCGGAAGCTGCTGAGACTCCCTTGCTAGAAACAGTACCCGAAGGTAACCCTATCCCTGAAACACACACTGATGAACCTCAAATAAACGAACCAGAACCTGATGAATCTCACATACCAGAAGAGACTCTTTAACCTTGTCGGAAGAAAAGGGCCATTCTAAAGCCCCGATCAACCCCCATTCTAACCTCTTCTGAACACAACCCAGAAACTGAACCAATCACCAACTCAGCCCCCCCTCGAGGAGGTTTGCTCGATCTGCCTGCCCATGATCGAAAAAACCTTCTTCGAATGAAGAAATTAAGAACCAAAATCACCCCTTTGACCACCAACGAACTCAGGGTGCCTTCATCCTCAGCTGGTCCACCCCCTGTAATTCTAATTGAAATTCAAGCTTCTGACGATAAAGAGCAGATCGAAGCTGTCCCAGCACTATCTAGGAAAAGAAAACATCCTTCTGAGAGCCACCCAAGCACAACGTCTGCTCCATCACCAATTCGCAACCCCATTCCAGTCCGATCTCCCTCTCCCGAGAATATATATATGGACCCTTCACCAACTCGTGACCAACCTATGCCTTCTCCCTCAAGGCCCTCATCACAAGAGTTTCAGAATGATGCAATGGGAACACCGACCATGTGGCCTCGGTTCAACGCCAATTTCCCATTTCAGCTCTTTGATGCCTTCGTTTGGGAAACCGACGATCACCAATTCGGTAATCATTCGAACGGGGATCTGCTTGATGAAGGCATGAGCTATTTGGAGAAGGTAAGTGACAGTTTTCTTGGTTTATACATTTCTTTTCTTGCTTAAGTATCTGAAACTGATTGGATCCTGTTGAACATATGCAGGCAAATGCAGTCTTCGGGCGTTTACGTCCTAGACATGTAATTGCTGAGGCCGAAGAGGAGGCCGTGAAAAGGGAAAATAATATGTTGAAGGCGACGTTGGCTCGGGAGAGAAGTCAATACGAAAGTGTTCTTCATACTGACGAGGGCCTTCGGAGAGAGTTGGCTTAAGTCAAAGAGAGCCTGAAGGAGTTTGATGACGAACTAAAGGCAACAAAAGAGGAGCTGAAAGCGTCTGAGGCCAGCCAGCAATCTCTAACCGATATGAACGTCGGTCTGGTTGAAGAGAATTTGGTTCTGAAGACCAAAAATGAAGAACTCGCCTCGGCCAATCGAAGCTTGGCGATACAGCTTGGTGAAGTTCAGGCAAAGGCTCGGGACAATAAGGAGGCATATAGGGCCAAACGTCATAAACTTCATCATAAGATAAAAGCGCTTGAGGAGCGAGGTCCTCTTCGATCGAAAAAGTGCGTAAGCGAATATGTTTGAATATAAGACGCGTCGATGAGCTTAATGCAGAGATTTTGAAGGTTTATTCAGAAGGATATGAAGTCTGTCGGGATCGCGACAATGAGAAGTTGGTTGCAGCTCAATTAGACCCAGCCCTTCTTGATTCCAAAGATGAAGGTGGTGCCTGAAGCTGATATTGCTGCATTCTAGTTTTTAGGATTTTTGTGAAAAAGTCTGTCTTTCTATGTTTTTGGAATTGTTTAAAACTTTATTTAAGAGCTTTGACAAAATTTTTATTTTTATGTAGTAGGGTAAAACTGTTGATGAATGGATTGGTACTACTTATTAATGAAATTTTAACTTTCTGTATCATAATTTCTACTTACTTCGTTTCTTGTCAATAATTCAGCATCAATGATCTTTGAATGAACTTAACTTAGAGTATGAATCAGATAAGGCATATAACAGTTAAGTTAAGAAATGACATAAACTGAATTCAATGAACTAAACTGAAAGAGTCGAACTCAACACTTGAACAAAATAAAGTAATGCGTTTTCGAAGTGTGAGACAGGTTATGTATAAGGTGAATTCGGCTGATCCTCCTTGCACCATCAAGATCTTGTTTACCACTCGGGGTAGAACATGTATATAAGGACATTTGTTTACCACTCGGGGTAGAACAATTTTATAAGGACCATGGAATTTGCTTACCACTCGTGGTAAGACAAATTCATAAGGACACACCTAACAATAAGGCTACCATCGAATGGCCAGCGAGTCCCCCCTAACCTCCTTACTTCGGTGAATTTTTTTTACCACTCGCGGTAAAGCAAAATTAAAAGGACTAAGGAATTTGTTTACCACTCGCGGTAAATCAAACCCATGAGGACACTCCTGCCGAAAAGGCTGCCATCGAATGGCCAGCGAGTCCACCCCGTCCTCCTTACACCGATGAAGTTTGCCTACCCCGAAGGGCCTGACAAATTCAGAAGGACCACCTGCCAAAAAGGCTACCATCGAATGGTCGTGAGCCCCCGTCCTCCTTACTCCATTGTGAACTTAGGACAAATAGGAAGAAGATCAATTATGAAAAGGTGAATCTTTTATTGATGATGAAACACCATTTCTGGACTTAGATAAAATCGACTCGATCTCTACTGGAAATATTTCCGAAGCCTGCCAGCATGCCAAGTATTCTTGATCTCAGATTCGTCCAATGCCTTTAACCGATAAGTCCCGGGCTTTGGTACTTCAATTACTTCGTACGGTCCTTCCCAATTCGGCATCAATTTTCCCATGTTCTGAGGTGTAGAAGCTTCGACTTCTCTTAGGACGAAGTCCCCCACTTCAAATCTACGAAGCTTAACCCCTTTGTTGTAATGCTTGGCTACTCTCCGTTGATACGCTGCCAGTTTGATCAAAGCCACCTCTTTGATTTCTTCTAATAGATCCAAGTTGACCTTCAGTCCTTCTTCATTATAGATCTCCTTGAACTGACTAACCCGAAGACTTGGAGATCCAATCTCGACTGGGACTAAGGCATCAGTACCATAGGCCAATTTGAAAGGTGAATCCCCTGTTGTAGTCCTCGGCGTAGTCCGGTAGGCCCACAATACACTGAGTAGCTCCTCTGGCCATCTTCCTTTAGCTTCGTCCAGTCTGCGCTTGATCCCGTTCAGCAGCGTTCTGTTGGTCACCTCAACTTGCCCATTCGACTGTGGATGAGCCACCAAAGTCTTCTTGTGCTGAACTCCTAGCTCTTTCAAAAATCCTTCAAATTTTGATCCCACGAACTGGCGTCCGTTGTTCGATATCACCACTTTAGGAATTCCAAAACGAAACACTACGGATTCCTTCATGAACTTTAAGCACTCCTACTCCGTTATCAACTGAGGGGCTTCGCTTCTACCCATTTGGTCATATAATCGATAGCAACTATGACAAAACTGACCCGACCTTTAGCTTTCGACAACGGACCTAGTATATCTACCCCCCAGACAGCAAAGGGTATAGGAGATAATATCGAGTATAACTCTTCTGGTGGCTGATGTGGGATCAGACTGTTGAGCTGGCACTTCTCACACTTCTTCACATATTTTGTAGCTTCCTTGAAGATCGTAGGCCAGTAGTACCCCTGCCGAAGTACTTTGTAAGCTAACGACTTAGCAGCCATATGGTCACCACAAATACCCTCGTGAACCTCCCGAAGAGCATACTTAGCCTCAGACGGAACCAAACACTTCAGCAATGGTGACGAAAATTCCCTTCGATAAAGATCCCCATCAATAAGAACGAAGTTGGCACTCTTGTACTTGATCTTCTTTGCCAGCATTTGATCCAAAGGAAGGATGCCATCTGCCAGATATTCAATGTAGGGAATCATCCAACAGTTGGAACGTTCAATGCACATCACGGCTTCATGCTGAATACTCGACTACTGCAAAACCTCCAAATAAACCGACCCATTGAAAACATCCGCATCTGTAGTGGCCAGCTTCGACAATGCATCGACAATGGAATTGTCGTTACGTTCTATGCCCTGAAACTCATAAGAGACGAAGTACTGAAGCCAGTCTTTCAACTCTGCCAAATACTTGATCATCCTCGTCCCACGAGCTTCATAATCTCCAGACAATTGCTTGACGACCAACTGAGAGTCAATGTAAATGATCAGCTTCTGAACTTCTAGACTCTTCACCAGTCGAACTCCTCGCTAGCATCTTCGCTTCAGACTCGGCCTCGTTGTTTCGTTGCTTTAAACCCAAATCGATGGCTCGCTTTGACTTTGAATCCTCCGGACTTGTCAAAATAATCCTTGCCCCAATCGACATTCATGAGAAGACCCATCTCGCATACAAATATCCATGAATTTTGATCAGGTGAAGAACCTTGAATCGCTCAATCAGACGTCTCGACCGGGCATTTCAACATTTGCTTTGGAGAACGAGCATTCCACCATGAAATCGGCCAAGGCTTGACCTTTGATAGCAGTTCGGGGATGATATTCAATAAAGAATTAGGATAATTCCATTATCTATGCTGCTAATCTCCCCGAAACCTCTGGTTTGCTCATCACCCTCTTTAATGGTTGATCCGTGTAGACGACCAGGAGCCGACCTTGAAAATATTGCCGAAGCTTTCGACTACCAATTATCAAAGCAAAAGAAAATTTTTCAATATTCGGGTACCTGATTTCAGCATCTCTTAGGACATGGCTGACATAATAAACCGGATGCTGCTTTCCCCCTGCCTCTCGAACCAAAATAGCTCCCACCGCCAACGAACTAGCTGTCAGGTATAAATACAAAGTCTCAGATGGAGCGGGCTTCACCAATAAAGGAGCCAAAGACAGATATATCTTTATGCCTTGGAAGGCGTCTTCACACTCCGAAGTCCACTGGAACGTCTTTGCATTCTTTGGTCCCTTCAATGTATCAAAGAATGGCAAGCATCTCTCTGCTGACTTGGACATGAACCTCCTTAAAGCTGCAATCCTACCAGTCAGACGTTGAATGTCTTTAAATGACTGAGGAGTCTTCATGTCGAGAATAGCTTAGATCTTCTCCGAATTGGCCTCAATGCCCCTTTGACTGACCAGATAACCCAGGAACTTCCCTGCACCGAGCCCGAAGGTACACTTTGCAGGATTGAGCCTCAACTTGTGATGACGGACAGTCTGAAAGCATTCCTCCAGATCATCCAGGTGCTTTTGAACGTTCATGCTCTTCACAATCATATCATCCACGTACACCTCCATATTCCTCCCCAGCTGCTTCTGGAAGACAAAGTTCATCATTCTTTGATAGGTGGCTCTAGCATTAATCAGGCCAAAGGTCATCTTTTTATAGGCATACACCGAATGGTGTGTGATGAATGCTGTCTTCGGAATGTCCTCCTTGCACATATAAATTTGATGATAACCTAAAAAAGCATCCATAAAGCTTAGTAATGCATACCCCGAAGTTGCATCAATAAGTTGATCGATGTGGGGTAGAGGATAGAAGTCCTTCGGGCATGCTTTGTTCAGGTCAGTGTAGTCGATGCAAACTCGCCATTTTCTATTCTGCTTCTGTACCAGCACTACATTTTCCATCCATTCCGAATAATTGATCTCAAAGATGAAGTCGACAGCTATCAGCTTCGCGATCTCCTCATCAATGATCCTCTGACGCTCAGGTGCAAAGATCCGCCTTTTCTATAGAACTGGTTTCTTTGATGGATCCACATCTAGTCTGTGCTCGGTAATCTTTCAGCTGATTCCAGGCATGTCTTGTGGCTCCCATGCAAAAATGTCCGCATAACAGCGAAGAAGTTCCATAAGGTTTGTCTGAAGAGGTTCCGACAGACCCGAACCAATCTTCACTGTTTTGTCTTTCTTTCCGAGGACCAGCTCGATCTCCTCTGTCTCTCCTGCAGGAATAACCAATGGCTTCGAACTGCTCTCAATGAAGGGCTCAATCTCAATTGCCATGGTTTGTTTTTGCTTGCTAACCCCTACCCCCGAGGCGAACCAATCTTCTCAGTGAAGGGCTCGATCTCAATTTCCACTGCCTCGCATCCTTCCTCAACGTTGTGACAAACGTATGACATTTGGCAGCATCAGTGAAATCATAGTAATCCATCAGCCGGTCGAATGCCTGGCTATGGTCATAAGGGTCTCCAGACCCATCGTAACTCTCCATATGAGGCAACTTCTTGGTGGTGTCCACCTTCTCCTTAAGAGTATCTGAGGAAAAAGGAGACACCTTCTTTCCCGGAGTATCTTTCACCTGTTGAACCTCAGCCAATTGCTTCCGGAGCTCCTTCAATTCCTTCACCAAGAAATCCACACCTTCTGGCTGCGACGAGACTTCCTTCTCTGGCGACTCTTTCCTCTTCGGAATGGACCAACCCTCTCTAACAGAAACTACCGCCCTTGATGGGCTTCTAGACTTGCTTCGACATGTGGTCTTTCTATCACGATGAGAGTATTCATCATGCTGCTCTCTCCTTCTACTTTTTGGCACGATCTCCCTCGACCTACTCCTTTGCCTGCCACCATCTCGGCCTTGAGAACCGACGACCACAAGTGCTCCCGTCGATGCCTCAGGAGTTCTGCTCCTCGATCTCCTTCAGTCATGGGAACGATCTCGAGATACATGCACGGAATGCTCCAGCTCCTTCCCCTCTCGTCGTTGTACCTCCTTATGTCTGCTACGCCTCTCAGACTGGACATAAGTGGACGCCTCGTCTTTCAGATCAGCCATCTGAAGCATCTGCACAGCTATGTCTTCCCTCTGCTTCAGAAGGACCTCTAGAGCTTTGTCTGCCTCTTCTGCCATCTTCGCCAACTTGTCAATTTTGTCATCTCGACCACTTCGGTGGTGAGTTTTAGGCGGAGAATCCTCCACCTGCCTCCAATCCTGATCACAGCCTTTATCATTGGCAAACACTAACCTTCGTCTGGTCCCACCATGAGCTCTCAGATGAGATCCTTTGGAATTACGCTTGGAAGCAGTGCTCTCACTCTCATGAGCACTCTTCAAGGACCTGCACGATCCTTCGATGTAAATGTGTTGGGCAATGAGCTTCTGACCTTCTACCGTCTCTTTGCATATCTCGCTCTACTACTCACCATCTTCCGAAGTAGAATGAATGGAAACTTGTGATTGAAAACTCAATGACACTATAACACGCCCTCCTTCTAGCGCCAATGTTAATGCCAAGATCTTCTCCAACGTCCCAATCACATAAGATGCCCTGATCCTGCACACTAAACATAGTCAATCACCAAAAGCTTGACGGCTTCGACCGTCGGGGGATAGCTCAGGCGTGAGAGTCAGTACAGGCGATCGCAAGGTTAACAATGGAGGATAAGATATCTAGTCTTGAGAGATAAAAATCTTAGTTGAATGTGTGTACCTTTTTCTTGAAGACTTCCTTGCTAGGTTATACTCTCTTGCCCGGTTTACCGTGCCACCCACTATCGTCTGACACAACCCCCCACTCCTTAGTGATCTTTTGCATTGATCGCATGCAGTGTCACCTTTCCATGCAATCGCTTTTGCCGCCAAATTTAGGTTATAATCTCATCCACATTAATGATCTGCAAACTTTTGGTCAACAACCTTCTTTTTTCATCATTACCGGTCAAAGTTGGAGATATTAAAATATCTAATAGGTCGATCCACCGATCCGACCCGATCTTATAAGGACCCAACAGAAATAATATAATGACTAGGCCCAGTAACTTTAAGACTCAATAGTTAAGATCAAGTGGACTAACCAAATAAGTAGGCCCAATCCATTCGGCCCAATAGGAGAAATATCATGACCCAACAACGATAATTATGTGAAGTTTACAAGGTTGCGTTCAAAATTAATTACTCCATCTGTTTCTTAATATAAGTCGTTTTAGAAAATTATTTTTATTCTTTAATAAAAGTAGTTTGAGAATTTTAAGTAATCATTAATTGATTAGTTTCCAATATTACCCCAAGTAATAAATATAACTTTGGTTCTCTCACTATTTTTTGCTTAATAAATAACACTTTCTTTTTCTAATACAAGGGCAATATAGACAATTGATATTATATTTAATACTATACAATCATTTTTTTAATACTTGTGCACAACACTAAAACGACTTATATTAAGGAGAGTATTCAATTAAGACTTTTAAAGTTTGGTTGTATTTAATCAAGACATTTAAAGAGTTTATAAAAGTTTACTGGTATTCAATTACAACTTTTGTAATATCTTTAAAAGTTATGTGGTATTAAATTGAGACTTTTATAAAGTCTATAAAAGTATTTTGATATTCAAAAAGTCATAAATTTTTTAGATTTCTATCAAATGGTAGAGTTTGACCGACTTTAGAAGAAAAGTTATAATTATCAACCCATATCCAAAATCTGACCTCATCTCTAAAGTCTTCTAAATACTTCCAAATATTAAACACAAAGGTGGAAATTCAAATCGCTAGTAAAGAAATTGCCAAAGAGATTTTATGGAAAATTCAAAAGTCGCAAAACTCTCTAGTAAATTTTTAACTTTTAAAATGAATATAAATAATCTAATAATTATAGAAAATATAATTATAAAAATTATAAACCGCTTTATATTTTTTTACTAAATTTATTAAAAATTAGATAAATTACACAAACTTTTATTATAGGAATATCTCGTTATGACTTTGAAAAATCAAATAGTAAATTTTGACTTATATTATTATATTATATATATTTTATATTATATAGATATAATATATGATATATACGAATCTTGATAAATTCTAAAACTCGTCAAATTTTAAAAAAATAGTTAAAAGATGACAACGGTCGACTGTTAAAAAATTAGTTATGTAGCATTTTAATTAATTAATTTTTAACATCATAAATAAATTAAAAAGTCGCATAATTATTTTTTTAACGATTAATTTTGGTTCACTAGCAACTATTAATAATTTTAAGAAAAATAAAATCTCTCTGGCAATTTTGTCTGTGGCTTACCGACGACTAAAAATCTCTCTGGTCAATTTTCTATAATTTGGTGGTAATTTACTCACATGTATGAAGTTTTGCGACTTTTGATCATATAGATTTTCATTGTCATATTATTTTGTGAAAAACAGAGTTTGATACTCCTACTAAAAAAATGTACGCATATATAGTATATATAGTTCAACGAAAAGTGAGCTTAATTTTTGTGTTGCGTTTGTAGCTTCTAAAGTTTTATTCGTATTCGAGTATCCAAATTTATCATGGAATGAGTAGAATAATATGAATGCTTTCAACATATATAAAATCTCATGCCACAATTAATGAAATAATGAGATTTCCTCTAGTTCATGAAAAAAGAGGGAGAGGCTGTACACATGGGCTAATTAAAAATTAATATAAGCTACAAGATATATTAGAAGTATACAAAAGTCTATCAAAATCCTAGTAAAAAGTTTATTAAAGTCTGACACTTATTTCATAGAGTCTATATAAGTCATTTTAAAAAAATATTTAAAGTCTTTAAAAGTCATTAAAATTCACAAACTCTACAAAAGTCTGTCACTTGAAAAAAGTCTTTAAAAATCTTAATTAAGTACACCCCCCAAAAAACGGAAGGAGTATATTTTATAAGATTTGTATTGTATTAGATCAACAAGTAACTAATAAAATAGAAGAAACGTGCGTTGAAAGGTAAAATAATAATACTCCCTTTGCTCTAAAAGAAGATTTGACAAATTATTGATCTTCACAAATCATGGTTGAATGCTAAAAAAAATTCTAATTTCAAATTTAAGTGCATTAGCCTTCAGATTTTAAAATTCGTTCTTAGCAACATATCATCAAATCGGGGTAAGCATACAAAAACATGGTGCGATCTAATTCACTGAATCCATAGATAAACCCCTTCCCCTAAATAGCTAAAAGACATTTGGGACCTCCAAGTTGCCATCGAGTATCGGTAGTGATAAGGTTGGTTCGGTTGGTATAAGGTTGGTTCTTTATATCTTCGGTACTAATAAGGACAATTGTTTATCTATCTTAGAAGTGAACAAGAGGAGTGAGACGACGATATTGGGAGCCAAAAATTTTCATTCAGCATATGGATTTTGGATGTGATAGTTCGTATGGATTTTCGGTTGGTATAAATTTGTATACTCTCTTATTTTAAGTTCCTTATAAATAAGAGACTGGGGGGCAATGTTGGGGGTGTGATTATTTGGTTCTAGCCAAGGTGTAGCCCAATTTATTTAATGGACTAGATTTGGTATTGACCCATCATATATATTTATTTTGATAGTGGAAAAGTTCTTATTAAAGTAAGATTGTATTTCCTTATTTAGTGGTGTTAGAACCGTAGTTTCGTAGAGTCATAATCGAAAAAATAATCAGAAAACATGACTGATAGGTAGTTTTATATCTACTTATTTTAATATCAATTGACTTTAATTTGTGCTTAAATTCCTGCATTTTAGTAGCTTTTCTTGCACTTTTGGTTTCTTTTGCAGATTTCATGTTTGGGAACTTTCCTGGTGACTTTTGAAGTTAAAGTGCATGTGTGGATGTGATAAGGGTCAAGCAATGAAATTATAGCATATGGAATGTAGCAGCAGAGACAGAATGCAGAAATCAACATCTGGTGCATGACGTAGCTGCGCCGGGTCTGGACTTAGAAATGTTGTAAATACAATTGCTACTTCATTTAGCCTTGTGGGTGGCGCAATTGTCTTTTACGCCTTGAACATCAACAGTTGACTTTTTAAGTTGTTGGATGATCGGATGGGAAAAGAAAGACTTGGGAAATATTATATAAATAACATAATTACAAGTTGTAAAAGGAGACTAGTTTTGAGAACTCCATAAAATCCCTCTTGGGATAAAACTTATGTTAATTTCTCTTCTTTAATTTTTCTTAGATAATAAACCCTAGATTAAATAAGAATTGAAGATTGAAGTGATTGATTATCATTAGGGATTCAGATTTGAAGAATAGAAATGCAGATTTGTTTATCTCAAATTTGAATTCTCTTCTTATCTATTTGTATCTTTTAATGCTTAATCAATTGTGGATGATGGATTCTAGTTTATTTATGAATTAAAATCTGTTTTGAGTTTACTATGGATATTATTGTGTAATTACTTTAATATGTTTCCTTGTTGGTCTTTTTAGCAGTATTTGGATTGTCTATTATGGTTTGTCCTTAATTGCTTAATTGCCTAGCTAACAATTACTGTGATAATCCATATGAACTTGATAAACGGATTATGGGTTTAGATCTGATCATAATAGCATGTATTTATGTGTTCTACATGGAGTTAGAATTCATGATTTGTGCCTAGGATAGAGATATACCGAAGCATTGCATGTAGTCTAATAAGAACTTGCGCTTAAACCCTTTTTAATTGTAATTCACATAAAGATATAGTGGATTAGTTAACTAGGGTGTTCAATTCGATTCTATCTTCTGTGGATTTGATTTGATATGAGTATGGTACATTGAGAGATGACCATATTTTACTTTCGTGTTCTTGATTAACAATCCAGTACAAATAATTTGGCTTAACAGGAAGTGTGTTAACTTAAATGAAACATCAAATCTTCATTATCTTGTTTCATTCTAGGGGTAGTTAGTAATAGTTTATTTAATTATTTTAAATAAAATTATTAAATCATTTGTTTAAATAAGATTACATTGATCATAGATTAGTAATTGGTAATTTTTGTTAAATAATTCTTTGTGGGAATAATACTTAACTTATCATTATATTACTTGTTGATCACGTATACTTGCGTGTTGTGCATAAATAGATTTTACCCAACAAGTTTTTAGCTTGTGCACAGAATGATTTAATAATTTAATTTAAAATAATTATAGCACACAAGTTACTTGTAAAATCTAGTTTTTGGTTTGTTCTGACTTCAAGCTAGGGCGCAGCTGCGTCGATTTTAACTTGGAGGGGGCGCAGTTGTGCTGTGCTCTGTTCGGTTCTATCATGAGGTGCATCTGCTGATTTTTGACCTATGCATGGGCGCAACTGTGTTGCCTTGAGCCTGATTCTACTTAACTGTTTTCATTTTTTTGTTATGCACTGGTTAGCCAATCAAATTCATACCTGAGAATTAGCATGAACATCATATTAGCATAACTAAATCAAACATCTACTACTAATAATACTGTAAATAAGAATTGACAAAGAGAAAGAAAAATTTTGCTTGGATGGGTTGCTTCCCATTGAGCGCTTGATTTACAGTCTTTCAGCCTGACTTTGTCTGATCAACGCTATCTGATTCCTCTACAAAAGTTGAGAAATTCTCCATCCATCAAGAGCAATGTAGTGTTCGAGAGGTCACCATTAGTGATAGCCCTGGAATCACACCCACCCAGCTTGCCTTTTTTCAGATAGGATCCCATTTATGAACCTCCAGTAGATAGGTGTTTTCTCCATTATGTCTGTAATTTGAATGGGGCATTGAGACTGGGTAAACATAATGGTCTCTTTCTCTACCCTCTCATTTTTAGTCGCCCATGGCTCTAACATTGTAGTAGCACTCATGTTGTACATAGTCTTGCTAACAACATTACTATCAAGCGGACATGGTCTTGCAAATCTAACTGGCTCCTTGGTGTTTGACGGATAAGGTGCTTGGGGGACTAAAAACATCGGCTCATCATCGTTGGTACTCACAGTTAGTTCTTCACCGACTTTGTTTTCATTAACCCCACTTGTCTCCTCTATTTCATTTAGTGTTTCATCCAGCTGTAGATTTGGGTCAGGCATTTCGTCAATCTCAGAATCCATGTCATAACACCAATTGTTTTGAGGACAGTTGTTCAAGACCTTGAACATTAGATCTAATTGATTCTAAAGATTTTGAATTGACCTCTTTTGACTAATCCTCCTCTCCTCATTTGATGCTACGAACTTGGATAACAATTCCACCAACCATGAATTATCTATCTCAATTTTGGAATCCATGTATTGAGGACCATATATGGAAGTAGTGATGAGTTGTTCCATCTGGTTCTGAAAATTATGGCTCGATATTTCTTAACTAATCATTCTCTCCTCTTGGTTTGCTATGAGCTTTGACATGAATTGTAAGACCTCGACTTTTTATGAATAAAGATTTAATTTTCTCTAAATGTTATTTTGAATAATAAAGTGTGGATTTGATATAATGTTATAGTTATGGGTAATGTTTACAAATTTTGCAAAGTAAGCAAGTTGTCATAAAATATTTGTTTGGTCGGGAAATATTCGTTTTATCAGGGAATATACGTACGAAGACACAATCATTGGTGGACCCCACAACAGAATTACTGTCGGATATAAAAAGTAATAGAAATAACGTTTTTATAAAAATAACGACAAGACTTTTCCCGTTAACTGTTGAAATACCCGGTGATAAAAGTACAGTTGTGACGCCCCCAAAATAGGTATACACAACCCATTCTGAGTCGCCAAATACATGGTACAAAATTTAAAATACAACCTTCATTTATACAATACAACAAAACGTAGCTGAGAGTTTTAATACAAATATTGTTTCCTAGAAAATATCCAAACTCAAAATAAGTCCTCATTACAATTATTATCACACTATTTTATGGAATAGTGAGGACTAATATAGCAACTATCTTGGACCGTCACTCCATTCCCTGACTAGTCCCAGCTATATTCTCATTTCCTGAAGAGAACAATGAAAGAAAAGGGCGAGCTCAACTTGCCCAGTAAAGAATATTATGACTAAGATAATGTAGAATAAATTATCCTTAGTCTTCAACAGTATAAAAACTGATAGAATACAATAGACAACAAGTTTTAGATCAATAACTGCAACGGAAATAACAATCCATTAGAAGAGTCAAGTAGAGCATGATATCTACTATCTTCTATGATTTAAAATTTCATCAATATTTTATCGTTGTAACACAACTCAATAAATAATCCACATCATCAAATTATCCATGCACTACGGGCCAAGGATATTCGTTAATATCATATCCATGAATTATCCATGCACTACGGGCTAAGGATATTCATTATTATCACATCCACGAATTATACATGCACTACGGGCCAAGGATATTCGTTAGTATCACCAGTGGTCATGATCATGCCAAACAACAATTCATATTTGCACCCTTGGTCGAAGAGAACCCATGGTCATGATCATACCAACAACTGTCTATCAATGCACTATGGGCCAATGAAGACTTTTACCATATAATTTGTAACATTACAGGTCATGATTATACTAATACATAATTTTTGGTCATAATCATACCAATCAACAGTCAGTCTATGCATTACGGGCTAAAGATGACTTTCATCACAATATAAACATGAGGATGATGACAATAACATAAGAATTCAATCAAACGAGATCAAGGATAAATATTAAAGATTTATAATTCAATTTATCCAGAGTTTAAGAATGTCCAAATTGTCAACATGATAACTGCTTTGTGGAGTAAAATTCAAGAATAATATTCATGTATCAAAAATAATTTGGACAGAAAAGAAATCAATTTTTGTCATGAATAGTACCCCGGGTGAATAGTTGTGACACCCCCAAATCCGGATACTTCAATTCCCACGGGATTTGGTGTTCATTGTCCAAACATCATGTATCTATCTACCCATAATAAATAAAAAACTATAAATAGATAGAAATAAATCCTCTCCTTATGGATTTACAACATCTGAATGTAAATACATCAATCCCAGGTCATACTAACCTTAAATCTCAAATGCGGAAACATATACAAATATTAAGTCTTACACAACTTAAACATAAGTCTGAAACATAACATAACAAATAAACAAAAAGTCTTCATCACTTGTTAACCTTGTCCTTGCCTTTGCTAGTAGAAGGCTCGTCAGACCTTTCTTTCTTAACTGCAATGTTATTATTATGCATGAGTGAGCATGATTGCCCACAAGTATAATAATATAACAATAAAATAATAACATGCGAATGAATAAAAGACTTATGAAATAAGAAAACTCGGCTTTTGAATCAAGAATGAATAACAAGAATCAAAAGAACTTCTGAGGGTCATAAGACCTTGAACTACGTCCTAGGTTGTCAGGTGTTTATACTTGAAACCTTTAACAGTCATAAAACTATGGACTCTTCTTCTCGTACTTAGGGGGATCAACCCTTAGTACCATACTGTGCACAATATCTTAACGCTAAAGCATAATTAATCCCTTATAACAGGGTTGTTCATCTCAGTTTGACATTAGAGCCCGCACCAAAGAAAGTTTGGTTTGGATAAGCTCAACAATGGTTCTAAAATTTAGAACGTTCATCAACTATGGACTAGTCGAATCAATAAGGGTTCGCTAGTCTTACAAGGTTAAACAATAATTAATATTCAATTTGAATAATAAAATTCAAGATGTATACAATCGAATAAGTATTGTATAACAGGAATTATGCTTTTAAAGAATGATAGCATATAATATGAAATCTTGACTTAAACAATTATAAATAAGATAGAATAAGGAACTTGTTTTATGTAAAGAAACAAGGTTTAGGAACTTGCCTCGTGCGTAGGCTAAACGATTACTACTCCTGTTCACCACAAGTCCTACACACATACCATATGTATTCCCGACATTCATTAGTTATATTTTTACTTAATTATTTAATATAAATTCCACTTTATTTAACAAATCATTACCCTTCTAATTTAATTACTCAATTAAATTAGAATATTTTCATTCCCTTACTATTATTACACTTGAATAAATTATTTCATAATAATTTTCATCGAATATTTATTTTATTGCGTAAATATTTTAACTAAAATATTTATTTTATTTGATAAATATTTTCATAATAATTTCCATCGAATATGTATTTTATTCCATAAATATTTCAACTAAAATATTTATTTTATTTTATAAATATTTTAATAATAATTTCCATCGAATATTTATTTTATTTCATAAATATTTCAACTAAAATATTTATTTTATTTGATAAATATTTTAATAATAATTTCCATCGAATATTTATTTTATTCCATAAATATCTTAATTAAAATATTTATTTTATTTTATTTTATAAATATTTTAATAATAATTTACATCAAATATTTATTTTATTCCACAAATATTTCAACTAAAATATTCATTTTATTTGATAAATATTTTAATTAATTAATTATTTTATTTACTTATTTTTATTATTATTTTTTTGCCCATTGTGGGTAGGGTAATTTAGCTTTTTGGTAACGTAGCACAAAGTGTGGGTTACCTAGACTCAGTTTCTGTAGTTTCTGCAGTTCATGAAGAACACATAACAAGGTCAATTTAGGCCAAAAATCTCACACAAGTTCAACCATATGTTCTCGTGAAAAACACAGAACAGGGCCAAAAACTTCCAATTTCTTTGTTCATACATTAATTTTAGCATACCTAGATACTATAATTCATATATGATCATTACCCAACCTTTCTAGCATGATTTTAACAACTTAATTCATATAATTACTTGAATCAAAACACATAATTTCACAGTTCTTATGAAAAACTCCATTTTTCACATTATTAACGTAAATCACTCATCGTGAATCATTTTTCACCAAATCAAATTCAGTTTAAGTTTCATTCTTTTCGTTTTTACATGTATAAACAAAATCATTCATCAATTTACCGATTAATATGCAATTTAAACATAGATTTTTGTACTTATAAGCCATATTCATATATTTTTCTCTGTAAACTATAAAACTCCAATTTGAACATGATTTCATGGATTAATTACTCTAAAACACATACAGATCATATATAATTGAATTATACAGGTTAATAAACATATACAACATCATAGATTTAACAATTAGCCATGAAAATTCAATTACAAAAAGTTAAAAGCAAATTTTCATGAAAAAACTTTAATAACGTAAATTAAAACTGAGATTAAGGGTGTACCCTTGATTACTCTATTATAATAAGGCAAGATGATGGAATGCTCTTCTTAACTCTCAATTTTTCCTTCCCAATTCACAAATCCTCTCAAAGTTTCTCTCTAATTTCTCTATTTTTCTCTCTGAACTTTCCTAGACTTGTAAAAAAAATGAATTGAATGCTGAATTGATGCGTATAAACTGACGATGTTGTGGTCAGTTAATCCCTTTGTGGGTTAACTGGCCAACTCCCCTTAGGGCTATGTTTGGCTAGCTTATTAATCCATTTTCTAATTTATTTTAATTAACTTATTTATTATATAGTTTAATAATGTCACACCCATTTAAGTAATTAATCAAATATATTATTTAATTCAATTAAATAAAAAAATAGAATAGTTCCACATTAAATTACGTAGTCACATAATTAAATTCTCATTTATTAATTATGTCATGTCATTAAATCTCTAATTAATTATTAAATTAATTAGAATAATATTATGCTTATTAAATAATTCATTTAATCAAATAAGCTCAATTAAATACATACTTTTGAATAATAAATTCTCCTTATTAATTTAATCAATGTAACACATATAATTAAATTAATCTTTCATAAATTCATCAATTAATTATTTAACCCAATAATTAAATCATCAAAAAATATTTATTTAATTTAATAAATATTTAAATTAAATTACAAAAATCTTGTTTGTCACATCTTTCCCCCTTAAAGGATTTCGTCCTAGAATCACGACTCAATCAATTCGCCTCGTTACATTCTCCCTTACAAAGATTCTCGTCCCCGTAATAAACATACATAAATTAAGCAAATAAATGAGGATAATTCTTCATCATATTCTCTTCGAATTCCCACGTAGCTTCTTCAGTGTTGTGGTTCCTCCAAATTATCTTAACAGAAGGTATTACTTTATTTTTAAGTACTTGCTCTTTCCTGTCAACTATCTAAACATGAACTTCTTCATAAGAAAATTCTTTCTCAAATTATAAGGGTTCATATTCGATAACGTGCTTATAATCGGTCTTATACGGTCGTAAGACAGAAACATGAAAAACATTATGGATATGTTCCAAGGCCGGAGGTAAGGCTACCTCATAGGAAACTTCACTAATTCTCCTCAATACTTTAAAGGGTCTAATGAACCTTGGGCTCAATTTCCTCTTCTCACCAAATCTGATCTTTCCCTTCCAGGGAGAGACTTTCAAGAATACCAAGCTACCCGATTCAAACTCAACATTCTTATGGTGTGGATCGGCGTATTTCTTTTGCCTATCCTGAGCTGCTATCAGTCTTTTTCGAATTACTTTGACTATCTCTACCGTTTGTTATACCAGTTCCGGTCCTAGTAATTGTCTCTCTCCAACTTCATCCCAGTAAAGTGGAGTTCTGCACTTCTTACCGTAAAACGCTTCATAAGGCGGCATGCCAATACTAGAATGGTAACTGTTGTTGTAACCGAATTTAACGAGCGATAAGTGATCATCCCAATTTCCTTTAAAATCCATGATGCACGATCTCAACATATCTTCCAATATCTGAATCGTTCTTTTGTTTTGCCCGTCTGTCTGAGGGTGATATGCCGTACTCATTCTCAATTGTGTCCCATGCACTCTTGTAGTCGCTTCCAGAAGTTCAATGCAAAGCGCGGATCCCTATCTGAGACAATTGACACCGGAACTCCATGCCTCGAGACAATCTCTGTCACATATAACCTTACCAACTGGTCTAAGTTGAATTTTATTCTGATCGAAAGGAAGTGTGCAGATTTTTTCAGTCGGTCAATGATAACCCATACTGCGTCATAGCCTTTCTAAGTTATCGGAAGGCCAACCACGAAATCCATCATAATATGTTCCCATTTTCATTATGAGATCTCTAAAGGTTGTAGCAACCCACTCGGCCTTTGATGTTCTACTTTCACTTTCAGACATGTCAGACACTTGGCAACACACTCTGCAACATCTCGTTTCTAATTTGGCCACCAGAAATGTTTTCGAAGATCTTGGTACTACCAGGGTGAATCAAATACAGTGAGCTATGAGCCTCGTTCAAAATGTCTTCCTTAATCTTTGGCACTGGTGGTACCCAAACTCTGCTCTCAAATCTCAGTATTCCCTCGCTGTCTATTTTGAATCTCGGTTCGGTTCCTTTGGATATCTTCTTTTTCACCTTTTTACATTCTTCGTCTTGAAGTTAAGCCTCTTTAACTTTATCCAACAAGGTTGTACCAGCTTGCATCTGGAACAGCTTCTCGTCAATCTCTATAGGATACTTCACTTCCAATTCCAGTTTCTCCATCGCTGAAATTAGCTCCTCATGAGTGGTCAACATCATCAATTTCTCCCTACCCTTTTTACTTAAGGCGTCGACAACCACATTTGCTTTACCCGCATGGTAAATCATAGTCCTTAATTAACTCTAGCCACCTTCTCTGGCGCATATTCAAGTCCTTCTGTGTAAAAATATATTTTAGACTTTTGTGGTCTGTATATATTTCACACTTCTCCCTATAAAGATAGTGTCTCCAGATCTTTAAAACAAATACCATCGCAACTAATTCCAAGTTATGGGTCGGATACCCCTTCTCATAGTCCTTTAATTGTCGTGACGCATATGTAATGACCCAGCGGTTTTGCATAAGCACACAACCCAGTCCTTAATGTGACGCATCACTATAAACCACAAAATTTCTTGTGTCATCCGGAAGAGATAACACAGGTGCTGTACTCAACCTCTTCTTAAGTTCTTGAAAGCTTTCCTCACACTTCTCCGTCCAAACGAATTTCACAACTTTCCTAGTCAGATTCGTCAGCGGGGTTGCGATCTTGGAAAAGTCCTGAATGAATCTTCTATAATATCCTGCCAATCTAAGAAAACTTCTTACTTCTGATGGTGTTTTCGGCTGATCCCAGTTCATCACACAACTTCAACTTTGAATGGATCTACCAAAATTCCTTCCTTATCAATCACATGTCCGAGAAATTGTACCCGCTCAATCCAAAATTCACATTTTGAAATCTTGGCATAAAACTTCTCCCTTCTCAATGCCTCTAACGCTGCCTTCAAATGCTCTACATGTTCTTCCTTGGTTTTTGAGTATACCAAAATGTCATCGATAAATACCACCACGAATTTATCCACAAACGATTTAAATACCCTGTTCATCAGGTTCATAAACACCGCAGGAGCATTTGTTAGACCGAATGACATCACCAGAAATTTGTAGTGACCATATTGAGTCCTAAACGCTGTCTTTGAAACATCCTCTGGTCTCACCTTCAACTGATGATAACCATTCCTCAAGTCTATCTTTGAAAAGTATCTCGCTCATTTCAATTGATCAAACAGGTCGTTAATCCTCGGTAATGGATATCTATTCTTAATCATGACCTTATTTAGTTCTCTATAGTCAATGCAGAGCCGCATCATCCCGTCCTTCTTCTTTACAAATAATACCGGTGCTCTCCACGGAGATACGCTCGGTTGAATGTATTTATTGTCCAGTAACTCTTGCAGTTGTACCATTAATTCTTTCATCTCAACCGGGGCCATTCGGTACGGTGCCCTCGATATTGGAGATGTTCCTGGCACCAAATCGATCATAAACTCAACCTTTCCGTCTGGCAGAAGTCCCGGTAGATCATTCGGAAATACGTCTGCGAAGTCCCTCACTACTGGTATCTCTTCTATCTTCGAGTTCTCTTTACGACTATCGACTATGTAGGCTAAATATCCTACACAGCTTTGTCTTAACAACTTCCTGGCCTGCATCATCGTAAGACAACTCGCTTATCTAGGCGACTTGCTGCCATAAAACACAACCTTTGACGGAGTCATAAGATTAATATGCTTCTTTTGGCAATCAATTACAATCCCGCAATTGAATAGCCAATCCATTCCCAAGATAACATCAAATTCCCCAAGTCTGATAGGGATAAGATCTACATTCATAATATTACTGTTGGGTAAAATCTAGTTACGCACAACACGCAAGTATACATGGTCAACAAGTAATAAAGTGAAAGTAGAGTATTGTTCTCACGGGGAATTATTAATACAAATCACCAAATACTAACTCTTAACCAATATAATTTTATTAAAACAATCAATTTAATGTTATAAATTAAATTATTTAATTAAACTAATTCTAATTACCATTAATTAAAAATCAGATTATGGAGGTTTAAGATCACAACTTCACTTATTGCTTCACTTAAATGAACAAACTTCTTATTGATTAAGCTCACTATTCTAAATTGTTAATTAAGAACACATAAGTAAATATGACCATCTCTCAATGCATCATACTCAAATCAACTTAAATCTACAGATGATAGAATTAAGAAGAACACCCTAATTAACTAATTCACTATATCTCTATGTAAATTACAATTAAAGAGGATTTTAAGCACAAGTTCTTTTTCAGATTACATGCGATGTATATGTATATCTCTATCCTAGACACAAATTATGTTTTCCAACGCTATGCAGAAAACACAATCACATACTATTATGATTAGATCTAAATCTATAATTCATCTCTCGAGTTCATATAGATTATCACGGTAATTGATAGCTAAGCAATTAAGCAATAAACACAAACTATAATAGAAAATCCAAGAATAATCAAATTAATTAATAGAGAAGCATACTAAAAATAAAGTATGCAATACGATCCATTGTAATCTTAAACAAAAGATTTAGTTCATGATCAATGAATTAAAACTAAGAATCCACAATTGAATAAACATTAAAAGATAAAAATAAGAGTAGGGTGAAGAATAAATCTATTGTCAGCAAATATCCATCTTTCTCAAGCTCCTGCTTTTGATCTTCAATGGTCTCCAAGTTGCTTCAATCTCCAAAACTAATAAGAACTAGGGTTTTGTCCTAATCTACTCTAATCTAATCTAATGGAATTCTCTTCTTCAATCCTTGCAATTCTCCTCCTTTTATATACCTCTTTCTATGTCTTTTAGTCTTCTTGGAAGTCCTTGAACAATCAGCTCGAACCAGTCCTTCTTGAACTCAAAGTCTAAAAACTCCTTTTTCTTCCCGACACACCTCACTTCGTGGCGGTTTTTAAATCGATAAAGCCTTGGCGAAGGTGGTCTGTCAGTTAGTCTTTTACCCTATTTCACGTGGTTTCCTTTAATAAATATGCATTCAGCTCAAGGTATATCTCTACAGTTCTAATTTTACCTTTTGCATGCCATTTCTCGCCATAACGCCACCATTCTACCACCATACCTCGTATTGCATTCCTAAACATAAAATAAACACAAAATAAGTAAAAAAGAACTTAAATAGACAAGAACAACACAGTTTAAGTACAAATTAGAAGTCGATTCATAGGTATAAAACCAACTCATCAAACTCTCCCAAGCTTAAACCATGCTAGTCCTCGAGCACAAAACAAAACATAATACAATGCAATGGAATGCAACTAATCTACATGCCAATCGAGTAGTAATGAAATAAACATGTCTAGTCAACCAGCCTCAGATAAATCAAGTAAACACGATAATACATCATATCAAAACAAATCAGTAATTTCCCAATCAATCATCAAATCCTAAACTGTTATCGCTGATATGGTGTGTGTGTGTGTGTGCTCAACAATAATGCTAACTGATATAAAATCAAATTTAAAACATAATAGGTCTCTTCAAAGGCATCATACAATGTAAACTCAAGAAATCCACAAATGAACTAGATCCGACTAAAATCAAAGAATTACCAATATCGAGGGTTAACATGAGATACTTATGCTTTATTTTTCAATTACGGGGGCTTTTTGCTCTTATTCCCGTTTATTCACTTTTTTTTCATGGTTGTGTAATGTATAATACCCTTAGGCTTTTCAATGCTACCTTAACGAGCTTTCGACCAACGACTCCCAAACCATTAAGGCCTTAAGACGCTAGGTGTAACGACACTCCCTCGGGCTTACTTACTCAAATAACAAAGGCCACGAAACTAGACTAGCCACGGTATTTATTCATATATATATATATATATATATATATTATATATATTTTTTATATAGCTTATATAGCCCAAAATTTTCCCCCAAAGTTAGGTTCTTGTCTAACTTTAGCCATCACTGCATATTCATGTCATTCTTTCATTCAAACTAGCATTATCCTTTAGAGTTCCATTATGTATTAATTTAGACTCAATCAATCAACAAAGTATTTTTACTGTGCTACCCTTATTATATCATCAAAGCTCTAATAGTCAGTACTATACTTGTCTACTCAATTCCAATCTCATCATTGGCCAAAATAGACTGTAACTATTGTTGCCTCTTTTTTAGTTCTAACAAAAGAGCTCAAACTCATGCAAGCATACATGTGTCAACAAGTAATACAGAGTAAGTAGAGTATCGTCCCACAGAGAAAGTTTTTTAATTTAAACCATTATGCATCAACTAAATCACTATTTTTATATGCTTAAACTAAATATTATAATTGTGAATTACTCTAAATGCAAATAATAACTAAAATAAGAATAATAACAAAATATATCAAATCTGGAAATAATGGGATCCTAACTTCATTTAATACTTCATCTAATTACCACCATCATGCAAGAAAGTTCACATATCACAGGAAAGTAGCCAAGAGCACTAATATAGACATAGCCATTTTTCAATGTACTATGACCTACTTACATATCATCCACATTTGATAGACACCATGTAATCATCAATATAACCAAAATCACTATATGTCTATGTGAAATTGCAACCGTATTGAATTTAAGCACAAGCCCTTATTTTAACTCATACGGTGAAACAATATATGTCTATCTGATTCACGAAATACAAAGCTACCCAAAACAGCCCCATATACGCATGCTAGCATGATTACAATCCATACTCGCATGTTATCTTTCAATTCCATACAAGTACTGAAAATGAATGGTGATCAGTCACTCATGCATGCAAAACAACCATGATAGAAATTCCCTATAATATGTAAAATAGTCCAGCAATCAAGTATGCAATTAAACTACATATTAAAATCCGTTAGAATCCCATAATGGAGTTTAGTTCATGACTGAACGAAAAGCCATCATGGGATCAAAGCTAAACATTGCTAATAAGCAAATAATTGAAAGAAAAAGGATAGAAACGATCAAACCCAATTGCTAATTATAATCCAGTAGTAACGTTCAAATCCTCATATAAATCCAGCAAAATACTAATAGTTATCCATAATGATAGAAAATCCCAAGAAGAAGTAGAAAATATGGAGTTTAGGCTTCGTTCTACATTGAAATCTGTCTTAGAGTGTAAACCCTAGTTACCAATATGAAAAATACGTAAAAACTGATCAATCCTCCCTCTGACACCAGTCAGAATCGTTTTTAATTAATTTTAACCCTTAAAATTAAAAATTAAAATAAACAGCTCATCAAGATTTACTATCATCGCACGGGCACATGCCTTTTAATAATTCTCATGGCAAGGCCAAGATATGTCAATTCACGCTCGCTGCTGGTGTACATGACATGGCGTAGCGCGTGTCAGCCGTGCATTACAGACTTTTGCAACTTTGAGTTCGGGTTCTCACACAAAACTCGATCCGTTTCACGCTTTCATTCCTTTGTCCATCCATGCTTAGTCTCCTTGCTCCACTTGATCCTCATGTTGTGCCTTCATTGCTTACATGCCCTTCACCATCGCCTAGTTATGCCATATCCTACACTTTTACACCAAAGGAGTTTTAAGTTAATGCAATGCAAAATAACATGAAATGCAACTAAAAACACACTAAAATATACTTGAGATGGGCATACTTTGCGTGAATTAATATCCAATAAGTAGGTGTAAATCCACTTATCAAATACCCCCAAACTTGAACATTTGCTTGCCCTCAAGCAATGCGTGCTAAATAACAATGAATATACAAACTTGTCTCACATTATTCCAACTCTAACAGAATTTTAGTCCAAAATGCCTCAGCGACTTATCCAGTCCCAAAATATAAATTCAAACCAAACTATAGGCATAACATCATACACTTGGATTCATAAATGCTATAAAGATGCTGTGTGTGTGTGTGTGTTGTGTTCACCAAAACTTGATCTAAGCAAAGACTACACATTCTAAACTGCTCAAAACAGAAAATTATAGTCTAAATCAAGACTCATGTATACTTATGCAACGAAGACAGTTCCAACATATCAAAACAAACTGAAGTTCTACAATGGGTTTAACTGCTTTATTGCTACTCACGAGGGCCATTTTTGCACTTTCCCGCGGTGTTTATTGCTATATTTTTTTTTCTTTTTTTTTTTCACATGACTGTGCAATGCCTTATTCCCTTAGGCAACACTGCTACCCCTTAGCGAGCTTTCAACCAACGACTCCCAGACCATGAAAGACCTTAGGGCGCTAGGTGTAGAGACAATTCCCTCAGGCGTACTTACTCAAGTAGCCAGGGCCCCGAAATAAGACTAGCCACGTTATTGCTATTTGATTTTTTTTTATACATAGCATACCTATGTTTTCCCACAGTTTGAATATCAATGCTTTATACAGTCTAAGTTTACTTTCCACATATTTCTCTTTTTAAAACTACATTTTCTATCGAGCAACGCAACATATCATTCTTATGCTTCCAAGCAATTGTGAACACATCCGTGCAAACCAAAAGCATTTAAATAGCAACATAAATTTCATCGTGTAAAACATTATAGCTAGGTTCATGTTATCCAACATACTCAAAAATCTTTCCAAATTCACTATTATAATCGGCTAGACAAAAATTTCCACACAGCTAGAACTGTGAGACATGCAAACTAAAAAAATTCTAACACATAAACAAATAAACTACACATTAACATGCAAAATTTAAACTAATCATGCAAATACTACATGCAACTATACTACTAACCCAATACCCCCAAACTTATAATATTCAATGTCCCAGTGAATGAAGGTAAAGGGTAAAGAAAACTCCCCTAATGATCAGTGGCACCACCTTCCTCGGGTGGTGAATCTGGTGGTGGATATGGCATCTTCGCCGTCCGAATCGAGGCCACTCGAGCATCGTTCCCTTGTCACAGAAAAATCCTCGGCCAAGGCCCTCGTGAGTCCCGTAGCAAACGCTCCAAAATTATCGTACATGGCAATGACTTTTTGCTCCAACCTTCGGAGCTGGCGATCACCATGGGTAGCAGGTGCTTGCGTGGACGGGCCTGCCTCATCTGTCTGGGAGGGCTACTGTGATGGCTCTGGAAATGTGGGCTGGAGGATAAATCCTCTTCCTCGTGGGTGCGATACGCCTCCTGCCCAATCCTCAAATTTTGCAATGGTGGCATGAGTTATGTCCTGACTTGGGTATTGCATTTGTTCGTTGCCCCAGTTGCATCCCTGATGAGCACATAACATAGCTACCACTGAAGCGTGTGGAATGCTCCCAGTGGTGCTTCCCCGCAGATATCGCAACATATTCTGATGGATGAGATGGCCAACGTTAATGTATTTTTTGGTGAATATGCCCCACAGAATAATTGCCCTCTCCCCTGTGATCTCGTGCTGATGAGACGAAGGCACTAACTTGGCACAGATGAACAGATTCCATGCCTTTGCATATCGGTTCAAGGCTACGGCTGGGAATATGCGAGGCTGATTTATGCCGGCTTTATATGTCCATTTCGTGCCAGGCACGCACAACTCAGCAATAACCAATTCCAAGTCTGTTTCCATATGTGCATCGATAACCCAATTGGCAGCCCCTATTGGCGGTGTATCAGTGAGTCTGAAAATGGTTCTGATGGCGGGAGGTCTGTAGTCTATCTCAAAATTGCGAACCATAGAGATACCACTCATGGTGATTTTGGCATTGGCATAAAACTCTCGGACTATGCTCATCAGAATGGGCGTGGGAGTGGCAGTCAGTCCACCCCAGCCTCTTTCACGGATCATGTCACATAATTGCCCGTCTTGTCTTTCCGACTTGAATCCCCTTTCTTTCATGAATGTCTTAGCTACAATACGGTAGTACTCCTATTGGGCTTCCAAACACAGAAATTTGTTGTGGTCGACAATGTCTACCCCTTGACTGCCAGAGGAAGATGATGAAATAGAACGAGCGCGCTTAGGACCCATTGGCAGTGGATAGAGAAGATGAAACTTTGCTTGAGATGGAGTGATAGCAGAAGCTTGGAGTTTTCCCACACTGATTTCACACAACCCTCTCGTGAAACCCTAGTTTATACTGCACTGATGATCGTGGGTGGAGTGGTGAACGTGGAGAGAATCGTGGTGACACCGAAATGTGAGGCTTCAATTTGTAACGGATGAGAGATGAAGAGACATGATATGGAGAGAACACTATGATTGCGCTTCTGTTATAATTGCAAATGAGAGTCCAACTAGTCTCCACACGTTTTTTTAAAACTTTTAAAACTGTCTCAGTCCGGTGTCGCGCGCGGCCGCGCGGTCTTTCAATGGTTTTCAGGCGCTGGTGGGCGAGTGGTATTCTTAGTCTGGCATGTGTATCGCGCGGGCGTGCGGTCTTGTGTTGTATTCATTACGCGGCCGTGAGACCCTACTTCCTATACTGCTGAGTTTACTTCCAAACTGCTTACTAGTGATGACTTCAATTGTATATACCTACACAGGCATTAATGCACACTGTTAAGGCATGAATTAATGACCAAGTAAACTCTAACCTATTTCAAATATTCTCAATGCAATTCCTGCTACACACTCAATTATGTAAAACCGATAACTATCAAGAATGAAATAAAGATGAACTAACTAAAGCAATCTAGACTGCATAAATAAATAAAAAACCAATAGAGATAAAAGTAATGGGTTACCTCCAATCAAGAGCTAAGTTATAGTCAATTAGCTTGACTGTCTCTGAATCTCACGTCAAAGAAAGAATTGAGGTGCCTTCCTGTCTGTCCACCTCACCCCTGAAATTACTGTCTCTTACTTTTGTCAATGGCTTGACCTCCAAATCTGAATTTTCACCAGTTGCACACCTTAACAGTTCATAGTTCACCAAATTCTGTACCTCATCATTTAAGACCCGATCCACCGAATCAACCTGAAAACATTCTTCTTCATCTGTTGGGAACTTCATTGCCTTAAAGATGTTAAAGGTAACCTCCTGATCATGTACACGCATCGTGAGTTCCCCTTTTTGTACATCTATCGAAGTCCTGCCTGTGGCTAAGAATGGTCTCCCTAGTATGATTGGTATGCTTTTGTCTTCCTCGTAATCTAAAATGATGAAGTCAGCCAGAAAGATAGATTTATCCACCTTCACCAAGACATCTTCAACAATTCCCCGTGGATATGTGATGGATCTGTCATCTAACTGCAACGAAATGTTTGTCGGCCTTGGAGCCAGAAATCCCAATTGATTGAATACTGACAAGGGCATCAAATTTATACTTGCCCCGAGATCACATAAACACTTACTGAAACTCATCTTCCCGATTGTGCACGGAATTGTGAAACTGCCTGGATTCTTCAAACTTTGAGGTAATTTCACCAAGAACATTGACTTTATTCCTCTATCACAAGGCTACCGTCTCAAACTCGTCTAATCTCCTCTTCCTTGACAATATACCCTTCATAAACTTTTTATAGCTTGGCATTTGTTCCAATGCCTCGGCGAAAGGTATGTTGATTTGCAGCTTTTTAAATACCTCCAGAAACTTACTGAATTGCTTATCTTCCCTCTGCTTATTTAATCTCTGCGGATACGGAACCCGAGGGTGAACTGGTGGTACTGCACTCTTAAGCTTCTCCTCTGAACTAGCTTTATCTTTCTCTTCATGTTGTGACTCAGATTTTTCTAGATTTTCTATCTCAAAGAATTAATTTCGCTTCGCCTCGTCGCTGCTGGCCTCCCTCAAGATAAACAAAGCGCTGGGCGCCACTATCAAGACTGTAATATTTTTCCCAGATCTCAATGTGATCGCTTGACACTGCTCCTTCCCGTCTCTTTGTGGATTTATCTCTGTATTACTTGGTAATGAACCTTGGGGCCTGTTGTTAAGCATGCTCGCCATTTGCCCCATATGAGTCTCCAAATTCTTAATAGCCACTGCTTGGCTTTTGATCACAACTTCCGTGTTTTCCATGTACTTCAACATCATCTCCTCCATTTCTGATTTCTTTTCTTGCTGAGGTGCAGCTGGAGTGTGATGTTGTTGTTGTTGAGAAAATCCCAGCGGAAATGGTGGTTTTGGTGTAAAATGTGGCTGAGATGGCTGTGATTGAAATTGTTGACTCGGCTAAAATTGATTTTGCTGATTCCCTTGGTTATTAGACCAACTGAAGTTTGGATGATTGCGGTTGTTGGGGTGGTATGTGTTTTAAAACTGTCCTTGGTCTTTCCTGTAATTTCCCACATACTGTACCGGCTCCGAGCTGATAACACATTGATGCGTGGAGTGCAACCCTGCACAAATCTCATATACGAAGGCAACTGTTTTCACTCTGCTATCTGCCAATGTATCTATTTTCTTTGCCATCGCTGCCATCTGTGCCGACAACTGAGTAATAGCATCTACCTCCAACACACCTGCAACCTTGGGCTGTGACATCCAAGATGTAGGATTCTGAAAATCATTTGCAGCCATAGTCTCAATAAGTGTATAGGCCTCGTCATAGCTCTTTGCCCATAATGCCCCTCCTGCAACTGCATCTACAATAGGTCTCGACTGCCATCCCAATCCATTGTAAAATGTGTTGATCACCATCCAATCTGGCATATCATGATGTGGACACTTCCTTAGCATCTCTTTATATCTCTCCCATGCTTCATATAAGAACTCGCCCTGTTGTTGCTCAAATTGAGAGATAGCCATCCTCATCTTTGCAGTCTTAGCCATTGGGAAAAACTTGGCTAAGAATTTCTGTGCTAAGTCCTCCCATGTAGTGATTGACCCTGACGACAAAGAATGTAGCCAATTTCTCGCCTTATCCCTCAATGAGAATGGGAATACCCTAAGTCTGATAGCATCCTCCGTCACACCGTTGTATCTGAATGTATCACAAATCTTGATAAAACTCAACAGGTGTTCATTCGGATCATCCGTAATAAAGACCCCAAATCTGCATCAATTCGCGCACCATCATCCGAATAGTGCCCGGTTTAATCTCGAAAGTATTCACTGCTATCATCGGTCTGACTATGCTAGACTGTAGTCCATTAATATTTGGCATGGAATAGTCCCTTAGAGCCCTGTGCTCCTCTCTTTGCTCTACTCTTTGTTCTTCTGCCATGTCTGGTATAGTACCTTCTAACTGTGCTTGCAAATTTCTCTGCACACTTGCTTTCCAACCTTTTCTGTTAATATTATCCTGCGCTGGTATTAACTCGGAATTAGATGAACGCGTACCTCCAACCAAAAACAAAAGCAAAAATAGAAATAAGATAAGATTAGATTTGTCTAAGTCATACAATATAGCTTAAAGTTGATGATAATTATTTAAATTTAAACGTCTCTCCCCGGCAACGGCGCCAAAAACTTGTTGCCTCTTTTTTAGTTCTAACAAAAGAGCTCTAACTCATGCAAGCATACATGTGTCAACAAGTAATACAGAGTAAGTAGAGTATCATCCCACAGAGAAAGTTGTTTAATTTAAACCACTATGCATCAACTAAATCACTATTTTTATATGCTTAAACTAAATATTATAATTGTGAATTACTCTAAATGCTAATAATAACTAAAATAAGAATAATAACAAAATTTATCAAATTTGGAAATAATGGGATCCTAACTTCATTTAATACTTCATCTAATTACCACCATCATGCAAGAAAGTTCACATATCACTAGAAAGTAGCCAAGAGCACTAATATAGACATAGCCATTTTTCAATGTACTATGACCTACTTACATAGCATCCACATTCGATAGACACCATATAATCATCAATATAACCAAAATCACTCTATGTCTATGTGAAATTGCAACCATATTGAATTTAAGCACAAGCCCTTATTTTAACTCATACGGTGAAACAATATATGTCTAATCGATTCACTTAAATACAAAGCTACCCAAAATAAATTTTATATACGCATGCTAGCATGATTACAATCCATACTCGCATGTTATCTTTCAATTCAATGGTGATCAGTAATTCATGTATGCAAAACAAACATGATAGAAATTTCTTATAATATGTAAAACAGTCTAGCAATCAAGTATGCAATTAAACTACATATTAAAATCCGTTAGAATCCTATAATGGAGTTTAGTTCATGAGTGAACCAAAAGCCATCATGGGATCAAAGCTAAACATGGCTAATAAGCAAACAATTGAAAGAGAAAGGATAGAAATGATCAAACCCAATTGCTGATTATAATCCACTAGTAACATTCTAATCCTCATATAAATCCAGCAAAATACTAATAGTTATCCACAATGATAGAAAATCCCAAGAAGAAGTAGAAAAGATGGAGTTTAGGCTTCGTTCTACATTGGAATCTCTCTCAGAGTGTAAACCCTGGTTACCAATATGAAAAATACATAAAAACTGATCAATCCTCCCTCTGACACCAGTCAGAATCGTTTTTAATTAATTCCAACCCTTAAAATTAAAAATTAAAATAAAACAACAAAGAATAATCAAATATCGCATAAGCGGCAAGACGCGCCTCTTAGTAATTCTCGAGCTGACGCACAGATGTCAATCTCGCCTAGCGTGTGGTGGTCATGCTTGGTGCGCATGTGCCGGCTTTATATAAGCCGTGTGCCGCACGACTTTTTCAACATTGAGTTACGGTTCTTTTCATTGCTGCGAATCGATCTTTTCTCTCACGCTTCATTCCTTTGTCCATCCATGCTTAGTGTCCTTGCTCCACTTGATCCTCATGTTGTGCCTTCATGGTTGCTCACATGCCCTTCACCATCGCCTAGTTATGCCATATCCTACACTTTTACACCAAAG
Source organism: Panax ginseng (assembly GCA_020205605.1). Classification (NCBI taxonomy): domain Eukaryota; kingdom Viridiplantae; phylum Streptophyta; class Magnoliopsida; order Apiales; family Araliaceae; genus Panax; species Panax ginseng. The sequence continues at coordinate 120,844,660 of CM035134.1, forward strand.
GAGTTTTAAGTTAATGCAATGCAAAATAACATGAAATACAACTAAAAACACACTAAAATATACTTGAGATGGGCATAGTTCGCGTGAATTAATATCCAATAAGTAGGTGTAAAACCCACTTATCAACTATCTAACAACTGGAAATATGAAAATGAACATAGTAACTAACTTCTATTTTTGAACTTTTTTATTTTATTGTTTTAGATAAAACAAGAAACAGAATATAATGCTATTCAAACTACACTACTATTTTTTTTAGATAAAACAAGAAAATGAATATAATGCTATTCAAACTACACTATTATGCAACTACTTATGTAAGACACCAAATTTTATGAAATAAAAGTATTCAATTTTTCTATTTAGTAAATAGTTAAATTGATAAAAGTTTAAAGTTAAGGGTGATATATATAAAATTTTCAAAATAAGCATGTGGTTATAAAATATTCATTGTTGTCGGGGAATATTTGTTTGGTCGTGGAATATTCTTGTTGTCAGAGAATATTCGTACGACAGCGCAACCATTTATGGGCCCCATAACAGAATAACTGTCAAATGAGGAAAATGACAAGTTTGAGTTTTTATAAATAACGACGTAGTTGTTACCAATTAACATCGTTGAATACACGGTGGTTAAAAAATACTGATGTCTGGCGTGGTTGCACAAGAATACACGATATTGCATAAAGATTGTTGGATTATTGATTCTTACGTAAGAAGGCACTACTCAATAATTGTTACAGTAATTCCTGTTTAATATTTTATTTTATTGATTCAATAATTGCTACGTTAATATTTTATGTTATTGTTGTTTCAATAATTGTCACTGCACAGTATTTCTCATTATCAGATCAATAATTCATATTAATTGAATAATATTATTAGATATCATTATTGATAATGTCTAAGAAAGTTCATCTCTAGAAAGGGTTTAGTCATCTAATCATACTTGGCGCCCAAGAAGGAGAAATCCTTATCGGAAAGCCCCCTTCTTTCTTGGGAACGACCTGGTTGTCATTATTGTGATTCTGTAATATTATTTGTGAATAATTAATTATTGATAAGGAAATATTTATTTTATGTGGATATAAATGAAGGAATTAATGCTGAGGTATTTTATCAGTATTTTGTCGAAATGAAGGTATTAAAAATCAAATGAAAAATGAAATTTAGAATTTTTTAAAAAATTAGTTTATTACTTGATTTTGTAAAATTCATAACTCTTTGTGTATAATGAGTTAGGAGATGAGCCATATATCAAAAGAAAGCCCTGGAAGTAAGCTAAACGTAGAAATTTGAATCACCCAAAAATCCTTTGTAGATTTTTCGTGGTGACTGTTTGAATGAAACTGGTCCAAAGGACTCATAGTCTAAAAAAGCAGTGTTCTTAAGCTACATTGTGTGAGTTATAATTTTTAATCCGACCGTTGGATCGTTGTAATTTTCAGATATATTATACATATATAAGTTGAGTATATGTCCACAAATTTTGAACCGTTATAAATTAACGTATGATTTTTTATGAATTTTAAATGGTAACTGATTTAGAAATTATTTTTATAAATGATTTTGGTGGAGATTTCTAGAAGGTGGGACCCCCTTTTGGTTGTTGTGGAAGTTGGCTAATTTTTGGTGGGCCCCACTTGTGGTGGCTGAGTTTTATTCAAAGAGGTGTGCGTGTAGAAAAAACTTTTATTAATATTTTATTAATTTAGTCTCCTTTGGCGTTCTAACATTTTACTATAAATAGGGTGCTTAGTTAAAATTGAAAATCACACCAGAATCATAAGTTTTCTCTCTATATATTATCGAGCGTATTTTGTGAGTATTTAGATACTTTGAGAGTTGCTATTCTGTGCATGTTTCCTTCAGCATTACATCTGATATTTTCTTCGTATTCGTGGGACCCACTTTTGGTTGTTGTGGAAGTTGGTTGATTTTTGGTGGGCCCCACTTGTGGTGGCTGAGTTTTATTCAAAGAGGTGTGCGTAGAAATTTTTTTTATTAATATTTTATTAATTTAGTCTCATTTGGCGTTCTAGCATTTTCCTATAAATAGGGTGCTTAATTAGAATTGAAAATCACACTAGAATCATAAGCTTTATCTCTATATATTATCGAACGTATTTTGTGAGTATTTAGATACTTTGAGAGTTGCTATTCAGTGCAAGTTTCCTTCAGCATTACATCCGATATTCCAGTCAGGAATATTGTTCTTTTGAGGTAAGGGATATTATTTTCTTCATAAATGATGTTAATTCTCTCAATATCATTATACCAAAATGTTGGTATAAATTTTATTATAAAATTTTTACCTATTCATGTCGAGGTTACTATTCACGCATACGACACTATTCACGTATACGACACTATTCACGAATACGGTACTATTCACGAGTATTGTTCACGAAGTATGATTTTTCTTGTGGAATTTTTATCTTTTTGTGTCAGGGTTACTATTCACGTATACGACACTATCCACAAATATGACACTATTCACCGAAAAATAAAATTTTCTCTTCTTTGTCCCAGATGTTTATTATGGTTACTATCTTTGATTATCCATGTTTTGATCTTCATTCTTGAAGTTTACTCCACTATGGTTTATTATGGAGAATTTTTAAACTTGAATTATCTAAAGTACGAATCTCTAATCTTTGTCCTTTTATCTCACTGGATTCGTTCTCTAAAATATTTTTCATCATCCTCGGTCTTTAATGGTGATACTTGATGAATATCTTTTTGGCTCAGTAGTGCAAAGATGAATGATTACCGATGAATATCTTTCACCAGTAGTGCAAAAAAATGAGCAGTGTTGAGATGAACATGACTAATTTGGTGATCTGAATGAATATCTTTGGCCCAGAGTGCAAAGATGAATATTTGATGCAAGATGTATATTGATTGTTGTTGTTGAGGATAAAATATTGATGATGAACTTTTAAATTCATAGATGATAGTAGATTTCATTCTCTACTTAACTCTTCTAATGAATTATTGTTTCCACTGCAGTTGTTGATCTAAAACTTGTTGTCTATTATATTCTATCAGATTTTTCCCTATTGAAGAATAAGGATAATTTGTTGTATATTATCTTAGTCATAATATTTTTTACTGGGCTAGTTGATCTTACCCTTTTCCTTTTTGTTCCATTTTTCTTCTCAGGAGGTGAGAATTTAGCAGGAACTAGTCGAGATATGGAGTGATGGTCCAAGGCAGTTGTTACAGTAGTCCTTACTATTTTGTAAAATAGTGTATCAATAATTGTAATGAGGACTTATTTGAGTGTGGATATTGTCTAAAAGATAATATTTGTATTTAAACTCACACTTTATGTGTTGTCGTATTTTGCACGACAATTGTATTAATAAAGTTGTAGTTGCTTCTGTACTATGTATTTGGCGACTCAGAATGGGTGATGTATACCTATTTTGGGGGCATCACAGTTGGTATCAGAGCTTAGGGATATGGTCGCTGGCGCAGATATGAGTCTAGAACTAGGAGGGGAGAGACGAGTAATATACTTCACTAGTATGTGACTTACCTAAGCTGAATTTCTAACTTGATAAATTGACAAATTGTGATATGTCAATTAACCCTTGTTTTGAAGCTGTATTCTAGAATGATATCTGAAATACACGAGATGAGAAATGGAGAAATCATGATGATAGGGAAGATGAAATCTAAAATAAAAGCATGGTATTCTGAACTCTTCGAAATACCAGGTACGTAAATTTCGGGGACGAAATTTCATAAGGAGGGGATATTGTAAGACCCCAAATTTTATGAAATAAAAGTATTCAATTTTTCTATTTAGTAAATAGTTAAATTGATAAAAGTTTAAAGTTAAGGGTGGTATATATAAATTTTTTAAAATAAACAAGTGGTTATAAAATATTCATTGTTGTCGGGGAATATTTATTTGGTCGTGGAATATTAAATGCATTTACGTAAAACCATTTATGGGCCCTATAATGAGAATAATAAGTCGGATGATGAGAAAAATGACAAGTTTGAGTTTTTATAAATAACGGCGTAGTTGTTACCGTTAACACTATTGGAATACCTGGTGGTTAAAATATAGTAATACGCGTGGTTGCACAAAGAAGTATACACAGCACTATTACATGATATTATTGGATTATTGATTCTTACGTGAAGAAGACACTACTCAATAATTGTTACAGTAATTACTGTTCAATACTTTATTTTATTGATTCAATAATTGCTACGTTAATATTTTATGTTATTATTGTTTCAATAATTATCATTGCAAAGTATTTCCCATTATCAGATCAATAATTCATATTAATTGAATAATATTATTAGATATCATTATTTATAATATCTAAGGAAGTTCTATCTAGGAAAGGGGTTTGGTCATCTAATTGCGCGCCAGTAAGGAGAAATCCTTATCGGAAAGCCCCCTTCTTTCCTGGGAACGACCTGGTTGTCATTATTGTGATTCTGTAATATTATTTGTGAATAATTAATTATTGATAAGGAAATATTTGTTTTATGTGGATATAAATGAAGGAATTAATGCTGAGGTGTTTTATCAGTATTTTGTCGGAATGAAGGTATTAAAAATCAAATGAAAAACGAAATTTGGAAATTTTCAGAAAATTAGTTTATTACTTGATTTTGTAAAATTCATAACTCTTTGTGTATAATGAGTTAAGAGATCAACCATATATCAAAAGAAAGCCCTGGAAGTAAGCTAAACGTAGAAATTTGAATCACCCAAAAATCCTTTGTAGATTTTTCGTGGTGACTGTTTGAATGAAACTGGTCCAAAGGACTCATAGTCCGAAAAATCAGTGTTCTTAAGCTACATTGCTTGAGTTATAATATTTAATTCGACAGTTGGATCGTTGTAATTTTCGGATATGTTATACATATATAAGTTGAGTATATGTCCACAAATTTTGAACCGTTAAAAATTAACGTATGATTTGTTATGAATTTTAAATGGTGACTGATTCAGAAATTATTTTTATAAATGATTTTGGTGGAGATTTCTAGAAGGTGGGACCCACTTTTGGTTGTTGTGGAAGTTGGTTGATTTTTGGTGGGCCCCACTTGTGGTGGCTGAGTTTTATTCAAAGAGGTGTGCGTAGAAATTTTTTTTATTAATATTTTATTAATTTAGTCTCATTTGGCGTTCTAGCATTTTCCTATAAATAGGGTGCTTAATTAGAATTGAAAATCACACTAGAATCATAAGCTTTATCTCTATATATTATCGAACGTATTTTGTGAGTATTTAGATACTTTGAGAGTTGCTATTCAGTGCAAGTTTCCTTCAGCATTACATCCGATATTCCAGTCAGGAATATTGTTCTTTTGAGGTAAGGGATATTATTTTCTTCATAAATGGTGTTAATTCTCTCAATATCATTATACCAAAATGTTGGTATAAATTTTATTATGAAATTTTTACCTTTTCATGTCGATGTTACTATTCACGTATATGACACTATTCATGTATACGACACTATTCACAAATACGATACTATTCACGAGTATTGTTCACAAAGTATGATTTTTTCTTGTGGAATTTCTACCTTTTTGTGTCGGGGTTACTATTTACGTATACGACACTATTCACGTATATGGCACTATTCATAAATACGACACTATTCACCGAAAAATGAAATTTTCTCTTCTTTGTCCCAGATGTCTATTATGGTTACTATTTTTGATTGTATCCATATTTTGATCTTCATTCTTGAAATTTACTCCACTATGGTTTATTATGGAGAATTTTTAAACTTGGATTATCTAAAGTACGAATCTCTAATCTTTGTTCTTTTATCTCACTGGATTCGTTCTCTAAAATATTTTTCATCATCCTCAATCTTTAATGGTGATACTTGATGAATATCTTTGGCCTGTAGTGCAAAGATGAATGATTACCTGATGAATATCTTTGGCCCGTAGTGCAAAGATGAACAGGTGTTGAGATGAACATGACTAACTAGTGATACAAATGAATATCTTTGGCTCGTAGTGCAAAGATGAATATTTGATGCAAGATGTATATTGATTGATGTTACAAGGACAAAATATTGATGACAGACTTTTAAATTCATAGATGATATTAGATTTCATTCTCTACTTAACTCTTCTAATGAATTGTTGTTTCCGTTGCAGTTGTTGATCTAAAACTTGTTGTCTATTATATTCTATCAAGATTTTTCCTGTTGAAGACTAAGGATAATTTGTTGTATATTATCTTAGTCATAATATTCTTTACTGGGCTAGTTGAGCTCACCCTTTTCCTTTTTGTTCCATTTTTCTTCTCAGGAGGTGAGAATTTAATAGGAACTAGTAGGGGTATGGAGTGATGGTCCAAGGTAGTTGTTACAGTAGTCCTCACTATTTTGTAAAATAGTGTATCAATAATTGTAATGAGGACTTATTTGAGTGTGGATATTGTCTAGAAGACAATATTTGTATTTAAACTCACAGTTTATGTGTTATCGTATTTTGCACGATAATTGTATTAATAAGGTTGTAGTTGCTTTTGTACCATGTATTTGGCGACTCAGAATGGGTGATGTATACCTATTTTGGGGGCGTCACAACTTATGCAGTTGTACTACATGAATGCAAATATAATGAACCTAAACTAAACACGACAACATATGCAAAATAAACAAATAACATAACATAAACATGAAACTAAACATACAATAAAGAACTAAACTAAATGCCCCCAAACTTAGCAATTGAAATGTCCTAATTGTAAGAATATAGCAGTAAGTATAAGAGGACTTCCCCGTAATCAACTAAGCATGAGGTGATGGTGGCGATGGCGGCGACAGTGGTCGTGACAAAAACTCTCGGCGCTCCTCCACATGCTCTGTTCTGAAAAATTTTCCTCGATTTCTGTGCAGTTGCTTCCCTTTCCAAAATCTTTTGCCTATCTATTAAACCTCCAATACCTACAATGAAGAGAGACAACATGGATTAAAATAGCACTTTGGATTATAAGAGAACTTAATAAGCAAATTAACTCCTAAAATCAAACTAATAGCACTAATTGATTGAAAATTTGAGGATTTTACAAATAGACATTCTATAAATAAGTTCATAAGTGCTTTGCTGTAGGAGGCGCCGCCTTATAACCCCCCGCCTTGACTCACTTGAAGCATGAAGTCAGCACCCGCCTCCCTCACCGGGGAGCGAGACCCCCAACTGGGTAGTCGTAGTGTCCATTAGTCAAACCCATCAAATAAGGCAAATAAAATAAAAAAATTCCTGGGTTGCCTCCCAGTTAGTGCTTGATTTACAGTCTTTCAGCCTGACTTTGTCTGGTCAACGCTATCCAATTCCTCTTCGATAATTGAAGAACCCTCCATCCATCAGAAATAATGTAACTTTTGGTAGGTTCCCATTTATGATGTCTATCGAATTAAATTTACCTAGCATACTTTGTTTAGATAAGATCTTATTCAAGAACGTCCAACATCTATGTGTTTTCTCCATTGTGTCTGTGATTACATTGGGCATTGAAGCTTGTTAAACAAAACAGTCTCTTCTTCTATCTTCTCCAGCTCATCGCACCATGACTTCGAAGTTGTACTCGCTTTTACGTCATAAGGAGCTTTGCCGACGACATGACTACCTAGCGGGCATGGTTTTGCAAATCTAACTGGATCATTGATCTTTGGCGGAGAAGGCACTTGGGGCTCTAATAAAATCAGCTCATCATCGTTGATACTCATAGTTAGTTCTTCACTGACCATGTTTCCATTATTCCCACGTGTCTCCTCTTTTTCCATATCTTGTGGCTCATCCAGTTGTATATTTAGTTCAAGTACTTCATCAATCTTGGAATCTATGTCATAACACCAATTGTTTTGAGGACAGTTGTTCAAGGCTTTGAACATTCGATCTATCTGGTTCTGAAGATTTTGAATTAATATCTCTTGATTAATCCTCCTCTCCTCATTTGATGCTACGAACTTAGACAACAATTCCTCCATTCTTGAACTATCTGTTTCAATTTTGGAATTCACACTACAAAAAAAACAATTATTGCCAACTGGCCTAATACCGACTGCCATAATGCCGTCGTTAATGGTGTTAATGTCGACGGCATTGCCGTCGCGAATGTTAACCGTCGTTAATGAGCTGTAATTCCTTCTCCGTGCCCATTTTTCTTCTTCGCGCGCGCGCCAAATGTATTGGTTGACGGGTTTATGTCATTGGTGATGTAAAAGGCCATCGAGAATGATATTAGTACCGACGGGGCTAATATCGACTGTTTAGCCGTCGAGAATGAGTTTATATTTAATTACAGTAACTTCAATTTTTTTCAGTTTTGCTATTTCGTTTTTCTTCCCCCTTCTTCCTCGCGCCGTCCTCTCTTTCCCGTCGCCCACTGGCCTTTTCTTGCCGTCCCCGTCCTCTCTTCCCGTCGTCGTCACTCTCTGTCTCTCTCGACTGCAAGGTAAGTCTTCCCAATTCCAATTTTCCCCCAAATATAACTTAATAATCCCCTCTTCTACAATTTCACTCTATTTTCCCCAAATATCAAGTACAGTGTATTACTATTTCAAATGTGTGCAAGTTTACATGAAAATTTTACCTTACAGTGTATTACTATTTCAAATGCTTGCAAGTTTACAGTGTATTACTATTACGGTTTACGAGGGGTTTTGCCTTGCCTATCCTAACTTGATATTTATGTAGTAGTATATCTTTTCATTTGATTAAAAAAAAGCTAGTTTATCTAACAATTGATCTAATTAGGTAATAGTTTTGGAATAGAAATGATAGTAATCTGTTGAGCTTAGAGATAGTGTATAAATGTATATTTATTGCAGTGTATAAATTGTTGTTGTGGGGTGGGGTGGGGTGGGTTTTAAAAAGTTCAAATTAGAAATGATTGTGTGAAAGGAAACACTTGATTACTAAGGATTACAAATATAATAATTAGTGTACTGGTGTATCAATAAGTACTGCCAAAATTTATAGCTCAGTGTATTGGTTTGAACAATGACCCTAATTGTCAATTTTATTTTTATTTTCATAGACTATTAAAAACACATACATTTCAAGGAAGGTCGGGGAAGGAAAGGTAAGTATTGAACCCTAACTATAAAATATTACTAATTATTATATTTGTTGTTTTCAAAACTTGAATGAAGTTATATCAATTTTGAGTTTTAGGATTTCGCAAATTGACACAAAAAAATAAAAATGTATTTCTAATTTTGAAGCGATTAAACTGGAGTATCACTTAAATTTTGCTTGGGCTTTCTGACAGACATAGATGTGCAATCTTTGTAACATTTTTTCTTTCCATTATAGGTTTGTGTGGCTATTTTGTTCTTGCTTTTGTTAATGTGACTTGTGAGAATCATGTGAGTTAGTGACTGAACTGTGGTTATTATTATTTTTAATAAATCGGTCAATATCCTAATTTTACCAACAAAAAAGAGTTTCATATGCCTCTTTTTTCATAATTTTTTATTGTATTAATAGTAGTACAAAGTGACATACTGTTCTCAAGTTTGTCATGCCATTATCATTAGCATTCCACCACTCCTAAATTGACAATTTATTAATTTAAATAAATATACATTTTAAAAAAAGATTACTATCTTAGAAATTATATTGCAGTGTATAAATTGTTGTTGTGGGGTGGAGTGGAGTGTTGGTGGGTTTTAAAAAAGTTTAATAATAGTTTGTGACCTGATAAAAAGCTAGTATTCTTTTTGTTATACAAAAATAATCCTTACTTTGACATGTGCATATTTTCATATACTTTAGGAAGCTTAGAAACCCGTTTGAGATTTACTTAGTAGGAGTGGATCTCAAATAGTCCCCGTTTTGGGACTGTTCTTGTATGTTTCGATCTCACTTAGATCAGTGTTAACGACTTGAGCACGTCTTTATATTTTTTGAATTTTCGGTCAGTATATATCTCTTGATGTTCTTCGGGTGCATATTTAAACTACGATGTGTTAGTCTATTTCGTGTACTTGAAGACCATGGGGATGTGCTGCCGAAATTTCTGAAAAATTTAAAGATGTGTTCAAGTTGTTGGCATCACTGAGGCGACACATCCCGGAATGTGATAGAAGCCGGACCCGTTAGAGTGGGAGATGAAGTTAGGAAACTCATAATCTTACATATACATTAACTTGGAGACTTGATTGTGTTTGTTTAACTTTCCATATATATAGCAGACAGTTGTCCAAGATGTCTGATGATCAAAGTTGGATGGAACGTAGGGTAGCCACTGATAAGAGTGGGCTTAGCTCTGAGTACCATAGTGGGGTTAAACAGTTTCTCAATTTCGCGTTTGAGCAAGTCAGCACCGATGAGATCAGATATCCTTGTATTTAAGGGGTGTGTGAATGAAATGTGGAAGGAAAGGAGTGATGTCATGTGCGACTTATTTGCGTATGGGTTCAAGTAGGGTTATACGACATGGATCTATCATGGGGAAACCTGGTTGGATGAACATGAATCAGAACCGGAATCTAGAGGTTACGAAACCTTTGACTGTACTAACATGATAGTCGAAGCTGCTGGTTCATACTTCCAGTGGAATATAGACAGGGATGACAGTAGCATCAAGCAAGAGCCGAATGACGGGGCTAAGGGTTTCTATGAGTTATTTCATGAAGCAGCAACACCATTATATGACGGGCATGAAAACCACACCGTCTTATCTGTCGTGACTAAGTTTTTACACTTCAAGAACGAGCATGACTATAGTGAGAAAGGTTTTAATGAACTGCTAAACATTATGAAGGAGTGCTTACTTGCAGGCAATAAGTTATCGGAGTCGTACTATGATGTGAAGAAAATGGTCAAAAGGCTCAATCTAGGGTATGAGAAGATTGATGCTTGTGAGAATGACTGTATGTTGTATTACAGTGATGTCAATAAAGATAAGAGGAAATGTGATATTTGCAGTACAAGTAGATACTGTGAACATCACAAGAAAAAGGGAAAAGACGTGCCGAGAAAGATCTTACGTTACTTTCCCATTGCACTGAGGCTTCAGTGGAAGTTCATGTCAACACATGCCACCGAGTATATGAGATGGCACTCTACACGGGACATAGTTTATGGTCAAATGACGCACCCGGCAGATGGGCTTGAGTGGAAAATTTTTGATAAAAATCACCCCTCATTTGTTGAAGAGGTTCGTAATGTTAGGCTTGGACTTGCTACGGATGGGTTTAATCCGTTTAATGGGCCTTACACCAAGCCCTACTCAACTTGGCCGGTGATTATTGTTGTGTATAACCTCCCGCCTTTGATGTGCATGAAAAATTCCTACATGTTCATGCCTTTACTGATTTCGGGTGATAAGAGTCCGAGTAAAGACATCGATGTATACCTCAGTTCGTTAGTTGATGAGTTGAAGATGTTGTGGGATAAAGGGGTTCAAACTTATGATGTATCTCTTAAGCAGAACTTTGACATGAGGGCAACTTTACTGTGGACCATAAATGACTTCCCCGGAGTTAGGAATGATCAGTGGATGGTCGACTCACGGGGCCTTATCATGTCCCGTGTGCATGGGGTTAGTTAAAGCTATGCGGCTCAAACATGGGGGGAAAATGAGTTTCTTTGCAACATCCAGACAGTTTTTGCTGATTGAACATCGTTATTGACGGATGAGTGGAGAATTCAATCAAAAATTAGAGAAATGTCAAGTACATAGACGTCTTTCTGGGACAACTGTGTTGAGTTGGATTACTCACTTGAAATTTCCACCTCCAGGGAAGAATCACATATTAGAGCTAGCTTATGGTTATGACAAGGTTCACAACTGGACACACAGATACAGTCCTAGATGGAAGTGGTAGAATAAAGGACAACAACAAGTCGAGGTTTGATTTGGTAGAAATAAACATTAGGGAACATCTGTGGCTGTATCAGGAGGGTAGCAAGACGGTAACGCCTAAAGCTGATTATACTTTGACCAGGGAACAATTGCTATTGATATGTAATTGGATCAGTGGACTGAAGCTCCCAGATGGATATTCTTCGAATATAGAAAGATATTGTAAAGTCGAAGAGTTGAAGTTTTGGGGTCTCAAAAGTCATGATTGTCATGTATTCATGCAGAAGTTGATCCCCATAGCATTTATCGACTTGTTACCGAAACGTGTGGTTGAAGCACTAACAAGGCTTTCTAATTTCTTCAGAGATCTATGCTTAACGGAGCTACAACTCAAAGACATAGATAAAATGGAAATGCAAATAGTGGAAATAATGTACAAGTTAGAAATGATCTTCCCTCCATCATTTTTTGATTCAATGGAGCATTTTCCAATTCACTTGCCATACGAAGCTAAGTTTGGCGGTCCCATGCAATATAGATGGATGTATCCATTCGAGAGGTAATGACATTAATGTTTTTAATACACTGAAATGTGCATTCTTGTTTACTAATTTATACATGCATATATAACACATAGGTATATGCGACATCTAAAACAAAAGGTAAAGGATAGAGCCCGTGTAGAGGGGTCAATTGCTGAGAGTTATGTTATAGAGGAACTTGTTAATTTCTACTTGTTGTACTTTGAGTCGAATGTTCAGACGAGGCACAATCGCTTACGTCAGAATGAGGCTATCCCGCACGAGGAAAATGGGGAATTATTGGCCTTTAGTCATCCTGTACAACCATTTGGCGGGAAAAAAGGCGATTCTTGACCGATAGTGAGTATGCAGCTGCCACATTGTATGCACTTGTCAACATAAATGAAGTAGCACCATACATTAAGTAAGTAGCCATAACTTTTCAAATATTGTCTTGTGTTACTGTGCCTATAAGTTCCTTCTATACACATTATGTATATATAACTGTATTGCAGTCAATATGATGCTGAGATACGTGAAGCGAATCTGATTATATCGGACAGGGATTTGCAAAATTTGAGGAATAGAGAATTTGTGCAATGGTTTAAAGATCATGTAAGTTTAACCAATTTGCAGTTCAATGAATCTACCATCATAGACATAATCTTATGGCGTAATTAACTTTATAATATGTTGTGTTCATATACATTAGGTCCTCACAGATGAGTAGCTGACATTCGGCTAATGCTTATAGCCGACAGCCCTGAAAGATCTGTAGATACTTATACATGCTTCATTGTCAACAATTACAGATTTAAGTGTTGCGATATTAGGGAAGTCGCTTCTTCTGATTTTGGTGTTATGGTTAAAGGTAGCTGCTATGATAATCTTTGGGATGACTGGTATGGACGATTGCTAGAAGTTGTCGTTCTCAAATATTGGGGTCATAAATAGTTAGTTTGCTTCAATTGTCATTAGTTTGATGTTGAGAATGGAGTTAGAGTAGATAAAAATTCAGGACTGGTGACTATTAATGTTAAGTCAAAACTAAACTCAAACGAGCCTTTTATTTTAGCAAGTCAAGTAACACAGGTGTACTATACGCGGAGTGTTAAAACTCCTACAAGCCCATGATATGCTATAATAACCACCAAAGCCCGTGGTTTTCAAGGCACAGCTCCTCGTCCAGACGATGAACCTTTACAAGTCGAGTCTACTAGTGTCACACCGACTGATGTGACAATTATTAGTGAGTCAAGTGAAGAAGAGGATGATGTCATCGCTATCGAAAGTGAAGACAATGTTCTTGAGGAGGTAGATATAATTGAAGAAATCATTGAGGATGATGAAGATTGTGATGACAATGATATTGAAGATTTACTGCTCAAAGATGACGATTTTGATATTGATGGCTTTGACGATATAAATGATTAGGAGTATGTACTCTTTGTGTCCTTTTAGTTGTAGTCAAATGTAATAGTTTGTTTTAGGTTACTATTTATGTTGTATCCTTTTAAAATGACTATTTATGTTGTATTCTTTTAGTTGTATCTGTATGTTATCCTCTTTATTACTGTTCAAAAATATTATGCCTACGAATGTCTAATAATGTTTTTTTGATGATTTGACAAGATATATATATACGGGCACGCATAACCACATGACGATTGTGGTGGGCGTAATGCAGTCGTCGAAATGCAGAGGTAGTGGGGGTGATGAGCAGGCCGGGTCGTCAGGTATAATTACATGTTTTGTTGGGATACATCTTATTATTTTTTATTTTATATAGTATTGACATTATATTCGTTTATATAAATAATGATGTATTTCACTACATAGGTGATCGTCGTAGGCCTCCGCGGGGACTAGCACGTGGATTGCTTCCCCCTCAGGCGCCGATTATTTGTCGTGTTGGGACTAATAGGTAATTTCATAGTCCTATATAGTATTGACATAAGTATTTAGTTCTTCTATATTCTTTCTAATTTGAAAATGTATTAATTTCAATTGTAGTATCCTTAACGCGACGCCGAGGAACACGTTGCTTGGGATCATCCGCAATCGATTCTCAAGCCCGTGGATGAGGTCGACGGATGTGGATGACCGCACACGCCAGCAGATTATTGCTGAGTTCAGGGTAAGATGTCATTCATTCATTCATTCATTCAATCATTCATATATAGGTTAGTTTTATATGCATTCATATGTTAGTTTGATTTATGTTGTCTACTAAGTTTTTTAATGTGTAATGTGCAGAGATATTACCGCTTTGAGGACGGGCAGGAAGCTCATGACATGACTGTTCTACATAAATACTTGGAGATGAATTGGCATAAGTGGGTCCACGATTGGAAGAAGAAGGTCCAGACGAAGATGGCTGATGGACAGACACTTAAGGATGTCCGACCAGATTTCATCTCTGCTGCGGTGTGGGGCCAGATGTGCATCATTTGGGATGGCGAGGCCTTCAAGAAGATGTTGGCATAACGTATAGCTGCCCGACAGCAGAGTCCTCTCCCGCACTTCATGGGGTCTCAGTCGTACGATCTCTACTGGGAGAGACTCGAGGTTAGTCTAAATCATGCACCCTCCTGCTTGGAGTTTTGGTGGCACGCCCACCAGAAGAAAGGTGAAGGTGGTTATATATCACCTGAGGCATAACACATTGCCGTAAGTTATTTAATTCTCTTATTTAGTATGATTTAAAATTCAGACATTCTTTTGTATTTTTTTTGTTTTATGTTTTGTGTATCATCTATTAATGTGTTTTTTTCAGCGACGATTTGAGGACCTTGCTGTGGCCCTGAGCAGCCAGAGAGGTGACACTGCAGTCGATGATTCTACGTGTGCGGATAAGGAGATAGAGGACTGGCTGCAGCCTACAGAGGGACCGAAGAAGGGTAGAGTTGTGGGCATTCCCCATGTCCCAACTTACACCCTAGTCCCTGCTGCGAGATCTCGGCGGTGCCCACCCATTGGAGGTAGTGGTACGAGTGGATCGGGCGTCGGCCCTTCATTATCCGACGATTTCTTCTGACGGATTATAGAGGGGTGCATGGCGAACAGTGTTGTGCAGTCAAGCGCTCCATCACGCGAGCGGATCTACCAGCTGGCTCAGGAGGTTGTCTACGGCTCCATAGATCCTAAAGCTACCGCTGACGACTTCATAGGTGTAGTACGGGAGGAGGCCATCCGTGTATGTGCGGTTGTCTTGGCTAACATCTTTCCACCACATATTCGACAGGTAAAAACAATTATTGATGTATTTCTTTATTTAATTTATGAAATTTGTAATTATATTACTTATATAAAGCTGCGTATCAAACACACACATAGCGCCGCATGGGCATTAGGCACGTGTTGCAACTTACGGGACTCGATTTCGATATACAGATACTGAGTTATCAGCCCATTTACCAGAATTGCTAATAGTTAGGCAAAAAGCCAAAAAAGGGACCAAAACTCGCCTCAGTCGTCCAAATGACACACAAACACACACATAGTACCACATATGTATTAGGCACGTGTTTCAACTTATGGGACTCAATTTTGATATACGGATGCCGAGTTATCAGCCTGTTTTCCAGAATTGCCAACAGTTAGGCAAAAAGCCAAAAAGAGACCAAAACCCGCCTCAGTCGTCCAAATGACACACAAACTCATGCATAGCACTGCATAGGCATTAGACACATGTTGCAACTTATGGGACTCGATTCCGATATACAGATGCCGAGTTATCAGCCCATTTTCTAGAATTGCCAACAGTTAGGCAAAAAGCCAAAAAAGAGACCAAAACCCACCTCGGTCGTCCAAATGACATGTAAACACACACATAGCACCGCATAGGCATTAGGCACATGTTGAAACATACGGGACTCGGCTCCGATATACAGATGCCGAGTTATCAGCCCGTTTTCCAGAATTGCCAATAGTTAGGCAAAAAGCCAAAAAAGAGACCAAAACCTGCCTCGGTCGTACAAACGACACGTAAACACACACATAGCACCGCATAGGCATTAAGCACATATTGCAACTTATGCGACTCGATTCCGATATATGGATGCTGAGTTATCAGCCCGTTTGCCAGAATTGTCTACAATTAGCAAAAATCAAAAAAAGAGACCAAAACCTGCCTCGGTCGTCCAAACGACACGCAAACACACACATAGCACCGCATAGGAATTAGGCACGTGTTGTAACTTACGAGAATTGATTCTGATATATAGATGTCGAGTTATCAGCCCGTTTGCCAGAATTGCTAATAGTTAGGCAAAAAGACGAAAAAGAAACCAAAACCTGCCTCGGTCGTCCAAACGACATGCAAACACACATATAGCACCGCATAGGCATTAGGCACGTGTTGCAACTTACACGACTCAATTCTGATATATGGATGCCGAGTTATCAGTCCGTTTCCTAGAATTGCCAACAGTTAGGCAAAAAAGAGAAAAAGAGACCAAAACCCGCCTCGGTCGTCCAAACGACACGCAAACACACACATAACACCGCATAGGCATTAGGCATGCGTTGCAACTTACGCGACTCGATTCTGATATACGGATGCCGAGTTATTAGTCCGTTTGCCAGAATTGCCAACAGTTAGGCAAAAAGCCAAAAAAGAGACCAAAACTCGCCTCGGTCGTCCAAATAACACGTAAACACACACATAGCACCACTTATGCATTAGGCATGTGTTGCAACTTACGGGACTCAATTATGATATACGGATGCTGAGTTATCAGCCTGTTTGCCAGAATTGCCAACAGTTAGGCAAAAGGACAAAAAAAGACCAAAACCCGCCTCGGTCATCCAAATGACACGTAAACACACACATAGCACCGCATAGGCATTAGGCATGTGTTACAACTTACAAGACTCAATTCCGATATACGAATGCCGAGTTCACGCAAACACACACATAGCACCGCATAGGCATTAGGCACGCGTTACAACTTACGCGACTCGATTCTGATATACGGATGCCGAGTTATCAGTCTGTTTGCCAAAATTGCCAACAGTTAGGCAAAAAGCCAAAAAAGAGACCAAAACCTGCCTCGATCATCCAAACGACATGCAAACACACACATAGTACTGCATAGGCACTAGGCACATGTTGCAACTTACAGGACTCAATTATGATATACGGATGCCGAGTTATCAGCCTGTTTGCCAGAATTGCCAACAGTTAGGCAAAAAGCCAAAAAAGAGACCAAAACCCGCCTCGGTCGTCCAAATGACACGTAAATACACACATAGTACTGTATAGGCATTAGCCATGTGTTACACCTTGTGGGACTCGATTCCGATATATGGATACCGAGTTATCAGCCCATTTGCCAGAATTGCCAACAGTTAGGCAAAAAGCCAAAAAAGAGACCAAAACCTGCTTCGGTCGTCCAAATGACACGCAAACACACACATAGCACCGCATAGGCATTAGGCACATGTTGCAACTTACGGGACTCGATTCCGATATACGGATGCCGAGTTATCAGCCCGTTTGCCAAAATTGCCAATAGTTAGGCAAAAAGCCAAAAAAGAGACCAAAACCCACCTCAGTCGTCCAAACGATACGCAAACACACATATAGTACCGCATAGGCATTAGGCATGTGTTTCAATTTATGGGACTTGATTCCGATATACGGATGCCGAGTTATCAGCCCGTTTGCCAGAATTACCAACAGTTTGGCAAAAAGCCGAAAAAGAGACCAAAACTTGTCTTGGCTGTCCAAAAGACACGCAAACACACACATAGCACCGCTTAGGCATTAGGCACATGTTACAACTTATGCAAATTGATTCTGATATACGGATGCCGAGTTATCAGCCTGTTTGTAAAATTGCCAATAGTTAGGTAAAAAGCCAAAAAAAAGACGAAAACCCGCCTCGGTCGTCTAAACGACACGCAAACACACATATAGCACCGCATTGGCATTAGGCACGTGTTGCAACTTACACGACTCGATTCCGATATATGGATGCCGAGTTATCAGCCCGTTTGCTAGAATTGCCAATAATTAGGCAAAAAGCCAAAAAAGAGACCAAAACCCGCCTTGATCGTCCAAACAACACGCAAACACACACATAACATTGCATAGGCATTAGGCATATGTTGTAACTTACGGAACTCGATTCCGATATACGGATTCTAAGTTATTAGCCTGTTTACCAGAATTGCCAATAGTTAGGCAAAAAGCCAAAAAAGAGACCAAAACCAGTCTTGGTCATCCAAACGATATGCAAACACACACATAGAATCACATAGGCATTAGGCACGTGTTGCAACTTACGCGACTCGATTCCGATATACGGATGCCGAGTTATCAGTCCGTTTGCTATAATTGCCAACAGTTAGGCAAAAAGCCAAAAAAGAGACCAAAACCCGCCTCGGACGTCCAAACGACACGCAAACACACACATAGCATCACATAAGCATTAGGCACGTGTTGCAACTTACATGACTCGATTCCAGTATATAGATGCCGAGTTATTAGCCAGTTTGCCAGAATTGCCAACAATTAGGCAAAAAGCCAAAAAAGAGACCAAAACCTGCCTCGGTCGTCCAAATGACACGCAAACACACATACACATCACTGCATAGGAATTAGGCATGTGTTACAAATTACGTGACTCAATTTCGATATACGGATGCCAAGTTATCAGCCCGTTTGCCAGAATTGCTAACAGTTAGGCAAAAAGCCAAAAAAGAGACCAAAACCCGTCTCGGTCGTCCAAATAACACGCAAACACTCACATAGCACCGCATAGGCATTAGGCACATGTTGAAACTTACGTGACTCGATTCCGATATATGAATGCCGAGTTATTAGCCCGTTTGACAGAATTGCCAACAGTTAGGCAAAAAGCCGAAAAAGGGACCAAAACCCGCCTTGGTCATTCAAATGACACGTAAACACACACATAGCACCACATAAGTATTAGGAATGCATTGCAACTTACGGGACTCGATTCCGATATACGGATGACGAGTTATCAGCCCGTTTGCCACACTTGTAGAACACAAACTAAAATAATTTAAATATGCTTAGTTTTCAACTTCGTTTTTAATATTTTACTTTTGTAGGGTCTTGTTGAGGAGACTCATGGGGGTGGAGGCTGCGGCACAGGCGATGCCCGTGGCGGAGATGGTGATGACCTCTGAGCTGATGCTGATGAGACTATGGAGGGTGGGACCGGAGGTGGGACAGGCGATGGGACCGACGATCGTACGATAGATGGCGGTGATGATGACACTTACATTCCTGATCTTGGGTTATAGTTATTTTATGTTTTTATTTTGACTTTCATGTATGTATTTATATAGCTTTTGAGTTGTACAGACTAAACTTTTGTATCTAACTATATTGATTGTTGATGGTAAAAGATATGATTGTTATTGATATATGTGCATTGTCATTATTTATTTTTATTTAATTTTTAACAGGTATAGTTATGTATATATAAATGAACAGGGGAATTTTGCAATTTTTAATTTTTTTAAGCAGTTCATTGGTGACGGGGGCGTCTCAACCAATGACCCTCTGTGTCATTAGTGATGGGGATATGTACTCATTGGCGATGGCATGCCGTCGGGAATGACAGTAAAATTAAAATTCAATAATGCTTATTGAGGACAACATATCCGTCACTAGTGCCGTCGACAATGACACAGTGACGATGGCGTGCCGTCGGTAATGACCCCGTCGGCAATGACCAACTTTCCGATGGCGAGCGACGGGAGCCAAGGGCTACGACCTATGGGGCGATGGGAGGGGCGACGGACTATGCTGTCGCCAATGACCTCATTGCCGACGGTCATTGGTGACGGCATAGGCCGTCGGCAATGACCTTTTTTTGTAGTGCCATGTGTTGAGGACCATGGGTTGAAATAATGATGAGTTGTTCCATCTGGTTCTGAAAATTATGGCTCAATATTTCTTGACTCATCATCCTCTCCTCTTGGTTTGCTATGAGCTTCGACAGGAATTTCTCCAAATTTGACTTTTCTTCTTGTGGAAATGGAGGTTGGCATGAGAATTCCGGTATGTATGTTGGATTTGGAGCGTATTATTGGTCTTCATAATTATAGCTCCATGAAGAATCCGGGTAATACCCCCAAACTTGATTATAATTGGCATATGCATAATCATTGAGGTAGTCACCACCATGTTGTCCTAGCCCAAAACTAGCGGTGTATTGATTACTCGGATGATTCCCAGCACAATAATTACAAACTACCACTATCCTTCGAATACGTTGGGCTGCAACATCGTCCAACCTCCTCGAAAGTATCTCTAGTTGTGTTGATAATGCAAAAATTCTATTGAGTTCATCAATCCCTGTGTCCCTTGGTTGAGTCATACTCGAATATGGCCTTTGATAATTGTATCCAGCTATGGTACCTGAAATGAGAGAAAAATAAGAAGATAATAAAATAAAAAATATTTAAATTAAGACTAATTTGATTGAAGCTAATATTGGCAAAAAATATGAAACTAATTTCCCGGCAATGGCACCAAAAACTTGTTGGGTAAAATCTAGTTACGCACAACATGCCAATATACGTGGTCAACAAGTAATAAAGTGAAAGTATAGTATCGTTCCCGTGGGGAATTATTAATACAAATTGCCAAATACTAACTCTTAACCAAACTAATTTTATTTAAATAATCTATTTAATGTTATAAATTAAATTATTTAATTTAACTAATTCTAATTACCATTAATTAAAAATCAAATTATGGAGGTTTAAGATCACAACTTCACTTATTGCTTCACTTAAATTAACACAGTTCTTATCAATTAAGCTCACCATTCTGAATTGTTAATCAAGAGCACATAAGTAAATATGACCATCTCTCAATGCGTCATACTCAAATCAACTTAAATCTACAGATGATAGAATTAAGAAGAACACCCTAATTAACTAATTCACTATATCTCTATGTAAATTACAATTAAAGAGGATTTTAAGCACAAGTTCTAGTTTAGATTACATGCGATGTATATGTATATCTCTATCTTAGACACAAATTATGTGTTCCAACGCCATGTAGAAAACACAATCACATGCTATTATGATCAGATCTAAATCTATAGTTCATCTCTCGAGTTCATATAGATTATCACAATAATTGTTAGCTAGGCAATTAAGCAATAAAAACAAACCATAATAGACAATCCAAGAATAATCACATTAATTAATAGAGAAGCATACTAAAAATAAACTATGCAATGCGATCCATTGTAATCTTAAACAAAAGATTTAGTTCATGATCAATGAGTTAAAACTAAAAATCCATAATTGAATAAACATTAAAAGATAAAAATAAGAGTAGAGTGAAGAATAAATCTGTTGTCAGCAAATATCCATCTTCCTCAAGCGCTTGCTCTTGATCTTCAATGGTCTCAAAGTTTCTTCAATCTCCAAAACTAATAAGAACTAGGGTTTTGTCCTAATCTACTCTAATATAATCTAATGGAATTCTCTTCTTCAATCCTTGCAATTCTCCTCCTTTTATATGTCTCTTTCTATGCCTTTTAGTCTTCTTGGAAGTCCTTGAACAATCAGCTCGAATCAGTCCTTCTTGAACTCAAATTCTAAAAACTCTTTTTCTTTTAACACCCCACCCGTAGTAGGTTTTTTGAATGGATAAGCCATACTGGCCGGGGGTGATTCTCAGTAGTTAGTCTTGTACCCACTCCCATGTAGTTTCTTTATAAATATGCCACCATCATGGGGGTATATCTCTTTAGTTCTGATTTTACCTTTTGCATGTCATTTCTAGCCATAAGTCCACCATTCTACCACCATGCGTTGTATTGCATTCCTAAATATAAAACAAACACAAAACAAGTAAAATCAAACTTAAATAGATAAGAACAACATAGTTTAAGTCTAAATCAAAGCTGATTCATAGGTATGAAACCCACTCATCAATTACCCTTAATATCCACCCTACGGATCTTGTGTACATACTTAACATGGATCACTTCTCTATTCATAATCTCTATGTTCATGGGGTATTCTAACTCGTTTTTAGGCAATTCCAAGTTCTTAGCAAAGTCATCAGATATAAATAAACAAGTAGCACCTGAATCAAAAAATACATAAGCATTAACTTTATTGATCGGAATGATACCTACATCCTGAAACTGAACAGCATCCTGCACTTTCATGTTGAATGTCCTGGCGATTGGTCTGTTGGTTGTGGTTGGTCCGATGTTTCCCCTGTTCCCTCCTGTTCCTGCCGCTCTAGATCCTCTCTTAAGACAATCTCTAGCCAAGTGGTCCTTCGACCCACATGTGAAGCAGACTCCCTTCTTTGGTTTAGGGCAGTTAGGTGCTAAGTGGCCTTCTTGACCACAATTGTAGCAAACTATTTACCCTTTTATACATACCCACAGGTGAGCTTTCCCACAGGTTAGACATGCTTCAATCCTATTCTTTTGACCTCCTTGCTGAATTCCAGTTAATGAGTTATCAGTCCACCTCCTTTTCTGATTAATACTTCATCTCGTGTTGTTGCCACTAGCCTTGTTATTTCCCTCATTTTCACTCTTCTTCTTCTTCTGATCCTGATTGTACTTGGTCACCGCGTCACTCCCACCTTCAGCGAGGATGGCCTTTTCCAATACTCCAGCAAAAGTGTTTAGCTAAAACATTGAAACTTTGCTATATAACAAGGGCTTCAGCTCCTGTTCAAACCTTATTACTTTCCTCTCATTCGTGTGTACTTGATACAGGGCGAACCTAACCAACTCATTGAATTTTGCCGCATAATCTGGTATGAACATGTTTGCTTGCTTCAATTCCATAAATTGTACCTCCATTTGGTGAATGTTGCGTAGGCAATTTTCTGGTCCTCTCTGACTCTGGCGACGTCAAAAACCTTTTCCATCTCCATAATCCAAGTTTGAGCTTCTATCGAGTTCATGGAACCTTTAAACTCTAGTGGTCCCACCGCCTTAAAGTCCTTAAACGTTGTATTTGGTGGAGCTTGAGGTTGATTGTTAATTGCTCCAGTTAGTAAATTCACCAACTGCTGAACAAGGTCAGCATTGGCGTTGCTGTTATTGTTCATCGACCCTTCTTAGGCCGGTTGATGGCTTGGTCTTCTTCTCGGCTGCATATTTCTATTAAAAATATACGCTTATTAGGTCTTTATTCAATCCCTTAAATATTTAAGGCTTAACTAAAACATTTAAACATAATCACTTAACACATTATCTCAAATAAACTCTGATATTTTATTCAAATCGAAAGTTTTAACATAATACGATAGCATCACTGCTATTTACATCATCTATCCCGAGATAAAGAATCTTCAGGATTACATCATCATAATATTCCTTTGTTTATAAGCACATCGGAATTTACATTTTTTAACTAATATAGATATTCATATAATTCATATTGTTCCTATCATGGCCTATTAAGACGTCGAATAGCTTCTCTGCGCTCTTCTTCCATGATACAAAACATCGTTCTGCGATCCAACATGTACGAAGATAAGTCCTCAAACTGAATTGGATAGTACATAACTCGATCCCGGGCCTTGTTCACTGCAGTGTTGAATGCACAATCCACCTCCACCATCTTGACCTTCTTTGCTTGTACCTCTTCCTCGGCTACATCTACTCGCTGGGAAGCCTTCTTATAAGCATCTTCAGCTCTGGCTCGTTTCGCGGATTCCTCTCTCAGATCATCCTTCAGCTTTGCAACCTCTGCCACCAGCTCCTCATTCTCACCCTCTAGGTGAACCAATTTCCACTCCATATTTCCAAGACCTGCATCAAGACCTTGGATTTCCTCATTCTTCTATCCTATAGTGGCCTGGCGTTCATCTGCCAACTCTTCCAACTCTGTGACTCTATCCTGAAGCTCGATGTTGTGGTCATATACCTCGTCATACATCCGAGTTGCAATAGAGTTCAGTGGGAACTCAACTTCCTCCTCTTCTTCCTTAGGGTCCTCCTCTGGATCAGACTCAGGCTCATGCTCCTGACCAACAACAATGATCAATAGAGATGGCTCTCTCTGTACCAACTGCTCCCAGACAACATGAATGTCTCGGGGCTCCTCCTCTCTAGGTACTCAGGGTTCCTCCTCCCCAGCTCGACTAGATCCTCCAACATCCGACATCTTGACAACACAGTTTTAAGTTTTAGTTATTAATCGATACTCGCGAGCAAATAAGTTTATCACATAAGCACATAAATCTTTTATTATCTTCAATGAATTAAGAAATGCATTTCTTAGAACTCGATAAGAGTTTTTCACCACTATGTTCTCAATCTCCTATAAGGCTACTACCTAAGGTTTCCCCCCCACCTAAGGTTCATAACCTAAAGCTTTGATACCAACCTGTGACACCCCCAAATCTGGGTACTTCAATTCCCACGAGATTTGGTGTTCACTGTCCAAACATCATGTATCTATCTACCCATAATAAATGAAAAACCATAAATAGATAGAAATAAATCCTCTCCTAATTGAGTTACAACATCTGAATGTAAATACGTCAATCCCAGGTCATACTAACCTTAAATCTCAAATGCCAAAACATAAACAAATATTAAGTCTTACACAACTTAAACATAAGTCTAAAACATAACATAATAAATAAACAAAAAGTCTTCATCACTTGTTAACCTTGCCCTTGCCTTTGCTAGTAGAAGGCTCGTCGGACCTTTCTTTCTTAACTGCAATGTTATTATTATGCAAGAGTGAGCACGATTGCCCATAAGTATAATAATATAACAATAAAATAATAACATGCGAATGAATCAAAGACTTCTGAAATAAGAAAACTCGGCTTTTGAATCAAGAATGAATAACAAGAATCAGAACTTCTGAGGGTCATAAGACCTTGAACTACGTCCTAGGTTGCCAAGTGTTTATACTTGAAACCTTTAACAATCATAATATTATGGACTTTTCTTCTCGTACTTAGGGGGGGATCAGCCTTTAGTACCATATTGTGCACAATATCTTAACGCTAAAGCATAATTAATCCCCTATAACAAGGTTGTTCATCTCAGTTTGACATTAGAGTCCGCACCAAAAGAAGTTTGGTTTGGATAAGCTCAACAATGGTTCTGAAATTTAGAACATTCATCAACTATGGACATGTCGTCGCTAGTCTTACAGGGTTCAACAATAATTGATATTCAATTTGAATAATAAAATTTAAGATGTATACAATCGAGTAAGTATTGTATAACATGAATCATGCTTTTAAAGAATGATAACATCTAATATGAAATCTTGACTTAAACAATTATAAAGAAGATATAATAAGGAACTTGCTTTATGTAAAGAAACAAGGTTTAGGAACTTGCCTTGTACGTAGGCTAAACGATTACTACCCCCGTTCACCACAAGTCCTACTCATATACTATATGTATTCACAACATTCATTAGTTACATTTTTACTTAATTATTTAATATAAACACCACTATATTTAACAAATCATTATCCTTCTAATTTAATTACTTAATTAAATTAGAATATTTTCATTCCCTTACTATTATTACACTCGAATAAATTATTTCATAATAATTTCCATCGAATATTTATTTTATTTCATAAATATTTCAACTAAAATATTTATTTTATTTGATAAATATTTTCATAATAATTTTCATCGAATATTTATTTTATTCCATAAATATTTCAAATAAAATATTTATTTTATTTGATAAATATTTTAATAATAATTTCCATTAAATATTTATTTTATTCCATAAATATTTTAACTAAAATATTTATTTTATTTGATAAATATTTTAATAATAATTTTCATCGAATATTTATTTTATTCCATAAATATCTCAATTAAATTATTCATTTTATTTTATTTTATAACTATTTTAATAATAATTTTCATCGAATATTTATTTTATTCCATAAATAGTTCAACTAAAATATTCATTTTATTTGATAAATATTTAATCAATTAATTATTTTATTTATTTATTTTTTTTTATTTTTTTTGCCCACCGGGGCGGTGTAATTTAGCTTGGTAACGCCCGCTGGGCCGGGGTTACCCAGACTCAGTTTCTGCAGTTCGCAAAGAACACATAACAAGGCCAATTTAGGCCAAAAATCTCACACAAGTTCAACTATATGTTCTCGTGAAGAACACAGAACAGGGTCAAAAACTTCCAATTTCTTTATTCATACATTAATTTAAGCATACCTAGATAATATAATTCATATATGATCATTACCTAACCTCTCTAGCATGATTTTAACAACTTAATTCATATAATTACTTGAATCAAAACACATAATTTCACAATTCTTATGAAAAACTCCATTTTTCACATTATTAATGAAATCAACTACTGTTGTAAGACCCCAAATTTTATGAAATAAAAGTATTCAATTTTCTTATAATTAGTATGTTATTTAGTAATTGGTTAAATTGATAAAGGTTAAAGTTAAGGGTGATATGTGAAAATTTTACAAAGTAAGCAAGTTGATATAAAATATTTGTTGTGTCGGGAAATATTCGTTTTAACAGGGAATATTCGTACAACGGCACAATCATTGGTGGACCGCACAACGGAAGTATTGTCGTGGTTAGAAAATGACAGAAATATCTTTTTATAAAAATAACGGCGAAAGTTTTACTGTTAAACTGTTGAAATATCTGGTGGTAAAAGTACAGTAATACGCGTGGCTGCATACTAGCACACAGTATTGATTATTGATGCTTACATGAAAAGTCACTCAATTATACTCAATTATTGCTACAATAATTGCTGCATAGTATCTCATGTTATTTGATTCAATTATTGTCACAGTATTATCTGTATAATATTTTATATTATTAAATCAATAATTGAGACGACAAAGTTATTCATATTATTATTTGCATTATTGACGATGTCTAGAAAGTTCTGTCGAGGAAAGGGGTTTGGTCACCTAATTGCGCGCCAATAGGGAGAAATTCTTATCGAAAAGCCCCCACTTTTCTGGGAGTGATCTGGTTGTTAAATATTGTGAGTTATAATATTAATGACGAATAATTGTTAATAGATTAAAAATATGTTTATTAAAGATAAGTGATTTGTGGTAAATATTTATTTTTGATATAAATAGAGGGGTTTGTTATGAGGTGTTTGTTATAAGTTTGACTTATTATTCCCTAAGGAGATGTGCTAATTTTTCAGACCGTTGGTTGAAGTTATAATAGTAAATCAATATGGATCATTGGTTGAAGATATAATAGTAAATCAATGGACCGCTGGTGGAAAGTTATAATAGTAAATCAATATGGATTGCTGATTTAAAGTAAATCAGTATCGACCGTTGCTTTAAGTTATAATAGTAAATCAATATGGACCGTCCGTTTAAAAGTAAATTAATCTGGGTCGTTCATGAATTAGTTACTATTTAGTCCTTTTTCCTATAAATAGAAGCTCATTCTTCTTTCATTCTCACCAATTCACTAAGACTCACAAGAGCAATTATAGAGAGAGAAGCTATAGAGAGAAAGAAAAAGAGTATTCTACTACTTCACTATTTCAGTATCCATTCTTCTACTAAGGTAAGGGATGTTATTTATTTCTTATTTGTAAAGGATATTATTATTGTTCAGTATTCGTAAGGAATAATATTTTCTTCCATACTCTGTAGTATGTGAGTAAAATTATTTCGTTTTGTATCCCTAATTCTACACTCATTTTGTTGAAGTATTACTTCTATACTCTGTGAAATTAGTAGAGTATCCTTGAAATTTGTGCTTCATCTAGTATTGTTTCAAAAGGATATTTTCTGAAAATTTTAAATCATAGAAGATAGTAGATATCATGCTCTACTTGACTCTTCTAATGGATTGCTTGTTCCGCTGCAGTTGTTGATCTAAAACTTGTTGTCTATTGTATTCTACAGTTGTTATACTGTTGAAGGCTAAGGATAATTTATTCTGTATTATCTTAGTTATAATATTTCTTACTGGGCTAGTTGAGCTCACCCCTTTCTTTCATTATTCTCTTCAGAAAATGAGAATATAGCTGGGACTAGTCGGGGAATGGATTGACGGTCCAGATGGTAGCTGTAGTAGTCCTCACTATTCTATGAAATAGTGTGATAATAATTGTAATAAGATTGAATTTGAGTTTGGATATTGTCTAGGAGATAATATTTGTATTAAAACTCACAGCTTATGTTTTGTCGTATTCTGCACGACAGTTGTATAATTAAGTTGTTGTTGTATTCTATACCACATATTTGGCGACCCAAGATGGGTGATGTATACCTGTTTTGGGGGTATCACAGTTGGTATCAAAGCTTAGGGATATGATCCCTGGCTGAGATTTGAGGCTAGAATTAGGAGGGGAGAGAAGGGTAAATCCTTCGCTAGTATGACCTACCTAAGTTTAGTTATTATTTAATTGGTTGGTCAGAGTATAGGGATAATATGTGGCATGTCAATTAACCCTTGTTTTTTGGCAGTGTTTGAAAATGACATCTGAAAATCAATAGATGAACTCATATAGAGTTTTAAGTGATGAATTAGGAGAATTTTATGATCGAAGTATAGAACTGAAATATCGTATTTATGAGTTAGAAGAGCAGGATGAAGAACGACAGGCGGTTATGGAACAAAGGGATGAAGGAAACTCAATTCCAGCGGTAATGATGACACCAGATGCTGTCCCAGACAAGTCCAACTCGGTAGTTTAAGTGAGAGTGTTTGTCGAGGAACCCGAACGAAGTTATCACGGATAAGTTAATCATAAACTCTTGTGAAGCCTATACCTTATTCGATATCGGTTCTACCCATTCTTTTATTTCTCCTACTTGCGCTCAACTTTAAATTTGACCCCAGAGAAGTTAGACTTTGACTTATTGGTTGAAACTCCGTTAGGAGAAACCTTCGTTACATCCACCATTTATAAATCTTGTTTGATTCAAATTGGCACCCTCACGTTACCTGTCGATCTTATCCCTTTAAAATACTTGCATTTGATGTGATTTTAGGAATTGACTGATTAACTATTCATCATGCTAAAATTGATTATTTTCGTAAGGTTGTTAGCCTTCCTAACCAACCTGTTATGCGAATTCAAGTAACCAAACCACTAAAGTCAATCATTGTCATATTAAGTCATAAGTAAAGAGCCTCGAGCCTTTTGCTGGTAACTTCCAAGTCTTATGCATCGAAGCCAGACTATCCATATGGGACACTGTGAATAACGGTGGCAAGTTGATAGGTATCAATGTGGCGTGTTATCCAAGTTTTGGATGAGAGTCACTATTTTGAATGATATTTCTATCGTTATTAAATTTCCTGATGTATTCCCTGAAGACTTCCTAGCCTACCCCTAGAGCGTGAAATCGAATTTTGTATTGACCCTAGTACAAAACCCATTTCTAAAACCCTTAAATATTTTTTCACCCAAAATGAACGTAACATTCTCCAAAGATGTTGGCTCGAGCTGTTGAAAGATTACAGCCATACCATTCAATACCATTTTGAAAAAGTGAATGTAGTAGCTGACGCATTGAGTAGAAGATTGTATACATTTACGAGTGCGATATTGTTAACACAAAGACCCATTTCATACGACTTACAAAAGATGGAGATAGAGTTAAAGACTCCAAGAACCTACGTGAAGATAGCGAATATATGATTAGAACCGAATTCAATCGATAAAGTTAAAGCCACTCAAGCTTCAGACTCAGAGCTGATGAATGTGAAGAAGAAGGTGCAAGAAGGCATTATTCTAGAAGCAAGATTCGACGAAGAGAGGAAATCTCAACCCTCGATTTATTGGCCCATTTGAAATCCTCGATCGAGTAGGAACTATGGCCTATACACAAGCCTTACCGCTAAGTATGTCGCATGTTCGTAACATTTTTCACGTATCGATGTTACGTAAATATGTGAAAGACTCGAACCACATTATTTAACACTAGACGAGATAGCAGAAGATTTAACGTATGAGGAGATACGCTCAAAGGTTATACCTCAAGAGTTAGAATCTAAACAAAGTATCCTTACCTCTTTGGCATACCAGGTACGTACGTAAATTTTGAGGGAGCAATTTCATAAGGAGAGGAGTTTGTAAGACTCCGAATTTTATGAAATAAAAGTATTCAATTTTCTTATAAATATTATGTTATTTAGTAAATGGTTAAATTGATAATGGTTAAAGTTAAGGGTGATATGTGAAAATTTTGCAAAGTAAGCAAGTTGATATAAAATATTCGTTGTGTCGGGGAATATTTGTTTTAACAGGGAATATTCGTACGACGACACAATCATTGGTGGACCCAACAAAGGAAGTGTTGTCGTAGTTAGAAAACGATAGAAATATCTTTTTATAAAAATAATGGCAAAAGTTATACTATTAAACTGTTGAAATACCCGGTGGTAAAAGTACTGTAATACACGTGGTTGCATAGTAGCACACGGTATTGATTATTGATGCTTACATGAGAAGTCACTTTCGGTTATACTCAATTATTGCTACTGATAATTCTTTGTGATAGTATCTTATGTTGTTTGATTCAATTATTGTCACAAAGATCATCATCGTATAATATTTTATATTATTAAATCAATAATTGAGATGACAAAGTTATTCATATTATTATTTGCATTATTGACGATGTCTAGAAATTTCTGTCGAGGAAAGGGGTTTGATCACCTAATTGCGCGCCAATAGGGAGAAATCCTTATCAAAAGCCCCCTCTTTTCCGGGAATGATTTGGTTGTTAAATATTGCGAGTTATAATATTAATGATGAATAATTGTTAATATATGAAAAATGTGTTATTAAAGATAAGTGATTTGTGGTAAATATTTATTTTTGATATAAATAAAGGGGTTTGTTATAAGGTGCTTGTTATAAGTTTAACTTATTATTCTATGAGGAGATGTGCTAATTTTTCAGACCGTTGGTTGAAGTTATAATAGTAAATCAATATGGATCATTGGTTGAAGATATAATAGTAAATCAATATGGACCGCTGGTGGAAAGTTATAATAGTAAATCAATATGGATCGCTGGTTTAAAGTAAATCAGTATAGACAGTTTCTTTAAGTTTTAATAGTAAATTAATATGTACCGTCCGTTTAAAAGTAAATTAATTTGGGTCGTTCATGAATTAGTTACTATTCAGTCCTTTTTCCTATAAATAGAAGTTCATTCTTCTTTCATTCTCACAAATTCACTAAGACACATAAGAGAAATTATAAAGAGATAAGCTATAAAGAGAAAGAAGAAGAGTATTCTGCTACTTCACTATTCCAGTATCCAGTCTTCTACTAAGGTAAGAGATGTTATTTATTTCTTATTCATAAGGGATATAATTATTGTTCAGTATTCATAAGGAATAATATTTCCTTCCATACTCGGTAGTATGCGAGTAATATTATTTCATTTTGTATCCCTAATTCCACACTCATTTTGTGGAACTATTGCTTCTATACTCCGTGAAATTAGTAGAATATCCTTGAATTTTGCGCTTCATCTAGTATCGTTTCACAAGGATATTTTTTGAATATTCTTGTTAAATTTTAAGCTTTTCACGACGGAGTACTATTAATGGGTACTATTCAGTTATACGACCCTATCCATGCATACGGCACTATTCATAAATACGACACTATTCAAAAAGTACTATTTATGGGCACTATTCTTAAATATGATACTATTCATGGGTAATATTCACAAAGTACTATTCATGGGTTACTATTCACAGAGTACTATTCTCACGAAGTACTATTCGCGGAGTACTATTCACTCAGGTACTATTCACCTGGGGTACTATTCATGACAAGAATTGATTTCTTTTTTGTCGAAATCATTTTTGATAAAATATTATTCTTGAATTTTACTCCACAAAGCAGTATCGAGTTAAAAATTTGGATATTATTGAATTCTGGATAAATTAAGTCCTTGCTCTTATTTAAATAAATTCTTATATCATTGTCATCATCCTCATGCTTATATTGTGATAAAAGTCACCTTTGGCTTACGTGCGTAGATGGACTGTTGATTGGTATGATTATGACCAGGGATCATTCGGTATAATCATGACCATTGGTGAAAACATGAATATCCTTAGCCCGTAGTGCATGGATAATTCGTGGTCGTGATACTAATGAATATCCTTAGCCATAGTGCAAGGATGATTTGATGATGTGAATTATTTATTAAGCTGAGTCTCAGTGATAAAATTGATGATTAACTTTTTAAATCATAGAAAATAGTAGATATCATACTCTACTTGACTCTTCTAATGGATTGATTGTTCCGCTGCAGTTGTTGATCTAAAACTTGTTGTCTATTGTATTCTATCAGTTGTTATATTGTTGAAGGCTAATAATAATTTATTCTGCATTATCTTAGTTATAATATTTCTTACTAGGATAGTTGAGCTCACCCTTTTCTTTCATTATTCTCTTCAGGAAATAAGAATATAGCTGGGACTAGTCGGGGAATGGATTGACGGTCCAGATGGTGGCTATAGTAGTCCTCATTATTCTGTGAAATAGTGTGATAATAATTGTAATAAGATTGAATTTGAGTTTGGATATTGTCTAGGAGATAATATTTGTATTAAAACTCACAGCTTATGTTTTGTTGTATTATGCACGATAGTTGTATAATTAAGTTGTAGTTGTATTATGTACCACGTATCTGACAACCCAAGATGGGTGATGTATACCTGTTTTGGAGACGTCACAACTGTGAACTCATTTTTCGACCAAATCAGTCCGTTTAAGTTTCGTTCTTTTCGTTTTTACATGTATAAACAAAATCTTTCATCAATTTACCGATTAATATGCAATTTAAACATAGATTTTTGTACTTATAAGCCATATTCATATATATTTTTTTCTGTAAACTATAAAACTCCAATTTGAACATGATTTCATGGATTAATTATTCTAAAACACATATAGATTATATATAATTGAATTATACAGGTTAATAAACACATACAACATCATAGATATAACAATTAGTCATGAAAATTCAATTACAGAAAGTTAAAAGCCAATTTTCATGAAAAAACTTTAATAACCTAAATTAAAACTGAGATTAAGGGTTTACCCTTGATTACTCTGTTATGATAAGGCAAGATGATGGAATGCTCTTCTTAACTCTTAATTTTTCCTTCCCAATTCACAAATCCTCTTAAAGATTCTCCCTAATTTCTCTATTTTTCTCTCTAAACTTTCCCAGACTTGTAAAAAAAATGAATTGAATTTTGAATTGAATGCGTATAAACTGACACTGTTGTGGTCAATTAATCCATTCGTGGGTTAACTGGCCAACTCCCCTTAGGGCCATGTTTGGCTAGCTTATTAATCCATTTTCTAATTTATTTTAATTAACTTATTTATTATATAGTTTAATAATGTCACACCCATTTAAGTAATTAATTAAATATATTATTTAATTCAATTAAATAAAAAAATAGAATAGTTCCACATTAAATCACATAGTCACATAATTAAATTCTCATTTATTAATTATGTCAAGTCATTAAATCTCTAATTAATTATTAAATTAATTAGAATAACATTATGCTTATTAAATAATTCATTTAATAAAATAAGCTCAATTAAATACATACTTTTGAATAATAAATTATCCACATTAATTTAATCAATGTAACACATATAATTAAATTAATCTTCCATAAATTCATTAGTTAATTATTTAACCCAATAATTAAATCATCAAAAAATATTTATTTAATTTAATAAATATTCAAATTAAATTACAAAAATCTCGTTCGTCACAATAGTACCTGAGTGAATAGTACCCCATGAATAGTACTTCGTGAATAGTACTTCGGCATGAAAAGATTAAAATTTAACAAGAATGTTCAGAAAAATATTTTCGTGAAAAGATACTCGATGAAGTGCAAATTCCAAGGATATTCTACTAATTTCAAGGAGTATAGAAGCAATACATATCAAAATAAGTGTAGAATTAAGAATATGAAATGAAATAATATTACTTACATACTACATAGTATGAAAGAAAATATTATTTCTTACGAATATTGAACAAAATAATATCCCTTACGATTGTTGAACGAAAATAATATTCTTTACGAATATTTAACGAAGATAATATTCCTTACGAATATTGAACGAAAATAACGAAAATAATATTCTTTACGAATATTGAACGAAAATAAAATTCCTTACAAATACAAAAAATAATATCGTAAGCGAATATGAAATAAATAATACCCATTACCTTAAAAAGAGAGTACTTCTGACTGGTAGGGCGGCGATATTCTTGAAGAAAACTTGCACTATTTGCAACACTCAAAGTTTCCTTAAACTCAAAAGAAATACGCTCTATATTATAGAAGAAGAATTCTCTGATTTTGGTGTGATTTTCAATTCTAAACTAAGCATCCTATTTATAGGAGAATGATAGAATACTATTTGAATTTGAAAATCACGGACTGCACAGTGGAATCACGGACGAATTTTGAAAAAAATTTAATTTTACTATGTTGCACTATGCAGCACTATTCAAACACTATGCAGTACTATGGAACACTATGCAGTACTATGAAAACAATAAAATATAATATATTCTATTTTATATAAAAAAATAAAACTTATATAATATATATAGAGGGCTATATGTATATACACAGCTGTTTATTACACAGTAGGGCTATGGCGACCGATTTTTTGGGCTACGGCGACGGTAAACTGTCGCCATAGCCCAGGATAGCTATGACGACAGGTGAAACCGTCATTATAGCTCAAAAAACTATCGCCATAGCCGACTTGGTAATACACAGCTGTGTGCATTCATTCTTCCCATATATATATACTAAATATCCCTACCTCCCGTGACTTTATTTAATATATATATATATAAACTGAGATAACTTTCTATCAATAATTTTAAAAAATGGGTAAGTGGTGGTCCATATAATAAGCCAAATTTATAACAAATACTTCATAAAATACCCCTCTATTTATCTCAATTCACTTGGCTTCATAAAACATATTTTTAATAATATTCATTATTAATATTATAACTCACAATATTAACAACCAGATCATTCCCAAGAAAGAGGGGACTTTCTGATATGGATTTCTCCTTATTGGCGCGCAATTAGGAGACCAAACCCCTTTCCTCAACAGAACTTTCTAGACATCTTCAACAATACAAATAATAATATGAATAACTTTATCGTCTCAATTATTGATTTAATAATATAAAATATTGTGACAATAATTGAATCAATAACGTGAGATACTATGCAGCAATTACTATGACAATAATTGAATAAAACTGAGTGACTTCTTACGTAAGCATCAATAATAAAAGATACTGTACAATACCGTGTGTTACTATGCAACCGCGCGTATTACTGTACTTTTATCACTGGGTATTTCAACAGTTAACGGTAAAACTTTTGCCATTATTTTTATAAGAAGTTATTTCTGTCATTTTTTTAACTTCGACAGTAATTCCATTGTGGGGTCACCAATAATTGTGTCGTCGTACGAATATTCCCTGATCAAACGAATATTTCCCAATCAAACGAATATTTTATGACAACTTGCTTACTTTGTAAAATTTATAAATATTACCCACAACTATAACATTATATCAAATCCACACCTTATTACTTAAAAATAATATTTAGAGAAAATTAAATCTTTAATAATAAAAGTTGGGGTCTTACAACAGTATTATGCGTGATTGCACAATAGCACACAGTATTTTACAGTATCTTTGATTATTGATGCTTACGTGAGAAGTCACTCAGTTTTATTCAATTATTGCAACAGTAGTTGATGCATAATATCTCATATTATTGATTCAATTATTGTCACAGTATCGTCTGGACAATATTTTATATTATTAAATCAATAAATGAGATGACAAGATTATTCATATTATTATTTGCATTATTGACAATATCTAGAAAGTTCTGTCGAGAAAACGGGTTAGGTCACTAATTGCATGCCAATAAGGAGAAGTCCTTATCTGAAAGCCCTCTCTTTCCTGGGAATGATTTGGTTGTTAATATTGCGAGTTATAATATCAATGATGAATAAATATTATTAAAAATGTGTTTAGAGAAGTCAAGTGATTTGTGATAAATAGAGGGGTTTTTATGAAGTATTTGTTATAAATTTGGCTTATTACATGGACCCCCACTTACTCATTTTTCAAAATCGTCGGTAGAAAGTTATCTCAGTTTTTTTTATAGTAATAAAATAGAATACTTTTATAATTAGAATATATTTTATTATATTATATTTCATAGTGTTTGTATAGTACTGCATAGTATTTGCATAATAAAATCAAAAAAAAATCTTCGCGGGTGCGCGTCCGTGAATGTTCCTCCTGTGCAGTCCGTGATTATTTTTCTAAATAGTATCCTGCCATTCTCCTATAAATAGGATTCTTTGTTTAGAAATAAAAATAACACTAGAATCGGAGAATTCTTCTTCTATAATATTGAGCTTATTTCTTTTGAGTTTAAGGAAGCTTTGAGTGTAGAAAACAGTACAAGTTTTCTTCAAAAATATCTCCGCTATCCCAGTCGGAAGTACTCTCCTTTTAAGGTAAGGTGTATTATTTATTTCATATTCAGAAGAGATTATTTTTCGTATTCGTAAGAATATTATTTTCGTTCAATATTTGTAAGAAATATTATTTTCGTTCAATATTCGTAAGGGATATTGTCTTCATTCAATATTCGTAAGGAATATTATTTTCGTTCAATATTTGTAAGGGGTATTATTTATTTTATATTTAGAAAAGATATTATTTTTCGTATTAATATGAATATTATTTTCGTTCAATATTCGTAAGGAATATTATTTTCGTTTAATATTCATAAGGGATATTATTTTTGTTCAATATCCGTAAGAAATAATATTTTCTTCCATACTCTGTAGTATGTAAGTAATATTATTTCGTTTCATATTCTTAATTCTACACTTATGTTGATAAGTATTGCTTCTATACTACTTGAAATTAGTAGAATATCCTTGAAATTTGCGCTTCATCTTGTATCGTTTCACTAAAATATTTTTCTGAACATTCTTGATAAATTTTAAGCTTTTCATGCCAGAGTACTATTCATACATATGGCACTATTCATACATACGGTACTATTCATACATAAAGTACTATTCACAGGGTATTATTCACGAAGAACTATTCATAGGGTACTATTCACTCGGGTACTATTCACCAGTAATTCACGACAAAAATTGATTTCTTTTCTGTCCAAATTATTTTTAATACATGAATATTATTCTTGAATTTTACTCCACAAAGTAGTTATCATGTTGACAATTTGGACATTCTTAAACTCTGGATAATTGAATTCTTATATCATTGTCATCATCCCCATGCTTATATTGTGATGAAAGTCATCTTCGGCCCGTAGTGCATAGATGGACTGTTGATTAGTATGATTATGACCATGAATTATGTATCAGTATAATCATGACCTGTAATGTTACAAATGATATGGTAAAAGTCCTCATTGGCCCGTAGTGCATTGATGGACAGTTATTTGGCATTATCATGACCATTAGTGATACTAACGAATATCCTTGGCCCGTAGTGCATGGATAATTCGATGATGTGGATGTGATACTAACGAATATCCTTGGCCCGTAGTGCATGGATAATTTGATGATGTGGATTATTTATTGAGTTGTGTTTCAAAGATAAAACATTGATGATGAACTTTTAAATCATAGAAGATAGTAGCACTACTACAAAACAGTAAATAGATAACACGGAAAAAACGTTGTGGTTTTAATCAGAAAAATGTCGTGGTTAAGGGTGTCATCTATTTGACACCTTTACACAATATTTTTAAAACGTTGTAGTTAAGCACATTACACAACGTTTTTTAAGAAAAAAACGTTGTTGATTTGTTTTCCATAAATTAGCATATGCTTAAAAACGTTGTAAAAGGTATGATTCCACAACATTTTCTGATAAAAATGTTGTAGTTTAATATATCAGACAACGTTTAGCACACTTACACAACGTTTATAATGTGTCATCTATTTAGACAAATTTATATAACGGTTTTAAAACGTTGTAGTGTGACTTAAAAATGTTGTAATACATGCATATAATATTTGTTTTTAAATATCGACCATAGAAAGCAACAACAGACAACGTTTTTAACCAATTTATACAACGTTTAGAAGGTGTCATTTATTTATACAAATATATAACATTTTTAAAATGTTGTAGATAAAAAAAAGAAAAAAAAGGTTGTGATTCACCTATATTACCAATGCACCTGCAATATGCTAATGCCATGATATATAGCTAAAAGGTCTAAATTTTCATTTAAATTTAAAGCTAAAATGTATCAACCATTCAAAATACATCCCAATAATACCATTCGTTTACAGTTTCAAATTACTACATCCACAAAATATATACCAAACTATCCATATATGCATCTCAAATTCACTTTTCAATATAAATTACTACTATATTGAATTGTGAATTTGATTACATGCATCCACAAAATAAACCAAACTATCCATAAAATTAAGCTACTACCTAAACATGTGCAAAAAAGCCTAGTTCTCCCAAAATACGTACATTCATCTAACATATTCACCGTTAACTCGAGGCTCTACATGTAGCTGCTCACATACATTTCCAACTAATCCCGTACTTCGTCAATTTGTTCTTGTGTGTATGTTAATCCACATGCCATATCCAACTAAAATAAAAGAACAATAAATTTAGTATTCAACAAAGATACCAAATCACAAGGATACCAAATCGACACTTCGCCATCGATGTATGGCAAGATAATCGACCAATTCACAGAATGACTTTTAACATAATTCCTAACCAAATTTATATATCCAAATAAATGACCACATCGATGTATGACAAGATAACTGTAAAAAAAAGGATACCAAATCTGACCAATAATTGTTGTATGGCAAGATAACTGTAAAACACAAGGATACCAAATCTGATCCTATAAATATTTGTAACATTATAACCAAATTTATATATCCAAATAAACATAATTCTTATGATAACATTGTAAAACACAAGATAACTACTACTGATCTCATAATTCCTAACCAAATTTATATATCCAAATAAACATAAATATTTGTTAAACACAAGATAACTGCTACTTTCTTATGATAACATTGTAACATTGTTATCATTGTAACATTGTTATCATTGTTATCATTGTAACATTGTTATCATTCAACGACAAGTAATTTCCTGAAAGTATTCATCACCTGAAGGAGGTGGAATTCATCAAGCCGGAACAAAACAATATAACCGTATCGCAATATGAGGCAAAGTTTACGGAGTTATCTCGGTTTACATCCCATTTGGAAGATAATGAGGAGCGTATGACGTGAATGTTTATGAGAAGATTAAAACCCGAAATACGTCAATACCTCATTTCTCAAAAAATTTATTTATATTTAGATGTTGTGAATAGGGCTAAGTTATTATAGCACGATAATGAGTCAGCCCAACCAAAAGACAACGACCAACAACACGATAAAAATCATATCGGTGGCAGCAGTCATCGGAACATTGATAACCATCGTGGAGGAAATTATCATGCTAGAAATGGTAACCACTTCGGTGGTAATCATGGCCAAGATAATAGGAAAGGTGAACAAAGTGGAAACAACTTTAAGAAGAGAAGATTCAACAAGGACGAAAAGACATCGACAGCAGCACCAACACCCGTTTCCAAGGAAGGAGAACGACCACCGGTCGTATGCTACAAATGCGGACAGGAGGGACACATCCATTCAAACTGTACGCAGCAATCTAAAGTGTGTTTCAATTGTGGAAAAGAAGGTCATTTAACTCGATTTTGTCATGCAGTGAACTTAAGTCCAGCTGGGATGGCGACACCAAAGGCTGTCCCAGACAAGTTAAAGTCGGTAGTTTAAGGGAAAGCATTTTTCGTGACTTCCCAAAAAGCGACGAACTCGAACAAAGTTATCACGGGTAAGCTAATCATAAATTCTTGCGAAGTCTATACCTTATTCGATACTGGTTCTACTCATTCTTTTATTTCACCTAATTGTGCTCAATATTTGAACTTGACTCTTGAAAAATTAGACTTTGACTTATCGGTTGAAAATCCGTTAGGAAAAATCTTCATTACATCCACCGTTTATAAATCTTGTTTTGTGACATCCCGAAAATTCATAATATCTTGAATGATTAAATTAAAGGTTAAAGAATAAAACCTAGAATGAAAATAGAGGAACAATTTAATTTTTTTTAAAGAATAACCTATATGGTATACTATTAGATTAGAATTGAGAAAATAAGGGTTACAAAATTTAAAACCTAGAATTAAATTATTTTTGAAAGTATGTTAAGAATAAAGTATTATATTACCTTCAACTTTATGTGAATTAATGAAGAAATTATGAGAATGATTGAAATTTTTAAAAGAAAGAAATAGATTATGAATGTGAGAAATTTATTAAGGAAATAAATTTCAATAAAGAGATATGATAAGGATAAATGCTTTTTGACTTATGTGATGTATGTATGTGATTAAATAAATAAATATATTGAGTATATATATTTATTTATTAAAGAAAAATTAAATAAAAAGTTACATAACCTAAATATAAATTAGGTATTGGAATTAAATAACCTAAATGGTTATCTTTATTTAATGGTCTTAGTATTTAATTTTATACTAGTGACATAATCTAAGAAATTTCTGAGATCATGTCTTAAGCTATTGAATTATTTTGTATGAATAATAGTATTAATAATATATACTAATCCCAAAAGAATTATTTTATGTATCTCAATTAATTAATTTTATAACCTAATTAAGGTAAGTCTAATTGGGTTAAGAAATTAAATGTACTTGAGTAAGAATGTTTATTTCAATTTAAGTATATGGAAACTCTAATTAAATGAGTAGAGTTGTGTAAGAATTTAAAAATATTGGACCTAATCTATTTTCAAGGCCCAATAAGCCCAGGCCTTTAATAAAGTGGCCCGATAAGCCTAAGCACTAAACTAAGTGGGCCAAACGAAAGTCTTTTTGTTAAGGAGTATGTGGGAGAATAATAATATTAAAAATTATACTAATTTAAAGGGATATATTTTATTATCTCAATTTATTAATTTTATAACTTAATTAAGGTATGTTTAATTGTGTTATAAAATTTAATGTACAAGAGTAATGATTTAAATTCTAAATGTATGGAATAGAAACCCTAACTAAATATTTAGAGTGGGATAAGGTGAAAAGGATTGGACTATGATAATTTTTCATAGCCCAAATAATTAATTAAAAGCCCAAAAGATTAAAGAAAGTGGCCCAATTTTTAAACCCTATTAATGAGGGCATTTTGGACATTTAATAAAGTAAATAAAAAAAGATATGAGGGAGACAAAAGGGCCACATTGCCGGGGTTTTTTTTAGGATGAAAAAAAGGAGAGGAAGGTAGATATTTATCATATATCTATATTTAAAAAAAAGAAAACATATCTTCTTTCTTTATTTCTCTTTCATCTCATTTCTTATTCTAATCAAAAGAGAGAAGCCGAGATGAAGAAAAAGAAGAATGGGAAAACCAAGAGGGAAAGAAGGGGAAGAGGGCAGCAGCCCTTGAAGGAGATGGAGAGAGAAGGCCATCCATGGAAGGAAAGAAGAAGAAAGAGAAGATTTGGAGAAAAAAAGGTATAATCCTAAAAACTAGTTTATTCACTTTATTTTGATTATTTCAAATCAAAACTTGGATTCATGTTTCTAAACTCAAAAACTTTGGATTTTATTGTTGATGAGTGTTTTATTTTTAGATTTACCCATATTGGGTGTTGATTTGTTTGGAAATCAAAAGGGGAGAAAAATAATTTTTCTAGTTTATAAACCCTAACTTTTGTTCACTTTGGATTTCCACCGTTTTTAATCTACACCTTATCTTTCCGATCCGTCAAAGAGAGGTTCTATATTTATATGTTATCTAGTAAATCCAAGTGGTAGCACTCAAAAATGTTGAGTTTTCAAGCCGTAAAGGCTGATTTAGCCAAAATAGTCCCGTTTTTCTAACAAAAATAAAGACTATTTTGGGATAGTTTCTGCCAAGTTCAGTTTCGTAATTTTTTCGACCTTCAAAAATTCTGAAAAAATTTGGGATGATAATATGATGAGTTATCGAGATTTTGTCCAAAAATGGCGATTTTTGGATGTACTGATTGAGAGTTATGGATTTTACGGGAAAAGACTATTTGAAATGTAAACCCGAATAACTCTTTATGGTTAACTCCAAAAATTGTGAAATTTTTATTGGTAGTACATATACATAATAGGATTATATCTTGTAAGTTTCGGAATGTTTGGACAAAAACACAGTTTATGATAAATGTCGCAAGATCCGGCAGTTTTGGCCATTTGAAAAATAGTAAATAAATTTTAAAAATTCTGGGAAAAATATATGTTCAATATTGAACTATATTCTGCCAAATCCCAGAAAATAAATATTTGTGGAACTAATTTATTATTTTTCATGGAAATGGACTAGTTATGAGTAAATGAATTAAATATTTTATGTGAAGTTGAAAATTTAAAAAATAAGATTTTATGGCTTGGAAACCATATATAGGGTATATACAAATTTTTGATGAGGGATTTGGTCATTGGTGATAAAATCTTATGTGTATGTCATTTTTTAAAATGATTAAATGTATTAATTAGTAAAGTGTAAACAATTAAAATAATTTATTTATAAGTTTAATAAATGGTTAAAATATTATTAAAAGATTAATAATATTAGATAAAGATATTATTAAGTGATTAATAATATTTTGATTAAAGTGTTATTAAATCATTGATTTAAAATATTATTTAATGACTAATAATATTCGTAAATGAATTTAATATTATTAAATAATTTAATAATATTAAATGGAGCATAAAAGAAAAGTTAAGTTATTAATTAGACATACAATAGGTCATATTGAATGAATAGTATGATGAATTGAAAATTTAATATGTTGGAAAGGAAAACAACTTGTTGGATTGGAAAACAACTTGCTGAATTAGTGAATCCAGGTTGCTGGATTATAAAACAGTTTGCTGGATTGTAAGTTAGCTTGAATCCAGTTTCCTAAATAGAAAATCAGATGAATCTAGGTTGCTAGATTGAAAAACAATTTACTAAATTGAATAATTAGTGAATCCAATGTGCTGGATTGGAATCCAGTTTGCTGGATTGCAATCTAGTTTGTTAGATTTCAATATGGGTGGCTAGATTGGTCGGTTTGAATAATCCAGGCTGCTGTATTAGTATTCGGCTTAGTGGTTTATAGAAAAGAACTTATTAAAAAAAAGTTTTAAGTGTTAAATCATAAGGTATATGATAAAGTAATTAAAATATTATCAAAGTAAGATAATAATAATGATGTTTTAAGAGGAAATCTAATATTTGATTATGTGGTTAAGGGTTAGTTAATTTGTTGATAAAGTAGTTGCGTTATGGGATAAAGAATATTATGCTAACTGAAAGATCAATCTTAACAATAATAGGTCTTTCAATTGAAGCTTAAATTATATTGTGTAGCAGTAATCGACGGTATAGGCAAGTTCTCGAACTATACTTTTCATTAAGCAAGTTCTCTAACTCGAACTCGAGTTGTTATTGTAAAGCATGTTCGTGATTAATCATTGTTGATTATGTCACATCTATGAATTATTGATTCATACGTTGTGCATGTTGTATATGTTCATCAGGTTTGAAAGGCTGATCACCTTCATTACCATTTGGTTCAGTTATAGTTGTTCATGTTCATTGTTGGCCATTCATCATTATTATCTCGGTCATTCGGTTATGAAAATTTATTCATGTTCTTTCACAATTATTATATTGTTGAAATTTTTTTAGCTTTTATTCTTTTCAATCATGATATATCTTTCTTTGAACTTAAACTTGTTGGGAAAACTTGTTGCTCACCCTTGCTATATCATGATTAACATTTTAGATTAAAAAGAAACGTCAGATACAGGCAAGTCAAAGACAATTCCAGCATTGGATTATTATGCAGTTAAAACTAGTAATAGTATTAAATGCTAATGACATTGTAAGCCATGTAGGATATGAATGTGTGTATTAAGTTAAGGTTATCGACCTTGGGGATTATGTTGTAAGGGTTTAATGTATAAACAATTTATGTTTATATCTTCCGCAATAGTTATAGAAT
Organism: Panax ginseng; assembly: GCA_020205605.1. NCBI lineage: Eukaryota > Viridiplantae > Streptophyta > Magnoliopsida > Apiales > Araliaceae > Panax > Panax ginseng. Next base: position 120,889,243 of record CM035134.1, read on the forward strand.
TGATGTACCAAGTTCGTGGTGATTAGTACCTGGATTTAGGGATGCTACATTGTGACGCCCCCCAAAATAGGTATATATCACCCATCTTGAGTCGCCATATACATGATACAAAATTCAAATACAACTTAATAATACAACTGTCGTGTAAAATACGATAAAACATAAACTGAGAGTTTTAATACGAATATTGTCTTCTAGACAGTATTCAAACTCAAAAGGAGTCCTCAATACATTTATTATCACACTATTTCATAGAATAGTGAGGACTACTAATGCAAACATCTGGACCGTCACTCCGTTCCCCGACTAGTCCCTGCTACGTTCTCATTTCCTGAAGAGAACAATAAAAGCGAAAGGGTGAGCTCAACTAGCCCAAGAAGAAATATTATGACTAAGATAATGCGTAATAAATTATCATCACCTTCAACAGTTGTTAAACCGATAAAATATAACAAACATCAAGTTTAACTCGCAATGAACAAGCAATCCATTAGAAGAGTCAAGTAGAGCATAAAATCTACTATCTTCTATGATTTAAAAGGTTTTTCATCACTTTTATCCCTGAGACTCAACTTAATAAATAATTCACATCATCCTTGCACTACGGCCAAGGATATTCATTAATATCACTTAATTTAAATTATCCATGCACTACTGGGCCAAGGATATTCGTGTTTTCATCAATGGTCATGATCATGCCAACAACTGTCCATTAATGCACTACGGGCCAATGAAGACTTTTACCACATCATTTATAACATTACGGTCATGATTATACCAAATAATCCCTGGTCATAATCATACCAAGTCTATCTATGCACTACAGGCCATAGATGACTTTCAACATAGTATAAGCATGAGGATGATAACAATGATATAAGAATTCAATAAAACAATTTTAAGGATAAATTTTAAATATTTATAATTTAATTTATCCAGAATTCAATAATGTCCAAATTGTCAACATGATACTGCTTTGTGGAGTAAAATTCAAGAATAATATTGTACCAAAAATAATTTGGACTGATAACGAATCAATTTTTATCATGAATAGTACCCCGGATGAATAGTACTCGAGTGAATAGTACCCCATGAATAGTAATTCAGGAATAGTAACCCCGTGAATAGTACTCCGGCATGAAAAAGTTAAAACTTATCAAGAATGCTCAAAATAATATTTCCATGAAAAGATACTGGATGAAGCGCAAATATCAAAGATATTCTACTAATTTCATGGAGTTTAGAAGCCAAAAATTTAACCAAATGAGTATAGAATTCGAAATATGGAATGAAATAATATTACTTACATACTACAGAGTATGGAAGAAAATATTATTTCAAGCGAATATTGAACAAAAATAACATCCCTTACCTTGAAAAGAAGAGTATTCCAACTGGTATAGCGGGGATATTCTTGAAGAAAACTTTCACTATTTTCTACGCTCAAAGCTTTCTAAAACTCTAAAGAAATACGTTCACTATTATAGAAGAAGAATTCTCTGATTCTGGTGTGATTTTAAATTCTAATTAAGCATCCTATTTATGAGAAAATGGAAAGGATACTATGCAATAAAATATTCTAATAAAACGAAAACTTTTAAATAATATATATATATATATATATATATATATATATATATATATATATAAGTTCACTGGTTATCACCCAGTGACTTTGTTTTAATCACTCCCGCCAATTTTTCCAACCTATATATATATATATATATATATATATATATATATATATATATATATATATATAATACCTATAGTACATTGTACACCAAAACCTCTCTCCCCACAAAAAATTAGTATATATATATATATATATATATATATATATATATATATATATTATAACACTCAAAACACACACTAATTTTAAAAATGAGTAGGTGGGGGTCCAGATAATGCGCCATGGAGTTTATAATAAATACTTCATAAAAATCACCTCACTATTTTTAACAATATTTATCATCATTATTATAATTGCAATATTTAACAACCTGTGTCGTTCCTGTGAAAGAGGGGCTTTCAATAAGAATTTCTTCCTATTAGTGCAATTAGGTGATCAAACCTCTCATTCGATGTAACTTCTAGACATTGTTAATATTGCAAATAATAATATTAATAACTCTGTCATCTCAATTATTGATTTAATAATATAAAAATATCAACAATAATTGAATCAAATAACGTGAGATACTATGCAGTTAAATTATTGTGAGCAATAATTGAACAAAACCGAGTGACTTCTTTACGTAAGCATCAATAATTAATCTGGTGCTACTATGCAACCACGCCAGACATCATTGTACTTTTACTATTGGGTAGTTCAACAGTTAACGGTAAAACTTCCGTCGTTATTTTCATAAAAGATATTTTCATCATTTTCTCATTCCGGACAATAATTACGCTAGGGTCCAATTAATGATTGTGTCGTCGCATTTAATATTTCTTGTTAAAATGAATATTCCTCGACCAATCGAATATAATATAATAACTTGCATACTTTGCAAAATTTATAAATATTACCCATAACTATAACATCATATCAAATTCATTCCTTAATATTCAAAAATGATATTTATAGAAAATTCATCTTTATTCATAAAAGTCGGGGTCTTACATACATGTTTGATTCTAATCGATACCCTCACATTACCTGTTGATCTCATCTATTTGAAAATACTTGCATTTGATGTGATTTTAGGAATCGACTGGTTAACTACTCATCATGCTAAAATTGATTGTTTTCGTAAGGTTGTTAGCTTTCATATTCCTAACCAACCTGTTATGCGAATTCAAACAACAAACCCACTAAAGTCAATCAATGTCATATCAAGCCATAAAGCCATAAAGCCATTCGTTTATTAAAAAACAGATGTCAAGATTTCTTAGCCTATGTTACGAATTAAAAAAAAATACGTCAGATTTGAATAATATCTCTATTATTAATAAATTTCCTGACGTATTCCCTAAAGACTTTCTGGCCTACCCCTAGAGCGTAAAATTGAATTTTGTATTGACCTTGAACCCGATACAAAACCCTCAAATATTTCTTCACCCAAAACGAACGTAACATGCGCCAAAGACGTTGGTTCAAGATGTTGAAAGATTACGATCATACAACTCAATACCATCCCGGAAAAGCGAACATGGTAGCTGACGCGTTGGGTATAAAATTGTATGCAGGTGCGAGTGCGATGTTAACACAAAGACCCATTTTGTACGACTTACAAATGATGGAGATAGAGTTAAAGACTCTAGAGACCCACGTGATGATGTCAAATATACGAGTAGAACCGACTTTAATCGATAAAGTTAAAGTTGCTCAAGCTACAGACCCTGAGCTGATGAATATGAAGAAGAAGGTGTTATTTAAAAAGTAAGAATCGATGAAGAGAGGAAATCTCAACCCTCAATTCATTGGTCCATTTGAAATTCTCGATCGAGTAGGAACTGTGGCCTATAAACTCGCCTTACCGCCAAGTATGTCTCGTGTTCATTACGTTTTTCACATATCTATGTTACATAAATATGTGGAAGACCCGAACCACATTATTGAATTAGAACCAGACGAGATAGCAGAAGATTTAACGTATGAAAATGTACCTATTAAAATCTTAGATAAGAAGGAACATAATCTACGCTCGAAGATTATACCTCAAGTCAAAGTTTTATGGAGAAACCATGATATTGAGGAAATGACCTGGGAGTTAGAATCTGAAATAAAAACAAGGTATCCTCACCTGTTCAACATTCCAGGCATGTACACCAATTTCAAGGATGAAATTTCATAAGAAGATGAAGTTGTAAGACCCCAACTTTTTATGAATAAAGATTTAATTTTATCTAAATGTTATTTTGAATAATAAGGTGTGGATTTGATATAATATTATGGTTGTGGGTAATGTTTACAAATTTTGCAAAGTAGGCAAGTTGTCATAAAATATTCGTTTGGTCAGGGAATATCTGTACGACGGCACAATCATTGGTGGACCCCACAACAGAATTACTGTCGGATATAGAAAGCGACAAAAATAACCTTTTTATAAAAATAACGGCAAGACTTACCGTTAACTGTTGAAATACCCGGTGATAAAAGTACAGTAATACACGTGGTTGCACAGTAGCACACGATATTGTAAAATATCTTTGATTATTGATGCTTAAGTGAGAAGTCACTCAATTTTATTTAATTATTGCAACAGTAGTTGATTCATAGTATCTCATATTATTGATTCATAGTATCTCATATTATTGATTCAATTATTATCACAGTATCATCTACACAATATTTTATATTATTAAATCAACAAATGAGACGACACATTTATTCATATTATTATTTGCATTATTGATTATGTCTAGAAAGTTCTGTCGAGGAAAGGAGTTAGGTCATCTAATTGCGCCAATAAGGAGAAGTCCTTATCGGAAAGGTCCTTATCGGAAAGGTCCCGTTTTCCTAGGAATGATCTGGTTGTTAATTTTGTGAGTTATAATATTAATGATGAATACATATTATTAAAAATGTGTTTAGAGAAGTCAAGTGATTTGTGATAAATAGAGGGTTTTTTTTACGAAGTATTTGTTGTAAATTTGGCTTATTACATGGACCCCCATTTACTTATTTTCCAAAATCGCCGGTAGAAAGTTATCTCAGTTTTTGTTTTATAGTAATAAAACAGAATTTTTTTTATATAAAATAAAATACTTTTTATAAATATAATATATTATAATTTATTATATTGCATAGTATTTGCATAGTACTTCATAGTGTTTGCATAGTAAAAAAAAAATAAATTCTTCACCGATGCACGGCCCGTGATTGTTTTTCTAAACAGTATCCTGCCATTCTCCTATAAATAGGATGCTTAGTTTAGAAATGAAAATCACACCAGAATTAGAGAATTCTTCTTCTATAATATTGAGCATATTTCTTTTGAGTTTAAGGAAACTTTGAGTGTAGAAAATAGAACAAGTTTTCTTCAAGAATATATCCGCTATACAAGTCGGAAGTACTCTATTTTTAAGGTAAGGGGTATTATTTCTTTCATATTTAGAAGAGATATTATTTTTCTTGAATATTCGTAAGAAATATTATTTTCGTTCTATATTCGTAAGGGATGTTGTCTTCATTCAATATTCGTAAGGAATATTATTTTCGTTCAATATTCGTAAGGGGTATTATTTATTTTATATTTAGAAGAGATATTATTTTTCGTATGAATATGAATATTATTTTCGTTCAATATTCGTAAGGAATATTATTTTCATTCAATATTCGTAAGGGATATTATTTTTGTTCAATATTCGTAAGAAATAATATTTTCTTCCATACTCTATGGTATGGAAGTAATTTTATTTCGTTTCATATTCCTAATTCTACACTTATGTTGATAAGTATTGCTTCTATACTCCTTGAAATTTGCGCTTCATCTAGTATCGTTTCACTAGAATATTTTTGTGAACATTCTTGTTAAATTTTAAGCTTTTCATGCCGGAGTACTATTCATGGGTACTATTCATACATACGGTACTATTTATACATACGATACTATTTATAAGGTACTATTCACGAATTACTATTCATGGGGTACTATTCACTCGGGTACTATTCACCCAGGGTACTATTCATGACAAAAATTAATTTCTTTTCTGTCTAAATTATTTTGGATATATGAATATTATTCTTGAATTTTACCCCACAAAGCAGTTATCATGTTGATAATTTGGACATTCTTAAACTCTGGATAAAATAAATTATAAATATTTGAAATTTATCCTTGATCTCACTTAATTGAATTCTTATATCATTGTCATCATCCTCATGCTTATATTGTGATGAAAGTCATCTTCGGCCCGTAGTGCATAGATGTACTGTTAATTGGTATGATTATGACCATAAATTATGTATCGGTATAATCATGACTTGTAATGTTACAAATGATGTGGTAAAAGTCCTCATTGGCCCGTAGTGCATTGATGGACAATTATTTGGCATGATCATGACCATTGGTGATACTAACGAATATCCTTGGCCAGTAGTGCATGGATAATTCGATGATGTGGATGTGATACTAACGAATATCCTTGGCCCGTAGTGCATGGATAATTCAATGATGTGGATTATTTATTGAGTTGTGTTACAGAGATAAAACATTGATGATGAACCTTTAAATCATAGAAGATAGTAGATATCATACTCTACTTGACTCTTCTAATGGATTGTTATTTTCGCTGCAGTTGTTGATCTAAAACTTGTTGTGTATTGTATTCTATCAGGTTTGATAGTGTTGAAGACGAAGGATATTTTTTTCTACATTATCTTAGTCATAATATTCTTTATTGGGCTAATTGATCTCACCCTTTTCTTTCATTGTTATCTTTAGGAAATGAGAATATAGCTGGGACTAGTCGAGGAATGGGGTGATGGTCCAAGATGGTGGCTATAATAGTCCTCACTTTTCTATAAAATAGTGTGATAATAATTGTAATGAGTACTCCATTTGAGTTTGGATATTGTCTACGAGATAATATTCATGTTAAAATTCTCAGCTTATGTTTTGATGTATTTTGCACAACAGTTGTATAAATTAATTTTGTATTTAAATTATGTACCATGTATTTGTCAACTCAAAATGGGTTGTGCATACCTATTTTGGGGGCGTCACAGTTGGTATCAAAGCTTAGGGATATTATCTTTGGAGGTGATTTGAGGCTAGAACTAGGAGGGGAGAGACGGGTAAATCCTTCGCTAATATGACCTACATAAGCTTATTTGTTATTTAATTGGTCGGTCAGAATATAGGGATGATATGTGGCATGTCAATTAACCCTTGTTTTGTGGCAATGTTTAAAAATGGCATCTGAAAATATTGAGATAAGCAATGAAGCACATGGGACTAGTGAGTCACCCTCGATTAATAACCAGGATAATGTGCATCAAGAAGGCAATAATCCTCCTGTAAACAATAACACTGACCAAATGATGAACGATGGGATGTTTAGGAGTTTTATACTATTCATGCAACACCAAACGAGAGAGACTCTTATTTAAAATGCTGGTGGAGTCAATGGTAACTCTCAGATGGTCACCGCTAAGCAATTCAAGGAGCTGGGACCACCAGAGTTTTTGAAAAAGCCAGAACCACTTAAGGCAGAAACGTGCATTAAGCAGATCACCAAGATATTTGATGTCTTGGAATGCTCAAAGGAGTAAAAGGTTCCCTTTGTCACCTTCATGTTACGAGGTGAGGCAGATTACTGGTGGAAATCTGTAAAAAGTACTCATCTTTCCGTACTGAAAATGTCTTGGGTGAAGTTCCAAGAATTATTCAACGACAAGTACTTTCCTGAAAGTATTCGTCACATGAAGGAGGTGGAATTCATCAAGCTGGAACAAAACAATATGATCGTATCGCAATATGAGGCAAAGTTTGCGGATTTATCCCAGTTTGTATCCCATTTGGTAGATAATGAGGAGCGTAAGACGTGAATATTTTTGAGAGGTTTAAAACCTAAAATACGTTAATACCTCATTTCTCACAAACTTTGTTTATATTCAGATGTTGTGAATAGGGCATAGTTATTGGAGCGCGATAATGAGTCAGCCCAACCAAAAGATAACAACCAACAACACGATAATAATCGTATCGGTGGCAACGGCCATCGGAACAATGATAACCATCTTGGAGGAAATTATCATGCCAGAAATGGTAACCACTTCAATGGTAATTATGGCCAAGATAATAGGAAAGGTGAACAAAGTGGGAACAACTTTAAGAAGAGAAGGTTCAACAATGACGGAAAGACATCGACAACAGCACCAGCACCCGTTTCTAAGGAAGTAGAATGACCACCGGTCGTAAGCTACAAATGCGGACAGGAGGGACACATCCGTCCAAATTATACGCAACAACCCAAAGTGTGTTTCAATTATGGAAAAGAAGGTCATTTAGCTCGATTTTGTCATGCAGCGAACTCAAGTCCAACTGGGATGGCTACACCAAAGGTTGTCCCAGATAAGTCAAAGTCAGTAGTTTAAGGGAGAGCGTTTTTTGTGACATCCCAAAAAGCGAGGAACTCGAACGAAGTTATCACGGATAAGCTAATCATAAATTCTTACGAAGTCTATACCTTATTCGATACCGGTTCTACCCATTCTTTTATTTCACCTAATTGTGCTCAACGTTTGAAATTGACTTTTGAGAAATTAGACTTTGACTTATCGGTTGAAACTCCGTTAAGAGAAACCTTCATTACATCCACCATTTATAAATCTTGTTTTGTGACATCCCAAAAATTCATAAGATCTTGAATGATTAAATTAAAGGTTAAAGGATAAAACCTAGAGTGAAAATAGAGGAACAATTTAATTTTTTTTAAAGAATAACCTATATGGTCTACTATTGGAATAGAATTGAGAAAATAAGGGTTAAAAAATTCAAAACCTAGAATAAAATTATATTTGAAAGTATGTTAAGAATAAGGTATTATATTACCTTCAACTTTATGTGAATTAATGAAAGGAATTATGAGAATGATTGAAATTTTTAAAAGAAAGAAATAGATTATGAATGTGGGAAATTTATTAAGGAAATAAATTTCAATAAAGAGATATGATAAGTATAAATGCTTTTTGACTTATGTGATGTATGTATGTGATTAAATAAATAAATATATTAAGTATATATATTTATTTATTAAAGAAAAATTAAATAGAAAGTTACATAACCTAATTATAAATTAGGTATTGGAATTAAATAACCTAAATGATTATCATTATTTAGTGGTCCTAGTATTTAATTTTATACTAGTGACATAATCTATGAAATTTAAGGATCATGTCTTAAGCTATTGAATTATTTTGTATGAATATGTGAGTAAGTTAATAGAAATATTATGGATGGTTTATATTTGTTTATTATATAAACAAATAAAAGAAACTAAGATAACCTAATTATATATTAGGAATGAAAAATTTAATAACTTAAAGGTTATGTTATGGGAGAATAATAGTATTAATAATATATACTAATCCCAAAAGAATTATTTTATGTATCTCAATTAATTAATTTTATAACCTAATTAAGGTATGTCTAATTGGGTTAAGAAATTAAATGCACTTGAGTAAGACTGTTTATTTCAATTTAAGTATATAGAAACTCTAATTAAATGATTAGAGTTGTATAAGAATTTAAAAATATTGGAGCTAATCTATTTTCAAGGTCCAATAAGCCCAAGCCTTTAATAAAGTGGCCCGATAAGCCTAAGCACTAAATTAAGTGGGCCAAGCTAAAGTCTTTTTGTTAAGGAGTATGTGGGAGAATAATAATATTAAAGATTATACTAATTTAAAGAGATATATTTTATTATCTCAATTTATTAATTTTATAACTTAATTAAGGTAAGTTTAATTGGGTTATAAAATTTAATGTACAAGAGTGATGATTTAAATTCTAAATATATGAAATGGAAACCCTAACTAAATATTTAGGGTGGGATAAGATGTAAATGATTGGACTGTGATAATTTTTCATAGCCCAAAGAATTAATTAAAAGCCCAAAAGATTAAAGAAAGTGGCCCAATTTTTAAACCCTATTAATGAGGGCGTTTTGGACATTTAATAAAGTAAATAAAAAAAAGATATGAGGGAGATAAAAGGGCCACATGGCCGGGTTTTTTTTAGGATGAAAAAAAGAGAGGAAGGTAGATATTTATTATATATCTATATTTTTTAAAAAGGAAACATATCTTCTTTCTTTATTTCTCTTTTATCTCATTTCTTATTCTAATCAAAAGAGAGAAGCCGAGATGAAGAAAAAGAAGAACGGAAAAACCAAGAGGGAGAGAAGGGGAAGAGGGTGGCAGCCCTTGAAGGAGATGGATATGGAGAGGATAGATAAGGCCATCCATAGAAGGGAAGAAGAAGAAAGAGAAGATTTGGAGCAAAAAAGTATACTCCTAAAAACTAGTTTATTCACTTTATTTTGATTATTCCAAATCAAAACTTGTATTTATGTTTCTAAACTCAAAAACTTTGAATTTTATTGTTGATGAATTTTTTATGTTTAGATTTACCCATATTGGGTGTTGATTTGTTTGGAAATCAAAAGGGGAGAAAAATAATTTTTCTAGTTTATAAACCCTAACTTTTGTTCACTTTGGATTTCTACCGTTTTTAATCTACACCTTCTTTTTACTATCCATCAAAGAGAGGTGCTAGATGTATATGTTATCTACTAAACCCAAGTGGTAGCACTAAAAAATGTTGAGTTTTCAAGCCGTAGTGGCTGATTTAGCTAAAACAGTCCCATTTTTCTAACAAAAATAAAGACTGTTTTGGGATAGTTTCTGCCAAGGGCAGTTTCGTAATTTTTTTGACCTTCAAAAATTCTAGAAAAATTTGGGATGATAATATGATGAGTTTTCTAGATTGTGTCCAAAAATGACGATTTTTGAATGTACAAATTGAGAGTTAAGAATTTTACGGGGAAAGACTATTTGAAATGTAAACCCAAATAACTCTTTGTGTTTAACTCCAAAAATTATGAAATGTTTATTGGGAGTACATACACATAATAGGAGTATATCCTGTAAAGTTTTGGAATTTCTGGAAAAAAACACAGTTTATGATAAATGTCGCAAGATCTGGCAGTTTTGGCCATTTGAAAAATAGTAAATGAATTTTAAAAATTCCGAAAAAAATATATGTTCAATATGGAACTATATTTTGCCAAATCCCAGAAAATAAATATTTGTGGAACTAATTTGGTATTTTTCATGGAAATGGACTAGTAATGAGTAAATGAATTAAATATTTTATGTGAAGTTGAAAATTTGGAAAATAGGATTTTATGGCTTGGAAACCCTTTATAGAATATATACAGATTTTTGATGAGGGATTTGGTCATTGGTGATGAAATCTAATGTGTATGTCATTTTTTAAATGATTAAATGTATTAATTAGTAAAGTGTAAATAATTAAAATAATTTGTTTATAAGTTTAATAAATGGTTAAAATATTATTAAAAGATTAATAATATTAGATTAAGATATTATTAAGTGATTAATAATATTTTGATTAAAGTGTTATTAAATCATTGATTTAAAATATTATTTAATGACTAATAATATTCAGAATAAATTTAATATTATTAAATAATTTAATAATATTAAATGGAGCTTAAAAGAGAAGTTAAGTTATTAATTAGACATTCAATAGGTCATATTGAATGAATAGTATGATGAATTGAAAATTTAATATGTTGGAAAGGAAAATAGCTTGCTGGATTGGAAAATAGCTTGCTGAATTAGTGAATCCAGGTTGCTGGATTATAAAATAGTTTGCTAGATTATAAGTTAGCTTGAATCCAGTTTCCTAAATTGAAAATTAGATGAATCCATGTTGCTGGATTGAAAACAATTTACTAAATTGAATAATTGGTGAATCAAAGCAAGATAATAATAATGATGTTTTAAGATGAAATCTAATATTTGATTGTGGTTTTGGGTTAGCTAATTTGTTGATAAAGTAGTTGCGTTATGGGATAAAGTATATTATGCTAATTAAAATATCAATCTTAACAATAATAGGTCTTTCAGCTGAAGCTTAAATTAGATTGCGTAGCAGTAATCGACGGTATAGGCAAGTTCTCGTTTAATTAAGCAAGTTCTCTAACTCGAACTCGAGTTGTTATTGTAAAGCATGTTCGTGATTAATCATTGTTGATTATATCACATCTATGAATTATTGATTCACACGTTGTGCATGTTGTATATGTTCATCAGGTATGAAAGGTCGATCACCTTCATTACCATTTGATTCAGTTATAGTTGTTCATGTTCATTATTGGCCATTCATCATTATTGTCTCGGTCATTCGGTTATGAAAATTGATTCATGTTATTTCACAATTATTATATTATTGAAAGTTTGTCATCTTTTATTCTTTCCAATCATGATATATCTTTCTTTTAACTTAAACTTGTTGGGCAAAATTATTGCGTACCCTTGCTATATCATGATTAACATTTTAGATTATAACGAAACGTCAAATACATGCAAGTCAAAGATAATTCCAACATTGGATTATTGTGCAGTTAAAACTAGTAATAGTATTTGATGCTAATGACACTGTAAGTTATGTAGGATATGAATGTGTGTATTAAGTTAAGGTTATCGACCTTGGGGATTATGTTGTAAAGGTTTAATGTATAAACAATTTATGTTTATATCTTTCACAATAGTTATAGAATTGATGTACCAAGTTCGTGGTGATTAGTACCCGGATTTGAGGATGCTACCTGTTTGATTCCAATCGATACCCTCACATTACTTGTTGATCTCATCTATTTGAAAATACTTGCATTTGATGTGATTTTACAAATCGACTAGTTAACTACTCATCATGCTAAAATTGATTATTTTCGTAAGGTTGTTAGCTTTCATATTCCTAACCAACCTGTTATGCAAATTCAAGCAACTAACTCACTAAAGTCAATCACTGTCATATCAAGCCATAAAGCCATTCATTTATTGAAAAACGGATGTCAAGCTTTCTTAGCCCATGTTCTGAATTTAAACAAAAATACGTCAGATTTGAATGATATTTCTATTATTAATAAATTTCCTGACGTATTCCCTGAAGACTTCCTGGCCTACCCCCAGAGCGTGAAATCAAATTTTGTATCAACCTTGAACCCGATACAAAACCCTCAAATATTTCTTCACCCAGAATGAACGTAACATGGGCAAAAGACGTTGGCTCAAGATGTTAAAAGATTACGATCATACCATTCAATACCATCCTGGAAAAGCAAACGTGATAGCTGATGCGTTGGATAAAAAATCGTATGCGGGTACGAGTGCGATGTTGTTAACACAAAGACCCATTTCGTACGACTTACAAATGATGGAGATAGAATTAAAGACTCTAGGGACCCATATGATGATGTCAAATATACGAGTAGAATCGACTTTAATCGATAAAGTTAAAGTTGCTCAAGCTACAGACCCAAAGCTGATGAATATGAAGAAGAAGATGTTATTCAAAAAGTAAGAGTCGATAAAGAGAGGAAATCTCAACTCTCGATTCATTGGTCCATTTGAAATCCTCGATCGAGTAGGAACTGTGGCTTATAAACTCGCCTTACCGCCAAGTATGTCTCGTGCTCATTATGTTTTTTACATATATATGTTACGTAAATATGTGGAAGACCCGAACCACATTATTGAATTAGAACCAGACGAGATAACAGAAGATTTAACGTAAGAAGAAGTACCTGTTAAAATCTTGGATAAGAAGGAACATAATCTACGCTCGAAGGTTATACCTCAAGTCAAAGTTTTATGGAGAAACCATGATATTGAGGAAATGACCTGGGAGTTAGAATCTGAAATGAAAACAAGGTATCCTCACCTGTTCGACATTCCAGGAACGTACACCAAATTCGAGGACGAAATTTCATAAGGAGAGGTTGTAAGACCCCGACTTTTTATGAATAAAGATTTAATTTTCTCTAAATGTTATTTTGAATAATAAGGTATGGATTTGATATAATGTTATAGTTCTGGGTAATGTTTACAAATTTTGCAAAGTAAGCAAGTTGTCATAAAATATTCGTACAAGTTTGTATTATTTATTCGTACAAGTTTGTCATAAAGTTTACAAATAAAGTAAACTTTGAGTGTAGAAAAAAATACAAGTTTTAAGGTAAGATGTATTATTTATTTCATATTTAGAAGAGATATTATTTTTCGTATTCGTAAGAATATTATTTTCGTTCAATATTCGTAAGAAATATTATTTTTGTTCAATATTCGTAAGGGATATTCTCTTCATTCAATATTTGTAAGGAATATTATTTTTCGTTCAATATTTTTAAGGGGTATTATTTATTTCATATTCAGAAGAGATATTATTTTTCGTATGAATATGAATATTATTTTCGTTCAATATTCGTAGGAATAATATTTCCTTCCATACTCTGTAGTATGTAAGTAATTTTATTTCATTTCATATTCATAATTCTACATTTATGTTGATAAGTATTGCTTCTATGCTCCTTGAAATTAGTAGAATATCATTGAAATTTGTGTTTCATCTAGTATCATCACTAAAATATTTTTATGAACATTCTTGTTAAATTTTAAGTTTTTCATGCCGGAGTACTATTCATACATACGGTACTATTCACGAAGTACAATTCATGAGGTACTATTCACTCGGGTACTATTCACCCGAGGTACTATTCACAATAAAAATTGATTTCTTTTCTGTCCAAATTATTTTTGATATATGAATATTATTCGTGAATTTTACTCCACAAAGCAGTTATTATGTTGACAATTTGGACATTCTTAAACTATGGATAAATTGAATTATAAATCTTTGAAATTTATCCTTGATCTCACTTAATTGAATTCTTACATCATTGTCATCATCCTCATGCTTATATTGTGATGAAAGTCATCTTTGGCTCGTAGTGCATAGATGGACTGTTGATTGATATGATTATGACAAAGAATTATGTATCAGTATAATCATGACCTGTAATGTTACAAATGATGTGGTAAAAGTTCTCATTGGCCCATAGTGCATTGATGGACAGTTATTTGGCATGATCGTGACCATTGGTGATACTAACGAATATCCTTGGCCCGTAGTGCATGGATAATTCAATGATGTGGATGTGATAATTGTTAGAGTTTATGCCCTAGAGGCCAATTATTTGATATAATTGATTAACATTTTGATATTATATTTGATTGAATAAATGAATTATTTTATTATGATTTTATTTACTGCGTTATATAAATGTTAGCATAATAAAAGTCCTTAGAATAATGATACAAATTATATAGCTTCAAGTATGTTACTTGAACATGGGATTATATAATTACAATTAGTATCATTGCTCTTAAATGTCCCTAGTCAAGTATCATTGTTAACGGGACAACAATGATACATCGAGACTAGTATGTGGATTGCCTGATGACCAAATCTCATTGGTCATAAATATATGAGATATTGAGTTAATGCATAGGCACATGTTAGAGAACAATGTACTGGACAGACCCACCATGAGAATTCTACGTGTAACATTATGCAAAGTGTCATTAGCGATTCTCATAGTGACAATGATGTAATGATCCTCTGACCTGAAATCACTATATTACTACATGGGAATTTATGTACTTTGATATCATCAAAAGTCACCTTTAAAAGGGTGGACAATAAAGGTGATTCTTGGGTACATCATGAATCGTGTGAGGAATATGAGTGATCTAAATGGAATTTAACCCTCCTATATATTAGGGGAGATATCCATAGGCCACTTGATTGAGTAGAACTATGAAATGCATGGCCATGCTCAAATAGTGATTTGTTTTGTATAGTCTACTCATTGATCAAGAAAACTCAGATTAAATTATTAAGAGTATGATACATTCCATGACTCGAGTTTAATCTAGGATGTCAAGGTTAAAAAGATTAAATTATATTGAAATATTGGTCATGAAAAGGTTGTATCGAATCACCAATCTAATTATTACTTGGGTAGTAGTGATGTATTACTAGATACCGCTCACTGTTTATAATTTTATTATATGATTTTAAGATTATTGCTAACGTAATATTAACCTATAGGGTCACACACTTAGAACGTAATTAAAGGAGAATTAATTTAAATTGTAAGATTTAAATATGTCAATATGATTGATAATATTTAAATTATTAATTTAAATTAATAGGATAATTTGTATATATGTATATTAATTAAGTAAAACTTAATTAATATATAATATATATAATTCGAATTTTACTAGAATTAAGTTTTTATTAATTCTTTTTGACAGCTATATATATATATATATATATCAGCCACTTTAGGAATTAATCAAAAACCAAAAAACCCTAGTCGCTCTTAGAGAGAGACTAGAGAGAAAAACTTCAGAAGAATCCCGATCCTTTGTGGCTAGTACTGCGCCTCTTTTACAGTAGATCGTGTGACGGTTCGCGAGACGTTCATGTGGATACCGTAGAGGCGCAGTTCGTTTGGATTGCATTGGAGATTCGATCGTATCAATTCTATCTTCTATAATCGGTATAAATTTCTAACCACTGAATTAATATGTTTTTTCGCATGGATCCTGATTTAGGGTTTCTGAATTGTGTTTAAAATTTTTTTATATTCCGCTGCATTTTTGTGCCGAAAACCCTACAGTGGTATCAGAGCTACTTGCGAAAATGATTAATTCAGAATACGTGTTTTAATTATATTCGATATATATGATATTTGATGATGCATGTTTACCGATCTAAAATTGAATATATGATATTTCGATGTATGCATATTCTGTAATTATGAATTATATCTATAATATATATGCATGTATATGATGTTCTGTTAATCATATCTTAGAAGGTGGAATAACAATACAACTTCTGTTCTAATTGGATTAAAAGCATGAAGATTCGGTTTAATATGATTAATCGAAACTGGACATATATGATGTGTTCTGGGTGTATTGTTATTGTGAGTGTTATGGCGGATTTGATATGATTTTGGAATTGTTTCAGAGTTTCATATGGAATTGTTTCAGAGTTTCAAAGTCGGACCACGCTGTGTGGGAGCCCCTTGACACTTCGTCAGTAGCGCACGATGGTTGTGACCCCAATATTTGATATATAGTTTTCTTTAATTATATATACATTGTTATGTGTTTATTATGATATGCATGGTGCACGATTATGGCCCTTTTGACCCATAGGTTAGTGGTTTTTGGTTTTGAAATACGGCTTGCATGTCGTGCCTTTCTATAAATTCTGATGTAACATTCTCTTCTCATCTAAATCCCCTCGAATGTAACTCGAGGTTTCTTTATGTCATGTAATAATCTATAATCGATGAAGATGAAAAGATGAAGAACACGATGGAAAGATGATGATGGAGAGGAGGCACATGCATGAGAAAGATCCAAGGAAGCTACTATTTTGAGATCTTTTACCACCTTAGATTGACCTTCAATTTTTCATTAGCTTGAAAAGATTGACAGTGGATTGGGCCATAACTGTAACACATTTAATTTTGCACTTTATTTATGCTTGTATACGATATAATATGATAAATAATGTGCATGCTTAATAAGATTAAAATTGGTGAGATCTAAATTAATTAATAAAATCCCTCATTAAAATTATTAAGTCTAAATCAGATGCCTTCCAATGAATAACACTCATCAAGACCTTGATCAATGGATGTTGGTTTGCCAAAGCAAAGTACCCTATTTATCTTGGTAAGATGCGATAGGATAATTGTGATATCAAAACTGTTAAAATCATTGGGCCCGACTTAACTAAGTTATCTCAATAGGATTGTGCACTTAGAGGCATGGAGTTTGGTGGGTAACATTAGATGGACTAGAAACAAATGTTGTTTACAAAACTATCCAATAGTTATATATGATATAATTGACAAGGGGTTATCTACCTAAATAATTATGTTTTGAGAGATTAGCCAAAGCTAACTTAAGGCATAATGAAATATGGATCTTGGCTTACTAGAAATATTAAATAGAAAATGCTTTCCGAATTAATGGCGAGGGCTATTAATTTGAATAAAATAGTGGGAGGTATATTTTGAATGTATGATAAGTAGGTTTTATACCTACTTATCCGGTATCTATTACTTGAATTATTTGCTTAAACTCGTGTTTCTTGGTTACTTTTCATGCATTTTGTGTTCATTTTGTAGATTATATGTTTAGGAGCTGTGTGAGCGACTATTGGTATGAAAACGCAAGGAAAAAACAATCTGGACATCGTTTGTGCTTTCATTTTCAATTCATGTTCTTGTCTTGGAACTTGGACTATATTGTAGAGCTTCTTCTTAGCTTTTCGGAACATCTTGAATCATTCCAATCGGAGTTCGGATGCAAGAGTTATGACATTTGTACCAACGAACGTTGAATTTCGCTGTTTTGGGTGGTCATTTGCATAGCAGTCACTTTCAGTCCAATTTATACCTTCATAAGTTCGTTATTTCTCAATTCTTAAAGAAGAAAGTTGTAGATCTCATCGATAGCTTCAATTTGATAGGTGGCAGGCCCCGTAACTCCTCCCGGATCAAAAGTTATGGTCATTTTACCAGAGGATACTGCAGTAGAAAAGCAATTAGCAGCTTGCACCCAAGCCGGGGCTTGGGGTCCTGAGTTCAAAATCAGAAGTATAGCAAGCCGGGGCTTGCTATTTACAAGGCAATACCCAAGTAGGGGCTTGGGTACACGCAGAAAAGGCAATTTTAACTAGAATTTGAGTTCAAGAAGGATTGATTCGAGCTGTTTGATTCAAGGACTTCCAAGAGGACTTAAAGACATATAAACAGGCTTATAAAAGGAGGAGATTTACAAGGATTAGAGGAAGTTTTTGGAAGAATCCCATTAGATTAGATTAGAGTAGATTGGGAAAAACCCTAGTTCTTATTAGATTTGGAGAATGAAGCAACTTGGAGACCATTGAAGATTCAAAGTAGGAGCAAGGAGAGAGCATAAAATTTACAGACAATAGATTCTATCTTCTTATCTTCTTTTATCTTTGTCTTTTAATGTTTATTCAAGTATGGATTCTTAATTTTAATTCAATAAACTAATTCTTTGTTTGAGATTACAATGGATCTTATTGTGTAGTTTATTTTAATATGCTTCGCTATCAATTATTATGTTCTATTGTGAGAATTGTCTATTGTGCTTTGGACTTAATTGTTTAATTGATTGGCTATCAATTACCGTGATAATCTATATGAACTCGAGAGATGAATTATAGATTTAGATTTGATCATGATAGCATGTGTTTGTGATTTATGCATAGATGGAATTCATGCTTCGTGTTTAGGATAGAGATATGCCTTTACGCCATATGTAATCTTATAGAGAACTTGTGCTTTAAATCCTTTATAATTTTAATTCACATAGAGATATAGTGGATTAGTTAATTAAGGTGTCTTGCTTAATTCTATCAATTGTGGATTTAAGTGAGTATGGGTATTATGCATCGAGAGGTGGTTTTATCTACTTTAGTGTTCTTGATTAACAATTCAGGATAGAAAATAATTGATGAGTGTGTTAACTTAAATGAACCAATAAGTGAAGTTGTGATCTTAAATCTCCATAATCTGATTTTGTAATTAGCGGTAATTAGAATTAGTTTAATTAAGTAATTTACTTTATAACATTAAATTGATTGTTTAAATAAAATTTGTTTGGTTAAGAGTTAATATTTGGTAATTTGTATTAATAATTCCTCATGGGAACGATACTCTACTTTCACTGTATTACTTGTTGACCACGTATACTTGCGTGTTGTGCGTAATTAGATTTTACCCAACAATTTTTTGGCGCCGTTGCCGGGGAATTAGTTTAATACATTTTTCCCAATATTAGCTTCAATCAAATTAGTCTTAATTTAAACATTTTTTTTCTTTTTCTTACTTTATATTTTATTTTATTATCTTCTTATTTTTCTCTCATTTCAGGTACCATGGCTAGATGCAATTATCAAAGGCCATATTCGAGTATGTCTCAACCAAGGGGAGCGGGGATTGATGGACTCAATATATTTTCTGCATTATCAGCACAAATTGCAACACTTTCGGAGAGGTTGGATGTTCTTGCAGCCCAATGTACTCGGGAGATAGTAGTTACATGTGAATATTATGCTGGCGAGCATCCGAGTTATCAGTGCAACATCAGTGTTGGACAAGTACAGTTTAGGGGTGAATACCTCAACAGCTATACTAATCCTAATTATCATCAAGGTTGGGGGTATCACCTAGATTATGAATGGAGTGATAACTATAAAGACCAATACTGCATTCCAAGTCCAACATATCCATTAAATTTCTTAAATCCACCTCCAATGCGACAAGAAGACAATTCAGAGTTGAAGGAATTCATGTTAAGGATTATAGCAGAAAAAGAAGAGACGATAATGAGTTAGGAGTTATCAACCCAAAATCTTAATAGACAGATGGAAAAACTCATTAACTCCTCCATAAATGGTCCTCAATACATGGATTTCGAAACTGAAAAAGATAATTCAAGATTGAAGGATGTGTGGTTCAAGTTTGTATCATCAACTGAGGAGAAGATGATTGAGCAAGAGAGGTCAATTCAAAATCTGCAGAATCAGATGGATCAAATGTTTGAAGCCTTGAACAATCGCCCTCAAAATAATTGGTACTATGACATGGATGATGAAACGGATGGAAAGCCAGAAGTGTACCTGCCACTGGATGAACTGAAAGGAGTGGACATTGAGGAGACAACTGGGTGTTTGGAAAATGAAGAATATCAGATCACCTGTATTATACCCCAAGTATCTTCTCAACCAGAGTTGAAAAATCCAATGAATTGTGCACACCCATGTCCCCTAGGTAGTTACATCCAAGGTAATGATCAGTATGATAAAGAGGCCTCATATACACCATGGTGGGATGAGGAAGAGAAAATAAAAGAGAAAAAGTTTGTTGTACTTTCCATGCCTCAATGCAACAATTTATTCCCAAATACAACGGACGAGACACCTAGCTATGCAATGGAACTAGAAACATCATGTACAAGAATTATGCTAGGTTATTTCAATTCACAGATTAGTAAGATGGGAAACCTACCTACACACAGTGCAATTCTAATGGATGGAGGAATACTAACTTATCGTAGGGGAATTGGATAGCGTTAACCAGACAAAGTCAGGCTGAAAGACTATAAATCAAGCGCTGACTGGGAGGCAACCCAGGAATTTTTTATTTTTTATTTATTTATATGCTTTCCTAGTTTATTTAGTAGATAGGAATCACCTTATATTCCAAAGTGCTATTCTAATCCATGTTGTCTCTCTTCATTGCAGGTATTGGAGGTTCAATGGATAGGAAAATGATCGTCGCCGCCATCGCCACCATCACTTCACGCTTAGCTGATTACATGGAAGTTCTCTTCTACTTATCGCTATATTCTTACAATGAGGACATTGTAATTCCTAAGTTTGGGGGAGTTTAGTTTAGTTCTTTATTGCATGTTTAGTTTCATGTTTATGTTATGTTATTTTGCATATGTTGTTAATTTAGTTTAGGTTCATTATGTTTGCATTCATGTAGTGTAAGTGCATAATAGTTTGCATAGTAGTAGTAGTTTGTAGCATTATATTTTTATTTATGTCTATAAAATAAATTCAAAAATATATATATTAGTTAGTTACTATGTTCGTCTTGCATGAGTCCAACTGTTTGATAGTTACAGTCTATTTTGGCCAATGATGAGAATGGGATTGAGTAGACAAGTATAGTACTGATTATTAGAGCTTTGATGTGATTTCTTGTTATGAATTTAATCTTTTTCTGTTTGAAACTGGTATAATTAAGGTTAGCACGTTAGAGACAACTTTGTTGACTGATTAAGTTTAAATTGGCACATAAAGGAATTCTTAAGGATAATACTACTTTGAATGAATGAGAGACATGAATAGGCGGAGATGGCAAAATTTAGACAAAAACATAAGTTTGGGGGAAAATTTTGGATATATATGTTTCAAAAAAAGAAAAAAGAATAAAAATGATGAAAAAAATATCGTGGCTAGTCTTGTTTCGGGGCCTTTATTACTTGAGCAATTAAGCCCGAGGGAGTGTCTTTACACTCTTATATGGTCTGGGAGTCATTGGTCGAAAGCTCGCTAAGGGGTAGCACTGTTAGCCTAATGGAATGAGACATTGCACAGTCATGGTTAAAAAAAACAATAAAATGGGAAAAGAGCAAAAAACCCCCGTAATGCAAAGTAAAACATAAGTATCCCGGATTGGACTCTTGAATTTGGTGGATGTTTGAATTTAGTTGGATTTAGCTTGTTCGTGAATTTTATGAGTTTGCACTGTATGATGCCTTTAAAGAGATCTATTATGTGTTGTATTTAGCATTATATCAGTTAGCATGGATGTTGAGCACACACGCACTATACCAGTAATAACAGTTTGAGATTTGATGATTGATAGGAATTATTGATTGGTTTTGATATGAAGTATTATCATGTTTACTTGATTTCTCTAAGGCTAGTTGAATAGACTTGTCTCTGTTATTACTGCTGGAATCGTAGGCATGTAGATAAGTTGCATTGCATTGCATTTTTGTTTTGTTTTTGCTTGGGGACAAGCAAATGTTTAAGTTTGGGGGTATTTGATAAGTAAGTTTTATACCTACTTATCCGGTATCTATTACTTGAATTATTTTCTTAAAGTCATGTTTCTTAGTTACTTTTCATGCATTTTGTGTTCATTTTTTAGATTATATGTTTGGGAGTTGTGTGAACGACAATTGGTATGAAAATGCAAGGAAAAAACAATCCGGACATCGTTTGTGCTTTCATGTTCAATTCATGTTATTGGCTTAGAACTTGGAATATATTTTAGAGCTTCTTCTTAGCTTTTTGTAACATCATAAATCATTCCAATCGGAGTTCGGATGCAAGAGTTATGACATTTGTACCATCAGATGTTGAATTTTGCTGTTTTCGGTGGTTATTTGCATATCAGTCACTTCCAATCCAATTTCGACCTTCATCTGTTCATATTTCTCAATTCTTAAAGAAGGAAAGTTGTAGAGCTCGTCGATAGCTTCAATGTGATAGGTGGCAGGCCCCATAACTCCTCCCGAATCAAAGGTTATGGCCATTTTACCAGAGGACACAGCAGCAGAAAAAACAATTAGCAGCTTACACCCAAGCTGGGGCTTGCTCTTTTAAGCCTTATACCCAAGCTGGGGCTTGGGGTCCTGAGTTCAAAATCAGAAGTATAGCAAGCCGGGGCTTGCTATTTACAAGGCAATACCCAAGCAGGGGCTTGGGTACACGCAGAAAAGGCAATTTTAACTAGAATTTGAGCTCAAGAAGGATTGATTCGAGCTGTTTGATTCAAGGACTTCCAAGAGGACTTAAAGACATATAAACAGGCATATAAAAGGAGGAGATTTACAAGGATTAGAGGAAGTTTTTGGAAGAATCCCATTAGATTATATTAGAGTAGATGGGGAAAAACCCTAGTTCTTATTAGATTTGGAGATTGAAGCAACTTGGAGACCATTGGAGATTCAAAGTAGGAGCAAGGAGAGAGCATAAAATCTACAGACAATAGATTCTATCTTCTTATCTTCTTCTATCTTTGTCTTTTAATGTTTATTCAAGTATGGATTCTTAATTTTAATTCAATGAACTAATTCTTTGTTTGAGATTACAATGGATCTTATTGTGTAGTTTATTTTAATGTGCTTCGCTATCAATTATTATGTTCTATTGTGAGAATTGTCTATTGTGATTTGGACTTAATTGTTTAATTGATTGGCTATCAATTACCGTGATAATCTATATGAACTCGATAGATGAAGTATAGATTTAGATTTGATCATGATAGCATGTGTTTGTGATTTATGCATAGATGGAATTCATGCTTCGTGTTTAGGATAGAGATATGCCTTTATGCCATATGTAATCTTATACAGAACTTGTGCTTTAAATCCTTTATAATTGTAATTCACATAGAGATATAGTGGATTAGTTAATTAGGGTGTCTTGCTTAATTCTATCAATTATGGATTTAAGTGAGTATGGGTATTATGCATCGAGAGGTGGTTTTATCTCGCTTTAGTGTTCTTGATTAACAATTCAGATAGAAAATAATTGAGAAGTGTGTTAACTTAAATGAAGCAATAAGTGAAGTTGTGATCTTAAATCTCCATAATCCGATTTTGTAATTAGTGGTAATTAGAAGTAGTTTAATTAAGTAATTTACTTTATAACATTAAATTGATTGTTTAAATAAAATTAGTTTGGTTAAGAGTTAATATTTGGTAATTTGTATTAATAATTCCTCGTGGGAACGATACTCTACTTTCATCAGACATTTGTTGACCCACGATACTTGCGTGTTGTGCGTAATTTAATTTTACCCAACAATGTATTATTATCAATTACATAATATCAAAAACTCTGCAATTTGACTTATTATTTTTTTTGCACTTATAAATTGTAGATATCAATGACAAACAACAACAAAACAAATAGTATTTCACTACGATCAGTCCTTGAGAAGGAAAAGTTGAGTGGAATTAATTTCCTTGATTGGCATAGGAATTTGAGGATTGTCCTCAAACAAGAGAGCAAGCTATATGTCCTTGATGGGCCCATTCCTGCAGCACCATCTAACACTGCACCACGTGCAGAGCATAATGCTTACAAGAAGCATCAAGATGATGCTCTGGACGTGAGTTGTCTCATGTTAGCAACTATGAACACTGAGCTTCAGAAGCAACATGAGTTGATGGATGCTTATGAGATGATCGAGCATCTCAAGAAATTGTTCGAAGGGCATGCTCGACAAGAAAGGTATGATACAAGCAAAGCATTGTATCACTGCAAGATGGGTGAACGTGATCCAGTTGGTCCACATGTGCTAAAAATGATTGGGTATATTGAGTACCTTGATAGGTTAGGTTTTCTAATCACTCCGGAAGCCCAAATTGATCTTGTTTTGTAATCGTTGAACAACATCTACTCTCAATTTGTTATGAATTATCTCATGAATGAAATTGAGAAACCACTTACTGAGTTGTTGAGCATGTTAAGAACTGCCGAGAACAACATGAAAAAGACAGGACCCACTCCCATAATGATGGTGCAGAAGGGGAATGCTAAGGGAAATTGGAAAAGGTAAGAAGAAGATAGGATCTAAATGTGGTGCCAAACCTAATTCCAAAACCAAACAGGCTTAAAACCTAAAGGTGGGGTGGCTAAAGAAGGTGATTGCCACTTCTATGGAAAACCTGGACACTGGAAGAGGAATTGTCATACTTATTTGGAAGAAGTGAAGAAAAAGAAAGGAAGTGTGACTTCTAATTCAGGTATATATGTTATAGAAGTCAACTTATCTACTTCTACATCATGGGTATTGGATACTGGATGTGGTTCTCACATTTGTGTTAATATGCAGGAACTCCGAAGGAGTAGGAATTTGGCAAAAGGAGAGGTTGACCTACGAGTTTTGAATGGAGCAAAGGTTGCTGCACTAGACGTAGGAACTTATCATTTATCTTTGCCCACTGGGCTAGTATTAGAATTAGAGGATTGTTATTATGTGCCTGTTATAAGCAAAAATATTATTTCTGTTTCTTGTTTGGACAAGAAAGGTTTTTCATTTATAATAAAGAACAACCATTGTTCGTTTTACTTAAATAATATATGCTATGGTGTTGCACAATTGTTTCATTATCTTTATATCCTTGATTTAGAAATTCCTATCTATAATATAAATACAAAACAATTTAAATCAAATGATTCAAATCTGACATATCTCTGGCACTGTCGTTTAGGCCATATAAATGAGAAATACATATCCAAACTCCATAAAGATAGGTTTTGGAATTCATTTGATTTTGAATCATATGAGAGATGCAAGTCTTGTTTATTAGGAAAGATGACTAAAGCCCCTTTCAATGGACACAGTGAACGGGCTAGCGATGTATTGGAACTTATACATAGTGATGTATATGGACCCATGAGTTTGTTAGCAAGAGGTAGGTTTTATTACTTCATTACATTTACTGACGACTTCAGTAGATATGGATATGTGTATCATATGAGACACAAATCTGAATACTTTGAAAAGTTCAAGGAATTCAAGAATGAAGTTCAAAACCAATTTGGCAAAAGCATAAAAGTCCTTCGATCCGATCGAAGAGGTGAATACTTAAGCCAAGACTTTGATAACCTTCTAAAGGAGTGTGGTATTATATCACAACTCACTCCACCTGGAACTCCACAATGGAATGGTTTATCTGAGAGGAGAAATCGCACCTTGTTGGACATGGTACGATCAATGATGAGTCATGCAAATCTTCCAATAACCTTCTGGGGTCATGCCCTAGAGACAGCTGCATTCACACTTAACCGTGTTCCTACAAAGACGGTTCAGAAGACACCATATGAGATGTGGACTGGGAAACATCCTAGTATGTCTTTCATGAAAATTTTGGGTTGCGAGGCATTTATAAAACGTCTGGATTCTAATAAGCTCGAACCCAAATTTGACAAATGTAATTATGTGGGATACCCAAAAGAAACAAAATGGTATTATTTCTATAAACCTTCTGAGAATAAAGTGTTTGTTTCTTGAACTGGTATTTTTCTAGAAAGAGAATTTGTCTCTAAAGGAAACAGTGGGAGAAAAGTAGAACTCGAAGAAATTCGAGAACCACAAAATATCATTGAACCTGAATTGGAACGTGAGTAGGAACCACAATATATTGTGGAAAGTGAACCTGCTCAAATTACACAAGACACTCGTAGATCTGGTAGGACATGCTAAGAGCCCGAGAGATATTATGGATATCTTCTGACTCAAAACAACGATGTGATGCTCATAAATCAGGATGAGCCTGCTTCCTACCAAGAAACTGTGAATGGACCAGATTCTGAGAAATGGCTTGACGCCATGAAATCTGAGATGGACTCCATATATACTAACCAAGTATGGACTTTGGTTGATCCACTCGAAGGGGTAAAACCAATTGGGTGCAAGTGGATTTTCAAGAAGAAAATCGACATGGATGGTAATTTACAAACCTATAAAGGCCGACTGGTAGCAAAAGGTTTCAAACAAGTTCAAGGTGTTGACTATGATGAAACCTTCTCTCCAGTGGCAATGGTTAAATCCATCAGGATCTTACTTGCTATTGCTGCCTTTTATGATTATGAAATCTGGCAGATGGATGTCAAAACTGCTTTCCTTAACGAAAATCTCCTTGAGGATGTGTACATGACACAACTTGAGGGTTTTGTCACTTCAAAGGATGTTGGAAAGGTATGTGAGCTACAACGATCCATTTATGGATTGAAGCAAGCCTCTAAGAGTTGGAATCTTCGATTTTATGAAGCAGTCAAAGAGTTTGGCTTTATAAAAAATGAAGATGAACCTTATGTATATATGAAGGTTAGTGGGAGTCACATTGTATTCCTAGTATTAATTAATATTGGGAATGACATTCCTTCCTTACAGGCTATAAAAATATGGTTAGGAAAATGTTTCTCCATGAAAGATTTGGGCGATGCAACCTACATTTTAGGTATCAGTATCTATCAAGATAGATCGAGAAAAATGCTTGGCCTAAGTCAAAGTACATATATTGATAAAGTGTTGAAATGGTTCAGCATGCAAGAGGCAAAAAGAGGACACTTACCCATGACTCATGGTGTAAAGATCTCTAAGGCCCAATGTCCCAAATCGCAAGATGATGAGGAACGTATGAGAAAGATCCCTTATGCTTCGGCAATTGGATCTATCATGTATGCAATGATATGTACTCGTCCAGATGTCTCGTATGCTTTTAGCATGACGAGCAGATACCAGTCGAATCTGTAATATTAATAACACTTTAACACGCAAGTAAGAGAAGCAAGGATATCGTTCCCACGAGGAAATAGACTAATATTTATCAATTACTAATTCTAATGCAATTAATCCTATTTTAAACTACGAAATATTATTTGTGATTTGAAAATTAAACTTAACAAAACTAATAATTAAAATCAGAATTTCACAAGAATAACTGCAGATTTAACAGGTTAAGATTACAACTTCCCTTAGTATTTCATTTAAACCAATTTACTTCCCATTTAAATCAATTAATTAATATGAATCATTATCCAAGAATGTTTTATAAAATTCACGCACTTCTTCCAAAGACACGTGAACAAATCCTCCTAAATCCGATCTTTAAGACGCAGAATTACAAGGAACACCCTAGTTAATTAATTCACTATATTCCTATGTGAATCAAGTTAATTAGGGTTTTACGCACAAATTCTTTCAATGGATACAAAAGACACATAGGTATATTCCTATCCTACATGCTAATCATATTAACCCTAATCAGATTATATGAACAAATGTTATCATATCCAGATCTCAATCTATACTCCATCTTCCAATTTTATATAGATTATCACAGTAATTGTTGGCCAAACAATTAATCAATAAACATAAGATATGATAAACAATTCAATAAAAACCAACTTTCATTCAATGGGAAGGTTCAATTTAAACTACATACCAAGTTCCGTTGCAATCTTAATTAAAATTTAGTTCATGATAATAATAAAGAAAAACATCATCCAGATTAATAATCCAAACATCCTAGATAATTACAAAAGATAAAACTAGAGAAGAAGAAGAAAAACTCTGAATTTGCTCAATACTCTCTCTTTGATCTTCAGCCTTTGCAATCCTCCTTCGTGTTTTTCTTCGTTGTTCTCTCTGCAAATCTCTTGAAAAATTAAGTGATACGTCTTTTCTAAAGTCTTCTCCTATTTGTATTAGTCTCAGCCCTCTTTTAGATTCCTTCTTAGCTTCAAAAACCCACTTAGTAGTAGAAAAATCCTTCTTTAGTCCGCATATGAAGCGCTAGCGCTCAACCCAAAGAACCATTTCAAGCGCTAGGCGCTTGACCAGGATCGCATAATTAGAAAAATGCCACTCAACTCTAATTTTAATGATTTTTGACATTTTTCTTCTCTCAAATGACCAATTTGTCCCTCCAGCTCCAACCTACAAGAAATAAACACAAAACACATAAAAAGATACTAAAAAAACAATTAAAGATAGCAATAATTAAGTTTAATAATATCGGATTCATAGGTATAAAACCTACTCATCAAATACCCCCATACTTAACCAATTGCTTGTCCCCAAGCAACAAAACACAATGGAATAACTAAATATGCAATGCAAATAAAAATGCAGCTATCTACATGCCTAAAATTTCAACAGTCAAATAAAAAAAAATCTATTCATCAAGCCTCAGAGAAATCACAATAAACATGCTAGTACATCATACCAAGACAGATCAATAATTTCCTAGTCAATCGTCAAATCTTACCCTGTTATTACTGATATAGTGTGTGTGTGCTCAACAACAATGCTAACTAATATAATGCTAAATACAACACATAATAGATCTCTTTAAAGGCATCATACAGTTTAAACTCACAAAATTCACGAACAAGCTAGATCCAACTAAAGTCAAACATCCACCAAATTCAAGAGTCCAATCCGGGATACTTATGCTTTACTTATCATTACGGGGGCTTTTTGCTCTTTTCCCGTTTTATTGCTTTTTTATTATTTTTTTGTTTTTTTTTAACCATGATTGTGCAATGTCTCATTCCATTAGGCTAACAGTGCTACACCTTAGCGAGCTTTCGACCAACGACTCCCAGACCATATAAGACCTTAGGGCGCTAGGTGTAAAGACACTCCCTCGGGCATACTTGCTCAAGTAACAAAGGCCACGAAACAAGACTAACCACTGTATCTTTTTCATCATTTTTTCCCTTTTTTTTCTTTTTTTTTGAAGCTTATATATCCCAAATTTTTTTCCCCAAACTTAAGTTTTTGTCTAAATTCAGTCATCTCCGCCTATTCATGTCTTTCATTCATTCAAACTAGTATTATCCTCAAGAAGTCCATTATGTGTCAATTAGACTCAATCAGTCAACATAGTTATTTTTACTGTGCTATCCTTATTATATCAGTTTGAAATAGGTAATGATTCAAATCATGACAAGAAATCAAATCAAAGTCTTAACAGTCAATACTATATTTGTCTACTCAATTCCAATCTCATCATTGGCCAAAACAGACTTGAACTATCTAACAGCAGGAAACATGCAAATACTTGAATTTTTTTTTTTCATTTTTTTTAAGAAATTAGAATGAAAACTACATGAAAAACTACAAAATGAATACTAAATGAATGCAACTGGAACTAGAAATGAATAAGTTATACTAAATGAATGCAACTCGAATCGAAGAATGCACCCCAAACTTAACATATGCAATGTCCTCATTGTATATAAAAAAAAACATATAAAATTAGGCACCGAGGACTTCCACGAAAGATCGAAGCCTTATTCCTCATCAAGATCATCTACTTCTTCATATTAGCATCATCCTCGTGGAGCTAAGTCGTTTGGGAGGGTACACGGACAAGGGTGGAGGTGGTGGATCAACTGCTATGGAGTGCCAATCACTTGCCAGCTTAGACCCCTATGTGAACGTCCCCCAAACTTGGTTTAGAGCAAATCTTGAAGCTTGAACTTTGCTTTGAATTGTTGAAGTTGGAATCCAAGTAGGAGATAAAGAAGTTGACTTTAGCTTGCTTTTGTCTTGATTGTGGTTTGGAGAAGATGAACTAGATTTTGATTGGGAGAGTGCAAGAGTTGGTGTTATTGTGGTGCAAGGGCTTGGAAGGAGTTGCTTTTGAATTAGGAGTGAAAGGAATTGGGTTTGAATTAGAATTGCCTTACTTAGGGCTTTATTTTTTTTCAAGTGCACAAGTAGAGCGCCTAGGCGCTTGAAATTGTGAAGGTTGGAGCGCCTAGGTGCTTGGGAACAGAATCTGATGGTGTTGGTGAGCGCCTAAGCGCTTGAAAAAAGCTTAAAGTGAGCACTTAGGCGCTTGGGCGTGTCTGGGCATTCTACAGTTGAGCGCATAGGAGCTTGGAATAGGCTTGTTTTGGGGGCCTAGGCACTTGGGCCAGCCTTAACAAAAATTTTTGCTCTTTTATGCTTCTAACCTGCAAGCCATGAATCCAATTCTCAGTTATCATTTGCAAGGAGATTACAACTAAACATACAAACCTAAAATAAGATAAAATATATAGCTAAATTAAATAAAATACTAAAATAAAATTAATGAACTAAAATTTAAAGAGATAAAATGTAAGTCTAGGTTGCCTCCTAGTGAGCGCTTAGTTTAACGTCCTCAGCCCGACTGCTTCAACTTTCTCTATCTAATTCTCCTTCAAAAATTGAGGAACCCTCCATCCATTAGTAATAACGTAACTTCCGAGAGTTTCCCATCAGTAAGGGTTATTGATTCAAATTCACCTAGCTTGTTCTTTATAAGTAGATTCTCTTTTACAACCTTCAAATAACTAGGCATTTTCCGAGTCAGTTCTCGTGAACAATTTTTACGTTGAAGCTTTTCCAGAACAACTGGTTCTTCATCTCTCTTCCCATTCTCTTCACACTATGACACCAATTTTAAGCTAGCTTCCATGTCATATATAGCTTTATCGAAAAAATGACTACCAATTGGACACATGATTGCAAATCTAACCGGATCCTTAAACTTTGGTGGAGAAGTTATATAGGGCACTATCAAAATCGGTTCATCTATGTCAGAACTCAAGGCTAGATCTTTGGCGACCTTATTTTCCTGCTCCCCACTTGTCTCCTCCCTTTCCACATCCTTTTCTTTTAGCATATTCGGTTCTAAATTTAGCGTGGGCAATCCATCAGTCTTGGGAACCATGTTGCTTGACACTTCACCTTGAAGGCGATTGATGATGGCGTTGAAAAGTTGTCCCACCTGGTTCTCAAGATTTTGAATCGACATCTCCTGACTATTTGCCTGGTCCTCAATCAAAACCATGAACTTGGAAATAAGTCCTTCCAAGTTTAAAATCCTTTCTTCTTCATGATTAGGAGCTTGAACTTGTAATTCAGGAGTGTATGATTGGCATGGAGCAAAGGGTTGGGCTAGATTGTCATCCCTCCATGAAAGATTTAGTGGATTCCCCCACACATGATGATAATTACTGGAATATTCATAATTGTTGGGGTAATCGCCGAAGTTTCCACTATATTGTAACGACTCAAAACTGATGGCGCATTGATGACTCGGATGGTTTCCACCACAATACTCACATATCACCGCTACACTTTGAATAAGTTGTGCTGATAAAGCATCAATCTTCCTTGAAAGTGTCCCAAATTGTGCTGACAATTCATCGAGTCCATAATTCTACCTCCTTGGAAAGTCATTCTCGAATATGGCCAATGATAGTCATAGTTGTCCATGGTACCTGAAAAGGAATTAGACTAGAGACAAAAATAAAATAAAATAAAAAATGTTTAAATTAAGATTAATTTCATTGAATTTAATAATGAAAAAATATTAAACTAATTTTCCCAAAGAACGGCGTTAAAAACTTGTTGCCTAATTTCTTAATAGCATTTTAACACGCAAGCATACGCATTCAATTGTAATATTCAAAGAAGCAAGGATATCGTTCCCACGAGGAAATAGACTAATATTTATCAATTACTAATTCTAATGCAATTAATCCTATTTTAAACTATGAAATATTGTTTGTGATTTGAAAATTAAACTCAACAAAACTAATAATTAAAATCGAATTTCACAAG
The DNA here is from genome assembly GCA_020205605.1 of Panax ginseng. Classification (NCBI taxonomy): domain Eukaryota; kingdom Viridiplantae; phylum Streptophyta; class Magnoliopsida; order Apiales; family Araliaceae; genus Panax; species Panax ginseng. The sequence continues at coordinate 120,921,553 of CM035134.1, forward strand.
AATAATCGCAGATTTAATAAAAGTTAAGATTACAACTTCCTTAGTATTTCATTTAAACAAATTTACTTCCCATTTAAATCAATTAATTAATATGAATCATTATCCAAGAATGTTTTATAAAATTCACGCACTTCTTCCAAAGACACGTGAACAAATCCTCCTAAATCCGATCTTTAAGACACAGTAATTATAAGGAACACCCTAGTTAATTAATTCACTATATTCCTATGTGAATCAAGTTAATTAGGGTTTTACGCACTAAATTCTTTCAATGGATACAAAAGACACATAGGTATATTCCTATCCTACATGCTAATCATATTAACCCTAATCAGATTATATGAACAAATGTTATCATATATCAGATCTCAATCTATACTCCATCTTCCAATTTTATATAGATTATCACAGTAATAATTGTTGGCCAAACAATTAATCAATAAACATAAGATATGATAAACAATTCAATAAAAAACCAACTTTCATTCAATGGGAAGGTTCAATTTAAACTACATACCAAGTTCCATTGCAATCTTAATTAAAATTTAGTTCATGATAATAATAAAGAAAAACATCATCCAGATTAATAATCCAAACATCCTAGATAATTACAAAAGATAAAACTAGAGAAGAGAAGAAGAAACTCGAATTTGCTCCAATACTCTCTCTTTGATCTTCAAATTTTGCAATTCTCCTTCGTGTTTTCTTCGTTATTCTCTCGCAAATCTCTTGAAAAATTAAGTGATACATCTTTTCTAAAGTCTTCTCCTATTTGTATTAGTCTCTCACCCTCTTTTAGATTCCTTCGCTTTCAAAAACCCACTTAGCAAGTAGAAAAATCCTTCTTTAGATTTTTTGACATGAGCGCTTAGACCAATTTGTCCCTCAACTCCAAAGTTATTTCAAAGCACATAAAAAGATACTAAAAAAAAGGCGCTTGATAAAGATAACCGTAATTATCGGATTCAAAAAATGCCACTCACTCTAATTTTAATGATTTTTGACTTTTTTTCTTCTCCCAAATGACCAATTTGTCCCTCCGGCTCCAATGGTTTTACAAGAAATAAACACAAAACACATAAAAAAGATACTGAAAAAACAATTTAAAGATATCAATAATTAAGTTTAATAATATCGGATTCATCAGGTATAAAACCTACTCAATATCCATAGGCCACTTGATTGAGTAGGACTATGAAATGCATGGTCATGCTCAAATAGTGATTTGTTTCATATAGTCTACTTATTGATCAAGAAAACTCAGATTAAATTATGAAGAGTATGATACATTCCATGACCCGAGTTAAATCTAGGATGTCAAGGTTAAAAGGATTAAATTATATTAAAATATTGGTCACGAAAAGGTTGTATCGAATCACCGATCCTATTATTACTTGGGTAGTAGTGATGCATTACTAGATGCCGTTCACTGTTTATAATTTTATAATATGATTTTAAGATTATTGCCAACGTAATAATAACCTATAGGGTCACACACTTAGAACGTAATTAAAGGGGAATTAATTTTAATTGTAAGATTTAAATATGTCAATATGATTGATAATATTTAAATTACGAATTTAAATTAATAGGATAATTTGTATATATGTATATTAATTAAGTAAAACTTAATTAATATAATATATATATAATTCAAATTTTACTAGAATTAGATTTTAATTAATTCCTTTTGATGATTTATATATATATATATATATATATATATATATATATCGACCACTTTAGGAATTAATCAAAAACTAAAAAAACCTAGCCGCTCTTAGAGAGAGACTAGAGAGAAAAACTTCAGAAGAATCCCGATCCTTTGTAGCTAGTACCACGCCTCTTTTACAGCAGATCGTGTGACGGTTTGCATTACGTTCGTGTGGATACCGTAGAGGCGCAGTTCATTTGGATTGCGTTGGAGATTCTATCGTATCAATTCTAGCTTCTATAATCGGTATAAATTTCTAACCACTGAATTAATATATTTTTTTTGCATGGATCCTGTTTTAGGGTTTTAGAATTGTGTTTAAAAAAATTTTATATTCCGTTGTGTTTGGATAATTCGATGATGTGGATGTGATACTAACGAATATCCTTGGCCCATAGTGCATGGATAATTCGATGATGTGGATTATTTATTGAGTTGTGTTATAGAGATAAAATATTGATGATGAACTTTTAAATCATAGAAGATAGTAGACATCATACTCTACTTGACTCTTCTAATGGATTGCTATTTCTGCTGCAGTTATTGATCTAAAACTTGTTGTCTATTGTATTCTATCAATTTTGATACTGTTGAAGACTAAGGATAATTTATTCTAAATTATCTTAGTCATAATATTCTTTACTGGGCTAGTTGAGCTCACCATTTTCTTTCATTGTTCTCTTCAGGAAATGAGAATATAGCTGGGACTAGTCGGGGAATGGAGTGATGGTCCAAGATGGTGGCTATAGTAGTCCTCACTATTTTATGAAATAGTGTGATAATAATTATAATGAGGACTCCATTTGAGTTTGGATATTGTCTATGAGACAATATTCGTGTTAAAACTCTCAGCTTCGTTTGTTGTATTGTACAAATTAAGTTTGTATTTGAATTTTGTACCATGTATTTGGCGACTCAGAATAGGTTGTGTATACCTATTTTGGGGGCGTCACAGTTGGTATCAAAGCTTAGGGATATGATCCCTAGTTGAGATTTGAGGCTAGAATTAGGAGGGGAGAGACTGGTAAATCTTTCGCTAGTATGACCTACCTAAGCTTATTTATTATTTAATTGGTCGGTCAGAATATAGGGATAATATGTGGCATGTCAATTAACCCTTGTTTTGTGGCAGTGTTTGAAAATGGCTTCTGAAAATGTGGACATAAGCAATGGAGCACATGAGACCGTTGAGTCACCGCCGATCAATAACCAGTATAATGTGCATCAGGAAGGCAATAATCCTCATGTAAATAATAACATCGACCAAATGATGAACGATGGTATGTTTATGAGCTTTTTATAATTCATACAACACCAAACGAGAGAGACACCTGTTCAAAATGCTGGTGGAGTCAATGGCAACTCTCAGCTGGTCACCGCTAAGCAATTCAAGGAGTTGGGACCACCAAAGTTTTTGGGAAATCCAGAACCACTTAAGGCAGAGACATGGATTAAGCAGATCACCAAGATATTTGATGTCTTTTGATGCTCTGAGGAGCAAAAGGTTCCCTTTTCCACCTTCATGTTGTGAGGAGAGGCATATTATTGGTGGGAATCTGTAAAACGTACTCAACCTTCCGCACTAAAGATGTCTTGGCAGAAATTCCAAGAATTGTTCAACGATAAGTACTTTCTTGAAAGTATTCGTCACATGAAGGGGGTAGAATTAATCAAGTTGGAGCAAAACAATATGACCGTATCATAATACGAGGCTAAGTTTGTCGAATTATCCCGGTTTACATCCCATTTGGTTGATAATGAGGAGTGAATGATGCAAATGTTTTTGCAAGGTTTGAAACCCAAAATATGTCAATACCTCATTTCTCACAAACTTTGTTTGTATTCAGATGTTGTGAATAGGGCTTAGTTATTGGAGCACGATAATGAGTCAACCCAACCAAAAGATAGTAGCCGGCAAAATGATAATACCAGTGGTCGAAGTCATCAAAGTGGTGATAAAAAACGTAGAGGAAATCATCATGCCAGAAATGGTAACTACTTCGGTGGTAATCCTGGCCAAGATAATAGAAGTGAAAATTTCAAAAAGAGGAGATTCAACAATGATGGAAAGACAACAGCACTAGCTCCCGTTTTCAAGGAAGGAGAAGCGACCACTTAGGTCAGATGCTACAAATCTTGACGGGGAAGGACACACCGGTCAAAGTATGCATGACAACCTAAAGTGTGTTATAATTGCGAAAAGGAAGGTCATTTAGCTCAATTTTGTCATGCAGCGAAGTCAAGTATAGCTGGGACGGTGACACCAAAGGCTGTCCTAGACACGTCAAAGGCGGTAGTTCAAGGGAGAGCGTTTGTCGTGACCTCCCAAAAAGTGAGGAACCTGAACGAAATTATCACGAGTAAGTTAATCATACTCTTGCGAAGTCTTACATTATTTGATACTGGTTCTACCCATTCTTTTATTTCACCTACTTGGGCTCAATGTTTAAATTTAACTCTGGAGAAATTAGACTTTGACTTATCTGTTGAAACTCCATTGGGAGAAACCTTCATTACATCCACTATTTATATATCTTGTTTGATTCAAATTGGCACCCTCACATTACCTGTCGATCTTATCTCTTTGAAAATAATTGCATTTGATGTGATTTTAGGGATTGATTGGTTAACTACTCATCATGCTAAAATTGATTTTTTTTGTAAAGTTGCTAGCTTTCATATTCCTAATCAACCTATAATGCGAATTCAAGCAACCAAACCACTAAAGTCAATAACTGTCATATCAAGCCATAAAGCTATTCATTTATTGAAAAATGAATGTCAAGCTTTCTTAGCCCATGTCACGGATTTAAACAAAAATATGTCAAATTTGAATGATATTTCTATTGTTAATAAATTTCCTGGCGTATTCCCTGAAGAACTTCCTGGCCTACCACCAGAACGTGAAATCGAATTTTGTATTGACCTTGAACCCGGTACAAAACCCATTTCCAAAATCTATTGAACTTCAGGAGTTAAAAACCCAACTGCAGGAACAGTTAGACATCGGTCTCATTCATCCTAGTACGTCTCCTTGGGGTGCTCCTGTTCTATTCGTAAAGAAGAAAGATTGGAGTATGCGACTTTACATTGACTATCGGGGGTCGAATCATGTCACCATCAAAAATAGGTACCCGTTGCCTCGCATTGATGAAATGTTTGACCAGTTGCAAGGTGCCAAATTCTTTTCAAAGATCGATCTTCGTTCCAAATATCATCAGTTAAAGATTAAAACTGATGACATTCTAAAGACTGCTTTCAAAACTCGGTACGGGAATTATGAATTCCTAGTCATGTCTTTTGGATTGACTAATGCTCATGTTGCCTTCATGGATATGATGAACCGAGTATTCAAGGAATATTTGGATCATTTTGTGGTTTTTTTTATTGATGACATCCTCATATACTCCAAAAGTCGTGAAAATCATGAGCAACACTTGAGGCTGATACTCCAAAAGCTTCGTGAAAATAAGCTATATGCCAAGTTGAAGAAATGTGAGTTCTGGCTTAAGGAAGTAGCATTCCTTGGGCACGTGATATCAAATCATGGAATATCTATTGACCCAGCAAAGATTGAAGCAATACAAAGCTAGGAACAACCTAAGTCAGTAACCGAAGTAGGTCGGAGATTCGTGGAAGGATTTTCTCGAATCGCTACTCCATTAACTCAGCTGACTCGAAAGATACAAAATTCGATTGGAGTGAGGAATGTGAGAAGAGTTTCCAAGAACTCATGAGGAGACTCATTTCAGCACCTGTTCTAAAAATATCATCTAGTTCGGAGGGATTTGTCATCTACAGCGATGCTTCAGGCAAAGGTTTAGGATGTGTTCTCATGCAACATGGGAAAATCATAGCCTATGCCTCACGACAACTCAAAGAATATGAGAGGAATTATCCTACTCATGATCTAGAGTTGGCAGCAGTCATTTTTGCGCTAAAGATCTGGAGACATTTCCTGTATGGGGAGAAAGTGGAGATCTATACAGATCATAAAAGCCTCAAATATTTCTTCACCCAAAAGGAGCTCAACATGCCGCAACGATGTTGGCTCGAGCTGTTGAAAGATTACGAACATACCATTTAATATCATCCTGGAAAAACAAACCTGGTAACTGACACATTGAGTAAAAGATCATATGTGGGTACGAGTGCGATATTTTCAATGCAAAGTCCCAATTTGTATGACTTACAAAGAATGGAGATAGAGTTAAAGACTCCAGGGACCCACATGATGATGTCAAATATATGAGTAGAACCGACTTTAATCGATAAAGTAAAAGTTACTCAAGCTATAGACCCAGAGCAGATGCGTATGAAGAAGAAAGTGCAAGAAGGTGTTATTCCAGAAGCAAAAATTGATGAAGAAGGAATACATTGAGTCAACTCCAGACTTTGTGTTCCTAACGACTCTGATTTGAAGTATAAAATCATGATGGAGGCATACAACACACCGTTTGCAATCCATCCTAGGAGTACCAAAATGTATCGTGATCTTCAACATACATTTTGGTGGAGCAATATGAAGAGAAAGATAACAGAGTTTATCTAAAGGTGTTTATCTTGTCAACGAGTCAAGGCGGAGCATCAAGTGCCAAAAGGTCCATTGCAACCACTTCAAATTCTAGAATGTAAGTGGGAGCACATTAACATGGATTTCGTTACTAGTCTTCCCAAGGTTTCTCAAGGCATACATGTAATTTGGGTCATTGTCGATAGATTATCGAAGTCTGCTCATTTCTTACCTATACGAGAAACATATTCACTTGAACGTCTTGCTCATATATACATAAATGAGATTATAAGACTGCATGGTATGCCAGTATCCATAGTTTCTAATCGAGACCCAAGATTCACTTCACAGTTTTTGGTCAGTTTGCAGAACGCTATGGGCACGAACTTACGATTTAGTTCTGCATATCATCCTCAGACGAACGGAAAGTCAGAGAGGCCTATTCAAATCCTTGAAGATTTATTAAGACTCTATGTCCTAGACGTCAAAGGAAGTTGGGACAAGTTCTTGCCATTAGTGGAATTCTCCTATAACAACAGTTATCAAACAAGTATAGGCATGGCTCCATTCGAGGCGTTGTATGGATGAAAGTATCATTCTCTTGTATGCTGGGATGAGGTGGGTGCAGCAACATTGTTGGGGCTAGAATTGGTACGCATGACTACGAAAAAGATTCAAATGATCTGGAAACGTATAAAAACCTCACAAGATTGACAAAATAGTTATGCTGATCTTCATCGAAGGGATGTAGAATTCAATGTTGGAGATCATGTGTTGTTACGTGCTGCTCCATGGAAAGGAGTTACGAGATTTGGAAAGAGAGGAAAGCTCAATCCTCGATTCATTGGCCCATTTGAAATCCTCGATCGAGTAGGAACTGTGGCCTATAGACTCGCCTTATTGCCAAGTATGTCTCGTGTTCATAAATATTTACACATATCTATGTTACGTAAATATGTGAAAGACCCGGATCACATTATGGAATTAGAACTAGATGAGATAGCAGAAGATTTAATGTATGAAGAGATACTTGTTAAAATCTTGGATAAAAAGGAACATATAATATGCTCAAAGGTTATACCTCAAGTCAAAGTTTTGTGGCAAAACCACGATATTGAGGAAATGACCTGGGAGTTAGAATCTAAAATGAAAACAAGGTATCCTCACCTCTTCAACATACCAGGTACGTACACCAATTTCGAGGACGAAATTTCATTAGAAGGGGAGGTTGTAAGACCCCAACTTTTATGAATAAAGATTTAATTTTCTCTAAATATTATTTTGAATAATAAGGTGTGGATTTGATATAATGTTATAGTTGTGGGTAATATTTACAAATTTTGTAAAGTAAGCAAGTTGTCATAAAATATTTGTTTGGTCGGAGAATATTCGTTTTATCAAGGAATATCTGTACGACGGCACAATCATTGGTGGACCCCACAACAGAATTACTGTCGGATATAGAAAGTGACAGAAATAACCTTTCTATAAAAATAACGGCAAAACTTTTACCGTTAACTGTTGAAATACCCGGTGATAAAAGTACAATAATATGCGTGGTTGCATAGTAGCACACGGTATTGTAAAACATCTTTGATTATTGATGCTTACGTAAGAAGCCACTCAGTTTTATTTAATTATTGCCACAGTAGTTATTGCATAGTATCTCATATTATTTATTCAATTATTGTCACAGTATCATCTGCATAATATTTTATATTATTAAATCAATAATTGAGATGACAGAATTATTCATATTATTATTTACATTATTGATAATGTCTAGAAAGTTCTGTCGAGGAAAGGGATTTGGTCATCTAATTGCGCACCAATAAAGAGAAGTCCTTATTGTGACGCCCCAAAATAGGTATACATCACCCATTCTGAGTCGCCAAAAATATGGTACAAAAACAACTACAACTTTATTAATACAATTGTCGTGTAAAATACGACAACACATAAACTGAGAGTTTAAATACAAATATTATCTTCTAGACAATATCCACACTCAAATAAGTCCTCATTACAATTATTGATACATTATTTTACAAAATAGTGAGGACTACTATAATAACTGCCTTGGAACATCACTCCACACCCCGATTACTTCTCGCTATATTCTCGCTTCTTGAGAAGAAAAATGGAACAAAAAGGAAAAGGGTGAGCTCAAATAGCCCAATAAGGAATATTATGATTAAGATAATATAGAAAAAATTATCGTTAGTCCTCAACAGGGAAAAAATCTGATAGAATATAATAGACAACAAGTTTCAGATCAATATTTGCAGCGAAAATAACAATTAATTAGAAGAGTTAAGTAGAAAATGAAATCTACTATCATCTATGAATTTAAAAGTCCATCATTAATATTTTATCCTTGTAACATCAATCAATATACATTTTGAATCAAATATTCATCTTTGCACTACAGGCCAAAGATATTCATCAGTTGGTCATGTTCATCTCAACATCTGTTCATCTTTGTACTACAAGCCAAAGATATTTATTAGGAAATCATTCATCTTTGCACTAAAGGCCAAAGATATTCAGTTATATCATCATTTAGGACTGAGGATGATGAAAAATATTTTAAAAAAAATGAATCCAGTGAGATAAAAGAACAAATATTAAGGATTCGTACTTTGGTTTATCCATGTTCAAAAAAACCCCATAATATACCATAGTGGAGTAAAATTCAAGAATAAAGATCAAAACATAGATACAATCATAGATAGTAACAAAAATAGACATCTGATACAAAGAAGAGAAAATTTTATTTTTCGGTGAATAGTGTTGTATTCGTGAATAGTGTCGTATACGTGAATAGTGTCGTATATGTGAATAGTAACCCCGACACAAAAAGTTAGAAATTCCACAATGAAATTCATACCAATATTTTGGCATAATGATATTGAAAGAAATAATATCATTTACGAAGAAAGTAACATCCCTTACCTCAAAAGAATAGTACTTCTGGCTAGAATATCGGATATAATGTGACACCCATAAATTCAGGTACTTGAAACCCGAACTCGGTGCTTCACGATACCATTTCTATGAGCGGAATAATACTAATAATAATAAAAATAATATAAATATCAAACTTAATTTACATATCAGAGTCTAATCCCAAGTACGCAACCTTTACACATTCATTACAATACATGTTAGATAATGTATATCATCCTTATCATAACAAAGCCAAACTATTACATATTATAACACCAACTTATTCAGCAACTTTTCCTTTCCCTTTGTTCTTGGCAGAGCCTTCAGGTTGTTCACACTTAGCTAAAAATATTTAAATTAAGCAAGGATGAGAATTTGAGTGCCCATCAAGTAATAACAATCAATAACAATTAGCTGAAAGGATTAAATATTTTCTTTAAACGACACTTCTACAATGAATCAACAGTTGTGAAGTAAGCTGAACCAACAACATATCATTTCGATTTCAAATTTTTGAAACTACGTACTAACTATAAATGAGGACCAGTCAACAGACTATGAACATTATTTTTTATTTTTGAAAAGGTTAAACAGAACTTCATCTGTAAACCGTCATAACTTACAGGCACGGGGGTGATCAGCCCGTTATGCCCTGTATTGATCAATACTACATACAAGAACAACAATTTCATCCAGCATATCCGCCTTAGGCGCATAAAAGTTTCCCAGATTTGGGATGTTCATACTAGTCTAGAATCTGAACCAAAACAATTCAGTTGGATACAATAAAGTTCTATCTTGTTCAACAATATTTTTAAATCTGTGTCTAGTTGAATCAAATAGCTTAGACGGATTTTAAGTCAACGTATACATACTAGAAATCAATAAGTACATAACAACATGTGATAAAAATATAATGACTATCCAAGTGAGGTCACTTATATAATCATGCTTAGAAATTAATAAACAGAATATATATCTTGATCTATAATAACAGAATTATGGAACTTGTACAACAGATTATGATCTAACAACTTACTTATACAGAATCATTGCATAAGTATATACAAAGGTTAAGATATTTGAACAATGAAAAAGAATTGTTCAGATGTTCGCTTACACATGTCCATTGCATAAAGCAAATGCAAAGATAGGATACTTGCCTTGTCTGCTGCTTACAGTTATGCAACTTAGTTTTATCTTTTATATCAAGCCTTATCATTAATAAGATCATTTATTCGATTAGAATAATTTATCATAACACATAGTACTGCTATTTGCAGTCAGCACATAACCTAATCACATTACCACATATGTTTAGCGGTCGTTGGATCACAAACAAACACGTATACAGACAAAATATCTAAGTCCAGATCAATTTCTAAAATATTTCGGTGTACCGACGGCTTTATCGGATAATTATCGAGTCTAAAAATCTATACCGAAGTTCAACATAACTTAAACATCGGTCAAATTATTTTTAAATTACTTATAATAATTTTTAAATAATTATTATAATTTATCATAATTTTTTAAAATCCGGAATCTTTATTAAATGATTTAAATATTAAATAATTCTAGTATCATTAATATTTAATTAAAATATTAATGAAACCATTGCCAAAATATTAGAGTTATTTATAATAATTCAAAATACTTTTAAAGTATTAATATTATCCTTAGATGATTTTAAAATAATTAAATTATTTTTAAATAATTACCATTAATATTTAAATACTAATGTATTATTTATCCAAATATTAAAAGTCATTAATTATAACTTAAAATATTTTTAATTCATTTATATCGCTTTTTAAATTATTTTTAAATCAATAAAATCATTTTAAACTATTTATTTAATATAATTATTAAATAAATTTAATATCATTAATATTAAATTATTAATAAAATTATCCTTTAAATATTAAAAGTTATATTTTATAACTTAAAATACTTTTATAAGTACTTAAATAACTTTTATATGATTTTTAAATCATTAATTCTATTTTTTATAATTTATTTAATACATTTATTAAATAACTTAATTATCATTAATATTAATTTATTAATGAAATTCATCACAAAATATTAAAAGTCATCAAAAATAACTTAAAATATTTTCTTATACCATAATATAATTTTAAATGATTTTTAAGTATTAAAATTATTTTTAAATAATTTATTTAATATAATAATTAAATAAATTAAATGCCTTTAACATTCTAAAAATATTAAATATTTATGAAATATATTCAAGATTATAAAAAAACTAATTTTTAGGCTTTAAAATAATTTTTAGTAATTTATTATGTATTTTTAATAATTTAAAACTAATTTTCTCTATTTATTTAATAAAATAATTAATTTTGGAAATAAAGTGTCGCTAAAGACTGCCTATAGCGACAAAATCGTCGCTATAGGTGTTATTCATGTTTTTGGCCAAATCTAGAAACTCATGTCAGTGATCGAGTTGGCTACTTTGACCAAACATTAAGCACTGATCATGTTGTTTTTGGGCAAGATGTTGGTCAGATCTTGTAGTGCTAGTGTAAGACTACATGATCCAACAACAAACATGGCCAAACAGCATCACACTAAGGAGATCTAAGCATGCCAAGTGGCTGTTAGAGCTATTCTTCATTTTTGGGTTACCTAGAAATGAAGAACAGTTCGAGCAGTCACTTTTAGGTTTCCACAACTTGCAATCCGTGCATTGTTTTTGTGATATAATGGATCCAGTGTGTAGCCAACATGACAAGGAAGAGATATATCACATTAGATCACTTAAAACAACAACATGTCAAGCAGATCTATGTCGGTCAAACCATGTCAAACGACATGTTCAAGCGTTTTCTGGGTTACCCAGAAAACAGCTTCCATAATCGTCTGGCCTGGTTTGACCTGAAAGTAGTGTGCATACAAGCCAATCATGTATGATGATAAAACATATACTTTGTAATCAATCTTATTTGTTTATTAATAAAAGAATTATTTATTAAAGACATTTATTATCTACATGGTGCTGTTTTAATAATATGTGATAAACCCATATTTTTAAGCAATGCTTTTAGAATCATGATGATATCATGCTAATGAGATCTAAATTCTTAGATAGCTTAAAACTAAAATGTTCCCAATCAATGGATTACTAAAAAGGGGATTAGTATATTCGGATAGATTGGTACGTACGTTGCTTGCTCATTGGATGAGGATGATTGATCTCATGATCATTTGTGTGGAGACACTAAAGCAAGTATGTAGATGCTTATTAGAGAATGAGTTCACTGAATGTGACTCGCTAAGGAATACCTAATGGAGTTTTACTTGCCTGTCAATAGGAATTCTTGTAGTGATAGTAGTACAAATGATCCTTAGACTTGAGATCATCATAGTATCTTATATATACTGAATTATACTTTGACTTATTCCTTAAGACTCTTAGAGTATATCAAAGGGTATGTTTGGGTGTAATAAGTTATATATGAAGATAATGAATGATCAATAAAGAATCTACCACTTCTAGTAAAAGAAGAGAAATATCCTATGTGATTCGATAAATGACAACCCAGGAATCCTTGGCCAAGGTGGAATAAAATTAGAAAGTAATTTCTAATTTGCATTCATTATGAGTTGTGCATTTAGGAATTGAAATACATATAATTAAATAAAATAAGACTTGACATTAATTTCATGTCTTATATTTAATTGGGACATTGTATGGTAGAAGGATTGAATTGTATGGTAACTATTAACTCAAATGTTCTTTTATGATTAGTGTTGAAATCTATATTATCTAGAAAGTCGTTGATCGCTAGGGAGGCTTATCCCTATTGTAGAATAAATATTATTTATTTAAATAAATTAATCGTATAATTTATTTATTTAAATAAGATTAGAATTGTTCTAATTGATTTATTCACAACCGGTTTAATATGGAGAACCTAAAGGGTCACACCATAAAAGGAAGAATAATTATTTAAGAAGTTAATGGCAGAATCGTAATAATATGTTAAGTATATTTAATTTAATCTATGGTGATAGAATAAATTAAATAGCTTAATATTATTATTTAATATTTTAGAAATATTAAATATAAATTAATAAGATGAGTCTTATTAATATTATTACAATTATTATTATTTTAATTTCTAAAAGAGTTTAGGAATTAATTTAATATAAGTTGTACTCTCATTTATTCCTAATAGGATTAGGAGGAAAAATTAGTTTAAGGAGTTTAATTAATTATCCCTAATAAGATCAGGGAGCCCATTTAATTAAAAGAGTTTAATTAAATAAATAATACTTTATTTTTATAGGGTTACCTGATATCTTTATAAGAGGAGTCTTATATCAGATATTAGATATACGTAATTCCAATAGTTGGAGAGTATACCCCTTTTTTCTATAGAGATAGGAAAAACTAGGGTTTGAGCCAATACACCTTTCTTCTTAAAAATTCTTCTTCCTTGGTGGATCACCTCTAGAGGTCACACACTTGGGTGGCTTACATTGATCAAAGAAAGGAATCTACCCGGAGATTCAAGGAGATCGCGGAGAAGTAGGAGGTGAACTCGTACCTGTGAAATCTCGTATCTAAAAGGGTATGATTTCATAACTTTTTGTTCTTCGTTTTAATTAATAATAGGCAAAAAGTATGATCCGGCTAATTGGTTTGTGAAAAATTTTAAAATCTGATTTTATTTTGCTTTCGCTAATTTTGTAATTTGATTGCTATTTTGATTTTCACAAAACATTACAGATCAGAGTCAAACTTTATACAAATTATTAATTGTTTTGATTCCATATATGTATGAATATGTATTTAAAATAATTTATTGAACATAATTTATTGTATAAAATTATTATTTTATGAAAAAAAAATATCGCGATAACTTGTTAATCACGAACTGTTGCGGAATCACGATTTTTTTTTAAATTGCGGAGCATGATAACTTTTATATATATTAGTTACAGGAATATAATCATGATTGCAGTTACGTTTTTTTTAAAAAAATTGCGAAGCATGATAACTTTTATATATATTAGTTGCAGTAATGTCATTATGATTATAGTACTTTATCCTGTAACATCAAAGTAATCTATAAATATATATATATATATATATATATATATATATATATATATATATATATATATATATATATATATATGGTTACTTTCTTATATGTTACATCCTGATGTGCGCAAATGTTTTTTTAACATGCCACACTTTTCGGTTTAAATGATTATTATAATATATAATATTTTAAATAATTTTATAATTAAAATAAAGAGTTTATTTTAATATTGATATTGTTTTTCATGCAACTTAAAATTTCCCATTAAATGATACTCATATATATATATATGAAATAATTTTATTTATTGATACATATGATGATATGTATGATAATAAATAGGATTGATTATGGACAATTGACCAATGTGATTGGATTTATTTTAGTTGGATGTTTGAATGAATGGGTTTTATTAAATGGGGTCTGCGTAACTCGTCTTTTCTGGTTTTCTTCTTGATGTAAATTCTATCTTTCTCCTATGTACTTCCCCTTGACTGCTGATCAATGATTCTATTTAAATTAAATAGTTTAATGTAATAGGATTAGTTAGAATTTTTTTTCGAAGAACCGGAGATCAAAGAGTAATGAGCGCTTGAAGACCCGTTTGTAATGGAGCCCGAATTTAAATGTAATAATTATATTTAAATGTTTATTCTTGCACCCTAGGGTTTGACCTTTTGGTTCACTTAGTGGCTCTAGTGAACCAAACTAGAATAAAAGTCCATAATCAATCCGGGTAGAATATAGTATTCTATAAGTGCATGCTAGTATATATATATATATATATATATATATATATATATATATATATATATATATATATATATATTATGCAAACATGCTTCACATGTTTAACAATATGACGCGTATTTTATATATATATTTGCATGCGCGCTAAACAAGATGAGACTAATAATAACAAATCCCTCAATGAAATTAGATTAAGTTGTAACGTTCAAAGATATTTGAAATATCGAACGTCGCCTTCTAGCATGATAAAAACAATAAAGCATTGAATATTTTGTGAAACCCCAGATTTTATGAATAAATATTTAATTTTCTCGAAATAATTTTTTTGAATATTATGGTATAATGTTATAGTTGTGAGTAGTATTTATAAATTTTGAAAAGTATGCAAGTTATTATAAAATATTCGTTTGGTTGAAGAATATTCTTTTTATCGGGGAATATCAAATGCAATGACGGCACAATCATTGGTGGACCCCTAGCGGAAGTATTGTCGTATTTAGAAAGCAGCGAATTATCTTTTTATATCGGCCGGAAGTATTTACGAATTAAAAGCGTTGAACTACTCGTTAGTAAAAGTACGATGTCTGGCGTGGTTGCATAGTAACACACGGTATTGATTATTGATGCTTACGTAAAGAAGTCACTCGATTATACTCAATTATTACTACGATAATTTTGCATCATCATCTCTCATATTATTGATTCGATTATTGTCACGATTATCATACGCATTATATGTTATATTATTAAATCAATAATTGAGGCGAAAATGTTATTCATATTATTAAATTATAATATTTACAATGTCTAGAAGTTACGCTTGAGGAGAGGTTTGGTCACCTAATTGCGCGCATGATAGGAGAAATCCTTATTGGAAAGCCCCCTCTTTCCTAGGAACGACCTAGTTGTTAAATATTGTGAGTTATAATATTAATGATGAATAAGTTCGTGTTGATTAAAGATGAATTTGATAGTTCCATTGTGTTTAGATTATTGGTGTTAGTTGAAATCGATATCTATTCCGATGATAATTGATGTCTAGGGGTTATATTGATAAATCGGGTAATTTATCGGATAAATGAGCAATTAATTGCTATTTATTCACATGCTTATATAACTATTTGTTCACATGTGTATACTATTGAGTCACATTCATTTACTATTAGGGGAGTTGGTGCAAGATTGATAATACTTACATGACTAAGTTAAAGATGGAGGTACTATATTGTAATTAATTTTTTCACATGTTTAGAACTATTTAGTCACATGATTTACTATTAGGGGAGTTGGTGCAAGATTGATAATACTTGCAGGACTAAATTAAAAATGAAAGAAAAGTTGGAGGTATTGTACTGTAATTTTTCGAGCCCCAAAACGTGCAATTATCGAAACTATATTTTTCTATACATAGAAGCTCATTCTTCCTTCATTTTTCACCAATTCACCAAAGCTATAGAGTAATTATTATAGAGAGAAATTATAGAAAGAAAGAAAAGAAGTGCGCTCCTCTCTATTCCAAATTATCGACTTTATTCTAAGGTAAGGGATATTATTTGTTTTACTCGTAAAGGGGTATTTTTTTTCATATTCATGAATAGAACTTCATTATTCCATTCTTTATTATTCTATTGGAATAACTTTGTATCTGTGATCACCCTATACTTGGTGAAATTCTTCTATTATTCCATTATTTATTATTCTGCTTTGGAATAACATATACATCAATCTCGCATACATGGTGAAATTACATTGTTATTCCATTCTTTATTATCTGTTGGAATATCACATGCATGCGTTTTTAATGGGACTGGTTAAAATCTTTATTATTACGTTGGAATAACACATATCGTAGTCTACCATATACTTGGTGAAATTCTTACATTATTCCATTCTTTATTATTACATTGGAATATCACATCGCATGCGTTTTCACGTCGGACTGGTTACGTTATTTATTATTCTATTGGAATAACTTTGTCATCTGAAATACCGCATACATGGTGATTTCTGTTGTTATTCCATTCTTTATTATTACATTGGAACATCCATGTCGATGGGAATTTGCTTTGACCTAGTTCCGTTATTTATTATTACATTGGAATAACACATCATCAATACCGCATGCATGGTGATTTATGTTGTTATTCCATTCTTTATTATTCTATTGGAATATCCTCGTCCGGTGACATATACGCTGACTGTTCCGTTATTTATTATTCTGTTAGAATAATCTTTCTATTCGAAGTACCGCATGCATGGTGATTTCTTTTTGTTATCCCATTCTTTATTATATTTAGTTGGTTAAAGTTTTGACTTCTATACTCCATGAAATTAGTGGAATATCCTTGATATTTGCGCTTCATCTAGTATCTTTTCATGAAAATATTCTTCTGAGCATTCTTGAATTTTACTCTACAAAGAAGTATCATGTTGATAATTTGGACGTTATTAGTTCCTGGATAATTTAATTCTTGAATTTGTTTTATTGAATTCTTATATCATTGTCATCATCCTCATGTTTATATTTTGTTGAAAGTCATCTGTGGCCTGTAGTGCATAGATGGACTTGGTATGATTATGACCAGGGATTATTCGGTATAATCATGACAGTAATGTTACAACTGATATGCAAAAAGTCCTCATTGGCCCGTAGTGTATTGATGGACAATTTTTGGTATGATTATGGCTATGGATTCTCTTCGGCCAAGGGAGAAAAGATGAATTGTTTTATGGCATGATCAGGACTGTTGATGAAAGCACGATTATCTTTGGCCCGTAGTGCATGGATAATTCGTGGTCGTGATACTAAATAATATCCTTGGCCTGTAGTGCAGGGATGATTTGATGATGTGGATTATTTATTAAGCTATGTCTCATCGATTAAGTTGATGAAAAACTTTTTAAATCATAAAAGATAGTAGATTTTATTCTCTACTTGACACTTTTAATGGATTGTTTGTTCCGCTGAAGTTAAACTTGATGTCTATTGTATTTTATCAGTTTAACATTGTTGAAGACTAATGATAATTTATTCTGCATTATCTTAGTCATAATATTTCTTACTGGGCTAGTTGAGCTCATCCTTCCTTTCACTGTTCTCTTCAGGAAATGAGAATATAGCTGGGACGAGTCGGGGAATGGAGTGACGGTCTAGAAGATAGCATTAGTAGTCCTCACTATTCTGTTAAATAGTGTGACAATAAATGTAACGAGGACTCCATCGAGAGTGGATATTGTCTAGAAGGCAATATCCTTGTTTAAATTCTCAGCTTATGTTTTGTCGTATGTTACACGACAGTTGTATTTTATATTTTTGTACCATGTATTTGGTGATTCAAGATGGGTGATGTATACCTATTTTGGGGACGTTACAGTTGGTATCAAAGCTTAGGGATATGATCCTTGGCTGGGACGTGAGACAAGAACTAGGAGGGGAGAGACGGGAAATTCCTTCGCTAGTATGACCTACCTAAGTTTATTTGGTATTTAATTGGTCGGTCAGAGTATAGGGATAATATGTGATTTGTTAATTAACCCTTATTTTGTGGCAGTATTTGAAAATGACATCCGAGAATGTTGAGAACATGAATGGAGCACAGGAGACCGTTGAGTCTCTACAGATTAATAATCAGGATAATGTGCATCAGGAAGACAATAATCCTCCTGTAAACAATAACACTGATCAAATGACAAACGACGGCACATTTGGGAGCTTTTTAGAATTCATGCAAACGAGAGAGACTCCTGTTCATAATGCAGGTGGAAACAATGGCAACCCACGGTTGGTCACCGCTAAGCAGTTCAAGGAGCTGGGACCACCAGAGTTTTTGGGAAAGCCAGAACCACTTAAGGCGGAGACGTGGTTAAAGTAGATCACCAAGATATTTGATTTCATGGGATGCTCAGAGGAGAAAAAGGTTCCCTTTGCCACCTTTATGTTGCGTGAAGAGGCGATTCTTGGTGGGAATCAGAAAAGCGTCTGATGACGCACTCAAGATGTCTTGGGAGAAGTTCAAGACATTCAATGACAAGTACTTTCCGAAAATATTCGTCACATGAAGGAGGTGGAGTTTATCAAGTTGGAGCAAAACAACATGACCGTTAGTGTCGCGAAGACGAGGCTAAGTTTCTTTGAGTTGTCTCGGTTTGTATCCCATTTGGTCGATAATGAGGAGCGAATGACGCGAATGTTTCTAAGAGGTTTGAAACCCAATATACGTCAATATCTCATTTCTCACAAACTTTGTTTATATTCAGATGTTGTGAATAGGGCTCGATTATTATGTAGCGATAATGAGTCAAAGACAACTAAAAGCAACGACCAACAACATGATAATAATCGTACCGGTGGCAATGGTCATCGGAACAATGATAACCATCGTGGGGGAAATTATCATGCCATGAATGGTAACCACTTTGGTGGTAATCATGGCCAAAACAATAAGAATGGACATTTCAAGAAGAGAAGGTTCAACAATGACGTGAAGACGTCGTCACCAGCACCCGTTTCAAAGGAAGAAGAACGACCATCGGTCATATGTTTCAAATGCGGATGGGAGGGACACATCCGTCAAAATCTGTCTGTGACAATCCAAAAACGATGTTTTAATTACGGAAGAAGGTCACCTAGCTCAATTTTTGTCGTATGGTGCGGTCAAGTCCAATTTGGGATAGTGATGCCAAAGGATGTCCCGGACAAGCCAAAGCCGGTAGTTTAAGAGAGAGAATTTTTTCATGACGAGGAACACGAATAAAATTATCACGGGTAAGTTAATCATAAACTCTTGCGAAGTCTATACTAGTGTTGAATCTGGGTTCTACTCACTCTTTTATTTCACCTAGTTGTGTTCAATGTTTGAATTTAACTCCGGAGAAGTTATACTTTGATTCATCTGTTAAAACTCAGTTGGGAGAAACCTTCGTTACATCCACTAATTATAAATCTTGTTTAATTCAAATTGACACTTTCACGTTACTTGTCAATCTTATCTCTTTGAAAATACTTGCCTTTGATGTGATTTTAGGAATCGATTGATTAACTACTCATCATGCTTTTAGTAAGGTTGTTAGCTTTCATATTCCTAACCAACTTGTTATGCGAATTCAAAGTAACCAAACCACTAAAGTCAATTATTGTCATATCAAGCCATAAGTAAAGAGCCTCGATCCTTTCGTTGTTGACTTCCTTGTGTGGAATGCATCAAAGCCAGACTTTTTGTAGGCGACGTCATGAATGACGATGGCAAGTTGATAATGTGATGTACTATCCAAGTCTTGGGATGAGAGTCACAGGATATTTCTATTATTAATAAATTTCCTAACGTACGTATTCTTGAAGACTTCTTAGCCTACCCCTAGAGCATGAAATCGAATTTTGTATTGACCCCATTACAAAACCATTTCTAAAACCCTTAAATATTTCTTCAACTAAAGCAAACGTAACATGCGCCAAAGAAGTTGGCTCGAGCTGTTGAAGATTATGATCGTACCATTCAATACCATCGTGAAAAAGTGAATGTGGTAGCTGACGCGTTGAGTAGAAGATCGTATGCGTTTATGAGTGCGATATTCTTAACACAAAGACCCATTTCGTATGACTTACAAATGATGAAGATAGAGTTAAAGACTCTAGGAACCCACGTGAAGATAACGAATATACGATTAGAATTGACTTTAATCGATAAAGTTAAATCCTTTCAAGCTACACACCTGGAACTGATGACTAAAGAAGGTTCAAGAGGGCGTTATTCTAGAAGCAAGAATCAACGAAGAGATGAAATCTTAAACCTCAATTTAATTGGCCCATTTAAAATCCTCGATCGAGTAGGAACTGTGACCTATAGACTTGTTTTACCGGCAAGTATGTCGCGTGTTCATAACGTTTTTAACGAATCGATGTTACGTAAATATGTGGACGACCTGAACCATATTATTAATTTAGAACCGGATGAGATAGCAGATGATTTAATGTATGAGGAGATACGTGTTAAAATCTTGGATAAGAAGGATTATATTCGACACTCAAAGGTTATACCTCAAGAGTTAGAATCTGAAATGAAGTCAAGGTACCCTCACCTCTTCAGCATACGAGGTACGTACGTAAATTTTGAGGGCGAAATTCCATAAGGAGGGGAGATTGTGAAACCCCAAATTTTATGAATAAATATTTAATTTTCTCGAAATAATTTTTTTTGAATATTATGGTATAATGTTATAGTTATGGATAGTATTTATAAATTTTGAAAAGTATGCAAGTTGTTATAAAATATTCGTTTGGTCAGAGAATATTCTTTTTGTCGGGGAATATCCGTACGACGGCTCAATCATTGGTGGACCCCACAACGGAAGTATTGTTGTATTTAGAAAACGATAGAATTATCTTTTATATCGGTGGAAGTATTACCGTTAAAAGCTGTTAAACTACTCGGTAGTAAAAAATGCGATGTCTGGCATTGGTTGCATAGTAGCTTTACGGTATTGATTATTGATGCTTATTTAAGAAGTAACTCAGTTATACTCAATTATTGCTACAATAATTGTTGCATCATATCTCTCATATTATTGATTCGATTATTGTCACAGTATCATCTGCATTATATGTTATATTATTAAATCAATAATTGAGACGAAAAAGTTATTTATATTATTAAATTGCAATATTTACAATGTCTAGAAGTTACGCCGAGGAGAGGTTTGGTCACCTAATTGCGTGCGCGATAGGGAGAAATCCTTATTGAAAGCCCCCCTCTTTCACAGGAGCGACACGGTTGTTAAATATTGTGAGTTATAATATTAATGATGAATAAGTTCGTGTTGATTAAAGATGAATTTGATAGTTCCATTGTGTTGGGATTATTGGTGTTAGTTGAAATCGATATCTATTCCGAAGATAATTGATATCTGGGGGTTATATTGATAAATCGGGTAATTTATCGGATAAATGAGCAATTAATTGCTATTTATTCACATGCTTATATAACTATTTGTTCACATGTGTGTACTATTGAGTCGCATTCATTTACTATTAGGGGAGTTGGTGCAAGATTGATAATACTTGCATGACTAAGTTAAAGATGGAGGTATACATGGAGGTACTATATTGTAATTAATTTTTTCACATGTTTAGAACTATTGAGTCACATGATTTTACTATTGATTCACATAATTTACTATTAGGGGATTTGGTGAAAGATTGATAATACTTGCAGGACTAAATTAAAAATGAAAGAAAAGTTGGAGGTATTGTACTATAATTTTTCGAGCTCCAAAACGTGCAATTATCGAAACTATATTTTTCTATAAATAGAAGCTCATTCTTCCTTCATTTTTCACCAATTCACCAAAGCTATAGAGCAATTATTATAGAGAGAAATTATAGAGAGAAAGAAGAAGAGAAGTCTGCTCCCTCTCTATTCCAGTATCCAGCTTTATTTTAAGGTAATGGATATTATTTGTTGTACTCGTAAGGGGTATTATTTTTTTTCATATTCATGAAGAGAACTTCTGTTATTCAATTCTTTATTATTCTGTTGGAATAACTTTTTGTATCTGTGATCTACCCTATACTTGGTGAAATTCTTACATTATTCCATTATTTATTATTCTCGCTAGAATAACTTTGCATACATCACAATCTGCATACATGGTGAAATTCTGTTGTTATTCCATTCTTTATTATTACATTGGAATATATATCAGGCGCATGCGTTTCTGTGGGACTGATTAAAATCTTTATTATTACATTGGAATAACTTTTGTATCGTGATCTACCATATACTTGGTGAAATTCTTACATTATTCCATTCTTTATTATTACATTGGAATATCACATGCTGCATGCGTTTTCTTGGGACTGATTCCGTTATTTATTATTACATTGGAACAACCTATCTATGCGAAATCCGCATGCATGGTGATTTCTGTTATTATTCCATTCTTTATTATTACATTGGAACATCCGTCGATTGGGAATTTTGCACGACTGGTTTCGTTGTTTATTATTACTGTTGGAATAACTTTGTACATCTGATACCGCATGCATGGTGATTTATGTTGTTATTCCATTCTTTATTATTCTATTGGAATATCACACCGGTGCGTATTACGCTTTGACACTGGTTTAGTTATTTATTATTACGCTAGAATAACTTTTATACATCTGAATACCTGCGCATAGTGATTTCTTTTGTTATCCCATTCTTTATTATACTCAGTTGGTTAAAGTTTAGACTTCTATACTCCATGAAATTAGTGGAATATCCTTGATATTTGTGCTTCATCCTGTATCTTTTCATGGAAATATTCTTCTGAGCATTCTTGAATTTTACTCTTCAAAGAAGTATCATGTTGACAATTTGGACGTTATTAGTTCCTGGATAATTTAATTCTTGAACTTGTTTTATTGAATTCTTATATCATTGTCATCATCCTTATGTTTATATTTTGTTGAAAGTCATACGTGGCTGTAGTGCATAGATGGACTTGGTATGATTATGACCGAGGATTATTCGGTATAATCATGATCGTAATATTACAAATAATGTGGAAAAAGTCCTCATTGGCCGTAGTGCATTGATGGGGAGTTTTTGGTATGATTATGGCTATGGATTCTCTTGACGAGGGAGCAAAGGTGAATTATTTTATGGCATGATCGGGAATAGTTGATGAAAATCTGATTATGTTTGGCCGTGTAGTGCATGGATAATTCGTGGTCGTGATGCTAAATAATATCCTTGGCACAGAGTAGTGCGGGGATGATTTGATGATGTGGATTATTTATTAATGTGAGTCTCGTGATTAAGTTGATGAAAACTTTTAAATCATAAAAGATAGTAGATTTTATTCTCTACTTGACTCTTTTAATGGATAGTTTGTTTCATTTGCAGTTAAACTTGATGTCTATTGTATTTTATCGGTTTAACATTGTTGAAGACTAATGATAATTCATTACGCATTATCTTAGTCATAATATTTCTTCTTGGGCTAGTTGAGCTCACCCTTCCTTTCTGCATTCTCTTCAGAAATGAGAATATAGCTAGGACGAGTCTGGGAGCGGAGTGACGGTCCAGAAGATAGCATTAGTAGTCCTCACTATTCTGTTAAATAGTGTGACAATAAATGTAATGAGGACTCCATCGAGAGTGGATATTGTCTAGAAGACAGTATCCTTGTTTAAACTCTCAGCTTATGTTTTGTCGTATGTTACACGACAGTTGTATTATTAAGTTGTATTTTATATTTTTGTACCATATATTTGGCGACTCAAGATGGGTGATGTATACCTATTTTGGGGGCGTCACATATTTAGTATGAGTTTGTTGTGCACACATAAGGCAAGTATTAAATATTTGAGATGTTTTTATTACATTTGATGTTTATAAGGAATTGAACATTACCGCTTTGTTGTGCACACACAAGGGTTGTAGTTTTCTCTTCACTTATATGGAAATGCTGGGTATGACTTAACTTAAATCATTTTAGTTCGGATGTGCACACACTTGACCATTATGATTTAAGAGGCAAAATATAAGGAGTTACATGATGATGTAATTGAAAAGAGTTTTCTACCTATTTATTTATATATAGTTTGTTGTGCACACACAAGGCTATATACATTTGAAATGGGATCCTTATTCTCACTAGCAAATCTTTAATTAGATATTGCTGAACAATATTCATGAGGGTAATATAGTTTGAAGAAAATAGTGGGAGATACCAATATAAAATAAGACCTAATTTATTTTGGTAATTAATTAAATGAATGTTTGCTAAAATATTATCTTTTTATATGCAGAATTTTGAAAATGTCACATTCACTAATTTCACTGCGTTGCATACTTGATGCTAACAAACTGACCGGACAGAATTACACGAATTGGTTAAGGAATCTAAGAATTGTTCTCACTGCTGAAAAGATTTCTTATGTCCTAAATTAAATGCATACTGTAAAAGTTGCGTAAACGACTTGACGAGGAAGAGATTACTACTTTTAAACAGTGGCAAGATGATGCATCAGTGGCTCAATGCATCATGCTCGCATCCATGAGTAACGAGCTTCAGCGTCAACATGAAAACATGGATGCTCCTACTATGCTACTGCACCTTCAAGAGTAGTATGGTGAGCAAAGTAGGACTGCTAGATATGAGATATCTAAGGAGCTCTTCCGATCTCGGATGACCGAGGGAACTACCGTTGAGACTAATGTCTTAAAGATGATCAATCTGATTGAACGTCTTGGACAGCTTGGGTTTGTCATGGATGGGGAGTTGAGTCAAGATTTAGTCTTGCAGTCACTCCCAGACACCTTCTCACAATTTGTTGTGAATTTTCACATGAATAAGTTAGATGTCAGCTTGCCTGAATTACTTAACATGTTGAAAACTGCTGAAGGTCACTTCCCATCCAATAAGAACCATGTCTTACTCGTGGATGATTCTTCAAAAAAAAGGAAGAGGCCCAAGGTATCTTCTGAAAAGAAGAAATCCAAGAAGGCTAAGGGAAAGACGAAAGTGAAGGATCAAAAGAAACCTGATCCAGCTAGCAAAGGAATTTGCTTCCATTACAATAAGCCGGGTCACTAGAAGAGGAACTGCAAGGATTATCTTGCGGAACAAAAGCAAAAGAACCTTGGAGAAGCTTCAAATCCTAATCAAGGTTTGTTTATGATTGAAATTAATTTTTCTGAAAGTCAATCTTCTACTTAGGTATTGGATACCAACTGTGGTTCTCACATATGTAATAATATGCAGGGACTGGTCAGAAGTAGAAAGCTGAGTAAGGATGAGGTCGTCCTATGAGTGGGAAATGGATCAAAGGTTGCGGCATTAATTGTAGGGACTTATTGTTTAGCATTGCCTACGAAAAAAATCCATTAGTTTAAATAATTGTTATTTTGTTCCGTCACTTATTAGAAACATTATTTCAATATCTGTATTAGATATGGATGGTTTTGACATTATAGTAAAGAATAATAGTTGTTCTATTTATAATAATAATGTTTTATATGGTGTTAGTAATTTACGAAATGGGCTTACATTCTTGACTTGCATGAAAATATACTTCAAATTGAACAAACTAAGAAAAGGAAAAGAGATTATGTTAATTATACCTATATGTGGCACTGTAGACTTGGTCATATTAATGAAACAAGATTATCCAAGTTGTATAAAGATGGGCTCCTAGAGCTATCGGATTATGAATCATATCCAACTTGTGAATCTTGTCTCATGGGAAAAATGACTAAATCTCCTTTTAGTGGAAAAGGAGAAAGAATTCTGAGTTGTTATCGTTGGTACACACGGATGTATGTGGACTATGACAACGAATGCATGAGGAGGGTATTCTTATTTTATTATATTCACTGATGATCACTCAAGATTTGGATATGTGTATTTAATGAAATACAAATCTAAATCATTTGAAAAGTTCAAAGAGTTCAGAAGTGAAGTAGAGAAACAAACGGGCAAAAGTATTAAGATTCTTTGATCAGATCGAGGTGGTGAATACTTGAGCAGTGAGTTTCTCAATTGTATCAAAGAAAATGGTATAATCTCACAATGGACTCCACCAAGGACGCCCACGGTTGAATGGTGTGGTAAATACGAAAGGAGAAATCGAACAACTTTGTTGGACATGGTTACGTTCCATGATGAGTTTTCTAGATCTTCGGTATCATTACAGGGATATGCCCTAGAAGCGGCTACATATCTACTAAATAAGGTTCCCTCAAAATCCGTCCCTAAGATTCCATATGAGATGTGGACAGGAAGGAAGCCTATTCTTAAGCATGTTAAGATTTCAGGATGTCCAACTTATGTGAAAAGGTTTCAGAATGATAAGCTTGGGACAAGATCTGATAAATGTACTTTTGTGGGATATCCTAAAGAAAGTTTAGGATATTATTTCTACAATCCTACTGAACAAAAGGTGTTTGTTGCCAAACATGTTGCCTTCTTGGAAAAGGAGTTTATCCTTGAAGGGGTTAGTGGGAGGAAAATAGATCTTGAAGAAATTCAAGAACCACAAACCACTACAGATCAAATGGATGAACTTTGTCAGTAGAGATTCCTTACATACCACACCCTATTCGTAAATGCGGAAGAGTACCAAAAATATACGATAGGTATGGACTTGTTATAGAAGATGGCGATGAAGTGCATCATAGATGATGATGATCTATTGAATTACGAACAGGCTATGATTAGTAAAGACTCAAAGAAGTGGCAAGAAGCCATGAAATCCGAGATGGACTCCATGTATGAGAACCAAGTATGGACTTTGGTTTTACCACCTGAAGGCATTAAGCCTATTGGGTGTAAATGGGTCTTTAAAAGAAATTTGGAAGCTGAGCGGCAAGGTAGAGACCTATAAGGCCCCATTTGGTCGCATAAAAGGTTTCAAACAAAGACAAGGAGTTGACTATGTGAAACCTTCTCAACGCGAGAGTAATGCTCAAGTCCATTCGATTTTCTTGCGATTGCGACTTACCATGACTCTGAAATCTGGCGGATGGATGTGAAAGCTTGACCTTCCTCAATTGGAAACTTGAGGAGGATGTGTATATGACACATCCGGAGGATTTGTTTCAAAGGTTGGAACAAATCAAGTCATAGCTTCTGACGATCCATTAATGGATTGAAGTAAGCTTCTCGTAGGTGGAACATCCATTTTGATGAGACAATCAAAGAGTTTGATTTTATCAAAATGAGGATGAACGTGTGTGTGTACAAGAAGGTTAGTGGGGAATATTTGTTTCATTCCTTGTATTATATGTTGATGATATATTGCGATAGGGAATGATATTCCTATCTTTATAATCAATTAAAATACGGTTATCTAAACACTTCTCCATGAAGGACTTGGGAGAAGCATCCTATATTTTGGGGATAAAGATCTATAGAGATAGATCTAAAAGGATGCTCGATTTGTCCCAAGGAACGTTCATTGACTCGATGCTAAAGAGGTTTAGCATGGAAGATTCCAAAAGAGGTCTGATGCCGATGAGCCATAGAATACATCTCTCCAAGAAACATGCCCCAAAGACACCTGAGGAGAGAGACCGTATGAGTAAGATTCGTTATGCTTCAGCAATAAGATCTATCATGTATGGTATGATATGTACTAGACCAGATGTCGCTCATGCACTTAGTGTAACAAGCAGATATCACTCGAATCCAGGAAAAGAAAACTGGAAGGTAGTGAAAAATATCCTAAAGTACTTAAGAAGAACTAAGGATGTATTTCTTGTCTACGGTGGGTCTGAATTGAAACTAGAGGGCTTCACAGACTCAAGTTTTCAAATAGAACAAGATGATAGTAAATCCATTTCGGGGTATGTTTTTACCTTAAACAGTGGCACAGTGAGTTGGAAAAGTTCTAAGCGACAAGCAGTTGTTGATTGGTGGTGGATCACGAGTCACATAGGCGCAAGTGAAGAAGGCAAAGGAAGGTATTTGGATGAAGAAAGTTCATTACCGAACTTGGTGTGGTTCCTAGCATTTAGGACCGGTGCCTTTATGCAGTGACAACTTTGGGAGGCTATTGCGTGTGAGCTAAGGAACCGAGGTCTCATCGAAATCAAACACGTGTTGCGGCGATTACATTTGATCGAGAGAGATCATTGAAAGAGGAGGCGTTACCACTGGCGTGTGGACTCTCGAAGACAATATTGCGAGATCCATTTA
Organism: Panax ginseng; assembly: GCA_020205605.1. Lineage (NCBI taxonomy): Eukaryota > Viridiplantae > Streptophyta > Magnoliopsida > Apiales > Araliaceae > Panax > Panax ginseng. The sequence goes on from CM035134.1 coordinate 120,950,240, forward strand.
CTAAAGCGTTAACACAACAACAATTTGATCGTCACTTAGAGAAGATGGGTATGAGATACCACAACGATTGGCTTTAGAGGCAAGTCTTGAGATTGAAAGAAGTATGCATACAAGCCGATCATGTATGATGATAAAGCATATCTGGTGGCGCCCCAAAATAGGTCCACACGACCCATTAAAGTATGACTATCATCTTGTAAAATCAATACAAACTTCATTTATACAAGCTGTTGAGCGTAAATGCGAGAATCGACCACAGTTAAGCGTGAGTTTTAATACAAATGTATGTAACTCTCATGGTGCCTCGACCACAACCTTACTGATGATATTTTACATAAAAATACGATCAAAAACTATTTTAGAAATTAAAATCTTTGGGAAGAGCTCAAAGAAACCTTCGTGCATGGGAGGCCATGCGTACAGGTTATGATAATTGTAATATTCAAAGTAGCGAGGATATTTAGCAAGCAGGATATCGTTTCACGAGGAAATAGAATAATATTTATCAATTACTAATTACAATGCAATTAATCCTATTTTAAACTATGAAATATTGTTTGTGATTTGAAAATTAAAATCAACAAAACTAATAATTAAAATCAGAATTTCACAAGAATAATTGTAGATTTAACAGGTTAAGATTACAACTTCCCTTGGTATTTCATTTAAACTAATTACTTCCCATTTAAATCAATTAATTAATATGAATCATTATCGATAATGCTTTATAAAATTCACGCACTTCTTCCAAAGAACACATGAACAAATCCTCCTAAATCCCATCTTTAAGATGAGGAATTACAAAGAACACCCTAGTTAATCAACTCACTATATTCCTATGTGAATCAAGTTAATTAGGTTTTACGCACAAATTCTTTCAATGGATACAAAAGATACATAGGTATATTCCTATCCTACATGCTAATCATATTAACCCTATTTAGATTATATGAACAGATGTTATCATATCCGAGATCTCAATCTATACTCCATCTTCCAATTTTATATAGATTATCACGTAATTGTTGGCGAACAATTAATCGATAAACATAAGATATGATAAACAATTCAATAAAACCAACTTTCATTCAATGGGAAGCTTGCAATTTAAACTACATACCAAGTTAGTTGCAATCTTAATGAAAATTTAGTTCATAATAATAATAAAGAAAAACATCATCAAATTAATAATCCAAACATCCCGGATAGTTATAAAAAATAAAAACTAGAAGAAGAAGAAACTACGAATTTGCTCCAATACTCTCTCTTAGATCTTGACCTTTTGCAATTCTCCTTCGTGTTTTTCTTCCTTGTTCTCTCTGCAAATCTCTTGAAAAATTGGTGATCGTCTTTTCTAAAGTCTTCTCTATTTGTATTAGTCTCCCACCTCAATGATTCCTTTTTGGCTTCAAAAAACCCATTTGGCGATGAAAATTTCTCCTTTTTTCACTTACATAGCGCGCTAGGCGCTCAACATAAACCATTCAAGCGCTAGGCGCTTACTCGAGACAACGTAATTACAAAAATGCCACTCGACTCTAATTTTCATGATTTTTGACCTTTTTTTCTTCTCTAAAATGACCAATTTGTCCCTCCATCTCAACCTACTGAGAAATAAACACAAAACACATAAAAGATACTAAAAAACAATTAAAGATAACAATAATTAAGTTTAATAATATCGGAGTTCATAGGTATAAAACCTACTCATCAAATACCCCCAAACTTAACGATTCTTGTCCCCAAGCAACACAACCAATGTAATAAGCGACTATGCAATGCAAATGCAACTATCTACATGCCTAAATTCGGTGATCAAAGCAGAACAAAATCTATTCATCAAGCCTCGGAGAAATCACAATAAACATGCTAGTACATCATATCAAGGCGGATCGATAATTTCCTTGTCGATCATCAAATCTTACCTGTTATTATTGATATAGTGTGCGTGTGTGCTCAACATCCATGCTAAGCGATATAATGCTAAATACAACACATAATAGATCTCTTTAAAGGCATCATACAATGCAAACTCACAAAATTCATGAACAAGCAAGATCAAACTAAAGTCAAACTTCCACCAAATTCAAGAGTCCAATCCGGGATACTTATGCTTTACTTTGCTTTACGGGGCTTTTTGCTCTTTTCCCGTTTTATTGTTTTTTTTTCATATATTTTTTTTTAACCATGACTGTGCAATGTCTCATTCCATTAGGCTAACAGTGCTACCCCTTAGCGAGCTTTCGACCAACGACTCCCAGACCATATAAGACCTTAGGGCGCTAGGTGTAAAGACAATCCCCTCGGGCGTACTTGCTCAAGTAACAAAGGCCCCGAAACAAGACTAGCCATGATATATTTTTTTTTCATCATTTTTTTCAAGCTTATATATCCCAAATTTTCCCCCCAAACTTAAGTTTTTGTCTAAATTCAGTCATCTTCGCCTATTCATGTCTTTCATTCATTCAAACTAGTATTATCCTAAAGAAGACCATTATGTGTCAATTTAAACTCAATCAGTCAACAAAGTTGTTTTTACTGTGCTATCCTTATTATATCAGTTTCAAACAGGTAAAGATTCAAATCATGACAAGAAATCACATCACAGTCTTAACAGTCAATACTATACTTGTCTACTCGATTCCAATCTCATCCTTTGCTAAAAAGCAGACTTAACTATCTAACAATTTGAAACATGCAAATACTTGAATTTTCTTTTCTTTTCCATTTTTTAAAGAAATTAGAATGAAAATTACATGAAAAACTACTAAATGAATACTACATGAATGCAATTGGGGCTGGAAGAATGCACCCCAAACTTAACCTATATCTGATGTCCTCATTGTATATAACAAACAAAACATAAGAAATTAGGCCGAGGACTTCCACTGAAAGATCGAAGCCTTATTCATCGTCGATAGTATCCTCTTCTTCTTCTTCTTCTTCTTCTTCATCATCGGTAGGAAATTGTATGAGACAATGGTGGAAATTGGTAGGGGCGGCAAATTTGGATTCATCTTGAGGCAAACATCTCTAGGAATCTTTTTCTGGTTACGATACACCTCCGTTTGTCATTTGAGCTAGGCTATCTGATTTCTTTCCATTCGGTCAAAACCCTCTTTGAACTCGAGTAGCCACCATATCGATCCTTCTAGTTTGATTGCTTAAATCTCGTGAATATCTTCAAAAAAAATTTGGTGGTGGCCCAAAACTTCCATTTTGCAGAAGGATTGTCGTGGGGAATTTATTGATTAGGCTCGTCTGCTGCAAGCTCGGGAGGCACAATAATGAAACCTAACCCTCTCGGGTGTGTGTGTGCCCCCACCCCATACCTTGTACTTTTTATCCTTTGAGTGGTCAATTGCGGCTAAAGGAGGTTATGTAGCTTCTTCGGCATCCCATTTTATGCCAGCTTGTCGACATAGTCCAGTAATCAAAGATGGATGACGTAGTCCACCTGAGGTCCCTCCTTGAATTGCTCTGTCAATGGAATCATATATAACCTGACCCACATCGATAGATTTTCCTTGTGCAATATAGAAAAGCAATGCTACCCGTCTATTTATAACATCACTAGTATGTCTATATGGCATTAACTTGGCACAAATAAAGGCATGCCATGCTTTTCCGTAACTACTTAATGCGGATGTAGGGAACAAAATAACTTCTTGTTGATCATTTAATTTTCATTGTGTTCCAGGTACACACAAAGCTTGAATGACCTCACTATAGTTCAGCTCGTGCTCTAAATATTGCATGAAGCCATTATTGGGTATTGTGTTCAAGCCGTAGTAAGCATTTATGGACTGGGGCCGACTTCCTTGATTTTTCATGAACCCCGATCATGTTTCCAATATGATCTTTTGCATTGGCGTAGAATTCCTTAACAATTTTAACGACCGATGAATCCGGTTGGGCTGTAAAGTTCGCCCATCTTCTACTCCCAATCATTTGTAGTAATTCCCCATCTTCTATCTCTGGCAATAATCCACGCTCGGGAATTAGCGTTTTACTAGAAAGCGAATTGTAATATCTTTCGGACGCTTTAGCACTTGTAAATCTCTTTTTGTCAAACTTTTGCGAAGTGCCCGAAGTCTCTCCTCTATGCCTCTTAGTAGCCATAAGTCTTATGAGATATTTTCTTGCCCAACCAAATGATGTTCAGTGGCTTAGGATGGCCAAATCCTCTTTGTGACAAATTATCGAACACTTGGTGTGCAAAAATTTTGAACACTATTGTTGAAGCACTCACCCAAACTTAAGTTTCACCAAATTTGTCAATTACTAAGCACAATATCCTTCCAATGCAATACAAGCAACAATTAAGAGTACCCAAACCCACTTGAGCCAACACAATGAAAGAAACTAGCTTCAAAGTACTAACGTAGCTATTATCCAAGTGAATCAAACAATTTTGCCACGAAAATCATGCACACTTACTTGGTTATAGCCAAATATGATGTTCAATCAAAGTTGCGAGGAGCAATTTGAGCTTTGAACCCTTACTTGGATAGATGGGGTTTAAATGTAAGTTGGTGTCCGAATTGGTGAAGAAGGATGACAAGATGGAGATTAATTGCCTTAGTTTGGGTAGGGGATTGAGTGTTTGATTATGCGTATACAAGAAAACGTTGATTATCGTGGGTAGAGTCGGAGAGGGATGCGATTTGAGTGAGTTTGAGTTGGGTGGGAGAGCACAGAGAGAGTGTTTGAATTGGGTTTGGACTTGCTTATGCTCGATTAGGGCTTAAAAAAAATTCACGTTGCGATGGGGCGCTGAAGCGCTTGGTTTGAAGCTGGTTGAGCGCTTTGGCGGTTGAAAGCAGAATGCCTTAAAAACTTGGGCGCTAGGCGCTTGTTTTGGCCTAGATGTGGTGACTTAGGTGCTTGTGGCTTGTCTAAGCTCTCTGCAATTAGGCGCCTAGGCACTGGCTTGTGCTGGCGTGGTGACTTAGGCAGTTGGTTCTCATCTCACTCTTTTGTAGTGAGGCGCCTAGGCGCTTGTTTTGTGCTTCGGGCTTGGGCGCCTAGGCGGTTGGGCATGTCTTGGTGATAATTTTCCAAACTTGTTGATTTCAACCTGCAATACCCCAACTTTAATTGTTAGTTTCTTCTTTTGCAAGGAGATTAAGACTTATTTTAAAAACCCTAAACTAAGATAAACTACATAATTAACTAGACTAACATACTACGAAAGAAAAACAAAAACAAAAATACCCTACACCATTAAGCAATTCAATAACACTAAAAATGAAGGAAATGATTAGAAATTTGAGATTTTGACAAATGGACATTCATCTATTAAGCTCATAAATGCTTGGCTTCCCAGTGAGCGAGACCCCCGGTTGGGTAGTTGTAGTGGCCATTAGTCAAACCCGCCAAATAAGAAATCTTGTTTCCTATCCTGAAATCAATTGAATATCGTGTTAGAGAACGTCAGGGGTGTAACAAATCTTAAACTATAAAAGTTTAACCACTAAATAAACTAACAATAAAGTAAATAAAATAAATAAAAGTAAAAATAAAAAAATAACAATAAAAGTTCTTGGGTTGCCTCCCGGTTAAGCGCTTGGTTTATAGTCTTATTTGAGCTTTCTTCTACTGTTTAATAATCCCAAGGTTGGTAGATGTCTTTTCACGATCAACACAACCCCAGTAGTAGTGCTTCAATCTTTGTAGTTGACTTTGAAATTACGTTTGGCATCCAGGGTCTTCCACCTCCACTGACTCAAGTGAGGATAAACTTTTGTAATGATAAATGGCCACGACCAGCGGGATTTCAACTTTCACTGAAGCAGTTTAAGCCTTGAATTGTATAATAGCCTTTTTTGCCTGCTTCAAACTTTCTTTCGAATTTTCTCATCATGCCACCTCTTAATCTTTTCTTTATATAACCCGGCGTTCTAAATCGATTGGAGTCTGAATTCATCCATTTGGTTCAATTGTAAGAGGCGCTTCTCTCTCCCTTCTGAGACATATCAAAGTTTAACTTCGAATTGCCCGATAAGCACTATGTTCTAGTTCAATTTGGAAGATGGCATGCCTTCCCATATACTAACTTTGTCATGCGGAGACATCCCTATCGGAGTTTTGTAAGTTTATACGGTATGCCCGTAAAGCATCATCAACTTGCTAGCCCAATCTTTCCGACTAGGGTTCACTATCTTCTCGAGGATTCGTTTCACTTCTCGGTTAGATACCTCGGCTTGACCACTTGTTTGTGGATGGTAAGCAGTAGCTATCTTATGAGTGACTCCGTACTTAGTGAGAATAGTAAAAAGCGCTTATTCTGAAGTGCGTGCCCTTCACTAATAATGATTGCGAGGAGTCTTTGAATCTAGAAAATATTCTTAGAATGAACTTAACCACAACCTTAGCATCATTGGTGGGCGATCTTTATAAGCTTCTACCCACTTGAAGCGTAGTCCACCGCTAGAAGTATATAGGAGTTCTTGAAAGATGATGGAAATGGTCCCATGAAGTCGATGCCCCAAACATCAAACAATTCGACTTCTAGTATCATATTAAGTGGCATCTCGTGTCGGCTTTGATATATTACCAACTCTTTGGCATCTGTCACATTTCAAAGAAAAACACGGGCATCCTTAAAGAGTGTTGGCGGAAAAATCCACATTGAAGCACCTTATTTGCCGTTCTTTCTCCCCAAAATGTCCACCATAGTCGGATGCATGACATTGGTATAGAATATTCTCCATTTCAACTTCTAGGACACACCATTCTTATTACTTGATCGCCACCTTTGTTTAAATAAAATGGCTCATCCATAAATCTTGTTTCACATCATGGAGAAATTTCTTCTTCTTGACGACTTGTCAAATCTGGTGGAAACACCTTACTCCTGATAAATTTACATAATCTGCATACCATGGTGTATCCATCCTTCACATAAATAGTTGTTCATCGGAAAAAATTCATTGATCATTGTTGTGTCATTTTTTTAGTTACGAATTCTCTAATCTTGATAAATGATCAATGACTTTGATTTTCTTTCCTTTTAGGTCCGGATCTCCAAGTCAAACTCTTGTAGCAATAATACCCATCTAATTAATCTAAACCCGGCGTCCTTCTTTGCTATTAAGTACTTAATTGCGAATGATCTGTAAACACGATCACCTTTGTCCCAATCAAATATGGCGAAATTTATCAAATGCATAAACAAGCGCTAATAGCTCCTTCTCGGTAGTGGTATAATTAGGTTGGGCATCAGTTAACGTCTTACTAGCATAGTATATAGCGTGAAAAATTTTATCCTTTTCGTTGGCCAAGAAGCTGCGCCAATGCAAAGTCGCTAGCATCACACATTAATTGAGCGGGATACTCAATTTGGCGTTATGATTCTGGTGTGGTAACTAGTTTCTTCTTCAACACATCAAAAGCTTCCGGGCATGCTTGATCAAAGTTGAATGGGACATCCTTCTCCAAAAGATTACAAAGTGGTTTTCGTAATTTTGGAGAAGTCTTTTTATCATCGTCTATAAAAACCAGTGTGTCCCAAAAACTTGAATACCCTTCTACGGAAATAGGTGGTGGCGGGCTCTCGATGGTTTCGATCTTAGCTCTATCAACCTCAATTCCTTTTGATGACACTTTCGATGACCCAAGATTATTCCCTCTTGCACCATAAAATGACATTTCTCCCGGTTTAAAACCAAATTCGTTTCCATACACCTTTTGAGCATGAGGTGAGATTTTCCAAACAATAATCAAGCGAATCCCCAAAAGCTAAAAAATCATCCATAAATACCTCGAGATTTTGTTTGACCATATCGGAAAAAATAGCCATCATACCGTTGAAATGTGTAGGCGCATTACATAATCAAAAGACATTCTGCGAAAAGCAAAGGTACCGTATGGGCATGTGAATGTTGTTTTCTCCACGATCCTCGGGTGCAATGGCAATCTGGTTATAACGAGTATCCATCAAGAGACAATAATACTCGTGCCCTGCAAGCACATCCAACATCGATCTATGAATGGTAGAGGAAAATGGTCCTTCTGGTGGCCTTATTCAACTTTACGTAATCCATACACACCTTGACCATAGCTTTATTTGAGTTGGGATCAATTCATTATGCTCATTTGCAACTCTTGTCATTCCCCTTTCTTTGGCACACATTGAACCGGACTTACCCATGAGCTATACGAGATAGGGTAGATAATTCCGCATCCAACCATTTAATGATTTCCTTTTTGACAACTTCCTTCATGATGGGATTGAGTCTTCGTTGTTGTTCGATAGTCGGTTTGCTTCATCTTCCAACAAAATCTTATGCATGCAAATTGATGGGCTTATCCCTTGATATCATGAGAGTCCATCAAAGCGGTCTTGTATTAGAAGTACCCTTAGTAGCTTTTCTTCTTGAACCTTATCAAGTGATCGAAATAATAAGCTGGAAAGGAGGAAGAAGAACCAAGGTAGGCATCTAGTAGATGGTTAAGCAATGGTTTAAGTTCAAGGGTGGCGGTTCTTCTAAGGATGTTTTCACCTTTTCATCTGGCTTTCCCAATAATCCAAAGGTTCAAATTTTTGCAAACATCGTGTGAAACTTGAATTTGAATCTAATGTTTGAACCCATTCTAGCACAGTTGAATCATCAAATAAATTTTCACTAACCAATGCGGTTTCAAGAGGGTCTTCATTTCTGATTCACTAAATACCTCTCCAGTTGCTTCTTGATCGGATCAACTCTAAAGCACTCTTCCTCTCCCTTGGAAATTTCATAGCCTTGAAAACATTAAAAGTTATTTCTTCATCTTGGACTCTCATTGTTAACTCTCCCTTTTGTACATCAATTAATGTCCTTCGAGTGGCTAAAAAAATGGTCTTCCAAGGATAATGGGTATGTCTTTATCCTCTTCATAGTCAACACTGATGAAGTAAATTTGGAAATATGAATTTGTCCACCTTTACTAATATGTCTTCCACACAATACCCCTAGGGTATGTCTTTGATCTATCTGCAAGTTGTAAAGATATATTTGTTGGCTTTGGTCTTTGGTAGTCCCAATTTGAGTGTAGATCGAAAGTGGCATCAAGTTAATACTCACACCCAAATCACACAAACATACATTAAAGAAGCTGAGGTCCAATCGTCGTGCGGTATGGTGAAGCTACCGGATCCTTCAACCGGTGGTAACTTTCTTTCTGAATTACGCTACATTCTTACATCAGCGCTTCTGAGTTTGAACTCCCCTAGCTTCCTCTTTCTTGCTAAAATATCTTTCATGAATTTTGCATAGCTAGGCATTTGTTCTAAAGCATCTGCGAATGGAATGTTGATTTGCGGCTTTTGAATACTTCTAAAAATTTTGAAAATTGTCTATCTAATTTCTGCTTTTGCAATCTTTGAGGAAACGACACAGGTGGTACACTGCTGTTTGCTTATCTTCTTGTTGTTTTTTCACAACTTTTTCCCCAGATTTACTTTTGAATTTCCACTCTCTTGTTCACCATCCTCGGCGAAATTATTTTCTTTTAAAATCTAGATCGTAGTCAACTCCTTCCCACTTACGAGTGTAAGCGCCTTACATTGCTCATTTCCATCGTTCCTTGGATTTTTTTCTCGTATCACTAGGTAAAGAACACGGGTTCTAGTATTCAAAGCATTAATTATCGCCTTGATTTGGTTCTCAAGGTTCTTTATTGCGGTGATTGGTTTTTGTTGTGGCTTCAATTTGAGTTGCCAATCTTGCCAACAATTCTTCCATTTGTGATAGCTTATCGGGTTGTTGAGGTTGTGGGTGTTGTTGAGATTGTTGATGTGGTGAAATCCGGTGGATATGATTGCCTTGGAGCTTGTGATTGAGCGTGTGGTGATTATTACTCAAGAAAAATTGGGTGGTTTCTCACTCTGGATTGTAGTTGTTTGGATAAGCGCCCTTCTTTTTGTTATAGCGGAAACAAATTGGGTGACTCAAAGATTTATTGCACATTGATCACTTGGTGGCTACCCACACATATTTCACAAATCGTTTCCATTTTACGGTTGGTTGTACCCCAAGTGCATCTATCTTCTTTGTAAGAAGCAAAATCTAAGTGTCACTTGGTGACAATCTTTGTCATCGCATCCACTTCATATACCCCATTGTCCTTGGTGAGCCGTTCTTCTTTGTTGGCCATTGATAATTATTATTTGCGCCATGGTTTCAAGCAATGATATCCCTCATCACAATTCTTGGCCATAATAGCTCTCTCCATTATGACATCTATACTTGATCTCAACTTTGTCTTTGAATAAACCATTATAAAAAGTTTGCACCTGAGGCCATTTAGGAATCCCATGGTGTGGACATTTTCCCAATGAGTCTTTGAATCTCTCCCAAGCTTCATATAGTGATTCTGAATCATGCTGAACAAAAGTGAAGATATCGTTCTGCAAATTTGTTGTTTTTGCAGGAGGGAAAAATTTTGCAAGAAATTTTTGGGCTAGGTCATTCCATGTAATTATCGAGCCTGGTGGTAGTGAATGGAGCCAACTCTTAGCATTATATCTGAGAGTAAATGGAGACAACCTTAGCCTTATTGCATCCTCGACACATTATTGTACTTGAAAGTATCATGAGATCTCTATAAAAGGCGACTATGTGATCGTTCGGATCATCATTGGTAACCCTCAATGACATGAATTTTGAATCATCTGTATTGTCCCCGGTTTTATCTCAAAACTTGTAGCGATAATGGCGAGCCTCGTAATACTCATTGAATTTTAGTAACTTCATGGCGTAGCATAATCCCATGATGTTTTTTGCTCTTCTTTAGCCATAGTATCTTTCTTATCAAGTGCCTCTTTGGTTTCTTTAACCCACTTACATAACCATTTGAAATTTTTCTCGATGTAGTCCTCGTGAGGCAATAAATAAAGCTTTTTCGATCGCGTTTGCATACACTAGTCAAGAACACCTGAATATAACAGAAAAGAAAAGGTTTAAATTAAGAGTAACACTATCAAAATTAATAATGACAAAATATTAAACTAATTTCCCCGGCAACGGCGCCAAAAACTTGTTGCCTAATTTCTTAATAGCACTTTAACACGCAAGTATACGCGTTTAATTGTAATATTCAGCAAGCAAGGATATCGTTCCCACGAGGAAATAGAATAATATTTATCAATTACTAATTACAATGCAATTAATCCTATTTTAAACTACGAAATATTGTTTGTGATTTGAAAATTAAACTCAACAAAACTAATAATTAAAATCAGAATTTCACAAGAATAACTGCAGATTTAACAGGTTAAGATTACAACTTCCCTTGGTATTTCATTTAAACTAATTACTTCCCATTTAAATCAATTAATTAATATGAATCATTATCCAATAATGCTTTATAAAATTCACGCACTTCTTCCAAAGACACATGAACAAATCCTCCTAAATCCCATCTTTAAGATGAGGAATTACAAGGAACACCCCAGTTAATCAACTCACTATATTCCTATGTGAATCAAGTTAATTAGGGTTTTACGCACAAATTCTTTCAATGGATACAAAAGACACATAGGTATATTCCTATCCTACATGCTAATCATATTAACCTATTAGGATTATATGAGCAGATGTTATCATATCCAGATCTCAATCTATACTCCATCTTCCAATTTTATATAGATTATCACGATAATTGTTGGCCGAACAATTAATCAATAAACATAAGATATGATAAACAATTCAATAAAACCAACTTTCATTCAATGGGAAGCTTGCAATTTAAACTACATACCAAGTTCCATTGCAATCTTAATGAAAATTTAGTTCATAATAATAATAAAGAAAAACATCATCCAAATTAATAATCCAAACATCCAGATAGTTACAAAAAATAAAACTAGAGAGAGAGAAGAAGAAACTACGAATTTGCTCAATACTCTCTCTTAGATCTTGACCTTTGCAATTCTCCTTCGTGTTTTTCTTCCTTGTTCTCTCTCTGCAAATCTTTTGAAAAATTGGTGATCGTCTTTTCTAAAGTCTTCTCCTATTTGTATTAGTCTCCCACCTCAATCAGATTCCTTTTGGCTTCAAAAACCCACTTGGCGAGAAAATTTCTCATTTTTCACACATGGCGCCTGGCGCTCAACATAAACCATTTCAAGCGCTGGCGCTTACTCGAGACAACGTAATTACAAAAATGCCACTCGGCTCTAATTTTCATGATTTTGACCTTTTTTCTTCTCAAAATGACCAATTTGTTCCTCCATCTCCAACCTACAAGAAATAAACACAAAACACATAAAAAGATACTAAAAACAATTAAAGATAACAATAATTAAGTTTAATAATATCAGATTCATAGGTATAAAACCTTGTGCACAACCACTGTCTTATGATAACACAAGGTTGTATGTCATTAGACATCTTGTATGATAGTCGCAAAACACCCTTCCAAAGTTGGGTTCACCTCACCCTATTCGGTTCACCAAAATTAAATATCAAATGACGTATACAATACGACACACTTATCTAAAGTTCTTAATAAAATTATATCCATACTATTTAGGGAGAACCTCAACAGCTATAGACCACTGTTATAATCCTCTTAATACCCCGCTCGACCCAGCTACACCTTTATTACCTGAAAGGAATTGTGAAGCAAAAGGGTGAACACAACTAGCCTAGTAAAGAATATCATGACTAAAGATAAATAAATTATCAATAGCTTTCATCAATAATAAATCAGAGATTTAGAACATATGGTAGATGATAAAACTTTTCAACCATAGTTGCAGCGGAACGAGCCATTAAAAGAGTCAAATAGACCATAAGGTCTATTATCTTCTCGATGTTAAAAGTCCACCAACAATGTTTTATTCCTGTAACATCAATCAACAGTTCCTGTCCACAATCATATGAATAACTCATAATCATAATTGTGGTTCTAAATTCCTCTTCGCACCCAGGACGAAGATAATTTTCATCACCTATCTTCACCTGAAACATCAAAAATCATGGTTATACCAAATCACAATTCCTTCTCATAATCATACTAATAAATTCATCTTTTCACTACGGCCAAGATAATCATTAACAATTTATCTTTGCACTACAGGCCAAAGACATACAACTGTATTTTAAAAGAGTCAAGTAGAGCATGATATCTACTATCTTTTACGAATTAAAAGTGTATAATCAATATTTTAACGATGAGACTCAACTTAATAAATAATCCACATCATCGAATTATCCCTGAACTACGACCAAGGATATTCATGTAATCATCAATGGTCATGATTATACTGAATAATCCCTGGTTATAATCATACCAATAACTGTCATCAATACACTACGGGCCAATGAGGACTTTTACCACATCATCTATAACATTACGGGTCATGATTATACTGAATGATCCCTAGTCATAATCATACCAATAAACAATTCATCTATGCACATAAGCCAAAGATACTCATCAATCAATAGTTCATCTTTACACCTAAGACTAAGATATACAACTGTAAAACCAATAATCAACAGTCCATCTTTGCACGTAAGCCAAAGATATACAACTGTAGAACCAATAATCAACAGTCCATCTTTACATGTAAGCCAAAGATATTCAACTGTAAAACCAATAATCAATAGTCCATCTGTGCACGTAAGCCAAAGATATATAACTATAAAACCAATAATCAACCGTCAATCTATGCACGTAAGCCAAAGATAACTTTCATCACAATATAAGCATGAGAATGATGACAATGATATAAGCATTAATCAAACGAAATCAAGGATAAATATTAAAGACTTTAAATTTATCCAAATATTATGAATCACTTAATAAATTCATAATCTAATATTATTAATATTATAATAATATTTTAATCACTTCTTAAACTTATAAATAATTTATTTTAATTGTTTACACTTTACCAAATAATGCATTTAATCATTCAAAAATGTCATACTCATAAGATTTTATCACCAATGATCAAATCACTCATCAAAAATCTATATATACCTTATATAGGATTTCCAAGCCATAAACTCTTATTTACCAATTTTTTAACTTATTCATATAACATATTTAATTCATATGTTCGTAACTAAACTATTTTCATGAAAAATACCAAATAAGTCCCAAAAATTATTCATTTCTGGGATTTAGCAGAATATAGTCCCATATTGAACATATATTTTTCTCGGAATTTTTAAAATTCATTTACTATTTTTCATATGGCCAAAACTGCCGAATATTTAGACATTTATCATAAATTGTACTTTTGTCCAAAATTTTTGAAATTTATAGGGTATACTCCTGTTATATACATGTACTCCCAATAAAAATTTCACCAATTTTGGAGTTAACCACAAGGAGTTATAAGGGTTTACTTTTAAAATAGTCCTTTCCTATAAAATTCATAACTCTTAATCTATACATCAAAAAAATCATCATATTTGGACACAATCTAGAAAACTCATCAAATTATCATTTTACATTTTTCCAGAATTTTTGAGGGTCATAAAAATTACGAAACTGTAAATGGATTTTCACCCGCCATGCGGTAATCCACGTAGACAGATCATTTTCACAATTTAATAAAGAATGAATACAAATGATCATTCACCATGCATGCGGTAATCCACATAGACAGGTTATTCCAACAAAATAATAAAGAATGGAATAATAGAAGAATTCACCATGCATGCGGTAGGCCACACAGACAGGTTATTCCAACATAATAATAAAGAATAGAAACAGGTCATGCGTAATTCGCACAGACATGATATTCCAACAGAATAATAATAAAAAATAGAACCAGGTCATGCGTAATCCGCACAGTCAGGATATTCCAACAGAATAATAAAGAATGGAATAACAACAGAATTCACCAGGCATGCGATAGACCGCACATACAGGTTATTTTAATAGAATAATAAATAATGGAACCAAGTCATGCGTAATCCTCACAGACAGGATATTCCAACAGAATAATAAAGAATGGAATAACAATAGAATTCACCAGGCATGAGATAGACCGCACAAACAAGTTATTCCAACAGAATAATAAATAATGGAACCAGGTCATGCGTAATTCGCACATACATGATATTCCAACAGAATAATAAAGAATGGAATAAAGAATGAAATTCACCATGTAACGCATTAAGACAAGATATTCAATAGAATAATAAAGAATGGAATCGTCGTGCAGAATCGTAATGCCTTGCAGACGGGATATTCAACATGAATAATAAAGAATTGAATAATAGAAGAATTTCACCATGTATACAGTACTTCGCATAGACAAGTTATTCCAACATAATAATAAGGAATGGAATAACAGAAGCTCTCTTCATGAATACGAAAGAAATAATACCCCTTACAATAATAATAATATCCCCCACCTTAGAAAGAAACTGGATACTGGAGTAGAGAGGTAGCAGACTTCTTTTCTTCTTTTTCTTTATAATTTCTCTCTATAATAATTGCTCTATAGCTTTAGTGAATTGGTGAGAAATGAAGGAAGAATGAACTTCTATTTATAGAAAAATATAGTTTCAATAATTGCACATTTTGGGGCTCGAAATATTACAGTATAATACCTTCCTCTTTTTCTTCCTTTTTAATTTAGCCCTGCAAGTATTATCAAACTTGCCTCACCTCCCCTAATAGTAAATAATGTGAATCAATAGTTATAATCATGTAAAAATACGAATTACAGTATAGTACCTCCATCTATACCTTCATTTTTAACATAGTCATGCAAGTATTATCAATCTTGCACCACCTCCTCTAATAGTACAAGAATGTGAATCAATAGTACACACATGTGATAAATAGTTATAATCATGTGAATTAATAGCAATTAAATGCTCATTTATCCGGTTAATTACCCGATTGGTCAATATAACTTCCAGACATCAATTAATATCAAAATAAATTTCGATTTCCACTAACACTAATAATCCCAACACAATGGAACAATTTTTATCAAAAAAATTATTTTTGAAATTTCGAAGTTTGACTTTGGTCAAAAAGTCAACTGTTAACTTTTTGACCAAAAAGTCAACCCCAGTAAATTTTGTGTTTATAGTCTATTTCTACTAATTTCATCATTCTGGACTCAAATATCACGTCCGCGTCTCCAAATTCAACTCCGAACTCAAATTCGATTTTTGATAACATTCATCATTAATATTATAACTCACAATATTTAACAACCAGGTCGTTCCCAGGAAAGAGGAGGCTTTCCGATAAGGATTTCTCCTTATTGGCGCGCAATTAGGTGACCAAACCTCTCCTTGAAAGAACTTCTAGACATTGTCAATATTATAAATAATAATATGAATAACTTTGTTGTCTCAATTATTGATTTAATAATATATATAATATTATGTAGATGATCTTTGTGACAATAATTGAATCAATAATATGAGAGATATATGATCACGACAATTATTATAGCAATAATTGAGTATAAGTATGGTGACTTCTCACGTAAGCATCGATAATCAATACATCAATAATCAATACTGTGGGTGTTAGCTATATAACCACAGCCGTTATTTTTATAAAATTATAATGTACTTTTAATACAATACTTCCGTTGTTATTTTATGATTGACAACTTGCTTACTTTAAAAAAATTTCAAATATGACCCTTAACTTTAAACTTTTATCAATTTAACTATTTACCAAAATAGAAAAATTGAATACTTTAATTTCATAAAATTCAGGATCTCACAATCTCCCCTCCTTATGAAATTTCGCCCTCGAAATTTACGTACCTGGTAGTTCGAAGAGATGAGAATACCTTTCTTTCTTTTTGGATTGTACCTTCCCGATTATATCCTCTGAATCATGATTTTTCCATTGCTCATCTCCTGTATTTCAGATATCATTCTAGAATATATCTTCAAAACAAAGGTCAATTGACATATCATAAATTGTCAACTTATCAAGTAAAAATTTTTAGCTTAGGTAAGTCACACACTAGCGAAGTATATTACTCGTCTCTCCCCTCCTAGTTCTAGACTCATATCTCCACTAGTGACCATATCCCTAAGCTCTGATACCATTTGTGACGCCCCCAAAATAGGTCCACACGGCCCATTCTGAGTCGCCAGATATCATACTATAAAAATCAAATACAAACTTCATTTATACAAGTTTGTTGAACTATAAATGCGAGAATCGACCACATTTAAGCTGTGAGTTTTAATACAAATGTATGTAACTCTCATGGTGCCTCGACCATAACCTTACAATGGTACTTTACATAAAAATCTGATCAAAAACTATTTTAGAAATTAAAATCTTTGGGAAGTGCTCAAGGAAAACCTTCGTACATGGGAGGCCATGCGTCTACAGGTTATGATAGATATCATATATCCACAGAATTATCCTTGGTTGACCCAATAGACCCCAAAGAAAAAAATGAGAAGATTACTATCATCTTCTTTCCAATGGTGAGTCTTCTCTTGACATATAATTATCTCCGTTGTCTCAAGTGAAAATTATATTTCAAATAAACTCCAAGATTATATAGGTAGTGCTCGTAGATATACTCAAGCAAGTGGATGTACAACCACATCTTATGATAACACGAGGTTGTATGTCATTAGACATCTTGTATGATAGTGGCAAAACACACCCTTCAAAGTTGGGTTCACCTCACCCTATTCGGTTCACCAAAATTAAATATCAAATAGCGTATATACAATACGACACACTTATCTAAAGTTCTTAATAAAATTATTTCCATACTATTTAGGAGAACCTCAGCGACTATAGACCACAGATTCTAATCCTCTTAATACCCCAGCTCGACCCAGCTACACCTTTATTACCTGAAAGGAATTGTGAAGCAAAAGGGTGAGCACAACTAGCCCAGTAAAGAATATCATGACTAAAGATAATTAAATTATCAATAGCTTTCATCAATAATAAATCAGAGATTTAGAACATATGGTAGATGATAAAACTTTTCAACCATAGTTTGTGAACGAGCAATCCATTAAAAGAGTTAAATAGACCATAAGGTCTATTATCTTCTCGATGTTAAAAGTCCACCAACAATGTTTTATTCCTGTAACATCAATCAACAGTTCCTGTCCACAATCATATGAATAACTCATAATCATAATTGTGGTTCTAAATTCCTCTTCGCACCCAGGACGAAGATAATTTTCATCACCTATCTTCACCTGAAACATCAAAAATCATGGTTATACCAAATCACAATTCCTGCTCATAATCATACTAATAAATTCATCTTTGCACTACGGCCAAGATATTCATTAACAATTCATCTTTGCACTACATGCCAAAGACATACAACTTTATTTTAAAAGAGTCAAGTAGAGCATGATATCTACTATCTTTTACGAATTAAAAGTGTATAATCAATATTTTATCGATTTGAGACTCGACAATAAATAATCCACATCATCGAATCATCCACGAACTACGACCGAGGATATTCATGTAATCATCAATGGTCATGATTATCTGCGAATAATCCCTAGTTATAATCATACCAATAGCTTGTCCATCGATGCTTTCTACGGGCCAATGAGGACTTTTACCACATCATCTATAACATTACGGGTCATGATTATACGAATGATCCACGGTCATAATCATACCAATAAGCAGTTCATCTATGCACATAAGCCAAAGATACTCATCAATCGATAGTTCATCTTTGCACGTAAGCCAAAGATATATAAGCGTAAAACCAATAATCAACAGTCCATCTTTGCACGTAAGCCAAAGATATACAACTGTAGAACCAATAATCAACAGTCCATCTTTGCATATAAGCCAAAGATATTCAACTATAAAACCAATAATCAACAGTCCATCTTTGCACGTAAGCCAAAGATATACAACTGTAAAACCAATAATCAACAGTCCATCTATGCACATAAGCCAAAGATGACTTTCATCATAATATAAGCATGATGATGATGACAATGATATAAGCATTAATCAAACGAAATCAAGGATAAACATTAAAGACTTTAAATTTATCCAAATATTATCAATCACTTAATAAATTCATAATCTAATATTATTAATATTATAATAATATTTTAATCACTTCTTAAACTTATAAATAATTTATTTTAATTGTTTACACTTTACCAAATAATGCATTTAATCATTCAAAAATGCCATACTCATAAGATTTCATCACCAATGATCAAATTACTCATCAAAAATCTGCATATACCTTATATAAGATTTCCAAGCCATAAACTCTTATTACCAATTTTTCAACTTCACATAACATATTTAATTCATATGTTCGTAACTAAACCATTTTCATGAAAAATACTAAATCAGTCCCAAAAATTATTCATTTATGGGATTTAGCAGAATATAGTTCCATATTGAACATATATTTTTCTCAGAATTTTTAAAATTCAATTACTATTTTTCATATGGTCAAAACTGCCGAATATTTAGACATTTATCATAAATTGTACTTTTGTCCAAAAACTTCGAAATTTATAGGGTATACTCCTGTTATATACATGTACTTCCAATAAACATTTCACCAATTTTGGAGTTAACCACAAGGAGTTATAAGGGTTTACTTTTAAAATACTCTTTTCCTATAAAATTCTTAACTCTTAATCTATACATCCAAAAATCGCCATTTTTGGACACAATCTAGAAAACTCATCAAATTATCATTTTAAATTTTTCCAGAATTTTTGAGGGTCAGAAAAATTACGAAACTGTAAATGGATTTTCACCCGCCATGCGGTAATCCACGTAGACATATCATTTTCATAATTTAATAAAGAATGAATACAAAGGATCATTCATCATGCATGCGGTAATCCACATAGACAGGTTATTCCAACATAATAATAAATTATGGAATAATAGAAGAATTCACCATGCATGTGGTAGTCCACACAGACAGGTTATTCCAAAAGAATAAAAAAGAATGGAACCAGGTCATGCGTAATTCGCACAGACAGGATATTCCAACAGGATAATAAAAAATGGAACCAGGTCATGCGTAATCCGCACAAACAGGATATTCTAACAGAATAATAAAGAATGGAATAACAACAGAATTCACTAGGCATGCGATAGATAAAATACATACAAAGGTTATTCCAACGAATAATAAATAATGGAACTGGTCACGTAATCCATACAGACGGGATATTCTAAATGAATAATAAAGAATGGAATAACAACAGAATTCACTGGGCATGCGATAAATCGCATGCAGACAAAGTTATTCAATAGAATAATAAATAATGGAACAAGGTCATGAGTAATCCAAGATGCATGTGAGGATATTCTAACAGAATAATAAAGAATAGAAGAAAATGTAATTCATGCAATAGACGCATGCACACAAAGTTATTCCAATGAATAATAAATAATGGAACCTAAAGTTATGCGTAATCACATGCAGACGAGGATATTCCAATGTAATAATAAGGAGTGGAATAACAATGAGAATTCACCAGGGCATGCGATAGACCGCACAGACATATGTTATTCCAACAGAATAATTAATAATGGAACTAAAGTCATGCGAATCCGCAGACAGATAGGATATTCCAATGTAATAATAAAGAATGGAATAAGAACGTAATTCACCGTGCATGTGATAATCGCATGCATGCATGAGTTAGTCCAATGAATAATAAAGAATAGAACCAGGTCATGTGTAATCCACAAAGACAGGATATTCAAACAGAATAATAAAGAACGGAACCAGGTCATGTGTAATCCGCACAGACAGGATATTCCAACAGAATAATAAAGAATGGAATAATAGAAGAATTTCACCATGTATATAGTACTTCGCATAGACAGGTTATTCCAACATAATAATAAGGAATGGAATAATAGAAGCTCTCTTCATGAATATGAAAGAAATAATACCCCTTACAATAATAATAATAATATCCCTTACCTTAGAAAGAAACTAGATACTGGAGTAGAGAGGTAGCAAATTTCTCTTCTTCTTTCTCTCTATAATTTCTCTCTATAATAATTACTCTATAGCTTTAGTGAATTGGTGAGAAATGAAGGACGATTGAACTTCTATTTATAAGAAAATATAGTTTCAATAATTGCACATTTTGGGGCTCAAAATATTATAGTATAATACCTTCCTCTTTTTCTTCCTTTTTAATTTAGTCCTGCAAGTATTATCAAACTTGCCTCACCTCCCCTAATAGTAAATAATGTGAATCAATAGTTATAATCATGTGAAAATACGAATTACAGTATAGTACCTCCATCTATACCTCTATTTTTAACTTAGTCATGCAAGTATTATCAATCTTGCACCACCTCCCCTAATAGTACAAGAATGTGAATCAATAGTACACACATGTGATAAATAGTTATAATCATGTGAATTAATAGCAATTAAATGCTCATTTATCCGGTTAATTATCCGATTGGTCAATATAACTTCCAGACATTAATTAATATCAAAATAAATGTCGATTTCCACTAACACTAATAATCCTAACACAAAGGAACTATTTTTATCAAAAAAAATATTTTTGAAATTTCGAAGTTTGACTTTTTGACCAAAAAGTCAACCCCGGTAAATTTTGTGTTTATAGTTTATTTCTACTAATTTTATTGTTCCAGACTCAAATATCACGTCTGCGTCTCCAAATTCAACTCCGAACTCAAATTCGATTTTTAATAACATTCATCATGAATATTATAACTCACAATATTTAACAACCAGGTCGTTCCCAGGAAAGAGGGGGCTTTTCGATAAGGATTTCTCATTATTGGCGCGTAATTAGGTGACCAAACCTCTCCTTGACAGAACTTCTAGACATTGTCAATATTACAAATAGTAATATAAATAATTGTGTTGTCTTAATTATTGATTTAATAATATATAAAATATTATGTAGATGATACTGTGACAATAATTGAATCAATAATATGAGAGATATGATGCAACAATTTTTATATAAATAATTGAGTATAACTGAGTAACTTCTCACATAAGCATCAATAATCAATACCGCGTGCTACTATGCAACCTACACGCCAGTATATTTTTACTTACTAGGTTATTTTATGACAACTTGCTTACTTTAAAAAAAATTCAAATATGACCCTTAACTTTAAACTTTTATCAATTTAACTATTTACCAAAATAGAAAAATTGAATACTTTTATTTCATAAAATTCGGGATCTCACATATACTTTGTAATCAATCTTATTTGTTTATTAATAAAATAATTATTTATTAAAGGCATTTATTATCTACATGGTGCTGTTTTAATAATATGTGATAAACCCATAGTTTTAAGCAATGCTTTTAGAATCATGATGAGATCATGCTAATGAGATCTAAATTCTTAGATAGCTTAAAACTAAAATGTTCACAATCAATGGATTACTAAAAAGGGGATTAGTGAATCCGGATAGATTGGTACGTACGTTGCTTGCTCATTGGATGAGGATGATTGATCTCATGATCATTTGTGTGGAGACACTGAAGCAAGTATGTAGGTGCTTATTAGAGAATAAGTTCACTGAACGTGACTCGCTAAGGAATAACTAATGGAGTTTTACTTGCCTGTCAATAGGAAGCCCATTTTAATTCCACCTTGACAAGTAATTATCCCTAATAAGATTAGGGAGCCTATTTAATTAAAAGAGTTTAATTAAATAAATAATACCTTATTTTTATAGGGTTACCTGATATCTTTATAAGAGGAGTCTTATATCAAATTTTAGATATACATAATTCCAATAGTTGGAGAGTACGCCCCTTTTTCTATAGAGATGGAAAAACTAGGGTTTGAGCCAATACACCCTTCTTCTTAAAAATTCTTCTTCCTTGGTGGATCACCTCTAGAGGCCACACATTTGGGTGGCTTACATTGATCAAAGAAAGGAATCTACCCGGAGATTCAAGGAGATCGCGGAGAAGTAGGAGGTGAACTCGTACCTGTGGAAGCTCGTATCTACAAGGGTATGATTCCATAACTTCTTGTTCTTCGTTTTAATTAATAATATGCATAAAGGATGATCCGGGTAATTGGTTTGTGAAAAATTTTAAAATCTGATTTTATTTTGCTTCTGCTAATTTTGCATTTTGATTGCTACTTTGATTTTCACAAAACCTTACATGACCGTCCACTATAATCACCCAGTTTGATGTTTAGAAGATTTTAAGGCATCAAAATGTAGTATAAACAACATATTACAACTTAGATGCAAAGTCAAACACAAATAGTCAACACACTGTCAGATCTAGGACTTCAAACTTCTTGTTAGACCGATCTGGGCAAGTTCTGGGTTACCCAGAACTTGTTCAGTACTCATGGTCAGTCAACGGGTTTTGACCACCCATATATTGAAATCTGGATCAGATATATGTATGATTTTAAGTCTAGATAAAAGACCACATTACATACTACAAGTACAAACTTTCAAAACAAAAAAATCATTAACAATAACTGAGATATAAGGTCGGCATATGTTGTGGGACATCAAAAAAATATTTCCGATTTGCAAAACATCAATCGAACCTATAGATGTTATGGATCTAACATCTATCAACCCAGATCATCAATATAGATTACAAACAACATGTTTTGTCATAAAAATATATCATTTAACACAAGATCAAAAATCAGATTTGATATAGGGTTTTATACCTTTCTACAAACTAACTTGATTCTGGCTTCTGGATTTTGTTATGGGTGTTAGTTGGGCTTGTTTTGGGGACTGAAATGCCAAAGGATTTCGTGGGTTTTAGAGAGAGATGGTCTTGGATGAGTATTGGTGACCAAATGGGCTAAAATATGAACATTTCTCTCTCTTGATCTATATGTATATATTGAATGTAAATGATTTGGCTGAGCTATATGGATGAGTTGTGTTGTTATCTGTCACATGGGCAATCTTGGTGGTTTACCAACTCAATATTTTGCCAAGATTTGCAAGCAACAAAATAATGAATTGCAAAAGGGGCTTTTTGGACAATTGGCTCATGATTTTAATGGCAAACTTGACATTCTATTCCTACCCTTGGGGTTTAACCCTAAGGTTTTAGAATTTTAGTTTCTAGGATTTCCATTTAGGGTTTAAAATAAAAAATTTAGTTTCCTAAAAGTTTAATTTAGAGTTTCCTAATTACAATTAGTTTTTTAATTACATAGACTTGAAAATTAGGTTTAAGTTTTACTAATTATCATTAAGCGTCCTAAATTAGCAATTAGGGTTTATAATTAACAATTAGAGTTTTTGTTTTAGCATTTAAAATTCCTAATTTTTATAATCAGGGTTATCAATTTGCAATTAGGGTTTCCTAAATAATAATTAGGGTTTCCCTACTTAACAGTTAGTTGTATATTTTAACAGTTAAGGTTCTAGTTTAGTAATTAGGGTTACTAATTTAGGAATTAGGGATAAATTATGTTTATCATGTTAACATAATAATTCAATAAAACAAGTTCAAAGATAAATTTTAAATATTTATAATTTAATTTATCCAGAAATCAATAACGTCCAAATTGTTAACATGATACTGCTTTGTAGAGTAAACATCAAGAATAATATTCATCTACCAAAAATAATTTGGACAGAAAAGAAATATATTTTTTTGGGTGAATAGTACCCCGTGAATAGTACTTCGGGAATAGTACCCTGTGAATAGTACTCCGGCACAAAAATTGTCCCAAATACCCGAGTGATATCTTGAAATCTGGATCTGATATATGCATGATTTTAAGTCCAGATCAAAGACCACATTACATACTACAAGTACAAACTTTCAAAACACAAAAATCATTAACAATAATTGAGATATAAGGTCTGACATTCGTTGTCAGACATCAAAAAAATATTTTCTAGATTTGCAAAAACATCAAATCTGAGCCTATAGATGTTATGGATCTAACATCTATCAACCCAGATCATCAATATAGATTACAAACATCATGTTTTGTCATAAAAATATATCATTTAACACAAGATCAAAAATTAGATTTGATATAGGGTTTTATACCTTTCTATGAACTAACTTGATTCTGGCTTCTGGATTTTGTTATGGGTGTTAGTTGGGCTTGTTTTGGGGAATGAGATGCCAAAGGATTTCGTGGGTTTTAGAGAGAGATGGTCTTGGATGAGTATTGGTGACCAAATGGGCTAAAATATGAACATTTCTCTCTCTTGATCTATATGTATATATTGAATGTAAATGATTTGGCTGAGCTATATGGATGAGTTGTGTTGTTATCTGTCACATGGGCAATCTTGGTGGTTTACCAACTCAATATTTTGCCAAGATTTGCAAGCAACAAAATAATGAATTGCAAAAGGGCTTTTTGGACAATTGGCTCATGATTTTAATGGCAAACTTGACATTCTATTCCTACCCTTGGGGTTTAACCCTAAGGTTTTAGAATTTTAGTTTCTAGGATTTCCATTTAGGGTTTAAAATAAAAAATTTAGTTTCCTAAAAGTTTAATTTAGAGTTTCCTAATTACAATTAGTTTTCGAATTACATAGACTTGAAAATTAGGTTTAAGTTTTACTAATTATCATTAAGCGTGCCAAATTAACAATTAGGGTTTACAATTAATAATTAGAGTTTTTGTTTTAGCATTTAAAATTCTTAATTTTTACAATTAGGGTTATCAATTTGCAATTAGGGTTTCCTAAATAATAATTAGGGTTTCCCTACTTAATGATTAATTTGTATATTTTAATGCTTAAGGTTCTAGTTTAGTAATTAGGGTTACTAATTTAGAAATTAGGGATAAATTATGTTTATCATGTTAACATAATAATTCAATAAAACAAGTTCAAGGATAAATTTTAAATATTTATAATTTAATTTATCCAGAAATCAATAACGTCCAAATTGTCAACATGATACTACTTTGTAGAGTAAACATCAAGAATAATATTCATGTACCAAAAATAATTTGAACAGAAAAGAAATATATTTTTCGAGTGAATAGTATCCCGTGAATAGTACTTCGGGAATAGTACCCTGTGAATAGTACCCCGACACAAAAACTGTCCCAAATACCCGAGTGATATCTTGAAATCTGGATCTGATATATGCATGATTTTAAGTCCAGATCAAAGACCACATTACATACTACAAGTACAAACTTTCAAAACACAAAAATCATTAACAATAACTGAGATATAAGGTCTGACATTCGTTGTCAGACATAAAAAAAATATTTTCCAAATTTGCAAAAACATCAAATCTGAACCTATAGATGTTATGGATCTAACATCTATCAACCCAGATCATCAATATAGATTACAAACAACATGTTTTGTCATAAAAATATATCATTTAACACAAGATCAAAAATCAGATTTGATATAGGGTTTTATACCTTTCTATGAACTAACTTGAATCTGGCTTCTGGATTTTGTTATGGGTGTTAGTTAGGCTTGTTTTGGGGATTGAAATGCCAAAGGATTTCGTGGGTTTTTAGAGAGAGATGGTATTGGATGAGTATTGGTGACCAAATGGGCTAAAATATGAACATTTCTCTCTCTTAATCTATATGTATATATTGAATGTAAATGATTTGGTGAGCTATATGGATGAGTTGTGTTGTTATCCGTCACATGGGCAATCTTGGTGGTTCACTAACTCAATATTTTGCCAAGATTTGCAAGCAACAAAATAATGAATTGTAAAAGGGCTTTTGGACAATTGGCTCATGATTTTAATGGCAAACTTGACATTCTATTCCTACCTTGGGGTTTAACCCTTAGGGTTTAACACTAAGGTTTTAGAATTTTAGTTTCTAGGATTTCCATTTAGGGTTTAAAATAAAAATTTTAGTTTCCTAAAAATGTAATTTAGAGTTTCCTAATTACAATTAGTTTTCTAATTACATAGACTTGAAAATTAGGTTTAGGTTTTACTAATTATCATTAAGCGTGCCAAATTAGCAATTAGGGTTTATAATTAACAATTAGAGTTTTTGTTTTAGCATTTAAAATTCCTAATTTTTATAATTAGGGTTATCAATTTGCAATTAGGGTTTCTAAATAATAATTAGGGTTTCCTACTTAATGATTAGTTGTATATTTTTAATAGATTAAGGTTCTAGTTTAGTAATTAGGGTTACTAATTTAGAAATTAGGGATAAATTATGTTTATCATGTTAACATAATAATTCAATAAAACAAGTTCAAGGATAAATTTTAAATATTTATAATTTAATTTATCCGTAAATCAATAACGTCAAATTGTCAACATGATACTACTTTTGTAGAGTAAACATCAAGAATAATATTCATGTACCAAAAATAATTTGAATGTAAAAGAAATATATTTTTCGAGTGAATAGTATCCCGTGAATAGTACTTCGGGAATAGTACCCTGTGAATAGTACCCCGACACAAAAACTGTCCCAAATACCCGAGTGATATCTTGAAATCTGGATCTGATATATGCATGATTTTAAGTCCAGATCAAAGACCACATTACATACTACAAGTACAAACTTTCAAAACACAAAAATCATTAACAATAATCGAGATATAAGGTCCCGACATTCGTTATCGGACATAAAAAAATATTTTCCAAATTTGCAAAAACATCAAATCTGAACCTATAGATGTTATGGATCTAACATCTATCAACCCAGATCATCAATATAGATTACAAACAACATGTTTTGTCATAAAAATATATCATTTAACACAAGATCAAAAATCAGATTTGATATAGGGTTTTATACCTTTCTATGAACTAACTTGAATCTGGCTTCTGGATTTTGTTATGGGTGTTAGTTGGGCTTGTTTTGGGGATTGAAATGCCAAAGGATTTCGTGGGTTTTTAGAGAGAGATGGTATTGGATGAGTATTGGTGACCAAATGGGCTAAAAATATGAACATTTCTCTCTTAATCTATATGTATATATTGAATGTAAATGATTTCATTTGAGCTATATAGATGAGTTGTGTTGTTATCTGTCACATGGGCAATCTTGGTGGTTCACCAACTCAATATTTTGCCAAGATTTGCAAGCAACAAAATAATGAATTGTAAAAGGGCTTTTTGGACAATTGGCTCATGATTTTAATGGCAAACTTGACATTCTATTCCTACCCTTGGGGTTTAACCCTTAGGGTTTAACACTAAGGTTTTAGAATTTTAGTTTCTAGGATTTCCATTTAGGGTTTAAAATAAAAATTTTAGTTTCCTAAAAATGTAATTTAGAGTTTCCTAATTACAATTAGTTTTTTAATTACATAGACTTGAAAATTAGGTTTAGGTTTTACTAATTATCATTAAGCGTGCCAAATTAGCAATTAGGGTTTATAATTAACAATTAGAGTTTTTGTTTTAGCATTTAAAATTCCTAATTTTTATAATTAGGGTTATCAATTTGCAATTAGGGTTTCCTAAATAATAATTAGGGTTTCCCTACTTAACAGTTAGCTGTATATTTTAACAGTTAAGGTTCTAGTTTAGTAATTAGGGTTACTAATTTAGAAATTAGGGATAAATTATGTTTATCATGTTAACATAATAATTCAATAAAACAAGTTCAAGGATAAATTTTAAATATTTATAATTTAATTTATCCAGAAATCAATAACGTCCAAATTGTCAACATGATACTACTTTGTAGAGTAAACATCAAGAATAATATTCATGTACCAAAAATAATTTGAACAGAAAAGAAATATATTTTTCGAAAGTGAATAGTATCCCGTGAATAAGTACTTGGGAATAGTACCTCGTGAATAAGACTCGGACACAAAAGCGTCCCAAATACGAAAGTGATATCTTGAAATCGGATCCGATATATGCATGATTTTAAGTCCGGATCAAAGACCACATTACATACTACAAGTACAAACTTTCAAAACACAAAAATCATTAACAATAATCGAGATATAAGGTCGACATTCGTTTATGGGACATAAAAAAATATTTTCCAAATTTGCAAAAACATCAAATCTGAACCTATAGATGTTATGGATCTAACATCTATCAACCCAGATCATCAATATAGATTACAAACAACATGTTTTGTCATAAAAATATATCATTTAACACAAGATCAAAAATCAGATTTGATATAGGGTTTTATACCTTTCTATGAACTAACTTGAATCTGGCTTCTGGATTTTGTTATGGGTGTTAGTTGGGCTTGTTTTGGGGATTGAAATGCCAAAGGATTTCGTGGGTTTTTAGAGAGAGATGGTATTGGATGAGTATTGGTGACCAAATGGGCTAAAATATGAACATTTCTCTCTCTTAATCTATATGTATATATTGAATGTAAATGATTTGGCTGAGCTATATGGATGAGTTGTGTTGTTATCTGTCACATGGGCAATCTTGGTGGTTCACCAACTCAATATTTTGCCAAGATTTGCAAGCAACAAAATAATGAATTGTAAAAGGGCTTTTTGGACAATTGGCTCATGATTTTAATGGCAAACTTGACATTCTATTCCTACCCTTGGGGTTTAACCCTTAGGGTTTAACACTAAGGTTTTAGAATTTTAGTTTCTAGGATTTCCATTTAGGGTTTAAAATAAAAATTTTAGTTTCCTAAAAATGTAATTTAGAGTTTCCTAATTACAATTAGTTTTCTAATTACATAGACTTGAAAATTAGGTTTAGGTTTTACTAATTATCATTAAGCGTGCCAAATTAGCAATTAGGGTTTATAATTAACAATAAAATCCTATTTTCTAATTTTTTTTACTTCACATAACATATTTAATTCATTTACTCATAACTAGTTCATTTTCATGAAAAATACCAAATCAGTACCAAAAATATTTATTTTCTGGGATTTAGCAGAATATAGTCCCATATTGAACATATATATATTTTTTTAGAATTTTTAAAATTCATTTACTATTTTTCATATGGCCAAAATTGTCGAATATTTAGATATTCATAAATTGTACTTTTGTCCAAAAATTTTGAAATTTATAGGGTATACTCCTGTTATATACATGTACCCCCAATAAAAATTTCACCAATTTTGGAGTTAACCACAAGGAGTTATAAGGGTTTACTTTTAAAATAGTCTTTTCCCATAAAATCCATAACTCTTAATCTATACATCCAAAAATCGCCATCTTTGGACACAATATAGAAAACTCATCAAATTATCATTTCGATTTTTTCTAGAATTTTTGAGGGTCAGAAAAATAACGAAACTGCAAATGGATTTTTCACCTGCCATGCGGTAATCCACGTGAGATGCATCATTTCTACAATTTAATAAGGAATGAATACAAAGGATCATTCACCATGCATGCGGTAATCCACATAGACAAAAGTTATTCCAATAGAATAATAAAGAATGGAATAATGTAAGAATTCACCATGCACGCGATGTAACCGCATGCAGACGAGGTTATTCCCAACTGAATAATAAATAATGGAACCAGGTCATGCGTAATCCGCACAGATAGGATATTCCAACAGAATAATAAAGAATGGAATAACAACAGGATTCACCAGGCATGCGATAGATCATAGAAACAGGTTATTCCAATAGAATAATAAAGAATGGAACTAGGTCATGCGTAATCCGCACAGACAGGATATTCCAACAGAATAATAAAGAACAGAACCAGGTCATGCGTAATCCGCACAGATAGGATATTCCAATAGAATAATAAAGAATAGAAGAATTTCACCATGTATGCAGTACTTTGCATAGACAGGTTATTCCAACATAATAATATGGAATGGAATAACAATAGCTCGATTCATGAATATGAAAGAAATAATACCTCTTACCTTAGAAAGAAACTGGATACTGGAGTAGAGAGGTAACAGACTTCTCTTCTTCTTTCTCTCTATAATTTCTCTCTATAATAATTTCTCTATAGCTTTAGTGAATTGGTGAGAAATGAAGGAAGAATGAGTTTCTATATATAGAAAAATATAGTTTTGATAATTGCACGTTTTGGGGCTTGAAATATTACTGTACAATACCTTCAACTTTTCTTTCATTTTTAATTTAGTCCTGCAAGTATTATCAAACTTGTACCACCTCCCCTAATAGTAAATAATGGGAATCAATAGTTCAATCATATGAATCAATAGTTATAATCATGTGAAAATACAAATTACAGTATAGTACCTCCATCTATACCTCCATTTTTAACTTAGTCATGCAAGTATTATCAATCTTGCACCAACTCCCCTAATAGTAAATGAATGTGAATCAATAGTACACACATGTGAACAAATAGTTATAATCATGTGAATTAATAGCAATTAATTACTCATTTATTCGATTAATTACCCGATTGGTCAATATAACCTTCAGACATAAATTATTATCAAAATAAATGTCGATTTTCGCTAACACTAATAATTCCAACACAATGGAGCTATTTTTCTCAAAAATTTCATTTTTGAAAATTTTGAAGTTTGACTTTTTTCGAAAAAGTCAACCCCAACAAATTTTGTGTTTATAGTCTATTTCTACTAATTTCATCGTTTCAGACTCAAATATCATGTCCGCGTCTCTAAATTCAACTCCGAACTCAACTTCGATTTTTAATAACATTCATCATTAATATTATAACTCACAATATTTAACAACCAGGTCGTTCTCAGGAAAGAGGGGGCTTTCCAATAAGGGTTTCTCCCTATTGGCGCGCAATTAGGTGACCAAACTTCTCATTGACAGAACTTCTAGACATTGTAAATATTGCAATTTAATAATATGAATAACTTTTTCGTCTCAATTATTGATTTAATAATATATCATATTATGCAGATGATACTGTGACAATAATCAAATCAATAACATGAGAAATATGATGCAGCAATTACTATAACAATAATTGAGTATAACTGAGTGACTTCTTATGTAAGCATCAATAATAAATACCGTGTGCTACTATGCAACCACGCGTATCACTGTACTTTTACTACCGGGTAGTTCAACAGTTTTTAACGGTAAGACTTTCGCCGTTATTTTCATAAAAAGATAATTCTGTCGTTTTATTACTACGACAATACCTCCGTTGTGGGGTCCACCAATGATTGTGCCATCGTACGAATATTCCCCGACAAAAAGAATATTCCCCGACCAAACGAATATTTTATAACAACTTGCATACTTTGCAAAAATTTTCACATATCACCATTAACTTTAACCCTTTATCAATTTAACCATTTACGAAATAAAATAATAATTATAAGAAAATTGAATACTTTCATTTCATAAAATTCGGTGTCTTACATAAGGGGTATTATTTATTTCATGTTCGCTTACGATATTATTTTTCGTATTCGTAAGGAATTTTATTTTCGTTCACTATTCATAAGGAATATTATTTTTGTTCAATATTCGTAAGGAATATTATCTTCGTTCAATATTCATAAGGAATATTATTTTCGTTCAACAGTTGTAAGGGATATTATTATTGTTCAATATTCGTAAGAAATAATATTTTCTTCCATATTCTGTAGTATGTAAGTAATATTATTTCGTTTCAGATTCCGAATTCTACACTCAGTTTGTTAAAGTATTGCTTCTATACTCCTTCAAATTAGTAGAATATCTTTGAAATTTGCACTTCATCTAGTATCGTTTCATAAGGATATTTTTCTAGAACATTCTTATTAAATTTTAAGCTTTTCATGCCGGAGTACTATTCATGGGTACTATTCATTTACACGACACTATTCATATGTACGACACTATTCATATATATGACACTATTCATGAAGTACTATTCATGGGGTACTATTCGCTCGGGTACTATTCACCCGGGGTACAATTCATGACAAAAAATTAATTATTTTCTATCCAAATTATTTTTGATACATGAATATTATTCTTAAATTTTACTCCACAAAGTAGTATCATGTTGACAATTTGGACATTTTTAAACTCTGGATAAATTTAAATCTTTAAAATTTATCATTTGCTTTCATTTAATTGAATTCTTATATCATTGTCATCATCCTCATGCTTATATTGTGATGAAAGTAATCTTTTGCCCGTAGTGCATAGATGGACTGTTGATTTGTAGGATTATGACTAGGGATTATTCGGTATAATCATGACCTGTAATGTTACAAATGATGTGGTAAAAGTCCTCATTGACCCGTAGTGAATTGATGGACAGTTGGTGGCATGATCATGACCATTGGTGATTACACGAATATTCTTGGCCTATAGTGTGACGCCCCCAAAATAGGTATACATCACCTATCCTGAGTCGCCAAATACATGGTACAGGATACAAATACAATCTTTAATATACAACAAAAGAGCTGTGAGTTTTAATACAAATATTGTCTTCTAGACAATATCCACTCTCAGAATAAGTCCTCATTACATTTATTGTCACACTATTTAACAGAATAGTGAGGACTACTAATGCTATCCTCTGGACCATCACTCTGTTCCCCGACTAATCCCCGCTACGTTCTCATTTCCTGAAGAGAACAATGAAAGTAAAAGGGTGAGCTCAACTAGCCCAGCAAGAAATATTATGACCAAGATAATGCAGAATAAATTATCATTAGTCTTCAACAATGTTAAACTGATAAAATACAATAGACATTAAGTTTAACTGCAGTGGAACAAGCAATGCATTAAAAGAGTCAAGTAGAGAATAAAATCTACTATCTTTTATGATTTAAAAGGTTTTTCTTCACTTTTATCACTGGGACTC
Source organism: Panax ginseng (assembly GCA_020205605.1). Lineage (NCBI taxonomy): Eukaryota > Viridiplantae > Streptophyta > Magnoliopsida > Apiales > Araliaceae > Panax > Panax ginseng. The sequence goes on from CM035134.1 coordinate 120,983,892, forward strand.
AGCTTAATAAATAATCCACATCATCGAATCACCCCTGCACTACGGCCAAGGATATTCTTTAGTATCACGACCACAATTATCCGTGCACTACGGCCCAAGGACATTCGTGTATTCATCAATGGTCATGATCATGCAAACAACTATCCATCAATGCATTACGAGCCAATGAGGACTTTTATCACATCATTTGTAACATTACGGTCATGATTATACCGAATAATCCCTAGTCATAATCATACCAAGTCCATCTATGCACTACAGGCCACATATGACTTTCAAAAAAAATATAAACATGAGGATGATGACAATGATATAAGAATTCAATAAAACAAGTTCACGAATTATTTATCCAGGAACTAATAACGTCCAAATTGTCAACATGATACTTCTTTGTAGAGTAAAATTCAAGAATGCTCGGAAGAATATTTCCATGAAAAGATACTGGATGAAGCGCAAATATCAAGGATATTCCACTAATTTCATGGAGTATAGAAGTCAAAACTTTAACCAAACCGAGTATAATAAGGAATAGAATAACAAAAGAAATCACCAAGCATGCGGTAGAGCCCGCACACGCAGTTATTCAATGTAATAATAAAGAGTAGAACCAAGTCGGCGTAAACGCATGCAGACAGGATATTCCAATGTAATAATAAAGAGGCGAAACCAGTCCCGTAAAAGAAACGCATGCATGAGGATATTCCAACATAATAATAAAGACGGAACCAGGTCCGGCGTAAAGCACAGACAGGATGTTCCAACAAAATAATAAAGAATGGAATAACAGAAGAATTTCACCATGTATGCGGTACTTTGCATAACCAGGTTATTCCAACATAATAATAAATAATGGAATAACAAAAGTTCTCTTCATGAAGACGAAAGAAAGAAATAATACCCCTTACGTTTGAAAGAAACTGGATATAGGAGTAGTGAGGTGGCAGAAAGCTTCTTCTTCTCTGATTTTCTCTCTACAATTTCTCTCTATAATAATTGCTCTATAGCTTTAGTGAATTGATGAGAAATGAAGGAAGAATGAGCTTCTATTTATAGAAAAATATAGTTTCAATAATTGCACGTTTTGGGGCTCGAAAAATTACAGTACAATACCTACAACTTTTCCTTTATTTTTAATTTAGTCATGCAAGTATTATCAAATTTGCTCCACCTCCCCTAATAGTAAATAATGTGATTCAATAGAGAATCATGTGAATCAATAGTTCTAGACATGTGAAAATACGAATTACAGTATAGTACCTCCATCTATAACTCCATTTTTAACTTAGTCATGCAAGTATTATCATGCACCAACTCCCCTAATAGTAACAAGAATGTGAAATAATAGTATACACATGTGAACAAATAGTTATAATCATGTGAAATAATAGCAATCAATTTCTCATTTATCCGGTTAAATACCCGATTTGTCAATATAACCTTCAGACATCAATTATTATCGAAATAAATGTCGATTTTCACTAACACAAATAATTCCAACACAATGAAACCATTTTTTATCAAAAATATAAATTTTGAAATTCCGAAGTTTGACTTTTCCCAAAAAAGTCAACTATTGACTTTTTGACCAAATAGTAAAACCTAGAAAATTATGTGTTTATAGTCTATTTTTACTAATTTCATCGTTCCGGACTCAAATATCACGTCTGCATCTCCAAATTCAACTTCGAGCACAACTTCAATTTTAATAACATTCATCATTAATATTATAACTCACAATATTTAACAACCAGGTCGTTCCCAGGAAATAGGGGGCTTTCCAATAAGGATTTCTCCCTATTGGCATGCAATTAGGTGACCAAACCTCTCCTTGACAGAACTTCTAGACATTGTAAATATTATAATTTAATAATATGAATAACTTTGTCATCTCAATTATTGATTTAATAAAATAACATATTATGCAGATGATACTTTGACAATAATTGAATCAATAATATGAGAGATATGATGCAGCAATTACTGTAGCAATAATTGAGTGACTTCTCACGTAAGCATCAATAATTAATACCGTGTGCTACTATGCAACCATGCCAGCGTATTCTTTGTACTTTTACTCTAGAGTAGTTCAACAAAGATTAACGGTAAAACTTCCGTCGTTATTTTCATAAATATATTTTTGTCGTTTTCTCAATCCGACAATAATTCTATTATGGGGTCCACCAATGATTGCGTCGTTGCACGAATATTCCCTGCTAAAACAAATATTCTCCTACCAATCGAATATATTATAACAACTTGCATACTTTGCAGAATTTATAAATACTACCCACAACTATAATATTATAACAAATTCATTCCATAATATTCAAAAATGATAATTATAGAAAAATCATCTTTATTCATAAAAGTTGGGGTCTTACAACCTCCCCTTCTTGTGAAATTTCGCCCTCGAAATTAGGGCCTGGTATGTCAAATAGGTGAGGATATCTTGACTTCATCTCAGATTCTAACTCCCAATTCATTTCTTCCACGTCGTGGTTTCTCCACAAAACTTTGACTTGAGGTATAACCTTGGAGCGTAGAATATGATCCTTCTTATCCAAGATTTTAACAGGTAACTCTTCATACGTTAAATCTTCCTCTATCACGTTCGGTTCTAATTCAATAATGTGGTTCGGGTCTTCCACATATTTACGTAATATGGATATGTGAAAAATGTTATGAACACGAGACATACTTGGCGGTAAAGCGAGTCTATACGCCACAATTCCTACTCGATCGAGGATTAAAAATGGGCCAATGAATCGAGGATTGAGCTTTCCTCTCTTTCCAAATCTCGTAACTCCTTTCCATGGAGCAACACGTAACAACACATGATCTCCAATATCAAATTCCACGTCCTTTCGATGAAGATCAGCATAACTCTTTTGTCGATCTTGTGAGGTTTTTATACGTTGTCGGATTATTTGAATCTTTTTCATAGTCATACGAACCAAATCCGGTCCCAACAACGTTGCTTCACCCACCTCATCCCAATATATTGGAGAACGACACTTTCTTCCATACAACGCCTCGAATGGAGCCATGCCAATACTTGCTTGATAACGGTTGTTCTAGGAAAACTCCACCAATGGTAAGAACTTGTCCCAACTTCCCTTGAAGTCAAGGACACAGAGTCTTAATAAATCTTCAAGAGTTTGAATAGTCCTCTCTGATTGTGCGTTCGTCTGAGGATGATATGCTGAACTAAATCGTAAATCTGTGTCCATAGCTTTTTGCAAAGTAACCCAAAATCTTGAAGTGAATCTTGGGTCTCGATCAGAAACTATGGATACTGGCATACCATGCAATCTTACAATCTCGTTTATATACATACTAGCAAGATGTTCAAGTGTATAAGTTTCTCGTATTGATAAGAAATGAGCAGACTTGGTCAATCTATCAGCAATGACCCGAATCACATCTATGCCTTGGGAAACCTTGGGAAGACCAGTAACAAAATCCATGGTAATGTGCTCCCACTTCCATTCTGGAATTTCAAGTGGTTGCAATGGACCTTTTGGCACTTGATGCTCTACCTTGACTCGTTGACAAGTTAGACACCTTGAGATAAACCCCGCTATCTCTCTCTTCATATTGCTCCACCAAAATGTATGTCGAAGATCACGATACATTTTGGTACTCCCAGGATGGATTGCAAATGGTGTGTTGTACTCCCAGGATGGATCACGATACATTTTTGTACTCCCAAGATGGGGTCTTACATGTAGTGCATGGATAATTCGTGGACGTGATACTAATGAATATCCTTGGCCCGTAGTGCATGGATAATTCAGTGATATGGAATCTTTATTGAACTGAGCCTCGGCGATAAAATTGATGATAAACTTTTTAAATCATAGAGGATAGTAGATATTATGCTATACTTGACTCTTATAATGGATTGCTTGTTCCGCTGCAGTTAAACTTGTTGTTTATTTTATCCTATCAGTTTAACACTGTTGAAGGCTAAAGATAATTTATTCTGCATTATCTTAGTCATAATTTTTCTTTACTAGGCTAGTTGAGCTCACCCTTTTTCTTTCATTGTTCTCTTCAAGAAATGAGAACGTAGTCGGGACTAGTCGGGGAATGGAGTAACAGTCCGAGATGGTGGCTGTAGTAGTCTTCACTATTTCATAAAATAGTGTAATAATAATTGTAATGAGGACTCCATTTGAGTTTGGATATTGTCTAGAAGACAATATTCGTGTTAAAACTCTCAGCTCATGTTGTATAATTATGTTTGTATTTAAGTTATGTACCATGTATTTGGCGACTCAGAATGGGTGATGTATACCTATTTTGGGGGCATCACAGTTGGTATCAAAGCTTAGGGATATGATCCCTGGCTGAGATGTGAGACTAGAACTAGGAGGGGAAAGACGGGTAATTTCTTCGCTAGTATGACCTACCTAAGTTTATTTGTTATTTAATTGGTTGGTCAGAGTATAGGGATAAAATGTGTCATGTAAATTAACCCTTGTTTTGTGGCAGTGTTTGAAAATGGCATCTAAAAATGTTGAGATAAGCAATGAAGTACATGAGACCGTTGAGTAAGTAACGATCAATACCCAGGATAATGTGCATCAGGAACGCAATAATCCTCAGGTAAACAACAACACCGACCAAATGATGAACGATGGGATGCTTAGAGGATTTGTGCAACTCATGCAACATCAGGCGAGAGAGACTCCTGTTCAAAATGCAGGTGGAAACACTGACAACTCACGGATGGTCACTACTAAGTAGTTTAAGGAGTTGGGACCTCATGAGTTTTTGGGAAAGCCAGAACCACTTAAGGTAGAGACGTGGATAAAGTAGATCACCAAGATATTTGATGTCTGGGGATGCTTCGAGGAGCAAAAGGTTCCCTTTGCCACCTTCATGTTGAGAGGAGAGGCAGATTACTGGTGGGAATCTGTAAAACGTACTCAACCTGCCGCACTAAGGATGTCTTGGGAGAAGTTCCAAGAACTGTTCAATGACAAGTACTTTCCTAAAAGTATTTCTCACATGAAGGAGGTGGAGTTCATCAAGCTGGAGCAAAACAATATGACCGTATTGTAGTACGAGGCTAAATTTACAGAGTTATCCCGATTTGCATCCCATTTGGTAGATAATAAGGAAAGAATGACGCGAATGTTTCTGAGAGATTTGAAACCCAAAATTCGTTAATACCTTATTCCTCACAAACTTTGCTTGTATTCAGATGTTGTGAATATGACTCAGTTATTGTTGGAGCGCGATAATGAGTCAACCCAACCAAGAGAGAGCAGCCAACAAAACGATAATACCAGTTGTAGCAATCATTGAAGCGGTGACAACAAACATGGAGGGAATCAACATGTCAGAAATGGTAACCACTTCGGTGGTAATCATGGCCAAGACAATAGAAGTGAAAATTTCAAGAAGAGAAGGTTCAACAATGATGAAAAGACAGCAGCACCAGCACCCGTTTTCAAGGAAGGAGAACTACCACCGATCGTATGCTTTAAATGCGGAGGGGAGGGACACATCAGTCCAAACTACATGATGCAGTCCAAAGTATGTTATAATTGCGGAAGAGAAGGTCACCTAGCCTGATTTTGTCGTGTAGTGTAGTCAAGTCCAGCTGGGATGGAGACGCCAAAGGCTATCCTAGATAAGTCAAAATTGGTAGTTTAAGGTAGAGCATTTTCGTGACGAGGAACCCAAACGAAGTTATCATGGGTAAGTTAATCATAAACTCTTGCGAAGTCTATACCTTATTGGATACCGGTTCTACCCACTATTTTATTTCTCCTACTTGCGTTCAACGTTTAAATTTGACTCTAGAGAAATTAGACTTTGACTTATCGGTTGAAACTCCATTGGGAGAAACCTTCATTACATCCACTGTTTATAAATCTTATTTGATTCAAATTGATACCCTCACATTACCTGTCGATCTAAAATTGATTATAAATCTTACTATTCATCGTGCTAAAATTGATTATTTTCGTAAGGTTTTAGCTTTTATATTCCTAACCAACCTGTTATGCGAATTCAAACAACTAAACCACTGAAATCAATCGTTGTCATATCAAGCCATAAAGATATTCATTTATTGAAAAATGGATGTCAAGCTTTTTTATCCCATGTCACGGATTTAAATAAAAATATGCCAGATTTGAATGATATTTTTATAAATTTTCTGACGTATTCCCCGAAAAACTTCCTAGCCTACCTCCAGAGCATGAAATCGAATTTTGTATTGACCTTGAACCTGGTACAAAATCCATTTTTAAAACCTTAAATATTTCTTCAACTAAAACAAATGTATCATGCGCCAAAAACGTTGGCTCTAGCTGTTGAAAGATTACAGCCATACCATTCAATACCATCCTGGAGAAGCGAATGTGGTAGCTGACGCGTTGAGTAGAATATCTTATGCGGTTACGAGTGCAACATTGTTAACACAAAGACCTATTTCGTACGACTTACAAATGATGGAGATAGAGTTAAAGACTCCAAGAACCTACGTGAAGATAGTGAATATACGATTAGAACCGACTTTAATCGATAAAGTTAAGCCGCTCAAGATACAGATGGATGTGAAGAAGAAGGTGCAAAAAGGCGTTATTCTAGAAGCAAGAATCGACAAAGAGAGGAAATCTCAACCCTCATTTTTATTGGTCTATTTGAAATCCTCGATCGAATAGGAACTGTGGCCTATAGACTCGCTTTACCACCAAGTATGTTGCGTGTTCATAACATTTTTCACATATTGATGTTACGTAAATATGTGGACGACCCGAACCATATTATTGAATTAGAATTAGACGAGATAGAAAAAGATTTAACTTATGAAGAGGTATTTGTTAAATTCTTGGATAAAAAAGATCATATTCTACGCTCAAAGGTTAAACCTCGAGAGTTAGAATCTAAACAAGGTATCCTCACCTCTTCGACATACCAGGTACGTAAATTTCGAGGGCAAAATTTCATAAAGAGGGGAGATTGTAAAACCCCAAATTTTATGAAATGAAAGTATTCAATTTTCTTATAATTATTATTCTATTTAGTAAATGGTTGAATTTATAAAAGGTTAAAGTTAAGGGTGATATGTGAAATTTTTTGTAAAGTAAGCAAGTTGTCATAAAATATTTGATTGGTCGGGGAATATTCGTTTTATTAGGGAATATTTGTACGACGGCACAATCATTGGTGGAACCTACAACAGAATTACTGTTGGAGTTAAAAAACAACAGAAATAACTATTTTTAAAAATAACGGCAAAAGTTTTACCGTTAAATTGTTGAAATACCTGGTGGTAAAAGTACAGTAATACGCGTGGTTACATAGTAGCACACAGTATTATACAATATCTTTGATTATTGATGCTTATGTGAGAAGTCACTCAGTTTTATTCAATTATTTCCACAGTAATTGCTGCATAGTATCTCTCATATTATTGATTCAAATATTATCACAGTATTATCTACACAATATTTTATATTATTAAATCAATAATTGAGCCGACAAAGTTATTCATATTATTATTTTCATTATTGATGATGTCTAGAAAGTTCTGTCGAGGAAAGGGGTTTGGTCACCTAATTACGTGCCAATAAGGAGAAATCCTTATCGGAAAGCCCCCTCTTTCCTGGGAATGATCTGGTTGTTAATATTGTGAGTTATAATATTAATGATGAATAAGTTTGTGTTGATTAAAAAATGAGAATAATAATTGATGAGTGAAAGATGTTTTTTCATTTAGTTTTCTTTAATTCTTCCGTGACCCAATTACCCTCAAAGAAGGTAACTCTGTGATTGGCTGGTTTTGTTATTATTGACCAAACGGGTAATTAATCGGATAAATGAGCAATTAATTGGTATTAGTTCACATGCAAATAACTATTTGATCACATGTATGGAACTATTGGTTCACATGCATGTACTATTAGGGGAGGTTGTGCAACATTGATAATACTTGAAGGACTAAATTAAAAATAGAGGCAAAGATGAATGTACTAAACTATAATAATTTGAGCCCCTAAACGTGGAATTATTGAAACTATGTTTCCCTATAAATAGAAGCTCATGTCTCCTTTCATTCTCACTAATTCACTAAGACTCACAAGAGCAACTATAGAGAAAGAAACTATAGAGAGGAAGAAAAAGAGTATTCTACTACTTCACTACTGCAGTATCCAGTCTTTTTCTAAGGTAAGGGGTATTATTTATTTCATGTTCGCTTACGATATTATTTTTTGTTTTCGTAAGGAATTTTATTTTCGTTCAATATTCGTAAGGAATATTATTTTTGTTCAATATTAGTAAGGAATATTATCTCCATTCAATATTCGTAAGGAATATTATTTTCGTTCAACAGTTGTAAGGTATATTATTTTTATTTAATATTCGTAAGAAATAATATTTTCTTCCATACTCTGTAGTATGTAAGTAATATTATTTCGTTTCAGATTCCGAATTCTACACTCATTTTGTTAAAGTATTGCTTCTATACTCCTCGAAATTAGTGTAATATCCTTGAAATTTGCGCTTCATCTAGTATCATTTCAAAATGATATTTTTCTTAATATTATTGTTAAATTTTAAGCTTTTCATGCCGGAGTACTATTCATGGGTACTATTCATTTATACGATACTATTCATATGTACGACACTATTTATATGTACGGTACTATTCATATGTACGGCACTATTCATAAAGTAATATTCATGGGGTACTATTCATGAAGTACTATTCACGACAAAAAATTAATTCTTTTCTGTCCAAATTATTTTTGATACGTGAATATCATTCTTGAATTTTACTCCACAAAGCAGTATCATGTTGACAATTTGGACATTTTTAAACTCTAGATAAATTTAAAATCTTTAAAATTTATCTTTTGTTTTCATTTAATTGAATTCTTATATCATTGTCATAATCTTCATGCTTATATTATGATGAAAGTCATCTTTTGCCCGTAGTGCATAGATGGACTGTTGATTGGTATGATTATGACTAGGGGATTATTCAGTATAATCATGACCTGTAATGTTACAAATGATGTGGTAAAAGTCCTCATTGGCCTGTAGTGAATTGATGGATAGTTGTTGGCATGATCATGACCATTGGTGATTACACGAATATCCTTGTCCCGTAGTTCATGGATAATTCGTGGACGTAATACTAATGAATATCCTTGGCCTGTAGTGCCTGGATAATTCAGTGATGTGGATTATTTATTGAGCCGAGTGTCAATGATAAAATTGATGATAAACTTTTAAATCATAGAAGATAGTAGATATCATGCTCTACTTGACTCTTCTAATGGATTGCTTGTTCCGCTGTAGTTAAACTTGTTGTTTATTGTATTCTATCAGTTTAACACTGTTGAAGGCTAACGATAATTTATTATTCATTATCTTAGTCATAATATTTCTTTACTAGGCTAGTTCAGCTCACCCTTTTTCTTTCATTGTTCTCTTCAGGAAATGAGAACGTAGCCGGGGCTAGTCGGGGAATGGAGTGACGGTCCGAGATGGTGGTTGTAGTAGTCCTCACTATTTTATAAAATAGTGTGATAATAATTATAATGAGGAATCCATTTGAGTTTGGATATTGTCTAGAAGATAATATTTGTGTTAAAACTCTCAGCTCATGTTGTATAATTACGTTTGTATTTATGTTTTGTACCATATATTTGGTGACTCAGAATGGGTGATGTATACCTATTTTGGGGGCGTCACAAAAATTATAAGTAAATTATAATTTTATGACAATGTGATTATGTGAAAAATCGAACTATACTTTATAAGTAATATAAAAATAAATTAAAAGAGGGTTTAAAAGTGTATTGACAAACAAGGCCTTATGGCTTTTTAAGTTTAAAACTGATAAAATTGATTTCCTAGTTGTGTAACTGATGGTTTAATAATGAGTATTTTGTCTTTTATCAGATTTATTTTCTTTACGTGTTATACACTTGGCCTAGCTTATTTGCAAAGAATATAGAGAAGAAGAGAGAGCTATAGAGAGAGTTTGAGAGAGTAATTGTGAGAAAAAATTATGTAAGAACAAGGAGTAGCAATCAAAGTCTTGTAGTCATCTTCTAGCTTAAGCTAAACAAGAAAGCAAAGGTAGAATTCTTAGTTTTAAAGTTTTTTTTTCTAAAAAGTTCTTTATAATTGATTTTTGCGGATAATTATTGAAAATATGAGTTTATATGAAATAATGGATGTTTATAACATGTTTTATATCATTCATTCATGATTTATAGTAATCAAATTCATGGAAATAGGTTTAAAAGTGAAGAAATCGAATTACAGTGAAATATATATGATATAGCTTATTTTAGAGTCAAAATTGATGCTCAATTCGTGAAATAAATTGTAAATTGTTTGTTGATTGTGAAAATACATAAAGAAATGAAAATAATATGATTTAAACGGACTATTTTGATTGTAAAACGAATTCACAGTGATTAATTTCGCTAAGAATGTCAAAAAGTGAATAAATAGTAAAATTAGTGAATTTAGATGTTGTAATTTAGATGTTTATGTTCTTTATATGGTTAGAAACCTGTTAGAAACATTATTTTATGTTTTTGTAAACTTATTACAACTTCGGTAAGTTGGAATAGTAGTTCGAAAGGAGCTTTTAGGCCTAATTTAGCTTGTTACTATGTTCGTTCAGGAACTGCAAAAGCTAATACCAGGTAACCCCGCCCCGGAGAGCGTACCAGTGCATTTTTGTGCTTCTTTAGTGGGGGTCCCGCCCAGGCCGGGAGGTAGGCAGTCTTACGAACGTTAAAGAAAACCTGACCAGACATGTTTTACTAAAATGGGCATAACGTTTTCATACAAACTTCGATTGATGCAATTCAAGATGATCCGAAACGAGGACGAGTATGTCTACAACTTTTATACATTAAGTTATTCAATTTGATGTTGATAGTAGGGGTCAAAATGGCCATATTTAGGACTATTGTGCACTCAGAGGCAATCGGAGGGCATCGGGATGCACGTATGCAAGTACAGTCCTTTGGGTGTTAGTATAACCTAATCTAAAGAGCATGATAACATGTTGAACATGTAATAGGATGTTATATCAGTTTGTTAATGTGTATATGTTGCGCTGGCATTATAATTTGATTAGTTGTAATAAAGCTAAAATGTGATGCTTATGAAATGATGTGATGTTGTTTAAACTTAAACTAAGTTAACGAGCCATACTAAAAATAGGAGCTAAACTCATGATGTTAATATTAGTATAACTAATGAGTGTTTTCAATACATATGGTATGTGTAGGACTTGTGGTGAACGTGAGTAGTGATCGTTTAACCTACGCACGAGGTAAGTTTTCTTTACCCTATCTTGTTTACAATTGAGCAAGTTTCTGAACCCTAATCTCTATTTGATTTTATCCTATCTTACTTAATTTATGCAAGTTCTTTATCTCTAATCTCTTAGTAAGCAGTTATGTTGTTATTGTTATACAAGTTCCTAAATCTTATTTCTTTACATAAAGCAAGATCTTTATCCTATCTTGTTTACTATTGCTGCGCAAGTTTCCTAAACCTAATCTTTATTTTGAGCTCATCCTACATTGTTTATAAATGTGCAAGTTTGTTACCCTATTTTTTTTATAACATTACGCAAGTTCTTGAATTCTATCAACCAAAGTTCTTAATTTTGTTTCCTTATGTAACCTTAGCTTATCATTGTTGTTCAAGCTAGGTTCATTATATATTTAATGCTTTGAAAGTTATTCTTAAAGCATGAATTTGATGCATAACATTATTCATTTATGGTTCATAACTACCTTGTATTACGTTGATAACGAACTTTTGCTTTGTCATTAAACTTTGATTCAACTAATCCTTAGTTGATGTTCGTTGAACTCTAAATTACACTTGAAGCTTATCCAAACCAAACTTACTTTGGTGCGGACTCGTATATTAAAACTGAGATGAACAACCCTATTATAGGAGATTATTTACGCGGAAGCGTTTAGATGTTTATGCACAATACATGGTTTGAAGGGCTGATCACCCTAAGTACGGGGACTCCCTACAGTCTAATGAATGTTTTAATTTAAGTTGAAAGAAATACTTATAACCTTGGACATAGTTCTTAGTCTTGTGACCTTCAAATAATTTCCATTATCAGTTATTGATTATCGATGTTCAGATATGTTATTCAATTGAAATGAGTTTATTCATTGCCAGTTATTATATTCTTTCAAGTGAACATTTGTTTTGCTCACTTTTGAATATATATAACCATTGTAGATAAAGTTGAGAAGGTTGATGAGCCAACCACTAGCAAAGGGAAAGGAAAGATGAACAAGTGTTGAAGACTTGTAAATCTATTGACATTTATGTTTTCAGACTTGGTTTAATTATGTGATGTAATTATTTACTTTTCCGTATTTGATGAATGTTTTTAAGGTTAGATAACCTGGGATTTTATTGGATTTAATTATGTAACCCTTTAATGGGAAGATTTATTGCTTAAAATTTAATTGAATTTGGGTAGTTAGAAATGAATGTTGGATAGTCAACACCAAATCATGTGGGAATGAAGTACCCAGATTTGGGGGTGTCACAAGTTGGTACCAAAGCTTTAGGTTATGAACCTTAGGTGGGGAAAAAACCTTAGAAAGTAACCTTATAGGAGATTGAAAAGATAGTGGTGATAAACTCTTATCGAGTTTTAAGGAAGAAATAATAAAACACTCTATGTGCTTATGTGGTTGCAACCTATGTGCTCGTGAGTGTAGAGTAGTGACAATTAGTAATTAAAAACTTAAAATTTTTGTTTTCAGGATGGCTAATGTGGGAGAATTCAGTCAGGCTAGGGAGAAGGGACCTCAGATGCCTAGAGAGGAGGAGCCTCGAGATATTCAGGTAGTTTGGGAACAACTGGTGCCAAGGGAGTCATCTCCGTTGGTCACAGTGGTTGGTGATGTTTCAGAGTTGGAGCATGAGGGTATACTTGATGATGAGGATGTGGTAGAGACGAATGAGGAAGACCCCGTAGAGCTGCCACAGACGGATGAGGATGATGAGGAGGAAAAGTTTTCACCAAACTCTATTGCAGCTCATATGTATGACGAAGTATATGATTGTAATATTGAGCTTCAAGATAGAGTCGAGGAGTTGGAGGAGCTAGTAGCTTAATGTCAGACTTCGATGGTACAGAAGGACGATGAGATCCGGGATCTTGATGAACATCTCATCAATATGGAATGGAAGATGGTTCACACAGAGGGGGAGAATGAGCAGCTGATGGAGGAGGTCACAAAACTGAAGGATAACTTGAAAGAAGAATCCGCCAAGAGAGCAAGAGTTGAACATGCGTACGAAAAAGCTTCTCAGCATGTAGAAGTACCAGAGAGAGAGGTAAAAGCAAAGAAGATCAAGATGAAAGATATGGACTGTGCTTTACACATTGTGATAAATCAAGCTCAAGACCGAGTCATGTATTATCCAACTCAGTTTAAAGAATTGCCATAGTATATGTTAGATCGTAGAATAATGTTCTATATCATGGAAGAGGAGCGTTGTAAGGATGTGCAACAACTTAGTAGGTCTGAATAGAAAGTGTATTATTGAATGAATAATTAAATAGTAAATAATATGTAAATCCCAAGTATTATGTGACTGATGGGATATGATGATGTTATCCTAAAACTTTATTAGTTCAGGAAAAGTGATGTAAATAGTAGTGATGCTATTGTTTCTATATCTTTAAAGAGATTATGAATGAATAAAATGTTAATATTTATTCAAGATGTTATGTGTTATGTGATGATCTTTTATGATGTGTAAGTTAGGTAGAAAATGCCTCTAAGACGTCAACCACGATAACAAACCCTAAGGGGTCTACCAATAACAATAACGCCAATGCTGACCTAGTTCAGCAGTTTGGGACATTATTAGCGGGAGCACTGCAGAATCAATCGCAGAACCAAGCTGCGACTTTTAAGGATTTCAAAGTATTTGGACCACCAGAGTTTCTTGGGTCCATGAATTCGGTTGAGGCACAGACCTGGATCATGGAAATAGAAAAAGTTTTCGACGTTGCTAGAGTTGGTGAGGACCAGAAGACTACTTTTGCAACATTCATGTTAAAAGTAGAAGCCAGTTACTGTTGGCAGGTAAACAAAACCTGAAGGGGACAGGGAGTGATGACATGGGATAGGTTTAAAGAGATATTTTTTGAGACCTAATTTCCAGAGAGCTCAAAGAATTAAATGGAGGCCTAGTTTTTAGAATTGAATCAGGGTGTGATGACGGTCTCGGAGTATGCGAAGAAATTTAATGAGTTGGAAAGGTTTGTGTCGTATCAAGTTAACACAGAAGAACACAAGTTGAGAAGGTTTGAACAAGGATTAAAGCTCCGGTTGTACAACAGAGTCTCTATGTTTTAGCTAAAGACATTTGCAGCAGTGCTTGAGAAGGCGATTATCGCGGAAGGTGGAAACGATGCCTTAACGAAGTACAATCAGGAACAGAGAAAGAAGAAGAATCAGAGTGAAGGTAAAAATGGTGGTAGTAGTGGAGGAAACAATAACCCAAAGAGGAAGTGGAATGTGAGTGTTGGTGCTGGAAGTTAGCAGAGTAGCCAGTAGAAAAGGAAATATGAAGCGTGTGCTACATGTGGGAGAAATCACACTGGCGTGTGCTTGAGGGGTAAGCGAGTGTGCTTTAACTGTGGCCAAGAGGGTCACATTGCTCCAAATTTTCATCAACCGAAGAAGAATGCTTGTTACACTTGCGGGTCAAATGATCATCTAGCTCGCAAGTTCCCTAAGAAGAAAGCTGGAGAGGCAACTGGAAGCAAGGGAGGTGGCAGTGGAGGTATGTTGGCTATTGTTGGACCAACGTCATCGAGCAGACCCACAACCAGAACCTTCAACATGACTATGCAGGATGTTGTACAATCAAAAGATGTTGTGTTAGGTATTATCCCAATCAATGATATAAATTCATATGTGTTATTTGATTCGGGTGCTACTTGTTCATTTATATCTGTTGATTTTGCTAAGAGTCTAGGGTTGCCTAGTGAAGAGTTGAATTTCCCTTTAAACATGGAAATTGCGAATAGGGAGGTGATTCCTGTTAGATTTATATATAAGAATTGTAAGGTGAATATTAAGGGGAATGTTATGATAGTAGATTTAATTCCGATCAAACTTGGGGAATTTGATGTTATATTGGGGATCGATTGGCTATTTAATTATGGAGATATAATTGATTGCCAAAAGAAATGTGTAAACCTTATGACTCCGTCAAAGGTAGTCTTCTATGGTAGCAAATCGCTAGACAAGCAAGATGTTTGACGATTATGCAGGCTAAGAAGTTATTAAGACAAGGTTGTGAATGATATTTAGCTTACATAGTCGATACTCAGAAGAAGGGTGTGAAACTGAAAGAGATACCAGTTGTTAGGGATTTTGCGGATGTATTTTCGGAAGATTTACCAGGACTTCCATCTGATAGAGAGATCGAGTTCGTTATCGATTTAGCACCAGGGACTACTTCGATATCTAAGGCCCCGTACAGGATGGCTCCAGTAGAGATGATGAAATTGATGGTACAATTTCAAGCGCTGCTAAAAAAGAAATACATTCAGTCGAGTGTATCACCATGGGGAACGCCGTTGTTATTCGTGAAGAAGAAGGATGGGTTCATGTGTATTTGCATTAATTATAAGAGTTAAACAAAGTCACTATTAAGAATAAATTTTTGTTGCCAAGAATAAATGACTTGTTTAATCAGTTGAAGGGGGCTAGATACTTCTCGAAGATAGATTTGAGAAGTGGGTATCATCAACTAAAGGTAAGAAAGGAGGATGTACAAAAGACGGCATTCAGAACTCGGTATGGACATTACGAGTTTCTGGTAATGTCTTTTGGTTTGACCAATGCCCCTGCAGCATTCATAGATTTGATGAATAGGGTGTTTAAACCATCTTAAATAAGTTTGTGGTGGTATGCATTGATGATATTTTGGTGTACTCCAAATCTCAAAAGGAACACGTGGAACATTTACGTTTGACGTTGGAGACGCTAAGAATGGAAAAGTTATATACAAAATTCTCTAAGTGTGAATTTTGGCTAGAACGCGTGAAATGTCTTGGGCATGTGATACACAAAGATGGGATTCCAGTGGATCCATCAAAGGTGGAAGTTGTAATAAAATGGGAAAAACCAAGGACTCCATCAGAGGTGAGAAGTTTCTTGGGATTGGCAGGCTACTACAGACAATTTATTCAAGACTTTTCCAAGATTTCCACTCCGTTGACGAATTTGACTAGGAAAGCCGTAAAATTTGTTTGGACAGAGAAGTGCGAAGAGAGTTTTCAGGAGTTGAAAAAGAAGCTTAGCATGGCAGCTGTGTTGTCGTTACTGGATAATACATGAAATTTTATGGTGTATAGTGATGCATCACAAAAAGGACTGGGTTATGTGCTTATGTAAAATGACAAAGTCATTGTGTATGCCTCAAGACAATTGAAAGACTATGAAAAAGGATACCCGACTCATAATTTGGAGTTGGCTATGGTGGTATCTTCTCTGAAGATATGGAGACACTATTTCTATGGGGAGAAATGTGAGATATACACGGACCATAAAAGTCTAAAGTATATTTTAACATAGAAGGATCTGAACATGCGTCAGAGGCGATGGCTAGAATTGATAAAAGATTATGATTGTGAAATCTTTTATCATCTAGGTAAAGCAAATGTGGTTGCTGATGCCTTGAGTAGGAAGGATCGGGAGAAGTTGATGTTATTAACCGTCCAAGAGGAGCTTATTTCAGCAATGACGAAACTAGAAGTGGAAGTAAAACTTCTGAAAGAATCGGATGAAAGATTGTTCCAGATGGCAGATGGTCCAACTTTAGTGGAAAAAGTGAAAAATGCTCAACTACAAGATGAAGGATGCGATAAAATTAAAGAAAGGATGTTTGACGATAGTGAGGTGAAGTTCAAGGTCAATGCCGAAGGACTACTAAGGTTCGAGGGAATGATTTGGGTTCCAGTAGTACTTGAAATTAAAGACAAAATTTTGACTGAAGCTCATAACTCAAGATATTCAATTCACCTGGGGAATACGAAGATGTATCAGGATTTACGACAACATTTCTGGTGGTTAAATATGAAATATGATGTTGCTAAATGTGTCGTGAAATGCTTGACATGTCAAAAAGTCAAGGCGGAGTATCAAAGACCAAGCAGATTACTTCAACCATTGGAAATACCAGAATGGAAGTGGGAGCATATCATAATGGATTTTGTGGTAGGTCTTTCGACTACTCAAAAAAGGCACGATGAAATTTGGGTGATAGTGGACAATTGCTTGAAATTAGCACACTTTTGTCGATAAAAATTAGATTCAATCTTAATCGGTTGGCAAAGTTATACGTCAAGGAGATCATTTGAGACATAGAGCTCCAATGTCAATTATGTTAGACAGAGATCTGTGATTGACATCAAACTTCTGGAAGAGACTACAAGAATGCTTGGGAACACAGTTGAGAATGAGTACGGCGTACCATCCTCAAACAGATGGCCAAAGCAAACGAACAATTCAGACGTTAGAAGATATGCTTAGAGAAAGCATCATGGACTTCAAAGGAAACTGGGATAATCATTTACCATTGGCAGAATTCGCCTACAACAATAGTTACCATGCAAGTATTGGAATGTCGCCTTACAAAGCATTGCATGGCGAAATCTGAGAACTCCTTTGTCTTTGGGATGAAGTTGGTGAGCGTCAATTGTTAGGGACAAAAGCTGCATGCAATGAGGCCACCGAGGTTGTCAAACTCATTAGGGAAAGATTGGTAGTTGTTCAAGACAGACAGAAGAAGTATGCTGATCAACACAAACAAAATCGCGAATTTGACATTGAAAATTTTGTTTACCTAATAGTTTTTCCTCGGAAGGGAAAGATTCGATTTGGTAGGAAAGGAAAGCTAAGCCCGAGGTTTATTGGACCCTTTGAGGTGCTACGGAGAGTAGGTGAAGTGGCTTACGAGGTAGCTCTACCTCTAGAATTAGAACACGTTCACAATGTTTTTCATGTTTTAGTATTGAGACCAAGTATAAACTTGGGCTACAAACATGTGATTGAGTACGAACCATTACAGTTCGATAAAGATTTGTCTTATGAGGAGATTCCTATCTAGATAGTTGATAGGAAAGAACAAGTGCTCAGGAATAAAGTGATACCTTCTGTGAAGGTGATATGGAAGAACCACAGTTTCGAGGAAGGTACGTGGGAACTCAAAGACAAAATGATGAAGAGTTATCCTGAGTTATTTATTTGATCTGTGTCATCGATTCTGGGGACATAATCCTTGTAAGGAGGGAAGGATGTAATAATCCAGAATTTTTATATGTAATTTTAAATATTTATTGAATTAAATAAATATTTTAGTTAATGTGTTTATTGTTATATAAATATTTGTTTAATTTGATTATTTAATTATTAAATAAATAAATAATGAGATGTAAGGAATAAACTTAATTAAGGTAATATGCTAATTAAGTTAATATTCGGTAATTTTGTATTTTGAAGTTAATTAAAATAAAAGAGTATTGAATTAATATTCTAAATTAATTGAATGAGTAAATTATAGAGTTGATTATGATTAAATATATTATTAAAAGGTCATTTTTAATTTAGTAAATAAAAGGGATTTATTAATTTATTAAATAAAATTATAAGGAAATTATAATTGCGTGGCAATGTGATTATGTGACAAATTGAACTACACTTTATAAGTAATATAAAAATAAATTAAAAAAGGGTTTAAAAGTGTTTTTCCAAACAAGGCCTTATGGCTTTTGAATTTTAAAATTAATAAAATTTATTTCCTAGTTGTGTAACTGATGGTTTAATAATGCGTATTATGTCTTTTATCAGTTTTATTTTCTTTACGTGTTATACACTTGGCCTAGCTTATTTGCAAAGAATATAGAGAAGAAGAGAGAGTTTGAGAGAGAAATTGTGAGAAGAAATTCTATAAGAACAAGGAGTAGCAATCAAAGTCTTGTAGTTATCTTCTAGCTAAGCTAAACAAGAAAGCAAAGGTAGAATTCTTAGTTTTAAAGTTTTTATTTTTATTTTCTAAAAAGTTATATGTAATTGAATTTTGTGGATAATTGTTGAAAATATGAGTTTTTATGTGTTAATGGATGCTTATAACATGTTTTATATCATTCATTCATGATTTAGAGTAATCAAAATCATGGAAATAGGTTTAAAAGTGAAGAAATCGAATTACAGTGAAATATATATGATATTGCTTATTTTAGAGTCAAAATTGATGCTCAATTCATGTAATAAACTGTAAATTGTTTGTTGATTATGAAAATACATGAAGAAGAGAAAATAATATGATTTAAGCGAATTTGTTACGATAAAAGCGAATTCACAATGATTAATTTAAGCTAAGAATGTCAAAAAAGTGAAGAAATTGTAAAAATAGTGAATTTAGAGGTTGTAGTTTTTATGTTTATGTTGTTTATATGGTTAGAAACGTGTTAGAAACATTAGTTTATGTTTTTGTAAACTTATTACAAGTTGGGTAAGTTAGAATGGTTGTTAGAAAGGAGTTTTTAGGCCTAATTTAGCTTTCTGCTGTGTTTATTCACGAACTGTAGAAGCTAATACCAGGTACCCCCGCCTCGGTGGGTGTACCAGTACATTTTTGTGCCACTCCAGTGGGGGCCCCACCCAACAGGCTTTTATAGTTCAAAACCCCACCTTTGAGCCGTGAGGTAGGCAGTTTTACTAACATTAGAGAACATCTAACCGGAAATGTTTTACTATAATGGAGATAACTTTTTCATACGAACTCCGATTGATGCGATTTAAGATAATCTGGAATGAGGACGAGTAGGCCTACAACTTTTGTTCTTCACTTTGACATCGTTATTAGGGGTAAAAATAACCATCTTTAGGGAATTGTTAGTGCTTTTCGGAAAGGCGTCGAGATGCATGTATGCAAGTGCAGTCCTTTGTGTGTTAGTATAACCTACTCTAAAGAGCATGATAAAATGTTGAACATGTAATATGATGTTATATCAGGTTGTTATTGTGTATATGGTGCAATGACATGATAATTTGATTAGTTATAATAGAGCTAAAATGTGATGCTCATGAAAAGATGTGATGTTGTTTAAACTTAAACTAAGTTAACGAGCCATACTAAAATTGGGAACTAAACTCATGATGTTAATATTAGTAGAACTAATGAGTGTTGTCAATACATATGGTATATGTAGGACTTATGGTGAACATGAGTAGTGATCGTTTAACCTATGCACGAGGCAAGTTTTCGGTACCCTATCTTGTTTACAATTGAGCAAGTTTCTGAACCCTAATCTCTATTTGAGTTTATCCTATCTTACTTACTTTATGCAAGTTCTTTATTTCTAATCTATTAGTAAGCAGTTAAGTTATTATTTTTACGCAAGTTCCTAAATCTTATTTCTTAATGTAAAGTAAGATCTTTATCCTATCTTGTTTACAATTTTTGCGCAAGTTTCCTAAACCTAATTGTAAGACCCCAACTTTTATGAATAAAGATGAATTTTCTATAAATATCATTTTTAAATATTAGGGTATGAATTTGAAATAATATTATAGTTGTGGGTAATATTTATAAATTTTGCAAAGTATGCAAGTTGTTATATTATATTCGATTGGTCGGGGAATATTCGGTTTAGCAGGGAATATTAAATACAATGACTCAATCATTGGTGGACCCCATTAAAGTAATTATTATCGGATTGAGAAAGCGACAAAAATATTTTTATGAAAATAATTAGGAAGTTTTACAGTTAATCTTGTTGAACTACTCGGTAGTAAAAAGTACAAGATGTCTGGCGTGGTTGCATAGTAGCACGGTATTGATTATTGATGCTTACGTGAGAAGTCACTCGGTTTTGCTTATTTTATAGACACCCATTTACTGTTTTTTCAAAATAATCGGTAGAAGATTATCTGACATTATACGTGTGTGAGTGTGATGTGTGTGCATGTGAATATGTGTATGTGTAAAGAAGAAAAAAAAGAAGATGGTGGGTGTATTATTATGCTAGGATGATATATATATATATATAATTGAAAAAGTTGACAAAATTGGTTGGTGGTTTAACTTGGTAGGGAGGGAGGTTTTATTATAATATATATATATATATATATATATATATATATATATATATATATATATATATATATATATATATATAAAGATGGCATGTTCTAGTATATATATATATATATATATATATATATATATATATATATATATATATATATATATATATATATATGTATGATTGAGTTCAAGTAGGAGAGGAAAGAATTTGAGGCGATCACGGAAGGAGTGATGTATTATTGTTATATTTATATATTTTATAAATAGAATATATTATATTTTATTTAAAAGATTTTGCTTTTAAATGGACCGTCAGATTAAAAATAAATTAATCTGGACCGTTCATGAATTAGTTACTATGCAATCCATTTTTCTATAAATAGAAGCTCATTCCTTCATTATTTTCTTTTAATTCAACTTTGAAACTCTAGAGAGAGAAATTATAGAGAAACTATAGAAAAGTATTCTCGCTACTTCCCTACTCTTTATATATTAGGTTTCTTTTTACGGTGGGGTATTATTTCTTTTGTATTCATGAAGAGAACTTACGTATTCCATTCTTTATTATTTTATTGGAATATCTCATGTCAGGTTTTTACCTAATTGGGACTGGTTAAAATCTTTATTAATACATTGGAATATCCTATTCAGGCTTTCTTTGTGGGACCTAGTTCCGTCTTTTATTATTCTATTGGAATATCACATGCGGTGCGTATTACGCTTTGATCCGGTTCCGTTATTTATTATTCGATGGAATAACCGCTCATACATGAAATCTGCGCATGTTTGGTGATTTCTTTTGTTATTCCATTCTTTATTATACTCAGTTGGTTAAAGTTTTGACTTATACACTCCATGAAATTAGTGGAATATTCTTGATATTTGCGCTTCATCTAGTATCTTTTCATGGAAATATTCTTTTGAGCATTCTTGAATTTTACTTTACAAAGAAGTATCATGTTGACAATTTGAATGTTATTAGTCGCTGAATAACTTAATTCTTGAACTTGTTTTATTGAATTCTTATATCATTGTCATTATCCTCATGTTTATATTTTTTTTAAAGTCATATATGGCTTGTAGAGCATGGATGGACTTGGTATGATTATGACCAGGGATTATTCGGTGTAATCATGACCGTAATAAATGATGTGGTAAAAGTCCTCATTGGCCCGTAGTGTATTGATGGACAGTTGTTGGCATGATCATGACCATTGATGTAATAACTCAATATTTTCTATACAAATAAATTAGAAATTTTTGCAGATAAATTTTTTTTTTATATGGTGTATTATGTCAAACCCTAATTACTGTGGGAAACCCTAATTTGAAACTTGGTGGTGAGTTCATGTCTATTATATAACTGTGTTATGATTAACCCTAGGTAGCATGGTACGTGTTAAATTCTTGAAACCTTAATTATTAGGTATAAACCCTAATTGTGATTTGGTAACCCTAATTGCCAAAACTATAAACCCTAATTTCTAAGTTAGTATGGATAGTATAATTATTATATTATAACCCTAATGTCCATGTATGATAAAACCCTAATCAAATAAGAAAAACCTAACTATAAATTTAGTACCCTATTTATATTTATTTAAACCCTAGCTTGGGTAACATAGAGTAATAATTATTGGGCTAGGTTTGCTAATGGCCCAAAACAATTGGAGGAAGCCCAAAAGAAATTAATTCAAGCCCAACTCTTAGCCCACTTTAACCAAGGGTATTTTAGACCTTTAATTTGCCTAGATTATGCATTAAAATAATAACTAAATAAAGAATTAGAGTGTTTAATCATGGCTGGCCATAATTTACCTTTTAAGGTAACAAATTTTGTTAATCAAGTTTCCTTATATAGTTAGTAGCTTTACTTTATTTATTTTATTGCAAAAAGTACCTTGTTGTCAACATTCTATTGGTGGGAAATCTACTAAGCATGCTTAAAAATCAAGATAAGGAAATTTATTCAATGGACAACACATGCATAGAGAATAATAGCTAAATCCCTCATGCATTTCCACTTCTATAAATTGATTAAAGAGAGAGGAATGAGGATTTGCTAGCCCATTTTGTATCAACACTCAACCTAGACTTTTCTCTCAGCAAACTAACGAAATTATTAGCTTATCAGTCCCTACACCAATCCCCACCATTTCCATAAACAAATCAGAAGCTAGGATCAACAAATCAAAGTTTAAAGGTATAAAACCCTAGCACGATTTATGTCCATGATCTTATGTTAATGTTATGTTTGAGTGTTAGAATATGTTGGTTATAGTGTCTAGTGATGATCTGGGTTGATAAATGTTGAATCCATAACATTTAAAAGCTCGGATTTGAAGATCTACAAAATCTGGAAATTTCATTTTCTGTGGTCTGACAACAAATGTCAGGGGCCATAGATCTTTTATAGTTTATCATTTTTGATGTTTGAAGCTTGTAACGTGTAGCCTGCAATGTTGTCTTTAATTACCAAAAAGAATCAGGTCCATATCTATTAGGGATTGAAAGTTATTAATGGTCAAAGGTCGTGGACCCCGTGATGACCGATCAAAAATCTAGGTAAACCCAAAAAATTTCGGTCGTCGACGTGACTTATTGAACCACCAGATCGACATATTTGAATTGTTTTGATGGAGTTTTGTAATCAATGTGTAGTATGACATGTGTGCTTTATGTTTATGGCTTTAGATCATGTTAAAATCAACAGGATGAGTGTAATACTTGGTCAAAGTAGCTTCGAAGCTCATGATTTTGGATTTACGGAATTTTTCCGAAAAATATAAAGTTCATTTCGACAAGCATTGACCGAATTTGTATTAAGCTTGATCATTTGTTGTTATGGTGCTTTTATGTGATAGATCGGTAGTATTACATGTGGTCTACAGGACTCAAAAGTCTTAGATCTCTAAACAAATGCACGAGCGAGTTGTAGTAGAAGCTCAAAGTGGCGGTTGGACATGTTCTTCACTTCACCTGAGCGATGAAGAGCAGTCGGCGACTTCTTTGAGAGCTTAGATCTTGTTTGTTTGATGCTTTATTGCCATGTTTGATGTTGGGTATTGTAGACGTGCACTAGTACTACAAGATCCA
Organism: Panax ginseng; assembly: GCA_020205605.1. Classification (NCBI taxonomy): domain Eukaryota; kingdom Viridiplantae; phylum Streptophyta; class Magnoliopsida; order Apiales; family Araliaceae; genus Panax; species Panax ginseng. The sequence goes on from CM035134.1 coordinate 121,008,147, forward strand.
ATTCATAGATTGTCCAGAAACAATACACACACTGTTTAACACTTGGTCAAACATGCATGCTTGTTCACTGACTTGCGTTTTTCTGGGTTGGTGAAGAACACCTATATAATGATAAATTCGTCACTATAGGCACCTTAAAGCTGACGATTCAATTTCTAAATTAATTATTTCTATTTAATAATTACGAGAAAATTAGATTTAAATTATTAAAAATACCAAATAAATTATTAAAAATTATTTTAAGGTCTAAAAAAAATATATTTTTATTATTTTGAAATATTTTAGAAATATTTTATATTTTGGAATATTAGATGTATTTAATTTATTTATTTATAATATTAAATAAATTATTTAAAAATAATTTAAATACATGAAAAATCATTAAAAATTATATTATGATATATTTGAAAATATTTTAAGTTATTTTTAATAACTTTTGGAATTATGTGATAATTTTCATTAATATTTAATATTAATGATAATTAAGTTAATTATTAAAGGAATTAAATAAATGAATTAAAAATCATTTTAATATTTTAAAAAATCATTTTAAGGTGTTTATAAATATTTTAATTTATAAAATATAACTTTTATTATTTAAAGGATAATTTCATTAATAATTTAATATTAATGATAATAAGTTAATATTAATGATATTGAATTTATTTAATAATTATATTAAATAAATAGTTTAAAAATAGTTTTATTAATTTAAAAATCATTTAAAAGGGGTATAAGTGAATTAAAAATATTTTAAGTTATAATTAATGACTATTAATATTTGGATGAATGGTTCATTAATATTTGAATATTAATGGTAATTATTTAAAATGATTTAAAATGCTTTAAAAATCATTTAAGGGTAATATTAATACTTTAAAATATTTTGAGTTATTGTAAATAACTTTGATATTTTAGTAATGATTTCATTATTGTTTTAATATGAATTAATTATTAATGATAATAGAAGCTGTTTGATATTTAATGATGATTAGGTATTTGAAATTCATGTTAATGTATAATAAAATTTTAAAATTTTTCATATGATTGATGTTTACAGATATTGAGTAATAGAATAGAATCTTAAACTCGTTAATTACTCCGACAGAAATTTGTAGAATTGCAAACGATATAGTTTAGGAAATGCGCATTATTATTTGTTTAATAACGTGAGTAAGTTATGTGTTGACTATGAAATGCAGTACTATGTGTTATAGTATATTGTTCTAATCGAACGAATGATCTGATTAATGATAGGTGGTTACATAAAAGATAAAACTAAGTTGTGTATTGTAAGCAGCGCATCAAGCAAGTATCCTACCTTTGCATTTCCTTTATGCAATGGACATGAGTAAGAATGATTGAATTATATATTATTCTATGCATGATTGTTAAACCTATATTATATATGCCCATTGATTATCAACATGTTAGTATATGGTAATTCGGATATTTATTACATTTCATTAATTTCTATAAATGATTATACAAGTGTCCCCACTTGGATAATCATTATATTTAAACACATGTTGATACACCTTTGATATATCCATATATGTTGAATTATAGATTATTGTTGGATAAGATAAAACCTTTGTTTGGAACCCTGACAAGTATGAACATCCCGAACATGGTAAAATTTTTATGCGCTACGGCGGACAAAGGATGAACGATGATATCGTTTTAGCAATGTAGTATTGATCAATACAAGGTACAACGGGCTGATCACCCTCCGTGCCCGTAAGTTATGACGGTTTATAGATGAAGTTCTGTTTAACCTTTTTTGAAAATGAAAACAATGTTCATAGTATGTCCCCTAAAAACTTATTTATAGTAGATACGTAGTTTCAAAGATTTGAAAGAGAATTGTTATTATTATTGGTTGAGAATTTCTTGTGACTATTGATCCGTTGTAGAAGGGTAGTATAAAGAAAGTATTTAAATTCTTTCGACTTATATATATATAATTGCTATTACTTCTTTGGGCACTCAAATGCTCATCCTTGCTTAATTTAAATATTTTCGACTAAGTGTGAACCCTCAGAAGGCTCTGCTTAGAAACAAGGAAAAGGAAAGGTTCTTTGAATGATGACAATGTTATCGTGTGATAGTTTAATATTATTAAGACAATGTTATATATTTATGATCATGTGTTGTAAGGAATGATTTAAGGTTACGTGCTTGGGAGTTAAACTTTGATATTATGTAAGTTAAGTTTAAATATTTATATTATTGGCATTATTATTAGTATTATTAGGTTATAGAGATGGTATCTGAAACCTTTGAATTAGGGTTTCAAGTACACGAATTTGGGGGAGTCTGAGTTGGTATCAAAGTCATGAGTTATAAACATTAGGATTTGCGAAACCTAGGTTATAACCTTATAGGAAACTCTTATAGAATATGTTCGCTAAGTGATAGGTTGAGGGGATCCATCGAGTTTTAGTTGTACTTAATAAAATATCATTTCATTTTACCAATGAATATATTTTATTGTGTTACTAATGTTGTTTTGCTTGTTTATTATGGTCATAGGATGGCTAACGAGAGCCAAGGTAGTTATTCAGTGGATCAAGAGTCGAGGGACTTTAGTGAAGGGTACATGGAACAGGAGATGATAAGAGATTTGTTGGTCAGGAATGACGACTTAAGGGTTAGGGCTGAGAAAGTGGAGGCACAAAATCACACCCTCAGATTTTTGAGCATTTGTCAAGAACCAGCCTCATAAAGCAAAGGCGGGGAGTTAAATGAGATTCTGAGGAGGTTGGAGCAAAAGAGAGCTACAACTAGAGGCGGTTTGAAGTTGAGGGAAAGCTAAAGATGCGAAGATACATACCTTGGAGCAGGATTTGGACATCGCCTTTAGGCGGATTCGTATGAATGGATGGAGTTGCCCTTGACGAGGAGAGAAGCGTTGATGTGTACTCATATAGTCCACTTTTGTTTCTATTAGGGGAACATTTAGTGTTGAAAATCCTTATGCCTTCTATATGCATAGGATGACAGTTTGACCCCAATTTTTCTAGTAGAGGGGTAGGTAGTAGGAAATCCTCAATTTTGTCCAATAGAGGATAGTTGGTGGTGGGTAGTTTAGGCCTTTAGCGTTTATAGAAGTATGCCAAAGGTTTAGTCGATTGGTATTAAAAACCATGATATATTAATATATAAATAACTCGTTTAAAGTTTATAAAGGAATGAATTGACTAAATCCATCGGCAAACAGAATAAAAAATAACTTATATAAAGCTATTAGTTGCAGTGTGTATTTAGTATATACTAATCAAGATAATTTATGTGTAGATGTCAGGTGAGAAAGAATTAGGATACCCACGGATCGTAAAGAAGGAGCTAATATCGAAGCCCGATAGCGAAATAGAAGCTCACAATGAAACCAACTTCGGACGAGGTGATTATCGTGGAAAACATAGTACCGGATCCAGGAAGTGGTGGAGGCGACAGATAGTGATTTCGGACCCAAAAGTGAAGGTGATCAAGCATCGATGGAGGTGCGAGGAATTGAGGAACAAGGTTTCTTCTCTAGAAGGATTGTGGGAGATAGAAAAGGCATTTAATAGTCGATTCGTCAGCGTTAATAGAATCAATGGAAGGTAGGATAAACTTAAAATCAAAATTAATCGGATGGGAGCCTCAGTAGCACTTGGCGTGCGACTCAGAGAGATAAGGAAAAAGGAAGATAGAAGACCATGATTTGGGAAAACTTTGGTAAGAAGAAATGGAAAAGAATATGTTATCTTTGCGGTTATGAAGGGTATACCACTTTGTATTGTCCACGACTATAAGCGGGGAGGCGTGTTTTGTTTGTGGGAAAAGAAGATCATCAGGCTAAAAGTTGTCCAAGAAAGAAGGCTTAGTGAATAGGTAGTATAGGTTATGTTGAGTAGGTATGTCTAAGGTAATATGTGTGCTTAGTATGCTTGTGTAATGTGGCATTTTCAACTTTTGTGTTGGTTAAAGTGTAAATCCAGACTTTTGTAGTCCTGAGGATATTTGATGATTAAAGCACTATGTATTGTGATGTGTAATGCATTTTGAAATCTCGGAATGAATATGAATCTAAGTTTGAATAATGAAATGAGTTAATATACTAAACTTATATGATAAGATTTAGAATGTAGAGAATAATATATGGTTTTATTTAACGGATAATGCTGCCAAGAGCGTCAACTTCGAAACCAAAAGGCGGAAAGTGCATTAATAATGTTGAGGACAACAACAAGCGGACCCGATCGACAATTCTGAACATGATGGCACAAATTATGCGACAAGGAGTGTCGATCGTGAGGAAACCGGCCGGACAACCGCCGCTAATTTCAAGGACTTTAAAATTTGTAGGGCCACTCGAATTCAAAGGGGCAACTGACCCTGTTGAAGCACAGACTTGGATTAAAGAGATTGAGAAGGCGTTCGTAATAGCTAGGGTAGCTGAGGGGCAAAAGACCACTTTTGCCACCTACATGATGAAGGGTGAGGCAAATTTTTGGTGGGAAGCGAATCAGACGAGGGCAGGAGAAGGTGTAGTTACATGGGATAGGTTTAAGACACTATTTTTCGAGAACTATTTCTCGTCCAGTATGCAAGCTAGGATGGAGGTGAGATTTTTAGAGTTGAGGCAGGAGAACATGGCATTCTTGAGAATCACGCCACAAAATTTAATGAGTTGGCTAGGTTTGCTCCGCATCAAGTGGATCTGGAGGCTAGGAAAGCTAGGAGGTTTGGTGGGATTAAAACCACGGCTCTACAACAAGGTGGCGGTGTTGCAGATCCCTACATTTTGCAGCACTCATGGAAAAGGCTATTATTCTTTGAGGAGGGAGTGAGGCCATGAGCCTGTACAATAAGGAGAGAAAGAACAAGGAAGTAAGGTCGAAGGGATTAGGAAGGTGGAAGTTACTAGTGGGAGTAGCGGTGGTGGTAGCAAAAGGAAGGAAGCAATTTTGGAAGTGTTAGGGTGAAGCGGGAAGGAGCTAAGAAGCAAGTTGTGCGGATTGTGGAAATTGTGGAAGGAACCATTAGGGAATGTTTGAAGGGAAGTTCGTGTGTCTTCTACAAGTGCGGGCGGGGAGGCCATATCTCTCCCAAACTGTCCCAATCCTAGGATGAATAGCGGATGTTTTCTATGCGGATCAGGTGATCACAAGGTGAAGGATTGTCAGAAGAGGAAGATGGAGGCATGAAGTGTGATTTGAGGCAAGGCAGCGGGACTTTAGCAATCACGGGACCAACGTCATCCAATGAAGCTAATGAAATTAACAACAAGGGTCTACAACATGGCGGTCCGAGGGATCTAGTAGCATTTGACAATGCAATTCGGTATTATTTCGACCAAGTTTTTATTTTCTTATATATGATTTTCTTATATATATAATAATTTTATAAAGAAGTTTAAAGAAGGAAATTGAGTTCTTTTAGAAATCAAATTTCCGTCTAATCGAATAGAAAAGCTTTGCGTTGAATAAGTTAAAGATCACATAGGATCATTTATGATCAAGATCTACTTGTAATGATTGTATGTGCTACACATACACTTTCGTATGTGTAGGTTGTAAAGCGGTGATTAGGGACGGAATCTTTATAAGGGGGGGTGAATGTAATAACTCAATATTTTCTATACAAATAAATTAGAAATTTTTGCGAGATAATTTTTTTTTTATATGGTGTATTATGTCAAACCCTAATTCTTTGTGGGAAACCCTAATTTGAAACTTGGTGGTGAGTTCATGTCTATTATATAAGCTGTGTTATGATTAACCTAGGTAGCATAGTGCGTGTTAAATTCTTGAAACCTTAATTATTAGGTATAAACCCTAATTGTGATTTGGTAACCCTAATTGCCAAAACTATAAACCCTAATTTCTAAGTTAGTATGGATAGTATAATTATTATATTATAACCCTAATGTCCATGTATGATTAAAACCCTAATCAAATAAGAAAAACCTAACTATAAATTTAGTACCCTATTTATATTTATTTAAAACCTAGCTTGGGTAACATAGAGTAATAATTATTGGGCTAGGTTTGCTAATGGCCCCAAAACAATTGGAGAGAAGCCCAAAAGAAATTAATTCAAGCCCAACTCTTAGCCCACTTTAACCAAGGGTATTTTAGACCTTTAATTTGCCTAGATTATGCATTAAAATAATAACTAAATAAAGAATTAGAGTGTTTAATCATGGTGGCCATAATTTACCTTTTAAGGTAACAAATTTTGTTAATCAAGTTTCCTTATATAGTTAGTAGCTTTACTTTATTTATTTTATTGCAAAAAGTACCTTGTTGTCAACATTCTATTGGTGGGAAATCTATTAAGCATGCTTAAAAATCAAGATAAAGAAATTTATTCAATGGACAACATATGCATAGAGAATAATAGCTAAATCCTCATGCATTTCCACTTCTATAAATTGATTAAAGAGAGAGGAATGAGGATTTGCTAGCCCATTTTGTATCAACACTCAACCTAGACTTTTCTCTCAAACAAACTAACGAAATTATTAGCTTATCGGTCCTACACCAATCCCCACCATTTCCATAAACAAATCGGAAGCTAGGATCAACAAATCAAAGTTTAAAGGTATAAAACCCTACCTTACGATTTACATCCCAATGATCTTATGTTAATGTTATGTTTGAGTGTTAGAATATGTTGGTTATAATGTCTAGTGATGATGCAGGTTGATAAATGTTGAATCCATAACATTTAAAAGCTCGGATTTGAAGATCTACAAAATCTGGAAATTTCATTTTATGTGGTCGACAACAAATGTCGGGGCCCCTGAGATCTTTTATAGTTTATCATTTTTGATGTTTGAAGCTTGTAACGTGTAGCACTGCAATGTTGTCTTTAATTACCAAAAAGAATCAGGTCCATATCTATTAGGGATTGAAAGTTATTCATGGTCAAAGGTCGTTATTGCCGAAGCCGTGACCGATCAAAAAAATCTAGGTAAACCAGAAATTTTTCGTCGTCGTGACTTGAAACCACCGGATCGACATATTTGAATTGTTTTGATGGAGTTTTGTAATCAATGTGTAGCCGACATGTGTGCTTTATGTTTATGGCTTTAGATCATGTTAAAAATCAACGGGATGAGCGTAATATTTGGTGAAAGTAGCTCGATTAAGCTCATGATTTTGGATTTACGGAAATTTTCGAGAAAAATATAAAGTTCATTTCGACAAGCGTTGACCGACTTGTATTAAGCTTGATCATATGTTGTTATGGTGCTTTTATGTGATAGATCGGTAGTATTACATGTGGTCTAGGACTCGAAGTCTTAGATCTCTAAACAAATGCTGACGAGCAGGTTGTAGTAGAAGCTGAAAGTGGCGGGTGAAATTTATTCTTCACCTGAACGATGAAGAACAGGTCGAGCGGCTTCTTTGAGAGCTTAGATCTTGTTTGTTTGATGCTTTATTGCCATGTTTGATGTTGGGTATTGTAGACGTGCACTAGTACTACAAGATCGATTCATAGATTAATCGAAAGCAATACACACACTTTGTTTAACACTTAGTCAAACATGCATGCTTGTTCACTGACTTGCGTTTTTCTGTGTTGGTGAAGAACACCTATAGCGACAGTTGCATCGCTATAGGCACCTTAGGCGACAATTTAATTTCTAAATTAATTATTTCTATTTAATAATTACAGAAAATTAGATTTAAATTATTAAAAAATACTAAATAAATTATTAAAAATTATTTTAAGGTCCGAAAAATATATTTTTATTATTTTGAATATATTTCAGAAATATTTTATATTTTTGGAATATTAGATGTATTTAATTTATTTATTTATAATATTAAATAAATTATTTAAAAATAATTTAAATACATGAAAAATCATTAAAAAATTATATTATGATATAAGAAAATATTTTAAGTTATTTTTAATAACTTTTGGAATTATGTGATAATTTTCATTAATATTTAATATTAATGATAATTAAGTTAATTATTAAAGGAATTAAATAAATGAATTAAAATCATTTTAATATTTTAAAAAATCATTTTAAGGTGTTTAAAAATATTTTAAGTTATAAAATATAACTTTTAATATTTAAAGGATAATTTCATTAATAATTTAATATTAATAATATTAAGTTAATATTAATGATATTGAATTTATTTAATAATTATATTAAATAAATAGTTTAAAAATGGTTTTATTAATTTAAAAATCATTTAAAAAGGGGTATAAGTGAATTAAAAATATTTTAAGTTATAATTAATGACTTTTAATATTTGGATGAATGGTTCATTAATATTTGAATATTAATGGTAATTATTTAAAAATGATTTAAAATGCTTTAAAAAATCATTTAAGGGTAATATTAATACTTTAAAATATTTTGAGTTATTGTAAATAACTTTGATATTTTAGCAATGATTTCATTATTGTTTTAATATGAATTAATTATTAATGATAATAGAAGCTATTTGATATTTAATGATGATTAGGTGTTTGAAATTCATGTTAATGTATAATAAAATTTTAAAATTTTTATCAAGTCATATGATTGATGTTTAGATATTGAGTAATAGAATAGAGTCTTAAACTCGTTAATTACCGATAAATTTGTCGATTTTGCAAGCATAGTTCATAAATTATTCTAGACTTAGATATTTGTACCGCATTCTTGTTTGTTTTGCGATGTAATGATTTCTTTGTGTATGTGTAACAACGTGAGTAGGTTATGTCTTTGTTGTGAAAATGCGATACTATGTGTTATAGTATATTGTTCTAATCGAACGAATGATCTGATTAATGATAGGTGGTTACATAAAAGATAAAACTAAGTTGCGTATTGTAAGCAGCGCATCAGGCAAGTATCCTACCTTTGCATTTCCTTTATGCAATGGACATGAGTAAGAATGATTCAGAATTATATTATTACTGTACAGATTGTTAAACCTATATTATATACGCCCATTGATTATCAACATGTTAGTATATGGTAATTCGGATATTTATTACATTTCATTAATTTCTATAAATGATTATACAAGTGTCCCCACTTGGATAATCATTATATTAAACACATGTTGATACACCTTTGATATATACATATATGTTGAATTATAGATTATTGTTGGATAAGATAAAACCTTTTGTTTGGAACCACGACAAGTATGAACATCCGAACATGGGAAAATTTTTTTATCTTCTTCTGGCGGACAAAGGATGAACGATGATATCGTTCTAGTGATATAGTATTGATGAATCTGAGGTATAATGAGGTGATCACCCTCTCGTGCTAGTAAGTTATGATAGTTCTGAGATGAAGTTACATTTAACCTTTTGAAAATGAAAACAATGTTCATAGTATGTCCCTAAAAACTTATTTATAGTCGATACGTAGTTTCAAAGATTTGAAAGAGAATTGTTATTATTATTGGTTGAGAATTTCTTCGCAACTATTGATCCAGTTGTAGAAGGGTAGTATAAAGAAAGTATTTAAATTCTTTCGACTTATATATATATAATTGCTATTATTTCTTTGGGCACTCAAATGCTCATCCTTGCTTAATTTAAATATTTTCGACTAAGTGTGAACCCTCAAGAAGGCTCTGCTAGAAACAAGAAAAAAAGGAAAGGTTCTTTGAATGATGACAATGTTATACGTGTGATAGTTTAATATTATTAAGACAATGTTATATATTTATGATCATGTGTGTTGTAAGGAATGATTTAAGGTTACGTACTTGGGAGTTAAACTTTGATATTATGTAAGTTTAAATATTTATAATATTTATTATTATTAGCATTATTATTAGTATTATTAGGTTATAGAGATTTGGTATAATTGATGAATACACAAATATCCTTGGCCCTGTAGTGCATGAATTTGTGGTTTCAAGAATACCGAATGGGATAATGTGGATAATTTATTAAGCTGAGTCCCAGCGATAAAAGTGATGAAAAACTTTTTAAAACATAAAAGATAGTAGATTTTATTCTACTTGACTCTTTTAATGGATTGCTTGTTCCGCTGCAATTAAACTTGATGTTTATTGTATTTTATCATTTTAACATTGTTGGAGACTAATGATAATTTATTCTGCATTATCTTGGTCATAATATTTCTTGCTGGGCTAGTTGAGCTCACCCTTTCTTTCACTGTTCTCTTCAGAAAATGAAAACGTAGCCGGAACTAGTCGGGGGACGGAGTGATGGTACGAGATGGTATCTTAGTAGTCCTCACTATTCTATAAATAATGTGATAATAAATGTAATGAGGACTTTTTCTGAGAGTCAATATTGTCTAGAAGACAATATTTGTATTAAAACTCATAGCCTATATTTTGTCGTACTTTACACGACTGTTGTATAATTAAGTTGTATTTGAATTTTGTACCATGTATTTGGCCACTCAAGATGGGTGATGTATACCTATTTTGGGGGCGTCACAGTTGGTATCAGAGCTTAGGGATATGATCCCTGGCTAAGATGTGAGACAAGAACTAGGAGGGGAGAGACAGAGAATTCTTTCGCTAGTATGACCTAACTAAGTTTATTTGGTATTTAATTGGTCAGTCAAAGTATAAGGATAATATGTGATATGTTTTAACTCTTGTTTTATGGCATTATTTGTAAATGGCATCCAAGAATGTTGAGAACATCAATGGAGCACAGGAGACCGTTGAGTCTGCACAATCAATAGTCAGGATAATGTGCATCAGGAAGGCGACAATCCTCAGGCAAACAACAACACTGACCAAATGATGAATGATGAAATTTTCTGAGGCTTCATGCAATTCATGCAACATCAGGTGAGAGCGGCTCCTGTCCAAAATGCAGGTGGAAACACTGGTAACTCTTGGATAATCACCACCAAGCAATTTAAGGAACTGGGACCACCAGAGTTCTTTGGAGAGCCAAAACCACTTAAGGCAGAGACTTGGATAAAGCAAATCAATAAGATATTTGATGTCTTGGGTTGCTCCAAAGAGAAAAAGGTTCCTTTTGCCACCTTCATGTATTGCGTCTGAGGCTGATTCTTGGTGGGAAATCGTAAAAAGCGTACTCAACTGCCGCCTTTGAAGATGTCTTGGGAGAAGTTCGGGGAATTGTTCAACGACAAGTACTTTCCGAAAGTAATTCACACATGAAAGAGGTAGAGTTCATCAAGTTGGAACAAAACAATATGACCGTATCATGATGACGAAGCCAAGTTTGCCGAGTTATCGGGTTTGCGTCCCATTTAGTTGATAATGAAGAGAATGACGCAAATGTTTTTAAGAGTTTTGAAACACGAGATACGTCAATATCTTATCTCTCATAAAGCGTGTTTGTATTCGAGATGTTGTTAATAGGGCTCGATTATTGGGCGTGATAATGAGTCATCCCAACCAAAAAAGAGAGCAAGCAAACAAAATGATAATACCGGTGAGAGCGATCGTGAAGTGGTGACAACAAGCGTGAGAGGAATCAATGGGCCGAAATGGTAACCACTTGATTGGTAATCGGGGCCAAAATGGTAAGAATGGACATTTCAAGAAAGGAGATTCAACAATGATGGAAAGCGTCGGCACCAACACCCGTTGTTAAAGAAGGAGAACGACCACCTATCATATGTTTCAAATACGGAGGGGAGGGACACATTAGTCCAAATTGCGCGATGCTGTCCAAAGCATGTTATAATTGTGGGAGAGAAGGTCACCTAGCCCGATTTTGTCGTTCACTAAAGACAAGTTTAGCTAGGATGGAGGCACCAAAGGCCGTCCCAGAAAAGTCAAAGTCGGTAGTGCAAGGGATAGCGTTTGTTGTGACCTCCCAGAAAGTAAGGAACCCGAACGAGGTCATCACGGGTAAGCTAATCATAAACTCTAGCGAAGTTTATACTTTATTTGATACTGGTTCTACCCACTCTTTCATTTCTCCTACTTGCGCTCAACGTTTAAATTTGACTCCAGAAAGATTAGACTTTGACTTATCTGTTGAAACCCCGTTGGGAGAAACCTTCATTACATCCACGGTTTATAAGTCTTGTTTGATTAAAATCGGTACCTGCACGTTACCTGTGGATCTTGTTTCTTTGAAAATACTTGCATTTGATGTGATTCTAGGGATTGATTGGTTAACTACTCATCATGCAAAAATTGATTGTTTTCGTAAGGTTATTAGCTTTCATATTCCTAATCAACCTATTATGCGAATTCAAGTAACCAAACCATTAAAATCAATCACTGTCATCTCAAGCCATAAAGTTATTCGTTTATTGAAAAACGGATGTCAAGCTTTCTTAGCTCATGTCACGAGATCTAAACAAAAATGCGCCGATTTTGAATGATATTTCTATTGTTAATGAATTTCTGACGTATTCACGAAGAACTTCCCGGCCTACCCAGGCGTGAAATTGAATTTTTATCGACCTTGAACCCGCAGACAAAACCCATTTCAAAAGCCCCATATCGAATGGCTCTATTGAACTTGAGAGTTAAAGACCCAACTGCAGGAATTGTTAGACATTGGCTTTATTCGTCTAATACTTCTCCTTGGGGTGCTCTGTTCTATTTGTGAAGAAGAAAGATGGGAGTATGCGACTTTGTATTGATTATCGAGAGTTGAATCATGTCACCATCAAAATAGGTACCCATTGCCACGTATTGATGACATGTTTGACCAATTGCAAGGAGCCAAATTCTTTTCAAAGATTGATCTTCGTTAGGATATCACCGGTTGAAGATTAGAGCCGATGACATTCAAAGACGGCTTTGAGAACTGATGCAGACGGGCATTATGAATTCCTAGTCATGTCTTTTGGATTGAGTAATGCTCCTGCTGCCTTCATGGATATGATGAACCGAGTATTCAAGGAATATTTGGATCACTTTGTGGTCGTCTTTATTAATGACATCCTTATTTATTCCAAAAGCAGTGAAGATCATGAGCAACACTTGAGGCTGATACTCCAAAAGCTTCGTGAATATAAGTTTTATGCCAAATTGAAGAAATGTGAGTTCTAGCTTGAGGAAGTAGCATTCCTGGGGCACGTGGTGTCAAGTCATGGAATATCTGTTGAACCAGCAAAGATTGAAGCTATTCAAATTTGGGAAGCAACCTAAATCGATGGATGAAATACGTAGCTTTCTCGGTTTATTGGTTATTATCGGAGATTCGTGGAAGGATTTTCTCGAATCGCTACTCCAATAACTCAGCTGACTCGGAAAGATACAAAGTTCGGTTGGAGCGAGGAATGTGAGAAAAGTTTTCAAGAACTTAAGAGAAGACTCATTTCAGCACCTGTTCTGACAATACCATCTGGTTTGGAGGGATTTGTCATCTCAAATGATGCTTGAGCAAAAGGGTTAGGTTGTGTTCTCATGCAACATGGGAAAGTCATAGCCTATGCCTCACGATTAACTCAAAGAATATGAGAGGAATTATCCTACTCATGATCTAGAGTTGGCAATTTGTTATCTTCATGACTAAAGATTTGGAGGCATTACTTGTATGTGGAGAAAGTGGAGATCTTTACGGATCATAAAAGCCTCAAATATTTCTTCACTCAAAAGGAACTCAACATGCGACAATGACGTTGGCTTGAAGCTGTTGAAAGATTATGATCATACCATCCAATACCATCTGGAAAAGCAAGCGTGGTGGTGCGCATTGAGTAGAAGATCATATGCGGTACGATGCGAAGGCGATATTGTCAACGCATAAAGGCCCATTTTGTATGACTTGCAAAAGGATGGAGATAGAGATAAAGACCGAGGGACCCACGTGATGATGTAAATATCTGAGTAGAACCGACTTTAATTGATAAAGTTAAAGCTACTCAAACTACACGGACACAGGTCGTCGTATGAGGAAGAAATTGCAAGAAGGTGCTATATCGGAAGCAAGAATCGATGAAGAAGGAATACTTGAGTCGACTCCGGACTTTGTGCTCCTAACGATCCCGATTTAAAGTATAAAATCATGATGGGGCGCACAACACACCATTTGCAATCCATCACAGGAGTACCAAAATGTATCGTGATCTTCGTCATACATTTTGGTGGAGCAATATGAAGAGAGAGAAGCATTTGTTTATCTCAAGGTGTCTAACTTGTCAACGAAGTCAAGGCGGAGCATCAAGTACCAAAAGGTCCATTGCAACCACTTGAAATTCGGAATGGAAGTGGGAGCACATTACCATGGATTTCGTTCTTTGGTCCCAAGGTTTCTCAAGGCATTGATGCAATTTGGGTCATTGTTGATAGATTGACCAAGTCGCGCCGCTTCTTACCAATACGAGAAACTTATACACTTGAACGTCTTGCTCGTATGTACATAAACGAGATTGTAAGACTGCATGGTATGCCAGTATCCATAGTTTCTAATCGTGACCCAAGATTCACTTCATGATTTTGGGTTAGTTTGCAAAAATCTATGGGCACGAATTTACGATTTAGTTTGGCATATCATCCTCAGACGGACGGACAATCAGAGAGGACTATTCAAACTCTGGAAGATTTATTAAGACTCTGTGTCCTTGACTTCAAGGGAAGTTGGGATAACTTCTTACCATTGGTGGAGATTTCCTACAACAACAGTTATCAAGTAAGTATTGGCATGGCCCCATTCGAGGCGTTGTATGGAAGAAAGTGTCGTTCTCTAGTATGCTGGGATGAGGTGGGTGAAGCAACGTTGTTGGAACCAGATTTGGTACGTATGACTACGAAAAAGGTTCAAACGATCCGACAACGTATAAAAACCTCACAAGACCGACAAAAGAGTTATGCTGATCTTCATCGAAAGGACGTGGAATTCGATATTGGAGATCATGTGTTGTTACGTGTTGCTCCATGGAAAGGAGTTACAAGATTTGGAAAGAGAGGAAAACTCAATCCTCGATTTATTGGCCCATTTTTAATTCTCGATCGAGTAGGAACTGTGGCCTATAGACTCGTTTTACCACCAAGTATGTCTCGTGTTCATAATGTTTTTCACATATCCATGTTACGTAAATATGTGGAAGACCCGAACCACATTATTCAGTTAGAACCAGATGAAATAGCGAAAGATTTAACGTATGAAGAGGTTCCTGTTCAAATCTTGGATAAGAAGGAACATATTCTACGCTCCAAAGTTATACCTTAAGTCAAAGTTTTGTGGAGAAACCACGATGTTGAGGAAATGACCTAGGAATTGGAATCTAAAATGAAGTCAAGGTATTCTTACCTCTTTGACATACCAGGTACGTACCCTAATTTCGAGGGCGAAATTTCTTAAGAAGGGGAGGTTGTAAGACCCCAACTTTTATGAATAAAGATGAATTTTCTATAAATATCATTTTTAAATATTAGGGTATGAATTTGAAATAATATTATAGTTGTGAGTAATATTTATAAATTCTGTAAAGTATGTAAGTTGTTATATTATATTCGATTGGTGGGGAATATTCGGTTTAGCAGGAATATTAAGTACAACTACTCAATCATTAGTGGACCCCTACAGAAAATTATTGCCGGATTGGGAAAGCGACAAAAATATTTTTATGAAAATAACGGTGGAAGTTTTCACTGAATTATCTTGTTGAACTACTCGGTAGTAAAAGTACTGAGAATCTGTCATGTCTTTGCATAGTAGCTGCAGTATTGATTATTGATGCTTACGTGAGAAGTCACTCAGTTTTGCTTATTTTATAGACACCCATTTACCCATTTTTCAAAATAATCGGTAGAAGATTATACAGCATTATACGTGTGTGAGTGTGATGTGTGTGTATGTGAATATGTGTATGTGTAAAGAAGAAAAAAATAATATGGAATGGAATAACAATAGCTCTCTTTATTTATATGAAAGAAATAATACCCCTTAACTTAGAAAGAAACTGGATACTGGAGTAGAGAAGTAGCAGCCTTCTCTTATTCTTTCTCTCTATAATTTCTCTCTATAATAATTGTTCTATATCTTTAGTGACTTGATGAGAAATAAAGGAAGAATGAGCTTCTATTTATAGGAAAATATAGTTTCGATAATTGCATGTTTTGGGGCTCGAAATATTACAGTACAATACCTTCAACTTTTCTTTCATTTTTAATTTAGTCCTGCAAGTATTATGAAACTTACACCACCTCCCCTAATATGGAATAATGTGAATCAATAGTTCAATCATATGAATCAATAGTTATAATCATGTGAAAATATAAATTACAGTATAGTACCTCCATTTTTAACTTAGTAATGCAAATATTATCAATCTTGCACCAACTCCCCTAATAGTAAATGAATGTGAATCAATAGTACACACATGTGAACAAATAGTTATAAGCATGTGAATTAATAGCAATTAATTGCTCATTTATTCGATTAATTACCCGATTGGTCAATATAACCTCCATACATCAATTATTATCGAAATAAATGTCAATTTTCACTAACACTAATAATTCCAACACAATGGAACTATTTTTCTCAAAAATTTCATTTTTGAAATTTCAAAGTTTGACTTTTTTTGAAAAAGTCAACTATTGACTTTTTTGACCAAAAAGTCAGCCCCAACAAATTTTGTGTTGATAGTCTATTACTACTAATTTCATCGTTCCGGACTCAAATATCACGTCTGTGTCTCCAAATTCAACTCCAAACTCAACTTTGATTTTTAATAACATTCATCATTAATATTATAACTCACAATATTTAACAACCATGTCGTTCTCAAGAAAGAGGGGGCTTTCCAATAAGGGTTTCTCCCTATTGGCGCGCAATTAGGTGACCAAACCTCTCCTTGACAGAACTTCTAGACATTTATTGCAATTTAATAATATGAATAACTTTGTCGTCTCAATTATTGATTTAATAATATATCATATTATGCAGATGATACTATGACAATTATCGAATCAATAACATGAGAAATATGATGCAGCAATTACTGTAGCAATAATTGAGTATAACTGAGTGACTTCTTACATAAGCATCAATAATCAATACCGTGTGCTACTATGCAACCACGCGTATCACTGTACTTTTACTACCGAGTAGTTCAACAGTTTTTAACGGTAACACTTTCGCCGTTATTTTTATAAAAAGATTCTGTCGTTTTCTTACTACGACAATACCTCCTTTGTGGGGTCCACCAATGATTGTGCCGTCGTACGGATATTCCCCTACAAAAAGAATATTCCCCGACCAAACGAATATTTTATAACAACTTGCATACTTTGCAAAAAAATTCACACATCACTCTTAACTTTAATCCTCTATCAATTTAACCATTTACGAAATAAAATAATAATTATAAGAAAATTGAATACTTTCATTTCATAAAATTCGGGGTCTTACAATCTCCCCTCCTTATGAAATTTCACCTTCAAAATTTATGTACGTACCTGGTATGATGAGGATACCTTGACTTCATTTCAGATTCGAACTCTTGAAGTATAACCTTTGAGTGTTGAATATGATCCTTCTTATCCAAGATTTTAACACATATCTCCTCATACGTTAAATCTTCTGCTATCTCGTCTAGTTCTAATTTAATAACGTGGTTCGGGTCATCCACATATTTACGTAACATCGATACGTAAAAAAAATGTTATGAACACACGACATACTTGGCGGTAAAATGAATTTATAGGCCACAGTTCCTACTCGATCGAGGATTTCAAATAGTCTAATAAAATCAAGGGTTGAGATTTCCTCTATTCATCGACTCTTGCTTTTAGAATAATGCCTTCTTGAACTTTCTTCTTCATATTCATCAGCTTCAAGTGCGTAGTTTGAGCGGCTTTAACTTTATCGATTAAAGTCGATTCTACTCGTATATTCGTTATCTTCACGTGGGTCCCTAGAGTCTTTAACTCTATCTTCATCATTTGTAAGTTATATGAAATGTGTCTTTGTGTTAACAACGTCGCACTCGTAAAGGCATACAATCTTCTACTCAATGCATCAGCTACCACGTTCGCTTTTTCCACGATAATATTGAATAGTATGGTTGTAATCTTCAACAGCTCGAGCCAACGTCTTTGGCGCATATTACGTTCATTTTAGTTGAAGAAATATTTGAGGGTTTTAGAAATGGGTTTTGTACTAGGGTTAATACAAAATTTGATTTCACGCTTTAGGGTTAGGCTAAGAAGTCTTCAAGAATACGCCAGGAAATTTATTAACAATAGAAATATCATTCAAAACTGTGACCCTCATCCAAGACTTAGATAACACGTCACATTGATACCTATCAACTTGCCATCGTCATTCACATGCATGTACTATTAGGGGAGGTTGTGCAACATTGATAATACTTGAAGGACTAAATTAAAAATAGAGGCAAAGATGAAGGTACTAAACTATAATAATTTGAGCCCCTAAACGTGGAATTATTGAAACTATGTTTCCGTATAAATAGAAGCTCATGTCTCTTTTCATTCTCACTAATTCACTAAGACTCACAAGAGCAACTATAGAGAAAGAAACTATAGAGAGGAAGAAAAAGAGTATTCTACTACTTCACTACTGCAGTATCCAGTCTTTTTCTAAGGTAAGGGGTATTATTTATTTCATGTTCTCTTACGATATTATTTTTTGTATTCGTAAGGAATTTTATTTTCGTTCAATATTCGTAAGGAATATTATTTTTGTTCAATATTCGTAAGGAATATTATCTCCATTCAATATTCGTAAGGAATATTATTTTCGTTCAACAGTTGTAAGGTATATTATTTTTATTTAATATTCGTAAGAAATAATATTTTCTTCCATACTCTGTAGTATTTAAGTAATATTATTTTGTTTCAGATTCTGAATTCTACATTCATTTTATTAAAGTATTGCTTTTATACTCCTTGAAATTAGTGTAATATCCTTGAAATTTGCGCTTCATCTAGTATCATTTCAAAAGGATATTTTTCTTAATATTATTGTTAAATTTTAAGCTTTTCATGCCGGAGTACTATTCATGGGTACTATTCATTTATACAATACTATTCATATGTACGTTACTATTTATATGTACGGTACTATTCATATGTACGGCACTATTCATAAAGTAATATTCATGGGGTACTATTCATGAAGTACTATTCACGACAAAAAATTAATTCTTTTCTGTCCAAATTATTTTTGATACGTGAATATTATTCTTGAATTTTACTCCACAAAGCAGTATCATGTTGACAATTTGGACATATTTAAACTCTAGATAAATTTAAAATCTTTAAAATTTATCTTTTGTTTTCATTTAATTGAATTCTTATATTATTGTCATAATCTTCATGCTTATATTATGATGAAAGTCATCTTTTTCCCGTAGTGCATAGATGGACTGTTGATTGGTATGATTATGACTAGGGGATTATTCAGTATAATCATGACCTGTAATGTTACAAATGATGTGGTAAAAGTCCTCATTGGCCTGTAGTGAATTGATGGATAGTTGTTGGCATGATCATGACCATTGGTGATTACACGAATATCCTTGTCCCGTAGTTCATGGATAATTCGTGGACGTAATAGTAATGAATATCCTTGGCCTGTAGTGCTTGGATAATTCAGTGATGTGGATTATTTATTGAGCTGAGTGTCAACGATAAAATTGATGATAAACTTTTAAATCATAGAAGATAGTAGATATCATGCTCTACTTGACTCTTCTAATGGATTGCTTGTTCCGCTGCAGTTAAACTTGTTGTTTATTGTATTCTATCAGTTTAACACTGTTGAAGGCTAACGATAATTTATTCTTCATTATCTTAGTTATAATATTTCTTTACTAGGCTAGTTCAGCTCACCCTTTTTCTTTCATTGTTCTCTTCAGGAAATGAGAACGTAGCCGGGGCTAGTCGGGGAATGGAGTGACGGTCCGAGATGGTGGTTGTAGTAGTCCTCACTATTTTATAAAATAGTGTGATAATAATTATAATGAGGAATCCATTTGAGTTTGGATATTGTCTAGAAGATAATATTCATGTTAAAACTCTCAGCTCATGTTGTATAATTATGTTTGTATTTAAGTTTTGTACCATATATTTGGTGACTCAGAATGGGTGATGTATACCTATTTTGGGGGCGTCACAAAAATTATAAGTAAATTATAATTTTATGGCAATGTGATTATGTGAAAAATCGAACTATACTTTATAAGTAATATAAAAATAAATTAAAAGAGGGTTTAAAAGTGTTTTGACAAACAAGGCCTTATGGCTTTTTAAGTTTAAAATTGATAAAATTGATTTCCTAGTTGTGTAACTGATGGTTTAATAATGAGTATTTTGTCTTTTATCAGATTTATTTTCTTTACGTGTTATACACTTGACCTAGCTTATTTGTAAAGAATATAGAGAAAAAGAGAGAGCTATAGAGAGAGTTTGAGAGAGTAATTGTGAGAAAAATTTCTGTAAGAACAAGGAGTAGCAATCAAAGTCTTGTAGTCATCTTCTAGCTTAAGCTAAACAAGAAAGCAAAGGTAGAATTGTTAGTTTTAAAGTTTTTTTTTTCTAAAAAGTTCTTTATAATTGATTTTTTGCGGATAATTATTGAAAATATGAGTTTGTATGAAATAATGGATGTTTATAACATATTTTATATCATTCATTCATGATTTATAGTAATCAAATTCATGGAAATAGGTTTAAAAGTGAAGAAATCGAATTGCAGTGAAATATATATGATATAGCTTATTTTAGAGTCAAAATTGATGCTCAATTCGTGAAATAAATTGTAAATTGTTTGTTGATTGTGAAAATACATGAAGAAATGAAAACAATATGATTTAAACGGACTATTTTGATTGTAAAACGAATTCACAGTGATTAATTTCGCTAAGAATGTCAAAAAGTGAATAAATAGTAAAAATAGTGAATTTAGATGTTGTAATTTTGATGTTTATGTTCTTTATATGGTTAGAAACGTGTTAGAAACATTATTTTATGTTTCTGTAAACTTATTACAACTTCGGTAAGTTGGAATAGTAGTTCGAAAGTAGCTTTTAGGCCTAATTTAGCTTGTTACTATGTTCGTTCAGGAACTGTAGAAGCTAATACGAGTAACCCCCATAGGAGAGTGTACCAAAGTGCATTTTTGTCTTTGCTTTAGTGGGGGTCCTCCCGGTGCGGGGGTAAGCGATCTTCTAACGTTAGAGAAAACGACTGCACATGTTTTACTAAAATGAGCATAATGTTTTCATACAAACTTCGATTGAGGTAATTCAAGATGATCCGAAACGAGGACGAGTATGTCTACAACTTTTATACATTAAGTTATTCAATTTGATGTTGATAGTAGGGGTTAAAATGGCCATATTTAGGACTATTGTGCACTCAGAGGCAATCGGAGGGCGTCGGGATGCACGTATGCAAGTACAGTCCTTTGGGTGTTAGTATAACCTAATCTAAAGAGCATGATAACATGTTGAACATGTAATAGGATGTTATATCAGTTTGTTAATGTGTATATGTTGCGCTGGCATTATAATTTGATTAGTTGTAATAAAGGTAAAATGTGATGCTTATGAAATGATGTGATGTTGTTTAAACTTAAACTAAGTTAACGAGCCATACTAAAAATAGGAACTAAACTTATGATGTTAATATTAGTATAACTAGTGAGTGTTTTCAATACATATGGTATGTGTAGGACTTGTGGTGAACGTGAGTAGTGATCGTTTAACCTACGCACGAGGTAAGTTTTCTTTACCCTATCTTGTTTACAATTGAGCAAGTTTCTGAACCCTAATCTCTATTTGATTTTATCCTATCTTACTTAATTTATGCAAGTTCTTTATCTATAATCTCTTAGTAAGCAGTTATGTTGTTATTGTTATACAAGTTCCTAAATCTTATTTCTTTACATAAAGCAAGATCTTTATCCTATCTTGTTTACTATTGCTGCGTAAGTTTCCTAAACCTAATCTTTATTTTGAGCTCATCCTACCTTGTTTATAAATGTGCAAGTTTGTTACCCTATTTTTTTTTATAACATTACGCAAGTTCTTAAATTCTATCAACCAAAGTTCTTAATTTTGTTTCCTTATGTAACCTTAGATTATCATTGTTGTTCAAGCTAGGTTCATTATATATTTAATGCTTTGAAAGTTATTCTTAAAGCATGAATTTGATGCATCACATTATTCATTTATGGTTCATAACTACCTTGTATTACGTTGATATCGAACTTTTACTTTGTCATTAAACTTTGATTCAACTAATCCTTAGTTGATGTTCGTTGAACTCTAAATTACACTTGAAGCTTATCCAAACCAAACTTACTTTGGTGCGGACTCGTATATTAAAACTGAGATGAACAACCCTATTATAGGAGATTATTTACGCGGAAGCGTTTAGATGTTTATGCACAATACATGGTTTGAAGGGCTGATCACCCTAAGTACGGGGAGTCCCTACAATCTAATGAATGTTTTAATTTAAGTTGAAAGAAATACTTATAACCTTGGACATAGTTCTTAGTCTTGTGACCTTCAAATAATTTCCATTATCAGTTATTGATTATCGATGTTCAGATATGTTATTCAATTCAAATGAGTTTATTCATTGCCAGTCATTATATTCTTTCAAGTGAACATTTGTTTTGCTCACTTTTGAATATATATAACCATTGTAGATAAAGTTGAGAAGGTTGATGAGCTAACCACTAGAAAAGGGAAAGGAAAGATGAACAAGTGTTGAAGACTTGTAAATCTATTGACATTTATGTTTTCAGACTTGGTTTAATTATGTGATGTAATTATTTACTTTTCTGTATTTGATGAATGTTTTTAAGGTTAGATAACCTGGGATTTTATTGGATTTAATTATATAACCCTTTAATGGGAAGATTTATTGTTTAAAATTTAATTGAATTTGGGTAGTTAAAAATGAATGTTGGATAGTCAACACCAAATCATGTGGGAATGAAGTACCCAGATTTGGGGGTGTCACAAGTTGGTACCAAAGCTTTAGGTTATGAACCTTAGGTGGGGAAAAAACCTTAGGAAGTAACCTTATAGGAGATTGAAAAGATAGTGGTGATAAACTCTTATCGAGTTTTAAGGAAGAAATAATAAAACACTCTATGTGCTTATGTGGTTGCAACCTATGTGCTCGTGAGTGTCGAGTAGTGACAATTAGTAATTAAAAACTTAAAATTTTTGTTTTTAGGATGGCTAATGTGGGAGAATTCAGTCAGGCTAGGGAGAAGGGACCTCAGATGCCTAGAGAGGAGGAGCCTCGAGATATTCAGGTAGTTTGGGAACAACTGGTGCCAAGGGAGTCATCTCCGTTGGTCACAGTGGTTGGTGATGTTTCAGAGTTGGAGCATGAGGGTATACTTGATGATGAGGATGTGGTAGAGATGAATGAGGAAGACCCCGTAGAGCTGCCACAGACGGATGAGGATGATGAGGAGGAAAAGTTTTCATCAAACTCTATTGCAGCTCATATGTATGACGAAGTATATGATCGTAATATTGAGCTTCAAGATAGAGTCGAGGAGTTGGAGGAGCTAGTACCTTAATGTCAGACTTCGATGGCACAGAAGGACGATGAGATCCGGGATCTTGATGAACATCTCATCAATATGGAATGGAAGATGGTTCACACAGAGGGGGAGAATGAGCGGCTGATGGAGGAGGTCACAAAACTGAAGGATAACTTGAAAGAAGAATCCGCCAAGAGAGCAAGAGTTGAAGATGCTTACGAAAAAGCTTCTCAGCATGCAGAAGTACCAGAGAGAGAGGTAAAAGCAAAGAAGATCAAGATGAAAGATATGGAATGTGCTTTCCACATTGTGATAAATCAAGCTCAAGACCGAGTCATGTATTATCCAACTCAGTTTAAAGAATTGCCATAGTATATGTTAGATCGTAGAATAATGTTCTATATCATGGAAGAGGAGCGTTGTAAGGATGTGCAACAACTTAGTAGGTCTGAATAGAAAGTGTATTATTGAATGAATAATTAAATAGTAAATAATATGTAAATCCCAAGTATTATGTGACTGATGGGATATGATGATGTTATCCTAAAACTTTATTAGTTCAGGAAAAGTGATGTGAATAGCAGTGATGCTATTGTTTCTATATCTTTAAAGAGATTATGAATGAATAAAATGTTAATATTTATTCAAGATGTTATGTGTTATCTGATGATCTTTTATGATGTGTAAGTTAGGTAGAAAATACTTAGGAAATGGAGTAATAATCTAATAAGCGTATTTTAACAGAAAATGCCTCTAAGACGTCAACCACGATAACGAACCCCTTAGGGGTCTACCAATAACAATAATGCCAATGCTGACCTAGTTCAGTAGTTTGGGACATTATTAGCGGGAGCACTGCAGAATCAGTCGTAGAACCAAGCTGCGACTTTTAAGGATTTCAAAGTATTTGGACCACCAGAGTTTCTTGGGTCCATGAATTCGGTTGAGGCACAGACCTGGATCATGGAAATAGAAAAAGTTTTCGACGTTGCTAGAGTCGGTGAGGACCAGAAGACTACTTTTGCAACATTCATGTTAAAAGTAGAAGCCAGTTACTGTTGGCAGGTAAACAAAACCTGAAGGGGACAGGGAGTGATGAAATGGGATAGGTTTAAAGAGATATTTTTTGAGACCTAATTTCCAGAGAGCTCAAATAATTAAATGGAGGCCCAATTTTTAGAATTGAATTAGGGTGTGATGACGGTCTCGGAGTATGCGAAGAAATTTAATGAGTTGGCAAGGTTTGTGTCGTATCAAGTTAACACAGAAGAAGGCAAGTCGAGAAGGTTTGAACAAGGATTAAAGCTCCGGTTGTACAACAGAGTCTCTATGTTTCAGCTAAAGACGTTTGCAGCAGTGCTTGAGAAGGCGAGTATCGCGGAAGGTGGAAGCGATGCCTTAACGAAGTACAATCAGGAACAGAGAAAGAAGAAGAATCAGAGTGAAGGTAAAAATGGTGGTAGTAGTGGAGGAAACAATAACCCAAAGAGGAAGTGGAATGTGAGTGTTGGTGCTGGAAGTTAGCAGAGTAGCTAGCAGAAAAGGAAATATGAAGCGTGTGCTACATGTGGGAGAAATCACACTGGCGTGTGCTTGAGGGGTAAGCGAGTGTGCTTTAATTATGGCCAAGAGGGTCACATTGCTCCAAATTTTCATCAATCGAAGAAGAATGCTTGTTACACTTGCGGGTCAAAGGATCATCTAGCTCGCGAGTGCCCTAAGAAGAAAGCTAGAGAGGCAACTGGAAGCAAGGGAGGTGGCAGTGGAGGTATGTTGGCTATTGTTGGACCAACGTCATCGAGCAGACCCACAACCAGAACCTTCAACATGACTATGCAGGATGTTGTACAATCAAAAGATGTTGTGTCAGGTATTATCCCAATCAATGATATAAATTCATATGTGTTATTTGATTCGGGTGCTACTTGTTCATTTATATCTGTTGATTTCGCTAAGAGTCTAGGGTTTCCTAGTGAAGAGTTGAATTTCCCTTTAAACATGGAAATTGCGAATAGGGAGGTGATTCCTGTTAGATTTGTATATAAGAATTGTAAGGTGAATATTAAGGGGAATGTTATGATAGTAGATTTAATTCCGATCAAACTTGGGGAATTTGATGTTATATTGGGAATCGATTGGCTATTTAATTATGGAGATATAATTGATTGCCAAAAGAAATGTGTAAACCTTATGACTCCGTCAAAGGTAGTCTTCTATGGTAGCAAATCGGTAGACAAGCAAGATGTTTGACGATTATGCAGGCTAAGAAGTTATTAAGACAAGGTTGTGAATGATATTTAGCTTACATAGTCGATACTCAGAAGAAGGGTGTGAAACTGAAAGAGATACCAGTTGTTAGGGATTTTGCGGATGTATTTCCAGAAGATTTACCAGGACTTCCATCTGATAGAGAGATCGAGTTCGTTATCGATTTAGCACCAGGGACTGCTTCGATATCGAAGGCCCCGTACAGGATGGCTCCGGTAGAGATGATGAAATTGATGGTACAATTTCAAGCGCTGCTAAAAAAGAAATACATTCAGTCGAGTGTATCACCATGGGGAGCGCCGTTGTTATTCGTGAAGAAGAAGGATGGGTTCATGTGTCTTTGCATTAATTATAAGAATTAAACAAAGTCACTATTAAGAATAAATTTCCGTTGCCAAGAATAAATGACTTGTTTAATCAGTTGAAGGGGGCTAGATACTTCTCGAAGATAGATTTGAGAAGTGGGTATCATCAACTAAAGGTAAGAAAGGAGGATGTACAAAAGACGGCATTCGGAACTCGGTATGGACATTACGAGTTTCTGGTAATGTCTTTTGGTTTGACCAATGCCCCTGCAACATTCATAGATTTGATGAATAGGGTGTTTAAACCACCTTAAATAAGTTTGTGGTGGTATGCATTGATGATATTTTGGTGTACTCCAAATCTCAAAAGGAACACGTGGAACATTTACGTTTGACGTTGGAGACGCTAAGAATGGAAAAGTTATATACGAAATTCTCTAAGTGTGAATTTTGGCTAGAATGCGTGAAATGTCTTGGGCATGTGATAGACAAAGATGGGATTTCAGTGGATCCATCAAAGGTGGAAGCTGTAATAAAATGGGAACAACCAAGGACTCCATCAGAGGTGAGAAGTTTCTTGGGATTGGCAGGCTACTACAGATAATTTATTCAAGACTTTTCCAAGATTGCCACTCCGTAGGAGTTGAAAAAGAAGCTTAGCATGGCACCTGTGTTGTCGTTACTGGATAATACATGAAATTTTGTGGTGTATAGTGATGCATCACATAAAGGACTGGGTTATGTGCTTATGTAAAATGATAAAGTCATTGTGTATGCCTCAAGACAATTGAAAGACTGTGAAAAAGGATACCCGACTCATAATTTGGAGTTGGCTATGGTGGTATCTTCTCTGAAGATATGGAGACACTATTTCTATGGGGAGAAATGTGAGATATACATGGACCATAAAAGTCTGAAGTATATTTTCACATAGAAGGATCTGAACATGCGTCAGAGGCGATGGCTAGAATTGATAAAAGATTATGATTGTGAAATCTTTTATCATCTAGGTAAAGCAAATGTGGTTGTTGATGCCTTGAGTAGGAAGGATCGGGAGAAGTTGATGTTATTAACCGTCCAAGAGGAGCTTATTTCAGCAATGGCGAAACTAGAAGTGGAAGTAAAACTTCTGAAAGAATCGGATGAAAGATTGTTCCAGATGGCAGATGGTCCAACTTTAGTAGAAAAAGTGAAAACTGCTCAACTACAAGATGAAGGATGCGATAAAATTAAAGAAAGGATGTTTGACGATAGTGAGGTGAAGTTCAAGGTCAATGCCGAAGGACTACTAAGGTTCGAGGGAATGATTTGGGTTCCAGCAGTACTTGAAATTAAAGACGAAATTTTGACTGAAGCTCATAACTCAAGATATTCAATTCACCTGGGGAATACGAAGATGTATCAAGATTTACGACAACATTTTTGGTGGTTAAATATGAAATATGATGTTGTTAAATGTGTCATGAAATGCTTGACATGTCAAAAAGTCAAGGCGGAGTATCAAAGACCAAGCAGATTACTTCAACCATTGGAAATACCAGAATGGAAGTGGGAGCATATCATAATGGATTTTGTGGTAGGTCTTCTGACTACTCAGAAAAGGCACGATGAAATTTGGGTGATAGTGGACAGGCTAACGAAATTAGCACACTTTTTGTCGATAAAAATTAGATTCAATCTTAATCAGTTGGCAAAGTTGTACGTCAAGGAGATCATTTCGAGACATAGAGCTCCAATGTCAATTATGTTAGACAGAGATCTGTGATTGACATCAAACTTCTGGAAGAGACTACAAGAATGCTTGGGAACACAGTTGAGAATGAGTACGGCGTACCATCCTCAAACAGATGGCCAAAGAAAACGAACAATTCAGACGTTAGAAGATATGCTTAGAGCAAGCATCATAGACTTCAAAGGAAACTGGGATAATCATTTACCATTGGCGGAATTCACCTACAACAATAGTTACCATTCAAGTATTGGAATGTCGCCTTACAAAGCATTGCATGGCAGAAAGTGCAGAACTCCACTGTGCTGGGATGAAGTTGGTGAACGTCAATTGTTAGGATCAAAACTGGTACAGCAGACTGCTGAGGTTGTCAAACTCATTAGGGAAAGATTGGTAGCTGTTCAAGACAGACAGAAGAAGTATGCTGATCAACACAAACAAAATCGCGAATTTGACATTGGAAATTTTGTTTACCTAATAGTTTTTCCTCGGAAGGGAAAGATTCGATTTGGTAGGAAAGGAAAGCTAAGCCCGAGGTTTATTGGACCATTTGAGGTGCTACGGAGAGTAGGTGAAGTGGCTTACGAGGTAGCTCTACCTCTAGAATTAGAACATGTTCACAATGTTTTTCATGTTTTAGTATTGAGACCGTATAAACCCGACTACAAACATGTGATTGAGTACGAACCATTACAGTTCGATAAAGATTTGTCTTATGAGGAGATTCCTATCTAGATAGTTGACAGGAAAGAACAAGTACTGGGAATAAAGTGATACCTTTACAGTGAAGGTGATATGGAAGAACCAGTTTCGAGGAAGGTGCGTGGGAACTCAAAGACAAAAAATGATGAAGAGTTATCACGAGTTATTTATTTGATCTGTGTCATCGATTCTGGGGACATAATCCTTGTAAGGAGGGAAAATGTGATGAATGAATTGTTTGAGTTGTGATTTTGGGGACATAATCCTTGTAAGGAGGGAAGGATGTAATAATCCAGAATTTTTATATGTAATTTTAAATATTTATTGAATTAAATAAATATTTTAGTTAGTGTGTTTATTGTTATATAAATATTTGTTTAATTTGATTATTTAATTATTAAATAAATAAATAATGAGATGTAAGGAATAAACTTAATTAAGGTAATATGCTAATTAAGTTAATATTCGGTAATTTTGTATTTTGAAGTTAATTAAAATAAAAAGTCTTTGAATTAATATTCTAAATTAATTTAATGAGTAAATTATAGAGTTGATTATGATTAAATATATTATTAAAAGGTTATTTTTAATTTAGTAAGTAAAAGGATGTATTAATTTATTAAATAAAATTATAAGGAAATTATAATTGCATTAGCAATGTGATTATGTGACAAATCGAACTACACTTTATAAGTAAATATAAAATAAATTAAAAAGGGTTTAAAAGTGTTTTGCCAAACAAGGCCTTATGGCTTTTGAATTTTAAAATTAATAAAATTTATTTCTAGTTGTGTAACTGATGGTTTAATAATGCGTATTATGTCTTTTATCAGTTTTATTTTCTTTACGTGTTATACACTTGGCCTAGCTTATTTTCAAAGAATATAGAGAAGAAGAGAGAGTTTGAGAGAGAAATTGTGAGAAGAAATTCTATAAGAACAAGAAGGACTAGCAATCAAAGTCTTGTAGTTATCTTCTAGCTAAGCTAAACAAGAAAGCAAAGGTAGAATTCTTAGTTTTAAAGTTTTTATTTTTATTTTCTAAAAAGTTATATGTAATTGAATTTTGTGGATAATTGTTGAAAATATGAGTTTGTATGTGTTAATGGATGCTTATAACATGTTTTATATCATTCATTCATGATTTAGAGTAATCAAAATCATAGAAATAGGTTTAAAAGTGAAGAAATCGAATTACAGTGAAATATATATGATATTGCTTATTTTAGAGTCAAAATTGATGCTCAATTCATGTAATAAACTGTAAATTGTTTGTTGATTATGAAAATACATGAAGAAGAGAAAATAATATGATTTAAACGGACTGTTCTGATTGTAAAACGAATTCACAATGATTAATTTCGCTAAGAATGTCAAAAAGTGAAGAAATTGTAAAAATAGTGAATTTAGAGGTTGTAGTTTTTATGTTT
Organism: Panax ginseng; assembly: GCA_020205605.1. Lineage (NCBI taxonomy): Eukaryota > Viridiplantae > Streptophyta > Magnoliopsida > Apiales > Araliaceae > Panax > Panax ginseng. Next base: position 121,038,010 of record CM035134.1, read on the forward strand.
ATGTTGTTTATATGGTTAGAAACGTGTTAGAAACATTAGTTTATGTTTTTGTAAACTTATTACAACTTGGGTAAGTTGGAATGGTTGTTAGAAATGAGTTTTTAGGCCTAATTTAGCTTTCTGCTGTGTTTATTCACGAACTGTAGAAGCTAATACCAGGTACCCCCGCCCCAGTAGGTGTACCAGTACATTTTTGTGCCGCTCCAGCGGGGGCCCCACCCAACAGGCTTTTATAGTTCAAAACCCTTGCCCCGACGGGGGGTAGGCAGTTTTACTAACATTAGAGAACATCTGACCGGAAATGTTTTACAATAATGGAGATAACTTTTTCATACGAACTCCGATTGATGCGATTTAAGATAATCTGGAACGAGGACGAGTAGGCCTAAAACTTTTTTTCTTCACTTTGACATCGTTATTAGGGGTAAAAATAACCATCTTTAGGACTGTTGTGCACTCAGAAGGCGTCGAGATGCACGTATGCAAGTGCAGTCCTTTGTGTGTTAGTATAACCTAATCTAAAGAGCATGATAACATGTTGAACATGTAATATGATGTTATATCAGGTTGTTATTGTGTATATGGTGCAATGACATGATAATTTGATTAGTTATAATAGAGCTAAAATGTGATGCTCATGAAAAGATGTGATGTTGTTTAAACTTAAACTAAGTTAACGAGCCATACTAAAAGTGGGAACTAAACTCATGATGTTAATATTAGTAGAACTAATGAGTGTTGTCAATACATATGGTATGTGTAGGACTTATAGTGAACATGAGTAGTGATCGTTTAACATATGCACGAGGCAAGTTTTCGGTACCCTATCTTGTTTACAATTGAGCAAGTTTCTGAACCCTAATCTCTATTTGAGTTTATCCTATCTTACTTACTTTATGCAAGTTCTTTATTTCTAATCTAATAGTAAGCAGTTAAGTTGTTATTTTTACGCAAGTTCCTAAATCTTATTTCTTAACGTAAAGTAAGATCTTTATCCTATCTTGTTTACAATTTTTGCGCAAGTTTCCTAAACCTAATTGTAAGACCCCAACTTTTATGAATAAAGATGAATTTTTTATAAATATCATTTTTAAATATTAGGGTATGAATTTGAAATAATATTATAGTTGTGGGTAATATTTATAAAATTTGCAAAGTATGCAAGTTGTTATATTATATTCGATTGGTCGGGGAATATTCGGTTTAGCAGGGAATATTCGTACAATGGCTCAATCATTGGTGGACCCCAATAATGAAATTATTATCGGATTGAGAAAAGCGACAAAATATATTTTTTATGAAAATAACGGTAGGAAGTTTTCTGAATTAATCTTTTGTTGAACTACTCGGTAGTAAAAGTACGATGTCTGGCGTGGTTGCATAGTAGCACACCAAGTATTGATTATTGATGCTTACGTGAGAATTCACTCGGTTTTTGCTTATTTTATAGACACCCATTTACCTGTTTTTCAAAATAATCGGTAGAAGATTATACAACATTATACGTGTGTGAGTGTGATGTGTGTGCATGTGAATATGTGTATGTGTAAAGAAGAAAAAAAAAGAAGATGGTGGGTGTATTATTATGCTAGGATGATATATATATATATATATATATATATATATATAATTGAAAAAGTTCACAAAATTTGTTGGTGGTTTAACTTGGTTGGGAGGGAGGTTTTATTATAATATATATATATATATATAAAGATGGCATGTTCTAGTATACATATATATTATATATATATATATATATATATATATATATATATATATATGTATGATTGAGTTCAAGTAGGGAGAGGAAAGAATTTGAGGCAGTCACGGAAGGAGTGATGTATTATTGTTATATTTATATATTTTATAAATAGAATATATTATATTTTATTTAAAAGATTTTGCTTTAAATCTGGACCGTCCGATTAAAAATAAATTAATCTAGACCGTTCATGAATTAGTTACTATGCATTCCATTTTTCTATAAATAGAAGCTCATTCCTTCATTATTTTCTTACGAATTCACTGAAACTCTAGAGAGAGAAATTATAGAGAAACTATAGAAAAGTATTCTGCTACTTCCCTACTCTTATATTCAGTTTCTTTTTACGGTAAGGGGTATTATTTCTTTTGTATTCATGAGAGAACTTCTGTATTCCATTCTTTATTATTCTATTGGAATATCCTGCATGCAGGCTTTTACGCAGGACTGGTTAAAATCTTTATTATTTTGTTGGAATATCACATGCGTGCTTTACGCCTGGGACCTAGTTTAAATCTTTATTATTCTATTGGAATATCACGCTTGGTGCGTATTACGCTTTGACTTTGGTTCCGTTATTTATTATTCCGATGGAATAACTTTATACATCTGCAATACCGCATGTATGGTGATTTCTTTTGTTATTCCATTCTTTATTATACTCAGTTGGTTAAAGTTTTGACTTATACACTCCATGAAATTAGTGGAATATTCTTGATATTTGTGTTTCATCCAGTATCTTTTCATGGAAATATTCTTTTGAGCATTCTTGAATTTTACTTTACAAAGAAGTATCATGTTTACAATTTGGACGTTATTAGTCGCTGAATAACTTAATTCTTGAACTTGTTTTATTGAATTCTTATATCATTGTCATTGTCCTCATGTTTATATTTTTTTTAAAGTCATATATGGCTTGTAGAGCATGGATGGACTTGGTATGATTATGACCAGGGATTATTCGGTGTAATCATGACCGTAATAAATGATGTGGTAAAAGTCCTCATTGGCCCGTAGTGCATTGATGGACAGTTGTTGGCATGATCATGACCATTAATGTAATAACTCAATATTTTCTATACAAATAAATTAGAAATTTTTGCAGATAATATTTTTTTTATATGGTGTATTATGTCAAACCCTAATTACTGTGGGAAACCCTAATTTGAAACTTGGTGGTGAGTTCATGTCTATTATATAAATGTGTTATGATTAACCCTAGGTAGCATGGTACGTGTTAAATTCTTGAAACCTTAATTATTAGGTATAAACCCTAATTGTAATTTGGTAACCCTAATTGCCAAAACTATAAACCCTAATTTCTAAGTTAGTATGGATAGTATAATTATTATATTATAACCCTAATGTCCATGTATGATTAAAACCCTAATCAAATAAGAAAAACCTAACTATAAATTTAGTATCCTATTTATATTTATAAACCCTAGCTTGGGTAACATAGAGTAATAATTATTGGGCTAGGTTTGCTAATGGCCCAAAACAATTGGAGGAAACTCAAAAGAAATTAATTCAAGCCCAACTTTTAGCCCACTTTAACCAAGGGTATTTTAGACCTTTTATTTGCCTAGATTATGCATTAAAATAATAACTAAATAAAGAATTAGAGTGTTTAATCATGGCTGGCCATAATTTACCTTTTAAGGTAACAAATTTTGTTAATCAAGTTTCCTTATATAGTTAGTAGCTTTACTTTATTTATTTTATTGCAAAAAGTACCTTGTTGTCAACATTCTATTGGTGGGAAATCTACTAAGCATGCTTAAAAATCAAGATAAGGAAATTTATTCAATGGACAACACATGCATAGAGAATAATAGCTAAATCCTCATGCATTTCCACTTCTATAAATTGATTAAAGAGAGAGGAATGAGGATTTGCTAGCCCATTTTGTATCAACACTCAACCAAGACTTTTCTCTCAGCAAACCAACGAAATTATTAGCTTATCAGTCCCTACACCAATCCCCACCATTTCCATAAACAAATCAGAAGCTAGGATCAAGAAATCAAAGTTTAAAGGTATAAAACCCTATACGATTTACATCCATAATCTTATGTTAATGTTGTGTTTGAGTGTTAGAATATGTTGGTTATAGTGTCTAGTGATGATCTGGGTTGATAAATGTTGAATCCATAACATTTAAAAGCTCGGATTTGAAGATCTACAAAATCTGGAAATTTCATTTTCTGTGGTCTGACAACAAATGTCAGGGGCCATAGATCTTTTATAGTTTATCATTTTTGATGTTTGAAGCTTGTAACATATAGCCTGCAATGTTGTCTTTAATTACCAAAAAGAATCAGGTTCATATCTATTAGGGATTGAAAGTTATTCATGGTCAAAGGTCGTTGACCGACCATGACCAGTCAAAAATCTGGGTAAACCCAGAAATTTTTCAGCGTCTGACAGCTTATTGAACCACCCAGATCTGACATATTTGAATTATTTTGATGGAGTTTTTGTAATCAATGTGTAGCCTGACATGTGTGCTTTATGTTTATGGCTTTAGATCATGTTAAAAATCAACAGGATGAGCGTAATACTTGGTCAAAGTAGCTCGGTCGCTTATGATTTTGGATTTCTGGAATTTTTCCAGAAAAATATAAAGTTCATTTCTGACAAGCGTTGACCAGCTTGTATTAGCTTGATCATTTGTTATTATGGTGCTTTTATGTGATAGATCGGTAGTATTACATGTGGTCTAGGACTCAAAAGTCTTAGATCTCTAAACAAATGCACGAACAGGTTGTAGTAGAAGCTCAAAGTGAGCGGGTCGAGATGTTCTTCACCTAGACGATGAAGAACAGGTCTGACAGCTTCTTTGAGAGCTTTGATCTTGTTTGTTTGATGCTTTATTGTCATGTTTGATGTTGGGTATTGTAGAAGTGCACTAGTACTACAAGATCCAATTCATAGATTGTCCACAAATAATACACACACTGTTTAACACTTGGTCAAACATGCATGCTTGTTCACTGACTTGTGTTTTTCTGGGTTGGTGAAGAACACCTATAGCGACAGTTGCGTCGCTATAGGCACCTTAGGCGACAGTTTAATTTCTATATTAATTATTTCTATTTAATAATTACAGAAAATTAGATTTAAATTATTAAAAAATACCAAATAAATTATTAAAAATTATTTTAAGGTCCGAAAAATATATTTTTATTATTTTGAATATATTTCAGAAATATTTTATATTTTTGGAATATTAGATGTATTTAATTTATTTATTTATAATATTAAATAAATTATTTAAAATAATTTAAATACATGAAAAATCATTAAAAAATTATATTATGATATAAGAAAATATTTTAAGTTATTTTTAATAACTTTTGGAATTATGTGATAATTTTCATTAATATTTAATATTAATGATAATTAAGTTAATTATTAAAGGAATTAAATAAATGAATTAAAAATCATTTTAATATTTTAAAAAATCATTTTAAGGTGTTTAAAAATATTTTAAGTTATAAAATATAACTTTTAATATTTAAAGGATAATTTCATTAATAATTTAATATTAATGATAATAAGTTAATATTAATGATATTGAATTTATTTAATAATTATATTAAATAAATAGTTTAAAAATGGTTTTATTAATTTAAAAATCATTTAAAAAGGGGTATAAGTGAATTAAAAATATTTTAAGTTATAATTAATGACTTTTAATATTTGGATGAATGGTTCATTAATATTTGAATATTAATGGTAATTATTTAAAAATGATTTAAAATGCTTTAAAAATCATTTAAGGGTAATATTAATACTTTAAAATATTTTGAGTTATTGTAAATAACTTTGATATTTTAGCAATGATTTCATTATTGTTTTAATATGAATTAATTATTAATGATAATAAAGCATTTGATATTTAATGATGATTAGGTGTTTGAAATTCATTTTAATGTATAATAAAATTTAAAATTTTTATCAAGTCATATAGTGATTTTCTGAGATATTGAGTAATAGAATAGAGTCTTAAACTCGTTAATTACCCGATAAATTTGTCGAATTACAATCGATATAGTTCGAGAAAATGTTCTATACTTAGATATTTTGGCCGCATTCATTATTTGTTTTGCGATGTAATGATTCTTTGTGTATGTGTAACAACGTGAGTAAGTTAGTTATGTGTTGTTGTGAAATGCGATCTTATGTGTTATAGTATATTGTTCTAATCGAAGCGAATGATCCGATTAATGATAGGTGGTTACATAAAAGATAAAACTAAGTTGCGTATTGTAAGCGGTACGCATCGGCAAGTATCCTACCTTTGCATTTCCTTTATCACGATGGACATGAGTAAGAATGATTGAATTATATTATTCTGTACAGATTATTAAACCTATATTATATCGCCCATTGATTATCAACATGTTAGTATATGGTAATTGAGATATTTATTACATTCATTAATTTCTATAAATGATTATCTGAGTGTCCCCACTTGGATAATCATTGTATTAAACACATGTTGATACACCTTTGATATATACATATATGTTGAATTATAGATTATTGTTGGATAAGATAAAACCTTTTGTTTGGAACCACGACAAGTATGAACATCCGAACATGGGAAAATTTTTATCTTATTCTACGGACAAAGGATGAACGATGATATCGTTCTATGATATAGTATTGATCAATCTGAGGTACAACAACTGGGTGATCACCCTCCAGGTGCCGTAAGTTATGACGAGTTCTGAGATGAAGTTCTGTTTAACCTTTTTGAAAATGAAAACAATGTTCATAGTATGTCCCCTAAAAACTTATTTATAGTCGGTACGTAGTTTCAAAGATTTGAAAGAGAATTGTTATTATTATTGGTTCAGAATTTCTTCGCAACTATTGATCCGTTGTAGAAGGGTAGTATAAAGAAAGTATTTAAATTCTTTCAGCTTATATATATATATATATATATAATTGCTATTACTTGCTGGGCACTCAAATGCTCATCCTTGCTTAATTTAAATATTTTCAGCTAAGTGTGAACCCTCTGAAGGCTCTGCTAGAAACAAGGGAAAAGGAAAGGTTGCTGAATGATGACAATGTTATCTGTGTGATAGTTTAATATTATTAAGACAATGTTATATATTTATGATCATGTGTTGTAAGGAATGATTTAAGGTTACGTACTTGGGAGTTAAACTTTGATATTATGTAAGTTAAGTTTAAATATTTATATTATTGGCATTATTATTAGTATTATTCCGGTTATAGAGATGGTATCGTGAAGCACTGAATTCGGGTTTCAAGTACCCGAATTTGGGGGCGTCACAGGTTGGTATCAAAGTTGTAGGTTATAAATATTAGGATTTGCGAAACCTAGGTTATAACCTTATAGGAAACTCTTATAGAATATGTTAGCTAAGTGATAGGTTGAGGGGATCCATCGAGTTTTAGTTGTACTTAATAAAATATCATTTCATTTTACCAATGAATATATTTTATTATGTTACTAATGTTGTTTTGCTTGTTTATTATGGTCATAGGATGGCTGACGAGAGCCAAGGTAGTTACTTAGTGGATCAAGAGTCGAGGGACTTTAATGAAGGGTACATGGAACAGGAGATGATAAGAGATTTGTTGGTCAGGAATGACGACTTAAGGGTTAGGGCTGAGAAAGTGGCGGCACAAAATCACAGCCTCAGATTTGAGCAATTTGTCAAGAATGGCGCTCTCACCGAAAGCAAAAAGGCGGGGTTAATGAGATTCTGAGGAGGTTGGAGCAAAGAGAGCTGCAACTAGGGCAGTTGGAAGTTGAGGGGAAAGCTAAAGATGCGAAGATACATACCCTGGAGCAGGCTTTGGACATCGCCTTTAGGCGGTTCAACGCGGAATGGATGGGCGCCCCTGACAGCGAGGAGAGAGGTGTTGATGTGTACTCATATAGTCCCACTTTTGTTTCTATTAGGGACTGTTTAGTGTTGAAAATCCTTATGCCTTCTATATGCATAGGATGACAGTTAGACCCCAATTTTTCTAGTAGAGGGGTAGGTAGTAGGAAATCCTCAATTTTGTCCAATAGAGGATAGTTGGTGGTGGGTAGTTTAGGCCTTTAGCGTTTATAGAAGTATGCCAAAGGTTTAGTCGATTGGTATTAAAAACCGTGATATATTAATATATAAATAACTCGTTTAAAGTTTATAAAAGAATAAATTGACTAAATCCATCGCCAAACAGAATAAAAAATAACTTATATAAAGCTATTAGTTGCTGTGTGTATTTAGTATATACTAATCAAGATAATTTATGTGTAGATGTCAGGTGAGAAAGAATTAGGATACCCACGGATCGTAAAGAAGGAGCTAATATCGAAGCCAATAGCGGAAATAGAAGCTCACAATGAAACCAACTCGGACGAGGTGATTATCGTGGAAAACATAGTACCAGATCCGGAAGTGGTGGGTGACGAGATAGTGACTCGAGACCTTAAAAAGCTGAAGCTGATCAAGCATCAATGGAGGTGCAGGAATTGAGGAACAAGGTTTCTTCTCTAGAAGGATTGTGGGAGATAGAAAAGGCATTTAATAGTCGATTTCGTCAGCGTTAATAGAATCAATGGAAGGGTAGGATAAGCTTAAAATCAAAATTAATGGGATGGGAGCCTCAGCGACACTTAAGCGTCTGACTCAGAGAGATAAGGGAAAAAGGAAGATAGAAGACCATGATTTGGGAAAACCTGGTAAGAAGAAATGGAAAAGAATATGTTATCTTTGCGGTTATGAAGGGCATACCACTTTGTATTGTCACGACTATAAGCAGGGGAGGCGTGTTTTGTTTGTGGGAAAGAAGATCATCAGGCTAAAAGTTGTCCAAGAAAGAAGGCTTAGTGAATAGGTAGTATAGGTTATGTTGAGTAGGTATGTCTAAGGTAATATGTGTGCTTAGTATGCTTGTGTAATGTGGCATTTTCAACTTTTGTGTTGGTTAAAGTGTAAATCCAGACTTTTGTAGTCACTGAGGATGGTGATGATTAAAGCACTATGTATTGTGATGTGTAATGCATTTTGAAATCTCGGAATGAATATGAATCTAAGTTTGAATAATGAAATGAGTTAATATACTAAACTTATATGATAAGATTTGGAATGTAGAGAATAATATATGGTTTTACTTAACGGATAATGCGCTAAGGCGTCAAACTCGAAACTAAAAGAGGCGAAGAAGTCATCGATAATGTTGAGGACAACAACAAGCGAGACCGTCGACAATTTGCGAACATGATGGCACAAATTATGCAGCAAGGAGTGCCAGTCACAGGAAACCAGCCAGACCACCGCTTCGTTAATTTCAAGGACTTTAAGGCTGTAGGGCCACCCGAATTCAAAGGGGAAACTGACCCTGTTGAAGCACAGACTTGGATTAAAGAGGTTGAGAAGGCGTTCGTAATAGCTAGGGTAGCTAAGGGGCAAAAGACTACTTTTGCCACCTACATGATGAAGGGTGAGGCAAATTTTTGGTGGGAAGCGAATCAGACAAGGGCAGGAGAAGGTGTAGTTACATGGGATAGGTTTAAGACACTGTTTTTCGAGAACTATTTCTCGTCCAGTATGCAAGCTAGGATGGAGGTGAGATTTTTAGAGTTGAGGCAGGAGAACATGACTGTTGCGGAATACGCTGCAAAATTTAATGAGTTGGCTAGGTTTGCTCCGCATCAAGTGGATCTGGAGGCTAGGAAAGCTAGGAGGTTTGGTGGGATTAAAACCACGGCTCTACAACAAGGTGGCGATGTTGCAGATCCCTACATTTGCGACACTCATGGAGAAGGCTATTATTCTTTGAGGAGGGAGTGAGGCCATGAGCCTCTACAATAAGGAGAGAAAAGAACAAGAGTAAGGTCGAAGGGATTAGGAAGGTGGAAGTTACTAGTGGGAGTAGCGGTGGTGGTAGCAAAAGGAAGGAAGCAATTTTGGAAGTGTTCGGGTGAAGCGGGGAAGGAGCTAAGAAGCAAGTTGTGCGGTGTAGAAATTGTGGAAGGAACCATTCAGGGAATGTTTGAAGGGAAGTTAAGTGTGCTACAAGTCTTGGGCGGGGAGGGCCATATCTCTCCCAAGCTGTCCCAATCCTAGGATGAATAGCGGATGTTTTCTATGCGGATCGGTGATCACAAGGTGAAGGATTGTCAGAAGAGGAAGATGGGGCGGGAAGTGTGATTTGCAAGGCGAAGCAGCGGGACTTTAGCAATCACGGGACCAACGTCATCCAGCAAGCCAATGAAATCAACAGCAAGGGTCTACAACATGACGGTCCAAGATACCGTAGCAGCTGACAATGCAATTCCAGGTATTATTCTAACCAAGTTTTTATTTTCTTATATATGATTTTCTTATATATATAATAATTTTATAAAGAAGTTTAAAGAAGGAAATTGAGTTCTTTTAGAAATCAAATTTCCGTCTAATCAGATAGAAAAGCTTTGCGTGAATAAGTTAAATATCTGTACGATCATTTATGATCAAGATCTACTTGTAATGATTGTATGTGCTACGTACACTCGTATATGTAGGTTGTAATACGGTTATACGGTGATTCAGGGGACGGAATCTTTATAAGGGGGGTGAATGTAATAACTCAATATTTTCTATACAAATAAATTAGAAATTTTTGCAGATAATATTTTTTTTATATGGTGTATTATGTCAAACCCTAATTACTGTGGGAAACCCTAATTTGAAACTTGGTGGTGAGTTCATGTCTATTATATAACTGTGTTATGATTAACCCCCTGTAGCATGAGTGCGTGTTAAATTCTTGAAACCTTAATTATTAGGTATAAACCCTAATTGCGATTTGGTAACCCTAATTGCCAAAACTATAAACCCTAATTTCTAAGTTAGTATGGATAGTATAATTATTATATTATAACCCTAATGTCCATGTATGATTAAAACCCTAATCAAATAAAAAAAACCTAACTATAAATTTAGTACCCTATTTATATTTATTTAAACCCTAGCTTGGGTAACATAGAGTAATAATTATTGGGCTAGGTTTGCTAATGGCCCAAAACAATTGGAGGAAGCTCAAAAGAAATTAATTCAAGCCCAACTCTTAGCCCACTTTAACCAAGGGTATTTTAGACCTTTAATTTGCCTAGATTATGCATTAAAATAATAACTAAATAAAGAATTAGAGTGTTTAATCATGGCTGGCCGTAATTTACCTTTTAAGGTAACAAATTTTGTTAATCAAGTTTCCTTATATAGTTAGTAGCTTTACTTTATTTATTTTATTGCAAAAAGTACCTTGTTGTCAACATTCTATTGGTGGGAAATCTACTAAGCATGCTTAAAAATCAAGATAAGAAAATTTATTCAATGGATAACACATGCATAGAGAATAATAGCTAAATCACTCATGCATTTCCACTTCTATAAATTGATTAAAGAGAGAGGAATGAGGATTTGCTAGCCCATTTTGTATCAACACTCAACCTAGACTTTTCTCTCAGCAAACCAACGAAATTATTAGCTTATCAGTCCCTACACCAATCCCCACCATTTCCATAAACAAATCAGAAGCTAGGATCAAGAAATCAAAGTTTAAAGGTATAAAACCCTAGCACGATTTCTGTCAATGATCTTATGTTAATGTTGTGTTTGAGTGTTAGAATATGTTGGTTATAGTGTCTAGTGATGATCTGGGTTGATAAATGTTGAATCCATAACATTTAAAAGCTCGGATTTGAAGATCTACAAAATCTGGAAATTTCATTTTCTGTGGTCTGACAACAAATGTCAGGGGCCACAGATCTTTTGTAGTTTATCATTTTTGATGTTTGAAGCTTGTAACATGTAGCCTGCAATGTTGTCTTTAATTACCAAAAAGAATTAGGTCCATATCTATTAGGGATTGAAAGTTATTCATGGTCAAAGGTCGTTGACCGACCATGACCAGTCAAAAATCTGGGTAAACACAGAAATTTTCAGCGTCTGACAGCTTATTGAACCACCCAGATCTGACATATTTGAATTGTTTTGATGGAGTTTTTGTAATCAATGTGTAGCCTAACATGTGTGATTTATGTTTATGGCTTTAGATCATGTTAAAAATCAACAGGATGAGCGTAATATTTGGTCAAAGTAGCTCGGTCGCTCATGATTTTGGATTTCTGGAATTTTTCCAGAAAAATATAAAGTTCATTTCTGACAAGCGTTGACCAGCTTGTATTAGCTTGATCATATGTTGTTATGGTGCTTTTATGTGATAGATCGGTAGTATTACATGTGGTCTAGGACTCAGAAGTCTTAGATCTCTAAACAAATGCACGAACAGGTTGTAGTAGAAGCTCAAAGTGAGCGGGTCGAGCTGTTCTTCACCTAGACGATGAAGAACAGGTCTGACAGCTTCTTTGAGAGCTTTGATCTTGTTTGTTTGATGCTTTATTGCCATGTTTGATGTTGGGTATTGTAGACGTGCACTAGTACTACAAGATCCAATTCATAGATTGTCCAGAAACAATACACACACTGTTTAACACTTGGTCAAACATGCATGCTTGTTCACTGACTTGCGTTTTTCTGGGTTGGTGAAGAACACCTATAGCGACAGTTGCGTCGCTATAGGCACCTTAGGCGACAGTTTAATTTCTAAATTAATTATTTCTATTTAATAATTATAGAAAATTAGATTTAAATTATTAAAAAATACCAAATAAATTATTAAAAATTATTTTAAGGTCCAAAAAATATATTTTTATTATTTTGAATATATTTTAGAAATATTTTATATTTTTGGAATATTAGATGTATTTAATTTATTTATTTATAATATTAAATAAATTATTTAAAAATAATTTAAATACATGAAAAATCATTAAAAATTATATTATGATATAAGAAAATATTTTAAGTTATTTTAATAACTTTTGGAATTATGTGATAATTTTCATTAATATTTAATATTAATGATAATTAAGTTAATTATTAAAGGAATTAAATAATATTAATGATAATTAAGTTAATTATTAAAGGAATTAAATAAATGAATTAAAAATCATTTTAATATTTTAAAAATCATTTTAAGGTGTTTAAAAATATTTTAAGTTATAAAATATAACTTTTAATATTTAAAGGATAATTTCATTAATAATTTAATATTAATGATAATAAGTTAATATTAATGATATTGAATTTATTTAATAATTATATTAAATAAATAGTTTAAAAATGGTTTTATTAATTTAAAATCATTTAAAAGGGGTATAAGTGAATTAAAAATATTTTAAGTTATAATTAATGACTTTTAATATTTGGATGAATGGTTCATTAATATTTGAATATTAATGGTAATTATTTAAAATGATTTAAAATGCTTTAAAAATCATTTAAGGGTAATATTAATACTTTAAAATATTTTGAGTTATTGTAAATAACTTTGATATTTTTAGCAATGATTTCATTATTGTTTTAATATGAATTAATTATTAATGATAATAGAAGCTGTTTGATATTTAATGATGATTAGGTGTTTTGAAATTCATGTTAATGTATAATAAAATTTTAAAATTTTTATCAAGTCATTATGAGTGATGTTTCTGAGATATTGAGTAATAGAATAGAGTCTTAAACTCGTTAATTACCCGATATAAATTTGTCAATTGCCAAACATAGTTAGGAAAATGTTCTAGACTTAGATATTTTATTAGCATTCTTGTTTTGTTTGCGATGTAATGACTCTACGTGTATATGTGTAACGTGAGTAAGTTATGTGTTGATTTGTGAAATGCGATCTACTATGTGTTATAGTATATTGTTCTAATCGAGCGAATGATCTGATTAATGATAGGTGGTTACGTAAAAGATAAAACTAAGTTGCGTATTGTAAGCAGCGCATCAGGCAAGTATCCTACCTTTGCATTTCCTTTATGCAATGGACATGAGTAAGAATGATTCGAATTATATTATTCGCATGCAGATTGTTAAACCTATATTATATCGCCCATTGATTATCAACATGTTAGTATATGGTAATTCGGATATTTATTACATTCATTAATTTCTATAAATGATTATACAAGTGTCCCCACTTGGATAATCATTGTATTTAAACACATGTTGATAAACCTTTGATATATACATATATGTTGAATTATAGATTATTGTTGGATAAGATAAAACCTTTTGTTTGGAACCCTGACAAGTATGAACATCCCGAACATGGGAAAATTTTTATGCGCTACGGCAGACAAAGGATGAACGATGATATCATTCTAGCAATGTAGTATTGATCAATACAGGGTACAACGGGCTGATCACCCTCCGTGCCCGTAAGTTATGACAGTTTACAGATAAAGTTCTTTTTGAAAATGAAAACAATGTTCATAGTATGTCCCCTAAAAACTTATTTATAGTCGGTACGTAGTTTCAAAGATTTGAAAGAGAATTGTTATTATTATTGGTTCAGAATTTCTTCGCAACTATTGATCTGTTGTAGAAGGGTAGTATAAAGAAAGTATTTAAATTCTTTCAGCTTATATATATATAATTGCTATTACTTGATGGGCACTCAAATGCTCATCCTTGCTTAATTTAAATATTTTCAGCTAAGTGTGAACCCTCCGAAGGCTCTGCTAGAAACAAGGGAAAAGGAAAGGTTGCTGAATGATGACAATGTTATCTATGTGATAGTTTAATATTATTAAGACAATGTTATATATTTATGATCATGTGTTGTAAGGAATGATTTAAGGTTACGTACTTGGGAGTTAAACTTTGATATTATGTAAGTTAAGTTTAAATATTTATATTATTATTAGTATTATTCCGATTATAGAGATGGTATCGTGAAGCACTGAATTCGGGTTTCAAGTACCCGAATTTGGGGGCGTCACAATTGATGAATACACAAATATCATTGGCCTATAGTGCATGGAATTTGTGGTCGTGACCCTAATGAATATCCTTGGCCGTAGTGCAGGGATAATGTGGATAATTTATTAAGGTGAGTCCCAGCGATAAAAGTGATGAAAAACTTTTTAAAACATAAAAGATAGTTGATTTTATTCTCTACTTGACTCTTTTAATGGATTGCTTGTTCAACTGTAGTTAAACTTGATGTTTATTGTATTTTATCAGTTTAACATTGTTGGAGACTAATGATAATTTATTCTGCATTATCTTGGTCATAATATTTCTTGCTGGGCTAGTTGAGCTCACCCTTTCTTTCAATCGTTTCTTCGAAAATGAAAACGAGTTTTAACTAGTCGGGGGACGGAGTGATGGTACGAGATGGTATCTTAGTAGTCCTCACTATTCTATAAATAGTGTGATAATAAATGTAATGAGGACTTTTTCTGAGAGTCAATATTGTCTAGAAGACAATATTTGTATTAAAACTCATAGCCTATATTTTGTCGTACTTTACACGACTGTTGTATAATTAAGTTGTATTTGAATTTTGTACCATGTATTTGGCCACTCAAGATGGGTGATGTATACCTATTTTGGGGCGCCATTTCAGTATCGAGCTTAGGGATATGATCCCTAGCTAAGATGTGAGACAAGAACTAGGAGGGGAGAGACAGAGAATTTTTTCGCTAGTATGACCTAACTAAGTTTTTTGGTATTTAATTTGTCGGTCAAAGTATAAGGATAATATGTGATATGTTTTAACTCTTGTTTTATGGTAGTATTTATAAATGGCATCCAAGAATGTTGAGAACATCAATGGAGCACAGGAGACCGTTGAGTCTGCACAATTAATAGTCAGGATAATGTGCATCAGGAAGGCGACAATCCTCAGGCAAACAACAACACTGACTAAATGATGAATGATGGAATTTTTCGAGGTTTCATGCAATTCATGCAACATCAGGCGAGAGCGGCTCCTGTCAAAAATGCAGGTGGAAACACTGGCAACTCTCGGATGGTCACCGCCAAGCAGTTTAAGGAACTGGGACCACCAGAGTTCTTTGGAGAGCCAAAACCACTTAAGGCAGAGACTTGGATAAAGCAAATCAATAAGATATTTGATGTCTTGGGTTACTCCAAAGAGAAAAAGGTTCCTTTTGCAACCTTCATGTTGCGTGCAAAGGCAGATTACTGGTGGAAATCTATAAAATGTACTCAACCTGCCGCACTGAAGATGTCTTGGGAGAAGTTCCAGGAATTGTTCAACGACAAGTACCTTCTCGAAAGTATTCGTCACATAAAAGAGGTAGAGTTCATCAAGTTGGAACAAAACAATATGACCGTATCGCAGTACGAAGCCAAGTTTGCCGAGTTATCCCGGTTTGCGTCCCATTTAGTTGATAATGAAGAGAGAATGACGCGAATGTTTTTAAGAGTTTTAAAACCTGAGATACGTCAATATCTTATCTCTCATAAACTGTGTTTGTATTCAGATGTTATTAATAGGGCTCAGTTATTGGAGCGTGATAATGAGTCATCCCAACCAAAAGAGAGCAGCCGACAAAATGATAATACCAGTGAGAACAGTCATCGAAGTGGTGACAACAAGCGTGGAGGGAATCAACAAGCCAGAAATGGTAACCACTTCGGTGGTAATCAGGGCCAAAACGGTAAGAATGGACATTTCAAGAAAAGGAGATTCAACAATGATGGAAAGACGTCAGCACCAACACCCATTATTAAAGAAGGAGAACGACCACCTATCATATGTTTCAAATACGAAGGGGAGGGACACATTAGTCCAAATTGCGCGATGTTGTCCAAAGCATGTTATAATTGTGGGAGAGAAGGTCACCTAGCCCAATTTTATCGTTCACTAAAGACAAGTTTAGCTAGGATGGAGGCACCAAAGGCCGTCCCAAAAAAGTCAAAGTCGGTAGTGCAAGGGAGAGCGTTTGTTGTGACCTCCCAGAAAGTAAGGAACCCGAACGAGGTCATCACGGGTAAGCTAATCATAAACTCTAGCGAATTTTATACTTTATTTGATACTGGTTCTACCCACTCTTTCATTTCTCCTACTTGCGCTCAACATTTAAATTTGACTCCAAAAAGATTAGACTTTGACTTATCTGTTGAAACCCCGTTGGGAGAAACCTTCATTACATCCACGGTTTATAAGTCTTGTTTGATTCAAATCGGTACTTGCACGTTACCTGTGGATCTTGTTTCTTTGAAAATACTTGCATTTGATGTGATTCTAGGGATTGATTGGTTAACTACTCATCATGCAAAAATTGATTGTTTTTATAAGGTTGTTAGCTTTCATATTCCTAATCAACCTATTATGCGAATTCAAGTAACCAAACCATTAAAATCAATCACTGTCATCTCAAGCCATAAAGCTATTCGTTTATTGAAAAACGGATGTCAAGCTTTCTTAGCTCATGTCACAGATCTAAACAAAAATGCGTCAGTTTTGAATGATATTTCTATTGTTAATGAATTTCCTGACGTATTCCCTGAAGAACTTCCTGGCCTACCCCCAGAGCGTGAAATTGAATTTTGTATCGACCTTGAACCCGGTACAAACCCATTTCCAAAGCCCCATATCGAATGGCTCCTATTGAACTTCAGGAGTTAAAGACCCAACTGCAGGAATTGTTAGACATTGGCTTTATTCGTCCTAGTACTTCTCCTTGGGGTGCTCCTGTTCTATTTGTGAAGAAGAAAGATGGGAGTATGCGACTTTGTATTGATTATCGAGAGTTGAATCATGTCACCATCAAAAATAGGTACCCATTGCCACGTATTGATGACCTGTTTGACCAATTGCAAGGAGCCAAATTCTTTTCAAAGATTGATCTTCATTCTGGATATCACCAGTTGAAGATTAGAACCGATGACATTCCAAAGACGGCTTTCAGAACTCGGTACGGGCATTATGAATTCCTAGTCATGTCTTTTGGATTGACTAATTCTCCTGCTGCCTTCATGGATATGATGAATCGAGTATTCAAGGAATATTTGGATCACTTTGTGGTCGTCTTTATTAATGACATCCTTATTTATTCCAAAAGCAGTGAAGATCATGAGCAACACTTGAGGCTGATACTCCAAAACCTTCGTGAATATAAGCTTTATGCCAAATTGAAGAAATGTGAGTTCTGGCTTGAGGAAGTAGCATTCCTGGGGCACGTGGTGTCAAGTCATGGAATATCTGTTGAACCAAAAAAGATTAAAGCTATTCAAAGCTGGGAGCAACCTAAATCAGTGACCGAAGTACGTAGCTTTCTCGGTTTAGCTGGTTATTATCGGAGATTCGTGGAAGGATTTTCTCGAATCGCTACTCCAATAACTCAGCTGACTCGGAAAGATACAAAGTTCAATTGGAGCGAGGAATGTGAGAAAAGTTTTCAAGAACTCAAGAGAAGACTCATTTCAGCACCTGTTCTGACAATACCATCTGGTTCGGAGGGATTTGTCATCTAGAGTGATGCTTCAGGCAAAGGGTTAAGTTGTGTTCTCATGCAACATGGGAAAGTCATAGCCTATGCCTCACGACAACTCAAAGAATATGAGAGGAATTATCCTACTCATGATCTAGAGTTGGCAGCTGTTGTCTTCGCACTAAAGATTTGGAGGCATTACTTGTATGTGGAGAAAGAGGAGATCTTTACAGATCATAAAAGCCTCAAATATTTCTTCACTCAAAAGGAACTCAACATGCGACAGCGACGTTGGCTTGAACTGTTGAAAGATTATGATCATACCATCCAATACCATCCTGGAAAAGCAAACGTGGTAGCTGACGCATTGAGTAGAAGATCATATGCGGGTACGAGGGCGATATTGTCAACACAAAGGCCCATTTTGTATGACTTGAAAAGGATGGAGATAGAGATAAAGACTCCAGGGACCCACGTGATGATGGCGAATATACGAGTAGAACCGACTTTAATTGATAAAGTTAAAGCTACTCAAACTACAGACCTGGAGCTGATGCGTATGAGGAAGAAAGTGCAAGAAGGTGCTATGTCGGAAGCAAGAATCGATGAAGAAGGAATACTTCGAGTCAACTCCAGACTTTGTGTTCCTAACGATCCTGATTTAAAGTATAAAATCATGATGGAGGCGCACAACACACACCGTTTGCAATCTATCTCAGGAGTACCAAAATGTATCGTGATCTTCGTCATACATTTTGGTGGAGCAATATGAAAGAGAGAGATAGTATTTGTTTATCTCAAGGTGTCTAACTTGTCAACGAGTCAAGGCGGAGCATCAAGTACCAAAAGGTCCATTGCAACCACTTGAAATTCCAGAATGGAAGTGGGAGCACATTACCATGGATTTCGTTACTGGTCTTCCCAAGGTTTCTCAAGGCATTGATGCAATTTGGGTCATTGTTGATAGATTGACCAAGTCTGCTCACTTCTTACCAATACGAGAAACTTATACACTTGAACGTCTTGATCGTATGTACATAAACGAGATTGTAAGACTGCATGGTATGCCAGTATCCATAGTTTCTGATCGTGACCCAAGATTCACTTCATGATTTTGGGTTAGTTTGCAAAAAGCTATGGGCCCGAATTTACGATTTAGTTCGACATATCATCCCCAGACAGACGGACAATTAGAGAGGACTATTCAAACTCTGGAAGATTTATTAAGACTCTGTGTCCTTGACTTCAAGGGAAGTTGGGATAACTTCTTACCATTGGTGGAGTTTTCCTACAACAACAGTTATCAAGTAAGTATTGGCATGGCTCCATTCGAGGCGTTGTATGGAAGAAAGTGTCGTTCTCTAGTATGCTGGGATGAGGTGGGTGAAACAACGTTGTTGGAACCGGAGTTGGTACGTATGACTACGAAAAAGGTTCAAACGATCCGACAACGTATAAAAACCTCACAAGACCGACAAAAGAGTTATGTTGATCTTCATCGAAAGGACGTGGAATTCGATATTGGAGATCATGTGTTGTTACGTGTTGCTCCATGGAAAGGAGTTACAAGATTTGGAAAGAGAGGAAAACTCAATCCTCGATTTATTGGCCCATTTTTAATTCTCGATCGAGTAGGAACTGTGGCCTATAGACTCGCTTTACCACCAAGTATGTCTCGTGTTCATAATGTTTTTCACATATCCATGTTACGTAAATATGTGAAAGACCCGAACCACATTATTCAGTTAGAACCAGATGAAATAGCGGAATATTTAACGTATGAAGAGGTTCCTATTCAAATCTTGGATAAGAAGGAACATATTC
Source organism: Panax ginseng (assembly GCA_020205605.1). Lineage (NCBI taxonomy): Eukaryota > Viridiplantae > Streptophyta > Magnoliopsida > Apiales > Araliaceae > Panax > Panax ginseng. The sequence continues at coordinate 121,057,932 of CM035134.1, forward strand.
TACGCTCCAAAGTTATACCTTCAGTCAAATTTTTGTGGAGAAACCACGATGTTGAGGAAATGACCTAGGAATTGGAATCTAAAATGAAGTCAAGGTATCCTTACCTCTTTGACATACCAGGTACGTACCCTAATTTCGAGGGCAAAATTTCTTAAGAAGGGGAGGTTGTAAGACCCCAACTTTTATGAATAAAGATGAATTTTCTATAAATATCATTTTTAAATATTAGGGTATGAATTTGAAATAATATTATAGTTGTGGGTAATATTTTAAACTTCTGTAAAGTATGTAAGTTGTTATATTATATTCGATTGGTCGGGGAATATTCAGTTTAGCAGGGAATATTCGTACAACGGCTCAATCATTAGTGGACCCCACAACAAAATTATTGTCGGATTGAGAAAACGACAAAAATATTTTTATGAAAATAACGGCGGAAGTTTTACCATTAATACTGTTGAACTACTCGGTAGTAAAAGTACAGTAATACGCGTGGTTGCATAGTAGCACACGGTATTGATTATTGATGCTTACGTGAGAAGTCACTCAGTTTTACTTATTTTATAGACACCCATTTACCCGTTTTTCAAAATAATCGGTAGAAGATTATACAACATTATACGTGTGTGAGTGTGATGTGTGTGCATGTAAATATGTGTATGTGTAAAGAAGAAAAAAAAAGAAGATGGTGGGTGTATTATTATGCTAGGATGATATATATATATATAATTGAAAAAGTTGACAAAATTGGTTGGTGGTTTAACTTGGTCGGGAGGGAGGTTTTATTATATATATATATATATATATATATATATATATATATATATATATATATATAAAGATGGCATGTGCTAGTATATATATATATATTATATATATATATATATGTATGATTGAGTTCAAGTAGGGAGAGGAAAGAATTTGAGGCGTACTATACGGAAGGAGTGATGTATTATTGTTATATTTATATTTTATAAATAGAATATATTATATTTTATTTAAAAGATTTTGCTTTAAATCTGGACCGTCCGATTAAAAGTAAATTAATCTGGACCGTTCATGAATTAGTTACTATACAATCCATTTTTCTATAAATAGAAGCTCATTCCTTCATTATTTTCTTTCGAATTCACTGAAACTCTAGAGAGAGAAATTATAGAGAAACTATTGAAAAGTATTCTGCTACTTCCCTACTCTTATATTCAGTTTCTTTTATGGTAAGGGGTATTATTTCTTTTTTATTCATGAAGAGAACTTCTGTATTCCATTCTTTATTATTCTGTTGGAATATCCTGTCAATGCTTTTACGGACCGGGTTAAAAGTCTTTATTATTTCTGTTGGAATATCCTGTCTGCGTGCTTTTTGGGACTGGTTTAAATCTTTATTATTATGTTGGAATATCCTATCAGTGCGTATTACGCCTGACCTGGTTCTGTTATTTATTATTATGATGGAATAACATGTCTATGAGAAGTACCGCATGCATGATAATTTCTTTTGTTATTTCATTCTTTATTATACTCAGTTGGTTAAAGTTTTGACTTCTACACTCCATGAAATTAGTGGAATATTCTTGATATTTGCGCTTCATCCAGTATCTTTTCATGGAAATATTCTTCTGAGCATTCTTGAATTTTACTTTACAAAGAAGTATCATGTTGACAATTTGGACGTTATTAGTTCCTGAATAACTTAATTCTTGAACTTGTTTTATTGAATTCTTATATCATTGTCATCATCCTCATGTTTATATTTTTTTAAAGTCATCTATGGCCTGTAGAGCATGGATGGACTTGGTATGATTATAACCAGGGATTATTCGGTGTAATCATGACCGTAATAAATGATGTGGTAAAAGTCCTCATTGGTCCGTAGTGCATTGATGGACAGTTGTTGGCATGATCATGACCATTGATGAATACACAAATATCCTTGGCCTGTACTGCATGGAATTTTTGGTCGTGACCCTAATGACTATCCTTGGCCGTAGTGCAGGGATAATTTGGATTATTTATTAAGCTGAGTCCCAGCGATAAAAGTGATGAAAAACTTTTTAAAACATAAAAGATAGTAGATTTTATTCTCTACTTGACTCTTTTAATGGATTGCTTGTTCCGTTGCAGTTAAACTTGATGTCTATTGTATTTTATCAGTTTAACATTGTTGGAGACTAATGATAATTTATTCTGCATTATCTTGGTCATAATATTTCTTCTTTGGGCTAGTTGAGCTCACCCTTTCTTTCACCGTTCTCTTGTGAAATGAAAACGTAGCTTAACTAGTGGGGACGGAGTGATGGTCCGAGATGGTGTCTTAGTAGTCCTCACTATTCTATAAATAGTGTGATAATAAATGTAATGAGGACTTTTCGGAGAGTGGATATTGTCTAGAAGACAATATTTGTATTAAAACTCACAAATTGTATTTTGTCGTACTTTACTTTACATTGTTGTATAATTAAGTTGTATTTGAATTTTGTACCATGTATTTGGCGACTCAAGATGGGTGATGTATACCTATTTTGGGGGCATCACACTAATCTTTATTTTAAGCCCATCCGACAAGTTTGTTACCCTGTTTTCTTTATAACATTACGCAAGTTCTTGAATTCTATCGAGCAGAGTTCTTAATTTTGTTTCTTTATGTAACCTTAGCTTATCATTGTTGTAAGACCCCAAATTTTATGAAATAAAAGTATTCAATTTTTCTATTTTGGTAAATAGTTAAATTGATAAAAGTTTAAAGTTAAGGGTGATATTTGAAAATTTTGCAAAGTAAGCAAGTTGTTCGTTGTGTCGGAAAATATTCGTTTGGTCAGGGAATATTCTTTTATCGGAGAATATTTGTACGACGACATAATCATTGGTGGACCTCACAACGGAAGTATTGTCGGAGTTAGAAAATGACATAATTATTTTTTTATAAAATAACAGCGAAAGTTTTACCATTAAACTATTGAAATATCTGGTGGTAAAAAACAGTAATACGCGTGGTTGCATAGGAACACACGGTATTGATTATTGATGCTTACGTGAGAAGTCACTCAGTTATACTCAATTATTGCTACAATAATTGCAGCATAGTATCTCATGTTATTTGATTCAGTTATTGTCACAGTATCATCTACATAATATTTTATATTATCAAATCAATAATTGAGACGACAAAGTTATTCATATTATTATTTGCATTATTTACGATGTCAAGAAAGTTCTATCGAGGAAAGGGGTTTAGTCACCTAATTGCGCGCCAATATGGAGAAATCCTTATCAAAAAGCCCCCTCTTTCCTGGGAATGATCTGGTTGTTAAATATTGTGAGTAAATATTTATTCAATTTTTGATATAAATAGAGGGGTTTGTTATGAGGTGTTTGTTATAAGTTGGCTTAATATTCCGTGAGGAGATATGCTAATTTTTCAGATCGTTGGTTGAAGTTATAATAGTAAATCAATATGGATCGTTGGTTGAAGATATAATAGTAAATCAATGTGGACCGCTAGTGGAAAGTTATAATAGTAAATCAATATGGATCGCTAGTTTAAAGTAAATCAGTATGGATTGTTGCTTTAAGTTTTAATAGTAAATCAAGATGGACCGTCCGTTTAAAAGTAAATTAATCTGGGCCGTTCATGAATTAGTTACTATTCAGTCCTTTTTCCTATAAATAGAAGCTCATTCTTCTTTCATTCTCACCAATTCACTAAGACTCACAAGAGTAATTATAGAGAGAGAAGCTATAGAGAGAAAGAAGAAGAGTATTCTGTTACTTCACTATTCTAGTATCCAGTCTTCTACTAAGGTAAGGGATGTTATTTATTTCTTATTCGTAAGGGATATTATTTTTGTTCAGTATTCGTAACAAATAATATTTTCTTCCATACTCTGTAGTATGTGAGTAATATTATTTCATTTCGTATCCCTGATTCTACACTCATTTTGTTGAAGTATTGCTTCTATACTCCGTGAAATTAGTAGAATATCCTTGAAATTTGCGCTTCATCTAGTATCGTTTCACAAGGATATTTTCTGAACATTCTTGTTAAATTTTTAGCTTTTCATGCCGGAGTACTATTAATGGGTACTATTCATTTATACGACATTATTCATACGCACGACACTATTCATGCGTACGGTACTATTCATAATATGGTACTATTCACAAAGTACTATTATTAAGGCACTATTCATAATTACTTAGATTATTCACAAAGTACTATTCACGAGTACTATTCGTAAAGTACTATTCAAAATTACTATTTACAGAGTACTATTCCTGAAGTACTATTTACGAAGTACTATTCACGAGATACTATTCACTTAGGTACTATTCACCCGAGGTACTATTAATGACAGAAATTAATTTCTTTTCGGTCCAAATCATTTTTGGTATGATATTATTCTTGAATTTTACTCCACAAAGCAGTATCATGTTGACAATTTGGATATTATTGAATTCTAGATAAATTAAATTATAAATCTTTAAAATTTATCTTTGCTTTCATTTAATTAAATTCTTATATCATTGTCATCATCCTTATGCTTATATTGTGATAAAAGTCATCTTTGGCTTACGTGCATAGATGGACTATTGATTGGTATAATTATGTCCAAGGATCATTCGGTATAATCATGACCCGTAATGTTACAAATGATGTGGTAAAATTCCTCATTGACCCGTAGTGCATTGATGGACAGTTGTTGGTATGATTATGATCAAGGATTATTCGGTATAATCATGACCATTAGTGAAAACACGAATATCCTTGGCCCGTAGTGCATGGATAATTCATGGTCATGATACTAATGACTATCCTTAACCGTAGTGCAAGGATGATTCGATGATGTAAATTATTTATTAAGCTAAGTCTCAGCGATAAAATTGATGATAAACTTTTTAAATCATAGAAGATAGTAGATATCATGCTCTACTTGACTCTTCTAATGGATTTCTTTTTCCGCTGTAGTTGATGATCTAAAACTTGTTGTCTATTGTATTCTATCAGTTGTTATACTATTGAATGCTAAGGATAATTTATTCTGCATTATCTTAGTCATAATATTTCTTACTAGGCTAGTTGAGCTCACCCTTTTCTTTCATTATTCTCTTCAGGAAATGAGAATATAGTTGGGACTAGACGGGGAATGGAGTGATGATCCGAAATGGTGGCTATATTAGTCCTCACTATTTTTATAAAATAGTGTGATAATAATTGTAATGAGGACTCAGTTGAGTGTAGATATTGTCTAGAAGACAATATTCTTATTTAAACTCTTAGCTATGTTTTGTTGTATTTTACATGACGGTTGTATAATTAAGTTTGTAGTTGTATTATGTACCATGTATCTGGCGACCCAAGATGGGTGATGTATACCTATTTTGGGGGCGTCATAGTTGGTATCAAAGCTTAGGGATATGATCCCTGGCTGAGATGTGAGACTAGAACTAGGAGGGGAGAGACGGGTAATTTCTTTGCTAGTATGACCTACCTAAGTTTAGTTGTTATTTAATTGGTCAGTCAGAGTATAGGGATAATATGTGGCATGTCAATTTCTTTAATTAACCCTTATTTTATGGCAGTATTTAAGAATGGCATCTGAAAATCAAGAGATGAACTCATATAGAGTTTTAAGTAATGAATTGAGGAGAATTTTATGATCGAAATATAGAACTGCAAGATCGTATTCGTGAGTTAGAAGAGCGGGGTGAAGAATGGCAGGCGGTCGTGGAACAAAGGGATGCAGCAAAGTCAAGTCCAACGTCAATGATGACACCAAAGGCTGTCCCAGACAAGTCAAAGCTGGTAGTTTAAGTAAGAGCGTTTGTCGAGGAACCTGAACGAATTTATCACGGGTAAGTTAATCATAAACTCTTGCGAAGTCTTTACCTTTTTAGATACCGGTTCTACCCACTCTTTTATTTGTCCTCCTTGCGCTCAACGTTTAAATTTGACCCTAGAGAAGTTAGAATTTGATTTATTGATTGAAACTCCGTTAGGAGAAACCTTCGTTACATCCACTATTTATAAATCTTATTTGATTCAAATCGGCACCCTCACGTTACCTGTCGATCTCATCTCTTTAAAAATACTTGCCTTCGATGTGATTTTAGGAATCGACTAGTTAACTATTTGTAAGATCCCAACTTTTATGAATAAAGATGAATTTTCTATAATTATCATTTTTTGAATATTATGGAATGAATTTGATATAATGTTATAGTTGTGGGTAATAGTTATACATTTTTCAAAGTATGCAAGTTGTTATATAATATTCGATTGGTCGGGGAATATTCGTTTTAACAGGGAATATTTGTACGACGGCACAATCATTGGTGGACACCACAACGGAATTATTGTCGGATTGAGAAAACGACAAAAATATTTTATGAAAATAACGGCGGAAGTTTTATCGTTAACTGTTGAAACACCCTGTGTTAAAGCACGAGAATACGCTGTGGTTGCATAGTAGCACACGGTATTGATTATTGATGCTTACGTGAGAAGTCACTCGCTTTTGTTCAATTATTACTCAAGAATTGTTGCATAGTATCTCACGTTAATTGATTCAATTATTGTCGATATTTTATATATTATTAAATCAATAATTGAGACGACGAAGTTATTAATATTATTATTTGCAATATTAACGATGTCTAGAAGTTCTGCCAAGGAGAGGTTTGGTCACCTAATTGTGCGTCAATAGGGAGAAATCCTTATTGAAAGCCCCTCTTTCCTAGGAACGACCTGGTCGATTAATATTGAGAATTATAATAATAATGATAAATGTTGTTAAAATTATTGAGGAGATTTTTATGAAGTATTTGTTGTATTTATGGACCCCTATTTACCCATTTTTCAAAACTATCGGTAAAAGTTATCTCAGTTTTGTTTGATTATATACATATATATACATATTATATATATATATATATATATATATATATATATATATATATATAATAAAAAGTCTTATGTGGGGGAAGGGGGAAAGGTTTTGTCGGGTGGGTGTTAAAAGTTTGTAAGTTGTGTGTGTGTGATTATGACAACATATGAGTGGTATATATATATATATATATATATATATATATATATATATATATATATATATAACTTGATTTTGTTAAAGGGCATCAGACGTTGCAAATTCAATCAATGTCGTCTGTGAACCTCAGTAGCTTCTTCCGTGAGGAAAAAAAAAAGTATTGTTCACCTGTGATTCAAACAGTACCCCTTCCATTCTCCTATAAATAGGATGCTTAGTTAGAATTGAAAAACACACCAGAAATTCAGAGAAATTCTCTTCTATAATCTTAAGCGTATTTCTTTAGAGTTTTACGAAGTTTTGAGCGTAGTGCAAGTTTTCATCAAGAATATCCTCGCCCTACCAGTCGGAATACTTTTCTTTTACGGTAAGGGATATTATTTGTTGTACTCGTAAGGGGTATTATTTTTTTCGTATTCATGAAGAGAAATTCTGTTATTCAATTTTTTTATTCATTGGAATAACTCAGATACTGTGATCTCACCCTATACTTGGTGAAATTCTTACGTTATTCCATTCTTTATCATTATGTTGAATAACTGTCTATCAAGTACCGCATACATGGTGAAATTCTTCTGTTATTCTATTCTTTATTATTCTGTTGGAATATTATGTCTGTGTGTTTACACATGACCTGGTTCCGTTATTTATTATTCTGTTGGAACATCTTGTCTGTCATGTAATTTCTTTGGCTTCGGTTCCGTTATTTAATATTCATTGGAATATCACCGTCATATGCGTTACGCATGACTGGTTCCGTTATTTATTATTGTGTTTGAATAACCTATCTGTGCGGTCTATTGCATGCATGGTGATTTCTTTTGTTATTCCATTCGTTATAATACTCAGTTAGTTAAAGTTTTGACTTCTATACTCCATGAAATTAGTGGAATATCCTTGATATTTTCGCTTCATCCAGTATCTTTTCATGGAAATATTCTTCTGAGCATTCTTGAATTTTACTCTACAAAGAATTATCATGTTGACAATTTTGACGTTATTTGTTCCTGGATAAATTAATTCTTGAACTTGTTTTATTGAATTCTTATATCATTGTCATCATCCTCATGTTTATATTATGTTGAAAGTCATCTGTGGCCTGTAGTGCATAGATGGACTTGGTATAATTATGATCAGGGATTAATCGGTATAATCATGATCGTATGTTACAAATGATGTGGTAAAAGTCCTCATTGGCCCGTAGTCCATTGATGGACAGTTGTTGGCATGATCATGACCATTGATGAATACACGAATATCCTTGGCTCGTAGAGCATGGATAATTTTTGGTTGTGATACTAATGAATATCATTGGCCGTAGTGCATGGATGATGTGGATTAATTATTTAGCTGAGTCCCAGCGATAAAAGTGATGAAAACCTTTTAAATCATAAAAGATAGTAGATTTTATTCTCTACTTGATTCTTTTAATGGATTCCTTGTTCTGCTGCAGTTAAACTTGATGTTTGTTATATTGTATCAGTTTAACACTGTTGAAGGCTAACGATAATTTATTCTCGCATTATCTTAGTCATAATATTTCTTCTTTGGGCTAGTTGAGCTCACCCTTTTGCTTTCATTGTTCTCTTGAGAAATGAGAACGTAGCGAGGACTAGTCGTCGGGAAGCGGAGTGATGGTCCAACTAATAGCATTAGTAGTCCTCACTATTCTCATTAAATAGTGTGATAATAAAATGTAATGAGGACTCAATTGAGTGTGGATATTGTCTAGATGACAATATTTTATTAAAACTCTGAGATATGTTTTGTCGTATTTTACACTCTTGTTGTATAATTAAGTTGTATTTGAATTTTGTACCATGTATTTGGCGACTCAAGATGGGTGATGTATACCTATTTTGGGGGCGTCACAGTTAGTATCAAAGCTTAGGGATATGATCCTGGCTAAGATGTGAGACAAGAACTAGGAGGGAGAGACGGAAATTTTTTGCTAGTATGACCTACCTAAGTTTATTTGGTATTTAATTGGTCGGTCAGAGTATAGGGATAATATGTTATATGTTAATTAACCCTTGTTTTGTGGCAGTATTTGAAAATGACATCCGAGAATGTTGAGAACATCAATGGAGCACATGAGACCGTTGAGCCTCCACATATCAATAATCAGGATAATGTGCATCAAGAAGGCGACAATCCTCAGGCAAACAACAACACGGACCAGATGATGAACGATGGAATGTTTAGAGGCTTTATACAATTCATACAACATCAGGCAAGAGCGGCTCCTGTCCAAAATGCAGGTGGAAACACTAGCAACTCTCGGACGGTTACCGCTAAGCAGTTCAAGGAACTAGGACCACCAGAGTTTTTTGGAGATCCAAAATGACTTAAGGCAGAGACGTGGATAAAGCAGATCAACCAGATATTTGATGTCTTGGGATTCTCCGAGGAGCAAAAGGTTCCCTTTTCCACCTTCATGTTGTGGGCAGAGGCAGATTACTGGTGGGAATCAATAAAGCGTACTCAACCTGTCGCACTGAAGATGTCTTGGGAGAAGTTCCAAGAACTGTTCAACGACAAGTACTTTCCCGAAAGTATTAGTCACATGAAAGAGGTAGAGTTCATCAAGCTGGAGCAAAACAACATGACCGTGTCGCAGTACGAAGCCAAGTTTGCCGAGTTGTCCCGGTTTGCATCCCATTTGGTTGATAATGAGGAGAGAATGACACGAATGTTTCTAAGAGGTTTGAAACCCGAGATACGTCAATATCTTATCTCTCATAAACTGTGTTTGTATTTAGATGTTGTTAATAGGGCTCAGTTATTGGAGCGCGATAATGAGTCAACCCAACCAAAAGAGAGCAGCCGGCAAAATGATAATACTAGTGATAACGGTCATCGAAGCGGTGACAACAAGCGTGGAGGGAATCAACATGTCAGAAATGGTAACCAATTCGGTGGTAATCATGGCCAAAATAATAAGAATGGACATTTCAAGAAGAGGAGATTCAACAATGATGGAAAGACATCAGCATCAGCACCTGTCGTTAAGGAAGGAGAATGACCACCTATCATATGCTTTAAATGTGGAGGAGAGGGACACATCAGTCCAAACTATGCGATGCCATCCAAAGCATGTTATAATTATGGAAGAGAAGGTCACCTGGCCCGATTTTGTCGTGCACCGAAGACAAGTCCAGCTGGGATGGAGGCATCAAAGGCCATCGCAGACAAGACAAAAGCAGTAGTTCAAGGGAGAGCGTTTGTCGTGACCTCCCAGAAAGCAAGGAACTCGAACGAGGTCATCACGGGTAAGCTTATCATAAATTCTTGCGAAGTTTATACCTTATTTGATACCGGTTTTACCCATTCTTTTATTTCTCCTACTTGCGCACAATGCTTAAATTTGACTCCGAAGAAATTAGACTTTGACTTATCTGTTGAAACTCTGTTGGGAGAAACCTTCATTACATCCACTGTTTATAAGTCTTGTTTGGTTCAAATCGGTACCCTCACATTACCTGTCGATCTTATTTCATTGAAAATACTTGCATTTGACGTAATTCTAGGGATTGATTAGTTAACTACTCATCATGCAAAAATTGATTGTTTTCGTAAGGTTGTTAGCTTTCATATTCCAAACCAACCTATTATGCGAATTCAAGCAACCAAACTATTAAAATCAATCACTGTCATCTCAAGCCATAAAGCTATTCGTTTATTAAAAAACGGATGTCAAGCTTTCTTAGCTCATGTCACGGATCTAAACAAAAATACGTCAGTTTTGAATGATATTTCTATTGTTAATGAATTTCCGACGTATTCACAAGAACTTCTCGCCTACCACCAGAGCGTGAAATTGAATTTTGTATCGACCTTGAACCCGGTACAAAACCTATTTCCAAAGCCCCATATCTAATGGCTCCTATTGACCTTCAGGAGTTAAAGACCCAACTGCAGGAATTGTTAGACATCGGTTTCAGTTGTCCTAGTACGTCTCCTTGTGGTGCTCTTGTTCTATTCGTGAAAAAGAAAGACGGGAGTATGCGACTTTGTATTGATTATCGGGAGTTGAATCATGTCACCATCAAAAATAGGTACCCTTTGCCACGTATTGATGACCAGTTTGACCAGTTGCAAGGCGCCAAATTCTTTACAAAGATTGATCTTCATTTCGGATATCACCAATTGAAGATTAGAACCGATGACATTCCAAAGACGACTTTCAGAACTCGGTATAGGCATTATGAATTGCTAGTCATGTCTTTTGGATTGACTAATGCTCCTGCTGCCTTCATAGATATGATGAACCGAGTATTCAAGTAATATTTGGATCACTTTGTGGTCGTCTTTATTAATGACATCCTTATTTATTCCAAAAGCCGTGAAGATCATGAGCAACACTTGAGGCCGATACTTCAAAAGCTTCGTGAATATAAGCTTTATGCCAAGTTGAAGAAATGCGAGTTCTAGCATGAGGAAGTAGCATTCTTTGGGCACGTGGTGTCAAGTCATGGAATATCTGTTGACCCAGCAAAGATTAAAGCTATTCAAAGCTAGGAGCAACCTAAATCAATGACCGAAGTACGTAGCTTTCTCAGCTTAGCTGGTTATTATCGGAGATTCATAGAAGGGTTTTCTCGAATCGCTACTCCATTAACTCAGCTGACTCAGAAAGATACAAAATTCGGTTGGAATGAGGAATATGAGAAGAGTTTTCAAGAACTCAAGAGGAGACTCATTTCAGCACCTATTTTGACAATACCATTCGGCTCGGTGGGATTTGTCATCTACAGTGATGCTTCGGGCAAAGGGTTAGGATGTGTTCTCATGCAACATGGGAAAGTGATGAGTGAGTTTTATACCCATGAATTGGATACATTCGGGCTTAATTTATTGTTGTTCTTAAGTCTTTTAGGATGTTTTTATGTGTTTGTGTCTATTCATGCATGTTTTATGTTATTTTATAGGAATTGGGACAAAAGTTACATGGATTGATGTTTGGGGTGGCTAGATTCGCGTTTTTGACTTGCCATTTACACAATGATCACTTGAGCCAATTTGACTATAGCTCCTCACATTATTTGAAAACCTCAAAGAATGAAAGTTGTAGATCTACTTCTCCTCGAGATTTTGGGCATCGAAATCACAATGGCGTTATAGCCATTTTTGGCCAGAAAATTTATGAATATGTGGTAGGCTTGGGGCTTATTTTTAGACTCAAGATTGCCGTATTATTTGTGCTTACTGAAGGGAAGGGTTTAGTGCGGCTGGGACGTTTTGGGTAATTTTGACACCTTTTGACTCCAAATAGGATTGGGTTTGTTCTAAGCTAAAAATTGGACTTGTAACCTATAAATACATGATGTAAGGCATAAAATAAGAGGAGATTACATAGCTTAGCCTAGATTAAACACTCATTTAGATTAGAAAATAACCCTAGTTCTTATTAGTTTTGGAGATTGAAGCAACTTGGAGACCATTGAAGATCAAGAGCAAGAGCAAGAGGGAGCATCGATTTCTTGACAACAGATTCTATTCTCTTCTCTCATCTTACTTTTATCTTTTGATGTCTATTCAGGTTGTGGATTCTTGGTTTTAATTCATTAATTATGAACTAACTATTTTTGAGATTTCAATTGAACTTTTTATGGCTATGAATTAGTTATTCATTATATTCTAATTATTTATGTTAAAGTGAGTTGTTTATCTTGTCTTGTGCTTATTGCTTAATTATTTGATCAAGAATTACTTTTGTTACTCTAGAAGGAATTGGAAGAGGAATTCTAGGGTTAGAAGCTGGGCATGATATCATGTGACTTAGTTATTTGCATGGTGAAAAATTAGGTTTGTGAATTGAATGGAAATATCTTTTTTGCCGCATATAACACATAAGGAATTGGGATTATGTGAGTTTAATTCAATTGTTTTGCATAGGAATATAGCAAGATTAATCTGGATTAAATAGAAGGCAATTGATCACTTGGAAAAGGACTTTTGGCATTTGAGAATTCTGTTAACAATTCAAAGAGGCATAATAATTGGGATAATTGGATAATTGATTTATAATTCATAATTGGGGATATTGAAGTCTTAATCTTTATTTATTTGAATTCATTCGTTAAAATCTTAGTTTTAATTAGTTAATTTAGTTTTCTTAATTAGAAAAAACACGATTTGAGATTGTTTAAATAAAATTAGTTTGGTTAAGAATTAGTACTTGGTGATTTTTATTAAATAATTCCTCGTGGGAACGATACTCTACTTTCACTTTATTACTTGTTGACCGTGTATACTTGCACGTATTCATTGATTGCAAAATCGATCAACAGAAAGTCATAGCCTATGCCTCTCGATAACTCAAAGAATATGAGAGGAATTATCCTACTCGTGATCTAGAGTTGGCAGCTGTTGTTTTCGCACTTAAAATTTGGAGGCATTACTTGTATGGGGAGAAAGTGGAGATCTTTACGGACCATAAAAGCCTCAAATATTTCTTCACTCAAAAGGAACTCAACATGCGACAACGACGTTGGCTTGAACTGTTAAAAGATTATGATCATACCATCCAATACCATCCTGGTAAAGCAAACGTGGTAGCTAACGCATTGAGTAGAAGATCATATGCGGGTACGAGTGCAATATTGTCAACGCAAAGGTGCATTTTGTATGACTTGCAAAGGATGGAGATAGAGATAAAGACTCAGGACCCATGTGATGATGGCGAATATATATGAGTAGAACCGACTTTAATCGATAAAGTTAAAGGCATGCAAGCTATAGAGACCCAGAGTGATGCATATGAGGAAGAAAGTACAAGAAGGTGCTATCTTAGGAAGCAAGAATCGATGAAGAAGGAATACTTGAGTCAACTCCGGACTTTGTGTTCCTAACGATCTTGAGTTAAAGTATAAAATTATGATGGAGGCGCACAACACAATTTTGCAATCCATCTGGGAGTACCAAAATGTATCATGATCTTTGACATACATTTTGGTGGGGCAATATGAAGAGAGAGATAAAATATTTGTTTATCTTAAGGTGTTTAACTTGTCAACGAGTCAAGGCAGAGAGCATCAAGTACCAAAAGGTCCATTACAACCAATTGAAATTCCAGAATCGAAGTGGGAGCACATTACCATGGATTTCGTTACTGGTCTTCCCAAGGTTTCTTAAGGCATAGATACAATTTGTGTCATTGTTGATAGATTGACCAAGTCTTCTCATTTCTTACCAATACGAGAAACTTATACACTTGAACGTCTTTCTAGTATGTACATAAACGAGATTGTAAGACTGCATGGTATGCCAGTATCCATAGTTTTTTATCGAGACCCAAGATTCACTTCACGATTTTGGGTTAGTTTGCAAAAAGCTATGGGCACGGATTTACGATTTAGTTGGCATATCATCCATGCAGACGGATGGGACAATCAGAAAGGACTATTCAAACTCTTGAAGATTTATTAAGACTCTGTGTCCTTGACTTCAAGGGAAGTTGGGACAAGTTCTTACTATTGGTAGATTTTTCATATAACAATAGTTATCAAGCAAGTATTGGCATGGCTCCATTCGAAGCATTGTATGGAAGAAAGTGTCGTTCTATAGTATGCTGGTATGAGGTGGGTGAAGCAACATTGTTGGGACCAGAGTTGGTACGTATGACTATGGAAAATATTCAAATGATCCCGCAACGTATAAAAACCTCTCAAGATCGACAAAAGAGTTATGTTGATCTTCATCGAAAAGACGTGAAATTCGATATTGGAGATCTTGTGTTGTTACGTGTTGCTTCATGGAAAGGAGTTACGAGATTTGGAAAGAGATGAAAGCTCAATCCTCGATTCATTGGCCCAATTTTAATCCTCGATCGAGTAGGAACTATGGCGTATAGACTCGCTTTACCACCAAGTATGTCTCATGTTCATAATGTTTTTCACATATCCATGTTACGTAAATATGTGAAAGACCCGAACCACATTATTGATTTATAACCGGACGAAATAGCGGAAGATTTAACGTAGGAAGAGGTTCCTCTTCAAATCTTGGATAAGAAGGAACATATTATACGCTCCAAGGTTATACCTCAAGTCAAAGTTTTATGGAGAAACAACGATGTTGAGAAAATAACCTGGGAGTTAGAATCTGAAATGAAATCAAGGTATCCTTACCTCTTCGACATACCAGGTATGTACCCTAATTTTGAGGGCGAAATTTCATAAGAAGGGCAGATTGTAAGACCCCAACTTTGATGAATAAAGATGAATTTTCTATAATATTATGGAATGAATTTGATATAATGTTATAGTTGTGGGTAATAGTTATACATTTTGAAAAGTACGCAAGTTGTTATATAATATTCGATTGGTCGGGGAATATTCGTTTTAACAGGGAATATTCGTGCTACGACACAATCATTGGTGGACCCCACAACGGAATTATTGTCGGATTGAGAAAATGACAAAAATATTTTATGAAAATAATGGCGGAAGTTTTATCATTAACTGTTGAAACACCAGATGTTAAAAGTACAGGAATACGCGTGGTTGCATAGTAGCACACGGTATTGATTATTGATGCTTACGTGAGAAGTCACTCAGTTTTGTTCAATTATTGCTTCAGTAATTGTTGCATAGTATCTCATGTTAATTGATTCAATTATTGTCGATATTTTATATATTATTAAATCAATAATTGAGACGACGAAGTTATTAATATTATTATTTGCAATATTAACGATGTCTAGAAGTTCTGCCAAAGAGAGGTTTGGTCACCTAATTGCGTGCCAATAGGAAGAAATCCTTATTGGAAATCCCCCTCTTTCCTTGAAACGACCTAGTCGATTAATTTTGAGAATTATAATAATAATGATAAATGTTGTTAAAAATATTGAGGAGATTTTTATGAAGTATTTGTTGTATTTATGGACCCCTATTTACCCATTTTTCAAAACTATCGGTAAATGTTATCTCAATTTTGTTTGATTATATACATATATATGAGTATTATATATATATATATATATATATATATATATATATATATATATATATAACTTGCTTTTGTTTAAGGGCATCAGACATTGCAAATTCAATCAATGTCGTCCGTGAACCTTCAGTAGCTTCTTCCGTGAGAAAAAAAAAGTATTGTTCACCCGTGATTCAAAAAGTACCCCTTCCATTCTCCTATAAATAGGATGCTTAGTTAGAATTGAAAAACACACCAGAAATTCAGAGAAATTCTCTTCTATAATTTTGAGCGTATTTTTTTAGAGTTTTAAGAAGTTTTGAGCGTAGTGCAAGTTTTCTTCAAGAATATCATTGCCCTACCAGTCGGAATACTTTTCTCTTACGGTAAGGGATATTATTTGTTGTACTCGTAAGGGGTATTATTTCTTTCGTATTCATGAAGAGAACTTATGTTATTCAATTTTTTTTATTCTGTTGGAATAACCTGTATACGCGGTCTACCCTATACTTGGTGAAATTCTTCTGTTATTCCATTCTTTATCATTATGTTAGAATAACCTGTCTATGTGAAGTACCACATAAATGGTGAAATTCTTCTGTTATTCTATTCTTTATTATTCATTTGGAACATCACATACAATGCTTTTACGCATGACCTAGTTCAATTATTTTTATTATTCTGTTGGAACATCACGCCTGTGCGTTAATTTTGCTTGACTTTGGTTCCGTTATTTATTATTCATTGGAATATCATGTATGCGTGCGTACGCATGACTGGTTCCGTTATTTATTATTATGTTAGAATAACCTGTCTGTGCGGTCTATCGCATGCATGGTGATTTCTTTTGTTATTCCATTCTTTATAATACTTAGTTGGTTAAAGTTTTGAGTTCTATACTCCATGAAATTAGTGGAATATCCTTGATATTTGCGCTTCATCCAGTATCTTTTCATGGAAATATTCTTCTGAGCATTCTTTAATTTTACTCTACAAAGAAGTATCATGTTGACAATTTGGACATTATTAGTTCCTGGATAAATTAATTCTTGAACTTGTTTTATTGAATTCTTATATCATTGTCATCATCCTCATGTTTATATTATGTTGAAAGTCATATGTGGCCTGTAGTGCATATATGGACTTCATATGATTACGACCAGGGATTAATCGGTATAATCATGACCGTAATGTTACAAATGATGTGGTAAAAGTCCTCATTGGCCCGTAGTGCATTGATGGACAATTGTTGGCATGATCATGACCATTGATGAATACACGAATATCCTTGGCTCGTAGAGCATGGATAATTTGTGGTTGTGATACTAATGAATATCCTTGGTCGTAGTGCAGGGATGATGTGGATTAATTATTAAGCTGAGTCCCAGCGATAAAAGTGATTAAAACCTTTTAAATCATAAAAGATAGTAGATTTTATTCTCTACTTGACTCTTTTAATGGATTGCTTGTTCCGCTGCAGTTAAACTTGATGTTTGTTATATTGTATCAGTTTAACACTGTTGAAGGCTAACGATAATTTATTTTGAATTATCTTAGTCATAATATTTCTTACTGGGCTAGTTGAGCTCACCCTTTTTTCTTTCATTGTTCTCTTCAGGAAATGAGAACGTAGTAGGGACTAGTCGGGGAACGGAGTGACAGTTCATATAATAGCATTAGTAGTCCTCACTATTCTATTAAATAGTGTTATAATAAATGCAATGAGGACACAATTGAGTGTGGATATTGTCTAGATGACAATATTTGTATTAAAACTCACAGCATATGTTTTATCGTATTTTATACGACTGTTGTATAATTAAGTTGTATTTGAATTTGGTACCATGTATTTGGCGACTCAAGATGGGTGATGTATACCTATTTTGGGGGCGTCACACTATTCATTATGCTAAAATTGATTGTTTTTGTAAGGTTGTTAGTTTTTATATTCCTAACCAACCTGTTATGCGAATTCAAGTAACCAAACCACTAAAGTTAATAACTGTCATATCAAGCCATAAGTAAAGAGCCCCAAGCCTTTCGCTGGTGACTTCCTTGTGTGGGATGCACCAAAGCCAGACTTTCCGTAGGGGACGCCGTGAAAATGGTGGCAAGTTGTTAGGCATCAATGTGAGGTGCTATCTAAGTCTTGGTTGAGAGTCACAGTTTTGAATGATATTTTTATCGTTAATAATTTCCTGGCGTATTCCTTGAAGACTTCCTGGCCTACCCCAGAGCGTGAAATCAAATTTTGTATTGACCTAGTACAAAACTCATTTCTAAAAACCCTAAAATATTTCTTCACCTAGAAAGAACATAACATGCGCTGAAGACGTTGGCTCAAGCTATTGAAGATTACGACCATACCATTCAATATCATCGTGGAAGAGCGAACGTGGTAGCTGACGAGTTGAGTAGAAGATCGTATATGGTTACGAGTGTGACATTGTTAACACAAAGACCCATTTCGTACAACTTACAAAAGATGGAGGTAAAGTTAAATACTCTAAAAACCTACGTGAAGATAGCTAATATACGATTAGAATCGACTTTAATCAATAAAGTTAAAGCCGCTCAAGCTACGTACTTAGAGCTGATAAATGTGAAGAAGAAGAAGGTGCAAGAAGATGTTATTCTAGAAGCAAGAATCAACGAAGAGAGCAAATCTCAACCCTCAATTTTATTGGTCTATTTGAAATCCTCGATCGAGTAGGAAGTGTGGCCTATAGACATGTTTTACCGCCAAGTATGTTGCGTGTTCATAACGTTTTCCACGTATCGATGTTATGTAAATATATAGACGACCCGAACCACGTTATTGAATTAGAACTAGTCGAGATAGCAGAAGATTTAACGTATGAGGAGATACCTATTAAAATGTTGGATAAGAAGGAATATATTCTACGCTTAAAGGTTATACCTCAAGAGTTAAAATCTGACGAGGTATCCTCATCTCTTCGGCATACCAGGTACGTACGTAAATTTCGAGGGAAAAATTTCATAAGGAGGGGAGATTGTAAAACCCCGAATATTATGAAATAAAATTATATAATTTTTCTATTTTGGTAAATAGTTAAATTGATAACAGTTTAAAGTTAAGGGTGATATTTGAAAATTTTACAAAATAAGCATGTTTTTCGTTGTGTCGGGAAATATTCGTTTGGTCGGGGAATATTCTTTTGTCGGAGAATATTTGTACGACGACACAATCATTGGTGGACCCCACAACGGAAGTATTGTCGGAGTTAGAAAATGACATAATTATCTTTTTTTAAAATAACGGAAAAAGTTTTACCGTTAAACTGTTGAAATACCTGGTGGTAAAAGAACAATAATACGCGTGGTTGCATAGTAGCACACGATATTGATTATTGATGCTTACGTGAGAAGTCACTCAGTTATACTCAATTATTGCTACAGTAATTGTTGCATAGTATATCATGTTGTTTGATTCAGTTATTGTTACAGTATCATTTGCATAATATTTTATATTATTAAATTAATAATTGAAATGAAAAAGCTATTCATATTATTATTTGCATTATTGACGATGTCTAGAAAGTTCTGTCGAGGAAAAGGAGTTTGATCACCTAATTGAGCGCCAATGGGAAGAAATCCTTATCGAAAAGCCCCTTCTTTCCTGGGAATGATCTGGTTGTTAAATATTCTGAGTTATAATATTAATGAAGAATAATTGTTAATAGATTAAAATGTGTTGATTAAAAATAAGTGATTTATGGTAAATATTTATTCAATTTTTGATATAAATAGAGGGGTTTGTTATGAGGTGTTTATTATAAGTTGGCTTATTATTCCATGAGGAGATGTGCTAATTTTTCAGACCATTGGTTGAAGTTATAAAAGTAAATCAATATGGATAGTTGGTTGAAGATATAATAGTAAATCAGTATGGACCGCTGGTGGAAAGTTATAATAGTAAATCAATATGGATCGCTGGTTTAAAGTAAATCAGTATGGATCGTTACTTTAAGTTTTAATAATAAATCAATATGGACCGTCCGTTTAAAAGTAAATTAATCTGGGCCGTTCATGAATTAGTTACTATTCAGTCCTTTTTCCTATAAATAGAAGCTCATTCTTCTTTCATTCTCACCAATTCACTAAGACTCACAAGAGTAATTATAGATAGAAAAGCTATAGAGAGAAAGAAGAAGAGTATTCTGCTACTTCACTATTCCAGTATCCAATCTTCTACTAAGGTAAGGGATGTTATTTATTTTTTATTCGTAAGGGATATTATTTTTGTTCAGTATTCGTAAGAAATAATATTTTCTTCCATACTATGTAGTATGTTTGTTTCGCATCCCTGATTCTACACTCATTGTGTTGAAGTATTGCTTCTATACTTCGTGAAATTAGTAGAATATCCTTAAAATTTGCGCTTCATCTAGTATCGTTTCACAAGGATATTTTCTGAACATTCTTGTTAAATTTTAAGCTTTTCATGCTGGAGTATTATTAATGGGTACTATTCATTTATACGACACTATTCATACGTACGGCACTATTCATGCGTACGGTACTATTTATAATACGGTACTATTCACAAAGTACTATTCATGGGCTCTATTCATAAATATGGTACTATTTATAAAATATTATTCAAAGGTACTATTCACAAAGTACTATTCACAAGTTACTATTTATAGAGTACTATTCAAGTACTATTCATAAAGTACTATTCACTTGGTATTATTCACTCGGGTGCTATTCATTAGAGGGTACTACTCATGACAAAACTTAATTTCTTTTGGTCCAAATCATTTTGGTATAATATTATTCTTGAATTTTACTCCACAATTAAGCAAAGATCATGTTGACAATTTGGATATTATTAAATTCTGGATAAATTAAATTATAAATCTTTAAAATTTATCCTTGCTTTCATTTAATTGAATTCTTATATCATTGTCATCATCCTCATGCTTATATTGTGATAAAAGTCATCTTTGACTTACGTGCATAGATGGACTGTTGATTAGTATGATTATAATCAGGGATCATTCGGTATAATCATGACCTATAATGTTACAAATGATGTGGTAAAAGTCCTCATTTACCCGTAGTGCATTGATGGACAGTTATTGGTATGATTATGATCGAGGATTATTCGGTATAATCATGACCATTGATGAAAATACGAATATCCTTGGCCCGTAGTGCATGGATAATTCGTGGTCGTGATACTAATGAATATCCTTAGCCGTAGTGCAAGGATGATTCGATGATGTAGATTATTTATTAAGCTGAGTCTCAGCGATAAAATTGATGATTAACTTTTTAAATCATAGAAGATAGTAGATATCATGCTCTACTTGACTCTTCTAATGGATTTCTTATCCCGCTGTAGTTGTTGATCTAAAACTTGTTGTCTATTGTATTCTATCAGTTGTTATACTGTTGAAGTCTAAGGATAATTTATTCTGCATTATCTTAGTCATAATATTTCTTACTGGGCTAGTTGAGCTCACCATTTTCTTTCATTATTCTCTTCAAGAAATGAGAATATAGCTAGGACTAGTCGGAGAATGGAGTGATGATCCAAAATGGTAGCTATAGTAGTCCTCACTATTTTTATAAAATAGTGTGATAATAATTATAATTTGGACTCCATTGAGTGTGTATATTATCTAGAAGACAATATTCTTGTTTAAACTCTCAGCTATATTTTGTCGTATTTTACACGACAGTTGTATAATTAAGTTTCTAGTTGTATTATATACCATGTATCTGGCGACCCAAGATGGGTGATGTATACCTATTTTGGAGGCATCACAATTGTTGTTCAAGCTAGGTTCATTATATATTTTACTGCTTTGAAAGTTATTCTTAAAGCATGACTTTGATGCATCATATTATTCATTTATGGTTCATAACTACCTTGTATTACGTTGATATCGAACTTTTGCTTTGTCATTAAACTTTGATTCAACTAATCCTTAGTTGATGTTCGTTGAACTCTAAATTACCCTTAAACTTATCCAAACCAAACTTACTTTGGTGCGGACTCATATATTAAAAACTGAGATGAACAACCCTATTATAGGGGATTATTTACGCAAAAGAGTTTAGATGCTTGTGCACAATACATGGTACGAAGGGCTGATCACCCTAAGTACGGGGAGTCCCTACAGTTTAATGACTGTTTAGCTTTAAGTTGAAAGAAATACTTATAAACTTGGACATAGTTCTTGGTCTTGTGACCCTCAGACAATTTCTAGTATTAGTTATTGATTATCGATGTTCAGATATGTTATTCAATTCAAATGTGTTTATTCATTGCCAGTCATTGTATTCTTTCAAGTGAGCATTTGTTTTGCTCACTCTTGCATATATATAACCATTGCAGCTAAAGTTGAGAAGGTTGATGAGCCAAACACTAGTAAAGGGAAAGAAAAGATGAACAAGTGTTGAAGACTTGTAAATCTATTGACATTTATATTTTCAGACTTGGTTTAAATATGTGATATAATTATTTATTTTTCCGCATTTGATGAATGTTTTTAAGGTTAGATAACCTGGGATTTTATTGGATTTAATTATGTAACCCTTTAATGGAAAGATTTATTGTTTAAAATTTAATTGAATTTGGGTAGTTAGAATGGAATGTTGGATAGTGAACACCAAATCATGTGGGAATAAAGTACCCAGATTTGGGGGTGTCACAAAGATAATGTAGAACTAATTATCCTTAGTCTTCAACAGGGAAAAATCTGATAGAATACTATATACAACAAGTGTTAGATCAACAACTGTAGCGGAAACAACAATCTATTAGAAGAGTCAAGTAGAGCATGATGTCTACTATCTTTTATGATTTAAAAGTTTATCATCAATATTTTTTCCCTGTAACACCAATCTATAATTATTTTCAATCAACCAATTATCTATGCACTACAGGCCATACATAATCGTTTGCATCACCAGTGGTCATGATTATGTCATACATCTGTCCATCTATGCACTACGGGCCAAAGAGGATTTTTACCACAAACCTTTATCTGTAACATTAAAGGTTATTATTATACCAATACACAATTCCTAGTCATAATCATACCAATCAATAGTTCATCTTTGCACCTCACAGCCAAAGATACTTTTACCACAATATAAGCATGAGGATGATGACAATGATATAAATAATCAATCAAGTGAGATCAAGGATAAATATTAAAGACTTATAATTCAATTTATCCAGAGTTCAATATGTCCAAATTATCAACATGATAACTAATTCTGGAGTAAAATTCAAGAATGATATTCATGTATCAAAAACAATTTGGACAGAAAAGAAAATTTAATTCTATTGTGAATAGTACTGTATGAATAGTATCCCGACATGAAAAGATTTAAATTTAATAAGAAAGTTCAGATCAATATTCCAGTGAAATGATATTCGATGAAGCGCAAACCTTAAGGAATTTCTAATTATTTCAGGAATTATAGAAGCAATACTTACCATAATAAGTTTAAATTTAGGAATATGAAATAAAATAATATCACTTACATAATATGGAGTATGAAAGAAAATGATATTTCTTACGACTATTGAAATAAAATAATATCATTTACCTTAGTAGAAACTAGATTTGACTGGAATATCGGATATTATCTTGCGAAAATCTTGCACTATTAGCTACACTCAAAGTATTCTTATATTCAAGAGAAATACTCACAATATTATAGAATAAGAAATTCTGATATTGTGATGGTATGTGTCTTAGTTGCTCATCTGAGTAACATATTTATAGTGCAACTGAGGGAGAAAATCAAATGAACTTGTCTAACTTTGCCTAACCTTTTTTTGTCTTCTCTGCCTACCTTTCTTTCTTTCTTTCTCTACCTAACCTCTCATTTTGCAATGGTTAAGGGCCCACTAAATTTGAAAAACAAAAGAATTGCAGGAGATGAATTAGGAAAAAATAAGTGCACGGAAGTTTTGAAAAGAAAGAATTTATAATCAAAATGTTAACCTTCACTCCACTTTTATTCACATGCTGAAAATTATATATTATAATAATAATATTACCATTTAAATAATTAAAAATTATATTATTATATTATCACATTATACTATTATAATAATATATTTGAATGAATATTTTATCGGAGAAGATAAATTTGATTCCATAGAAAAATATGTCAAACTTTAAACAAATGTTTCATGCTAAATTCCTTCAGTTATATCAAAATGGAACCAATATCCACCACATAATAATCTACTATGAACACAAGTTTAATAAAATAGTGATCCAAATATGTCGAATGCACTTCATCAGCAATTCAGGCTATGATTATGTTTATTATTTTTTAGAATAGATCTATTTCCTTTATCTTATAGTTTTCTATGCATTCAAATAATTTACTTGTCTGTGGTTGTGGTTGCACTTCAGATAATTTATCTATATGAGCAGCCTTGGAAATAAGAAAGTTAAATTTTTGACATGGGGGGAGCAAACCTACAACGGAAGATAATGTTCAAGTTTAAGTGGCATCAAGTAATTAGTGTTCAAGACAGACAGAAGAAGTATGCTGATCAACACAAACAAAATCGCGAATTTGACATTGGAAATTTTGTTTACCTAATAGTTTTTCCTCGGAAGGGAAAGATTCGATTTGGTAGGAAAGAAAAGCTAAGCCCGAGGTTTATTGGACCCTTTGAGGTGCTACAGAGAGTAGGTGAAGTGGCTTACGAGGTAGCTCTACCTCCAGAATTAGAACATGTTCACAATGTTTTTCATTTTTTAGTATTGAGATCGTATAAACCCAACTACAAACATGTGATTGAGTACGAACCATTACAGTTCGATAAAGATTTGTCTTATGAGGAGATTCCTATCTAGATAGTTGACAGGAAAGAACAAGTGCTCAGGAATAAAGTGATACCTTCTGTGAAGGTGATATGGAAGAACCACAGTTTCGAGGAAGGTACGTGGGAACTCAAAGACAAAATGATGAAGAGTTATCCTGAGTTATTTATTTGATCTGTGTCATCGATTCTGGGGACATAATCCTTGTAAGGAGGAAGAATGTGATGAATGAATTGTTTGAGTTGTGATTTTGGGGACATAATCCTTGTAAGGAGGGAAGGATGTAATAATCCAGAATTTTTATATGTAATTTTAAATATTTATTGAATTAAATAAATATTTTAGTTAATGTGTTTATTGTTATATAAATATTTGTTTAATTTGATTATTTAATTATTAAATAAATAAATAATGAGATGTAAGGAATAAACTTAATTAAGGTAATATGCTAATTAAGTTAATATTAGGTAATTTTGTATTTTGAAGTTAATTAAAATAAAGAGTCTTGAATTAATATTCTAAATTAATTTAATGAGTAAATTATAGAGTTGATTATGATTAAATATATTATTAAAAGGTCATTTTTAATTTAGTAAGTAAAAGGGATGTATTAATTTATTAAATAAAATTATAAGGAAATTATAATTGTGTGGCAATGTGATTATGTGACAAATTGAACTACACTTTATAAGTAATATAAAAATAAATTAAAAAAGGGTTTAAAAGTATTTTGCCAAACAAGGCCTTATGGCTTTTGAATTTTAAAATTAATAAAATTTATTTCCTAGTTGTGTAACTGATGGTTTAATAATGCCTATTATGTCTTTTATCAGTTTTATTTTCTTTACGTGTTATACACTTGGCCTAGCTTATTTGCAAAGAATACAGAGAAGAAGAGAGTTTGAGAGAGAAATTGTGAGAAGAAATTCTGTAAGAACAAGAAGGAGTAGCAATCAAAGTCTTGTAGTTATCTTCTAGCTAAGCTAAACAAGAAAGCAAAGGTAGAATTCTTAGTTTTAAAGTTTTTATTTTTATTTTCTAAAAAGTTATATGTAATTGAATTTTGTGGATAATTGTTGAAAATATGAGTTTGTATGTGTTAATGGATGTTTATAACATGTTTTATATCATTCATTCATGATTTAGAGTAATCAAAATCATGGAAATAGGTTTAAAAGTGAAGAAATCGAATTACAGTGAAATATATATGATATTGCTTATTTTAGAGTCAAAAATTGATGCTCAATTCATGTAATAAACTGTAAATTGTTTGTTGATTATGAAAATACATGAAGAAGCGAAAATAATATGATTTAAACAGACTGTTCTGATTGTAAAACGAATTCACAATGATTAATTTCGCTAAGAATGTCAAAAAGTGAAGAAATTGTAAAAATAGTGAATTTAGAGGTTGTAGTTTTTATGTTTATGTTGTTTATATGGTTAGAAACGTGTTAGAAACATTAGTTTATGTTTTTGTAAACTTATTACAACTTGGGTAAGTTGGAATGGTTGTTAGAAATGAGTTTTTAGGCCTAATTTAGCTTTCTGTTGTGTTTATTCACGAACTGTAGAAGCTAATACCAGGTACCCCCGCCCCGGTCGGTGTACCAGTACATTTTTGTGCCGCTCCAGCAGGGGTCCCACCCCAACAGGCTTTTATAGTTCAAAACCCCTACCCCGACGGGGGGTAGGCAGTTTTACTAACATTAGAGAACATCTGACCGGAAATGTTTTACTATAATGGAGATAACTTTTTCATACGAACTCCGATTGATGCGATTTAAGATAATCTGGAACGAGGACGAGTAGGCCTACAACTTTTGTTCTTCACTTTGACATCGTTATTAGGGGTAAAAATAACCATCTTTAGGACTGTTGTGCACTCAGAGGCAATCAGAAGGCGTCGAGATGCACGTTTGCAAGTGTAGTCCTTTGTGTGTTAGTATAACCTAATCTAAAGAGCATGATAACATGTTGAACATGTAATATGATGCTATATCAGGTTGTTATTGTGTATATGGTGCAATGACATGATAATTTGATTAGTTATAATGGAGCTAAAATGTGATGCTCATGAAAAGATGTGATGTTGTTTAAACTTAAACTAAGTTAACGAGCCATACTAAAAGTGGGAACTAAACTCATGATGTTAATATTAGTTGAACTAATGAGTGTTGTCAATACATATGGTATGTGTAGGACTTATGGTGAACATGAGTAGTGATCGTTTAACCTATGCACGAGGCAAGTTTTTGGTACCCTGTCTTGTTTACAATTGAGCAAGTTTCTGAACCCTAATCTCTATTTGAGTTTATCCTATCTTACTTACTTTATGCAAGTTCTTTATTTCTAATCTATTAGTAAGCAGTTAAGTTGTTATTTTTACGCAAGTTCCTAAATCTTATTTCTTAACGTAAAGTAAGATCTTTTTCCTATCTTGTTTACAATTTTTGCGCAAGTTTCCTAAACCTAATTGTAAGACCCCAACTTTTATGAATAAAGATGAATTTTCTATAAATATCATTTTTAAATATTAGGGTATGAATTTGAAATAATATTATAGTTGTGGGTAATATTTATAAATTTTGCAAAGTGTGCAAGTTGTTATATTATATTCGATTGGTCGGGGAATATTCGGTTTAGTAGGGAATATTCGTACAACGGCTCAATCATTGGTGGACCCCACAATAGAATTATTGTCGGATTGAGAAAACGACAAAAATATTTTTATGAAAATAAATGGAAGTTTTACCATTAATCTTGTTGAACTACTTGGTAGTAAAAGTACGATGTCTGGCATGTCGGTTGCATAGTAGCTACGGTATTGATTATTGATGCTTACGTGAGAAGTCACTCGGTTTTGCTTATTTTATAGACACCCATTTACCCGCTTTTTCAAAATAATCGGTAGAAGATTATACATTGAAGACTGACATTATACGTGTGTGAGTGTGATGTGTGTGCATGTGAATATGTGTATGTGTAAAGAAGAAAAAAAAAAGATGGTGGGTGTATTATTATGCTAGGATGATATATATATATAAAGATGGTGGGTGTATTATTATGCTAGGATGATATATATATATATAATTGAAAAAGTTGACAAAATTGGTTGGTGGTTTAACTTGGTCGGGAGGGAGGTTTTATTATAATATATATATATATATATATATAAAGATGGCATGTTCTAGTATATATATATATATATATATATATGTATGATTGAGTTCAAGTAGGGAGATGAAAGAATTTGAGACAGTCACGGAAGGAGTGATGTATTATTGTTATATTTATATATTTTATAAATAGAATATATTATATTTTATTTAAAAGATTTTGCTTTAAATCTGGACCGTCCGATTAAAAGTAAATTAATCTGGACCGTTCATGAATTAGTTACTATACAATCCATTTTTCTATAAATAGAAGCTCATTCCTTCATTATTTTCTTTCGAATTCACTGAAACTCTAGAGAGAGAAATTATAGAGAAACTATTGAAAAGTATTCTGCTACTTCCCTACTCTTATATTCAGTTTCTTTTATGGTAAGGGGTATTATTTCTTTTTATTCATGAAGAGAACTTTCGTATTCCATTCTTTATTATTACGTTGGAATATCCTCGTTAATGCTTTTTACGCCTTGGGACTGGTTCCGTCTTTATTATTCGGTTGGAATATCCTCGTCTCATGCTTTACGCCGGACACGGTTTCGTCTTTATTATTACGTTGGAATATCACGCTTCAGGCGTACACGCCTGACACGGATTCGTTATTTATTATTCTGATGGAATAACATGTCTATGCGAAGTACCGCATGCATGATGATTTCTTTTGTTATTCTATTCTTTATTATACTCAGTTGGTTAAAGTTTTGACTTCTACACTCCATGAAATTAGTGGAATATTCTTGATATTTGCGCTTCATCCATTATCTTTTAATGAAAATATTCTTCTGAGCATTCTTGAATTTTACATTACAAAGAAGTATCATGTTGACAATTTGGACGTTATTAGTTCCTGAATAACTTAATTCTTGAACTTGTTTTTATTGAATTCTTATATCATTGTCATCATCCTCATGTTTATATTTTTTTAAAGTCATCTATGGCCTGTAGAGCATGGATGGACTTGGTATGATTATGACCAGGGACTATTCGGTGTAATCATGACCGTAATAAATGATGTGGTAAAAGTCCTCATTGGCCCGTAGTGCATTGATGGACAGTTGTTGGCATGATCATGACCATTGATGAATACACAAATATCCTTGGCCTGTAGTGCATGGAATTTTTGGTCGTGACCCTAATGACTATCTTTGGCCGTAGTGCAGGGATAATGTGGGTTATTTATTAAGTCGAGTCCCCAATGATAAAAGTGATGAAAACTTTTAAAACATAAAAGATAGTAGATTTTATTCTCTACTTGACTCTTTTAATGGATTTCTTGTTAAAATTGCGATTAAACTTGATGTCTATTGTATTTCATCAGTTTAACATTGTTGGAGACTAATGATAATTTATTCTGCATTATCTTGGTCATGATATTTCTTGCTGGGCTAGTTGAGCTCACCCTTTCTTTCACTGTTCTCTTTAGGAAATGAAAACGTAGCCGGAACTAGTCGGGGGACGGAGTGATGGTCCGAGATAGTGTCTTAGTAGTCCTCACTATTCTATAAATAGTGTGATAATAAATGTAATGAGGACTTTTTCGGAGAGTGGATATTGTCTAGAAGACAATATTTGTATTAAAACTCAAAGCCTGTATTTTGTCGTACTTTACACGACTGTTGTATAATTAAGTTGTATTTGAATTTTGTACCATGTATTTGGCGACTCAAGATGGGTGATGTATACCTATTTTGGGGGCGTCACACTAATCTTTATTTTGAGCTCATCCTACAAGTTTGTTACCCTGTTTTCTTTATAACATTACGCAAGTTCTTGAATTCTGTCGAGCAGAGTTCTTAATTTTGTTTCTTTATGTAACCTTAGCTTATCATTGCTGTAAGACCCCAAATTTTATGAAATAAATGTATTCAATTTTTCTATTTTGGTAAATAGTTAAATTGATAAAAGTTTAAAGTTAAGGGTGATATTTGAAAATTTTGCAAAGTAAGCAAGTTGTTCGTTGTGTCGGGAAATATTCGTTTAGTCAGGGAATATTCTTTTGTCGGAGAATATTTGTACGACGACATAATCATTGGTGGACCCCACAACAGAAGTATTGTCGGAGTTAGAAAATGACATAATTATCTTTTTATAAAATAACAGCGAAAGTTTTACCATTAAACTATTGAAATATCTGGTGGTAAAAAACAGTAATACGCGTGGTTGCATAGTAACACACGGTATTGATTATTGATGCTTACGTCAGAAGTCACTCAGTTATACTCAATTATTGCTACAATAATTGCAGCATAATATCTCATGTTATTTGATTCAGTTATTGTCACAGTATCATCTGCATAATATTTTATATTATTAAATCAATAATTGAGACGACAAAGTTATTCATATTATTATTTGCATTATTTACGATGTCTAGAAAGTTCTATCGAGGAAAGGGGTTTGGTCACCTAATTGCGCGCCAATAGGGAGAAATCCTTATCAAAAAGCCCCCTCTTTCCTGGGAATGATCTGGTTGTTAAATATTGTGAGTTATAATATTAATGAAGAATAATTGTTAATAGATTAAAATTGTGTTGATTAAAGATAAGTGATTTGTGGTAAATATTTATTCAATTTTTGATATAAATAGAGGGGTTTGTTATGAGGTGTTTGTTATAAGTTGGCTTAATATTCCGTGAGGAGATATGCTAATTTTTCAGATCGTTGGTTGAAGTTATAATAGTAAATCAATATGGATCGTTGGTTGAAGATATAATAGTAAATCAATGTGGACCGCTAGTGGAAAGTTATAATAGTAAATCAATATGGATCGCTAGTTTAAAGTAAATCAGTATGGATCATTGCTTTAAGTTTTAATAGTAAATCAAGATGGACCGTCCGTTTAAAAGTAAATTAATCTGGGCCATTCATGAATTAGTTACTATTCAGTCCTTTTCCTATAAATAGAAGCTCATTCTTCTTTCATTCTCACCAATTCACTAAGACTCACAAGAGTAATTATAGAGAGAGAAGCTATAGAGAGAAAGAAGAAGAGTATTCTGTTACTTCACTATTCTAGTATCCAGTCTTCTACTAAGGTAAGGAATGTTATTTATTTCTTATTCGTAAGGGATATTATTTTTGTTCAGTATTCGTAAGAAATAATATTTTCTTCCATACTCTGTAGTATGTGAGTAATATTATTTCGTTTCGTATCCCTGATTCTACACTCATTTTGTTGAAGTATTGCTTCTATACTCCGTGAAATTAGTAGAATATCCTTGAAATTTGCGCTTCATCTAGTAACGTTTCACAAGGATATTTTCTGAACATTCTTGTTAAATTTTAAACTTTTCATGCCGGAGTACTATTAATGGGTACTATTCATTTATACGACACTATTCATACGTACGACACTATTCATGCATACGGTACTATTCATAATATGGTACTATTCACAAATTACTATTCGTGGGCACTATTCATAATTACGGTACTATTCACAAAGTACTATTCACGAGTACTATTCATAAAGAACTATTCAAAATTACTATTTATAGAGTACTATTCCTGAAGTACTATTTATGAAGTACTATTCACGAGATACTATTCACTTAGGTACTATTCACCTGAGGTACTATTCATGACAGAAATTAATTTCTTTTCGGTCCAAATCATTTTTGGTATAATATTATTCTTGAATTTTACTCCACAAAGCAGTATCATGTTGACAATTTGGATATTATTGAATTCTAGATAAATTAAATTATAAATCTTTAAAATTTATCCTTGCTTTCATTTAATTAAATTCTTATATCATTGTCATCATCCTTATGCTTATATTGTGATAAAAGTCATCTTTGGCTTACGTGCATAGATGGACTATTGATTGGTATAATTATGTCCAAGGATCATTCGGTATAATCATGACCCGTAATGTTAAAAATGATGTGGTAAAATTCCTCATTGACCCGTAGTGCATTGATGGACAGTTGTTGGTATGATTATGATCAAGGATTATTCGGTATAATCATGACCATTGGTGAAAACACGAATATCCTTGGCCCGTAGTGCATGGATAATTCATGGTCATGATACTAATGACTATCCTTAGCCGTAGTGCAAGGATGATTCGATGATGTAGATTATTTATTAAGCTGAGTCTCAGCGATAAAATTGATGATAAACTTTTTAAATCATAGAAGATAGTAGATATCATGCTCTACTTGACTCTTCTAATGGATTGCTTGTTCCGCTGTAGTTGTTGATCTAAAACTTGTTGTCTATTGTATTCTATCAGTTGTTATACTGTTGAAGGCTAAGGATAATTTATTCTGCATTATCTTAGTCATAATATTTCTTACTGGGCTAGTTGAGCTCACCCTTTTCTTTCATTATTCTCTTCAGGAAATGAGAATATAGTTGGGACTAGACGGGGAATGGAGTGATGATCAGAAATGGTGGCTATATTAGTCCTCACTATTTTTATAAAATAGTCTGATAATAATTGTAATGAGTACTCAGTTGAGTGTAGATATTGTCTAGAAGACAATATTCTTATTTAAACTCTTAGCTATGTTTTGTTGTATTTTACATGACGGTTGTATAATTAAGTTTGTAGTTGTATTATGTACATGTATCTGGCGACCCAAGATAGGTGATGTATACCTATTTTGGGGGCGTCATAGTTGGTATCAAAGCTTAGGGATATGATCCCTAGCTGAGATGTGAGACTAGAACTAGTAGGGGAGAGACGGGTAATTCCTTTGCTAGTATGACCTACCTAAGTTTAGTTGTTATTTAATTGGTCAGTCAAAGTATAGGGATAATATGTGGCATGTCAATTTCTTTAATTAACCCTTATTTTGTGGCAGTATTTAAGAATGGCATCTGAAAATCAAGAGATGAACTCATATAGAGTTTTAAGTAATGAATTGAGGAGAATTTTATGATCAAAATATAGAACTGCAAGATCGTATTAGTGAGTTAGAAGAGCAGGGTGAAGAACGGCAGGCGGTCGTGGAACAAAGGGATGCAACAAAGTCAAGTCCAACGTCAATGATGACACCAAAGGCTGTCCCAGACAAGTCAAAGCTGGTAGTTTAAGTGAGAGCGTTTGTCGAGGAACCTGAACGAATTTATCACGGGTAAGTTAATCATAAACTCTTGCGAAGTCTTTACCTTTTTAGATACCAGTTCTACCCACTCTTTTATTTGTCCTCCTTGCGCTCAACGTTTAAATTTGACCCCAGAGAAGTTAGAATTTGATTTATTGATTGAAACTCCGTTAGGAGAAACCTTCGTTACATCCACTATTTATAAATCTTATTTGATTCAAATCGGCACCCTCACGTTACCTGTCGATCTCATCTCTTTAAAAATACTTGTCTTCGATGTTATTTTAGGAATCGACAAGTTAACTATTTGTAAGACCCCAACTTTTATGAATAAAGATGAATTTTCTATAATTATCATTTTTTGAATATTATGGAATGAATTTGATATAATGTTATAGTTGTGGGTAATAGTTATACATTTTGCAAAGTATGCAAGTTGTTATATAATATTCGATTAATTGGGGAATATTCGCTTTTAACGGGGGGAATATTTATGCGACGGCCTGATCATTCATCGTGGACACCACAACGGAATTATTGTCGGTTTAGAAAGCGACAAAAATATTTTTATGAAAATAACGGCGGAAGTTTTATCGTTAATTGTTGAAACACCCCGTGTTAAAGAAATACGGTGAATACGGCGTGGTTGCATAGTAGTAATACGGTATTGATTATTGATGCTTACGTGAGAAGTCACTCGGTTTTGTTCAATTATTGCTTGAAGAATTGTTGTGATAGTATCTCACGTTAATTGATTCAATTATTGTCGATATTTTATATATTATTAAATCAATAATTGAGACGCGAAGTTATTAATATTATTATTTGCAATATTAACGATGTCTAGAAGTTACGCCAAGGAGAGGTTTGGTCACCTAATTGTGCGTCAATAGGGAGAAATCCTTATTGGAAGCCCCCTCTTTCACAGGAACGACACAGTCGATTAATATTGAGAATTATAATAATAATGATAAATGTTGTTAAAATTATTGAGGAGATTTTTATGAAGTATTTGTTGTATTTATGGACCCCTATTTACCCAATTTTCAAAACTATCGGTAAAAGTTATCTCAGTTTTGTTTGATTATATACATATATATATATATATATATTATATATATACATATTATATATATATATATATATTTAATAAAAGTCTTATGTGGGGGAAGGGGGAAAGGTTTTGTTGGGTGGGTGTTAAAAGTTTGTAAGTTGTGTGTGTGATTATGACAACATATGAGTGGTATATATATATATATATATATATATATATATATATATATATATATATATAACTTGATTTTGTTAAAGGGCATGGGGCGTTGCAAATTCAATCAATGTGTAAAAGTGAACCTGATGAGATTCTTAGTGAGGAAAAAAAGTATTGTTCACCCGTGATTCAAAATAAAGTACCCTTCCATTCTCCTATAAATAGGATGCTTAGTTAGAATTGAAAACACACGGAAATTGGAGAAATTCTCTCTATAATCTTAAGCGTATTTCTTTTAAAGTTTCTACGAAGTTTTGAAGCAGAAAGTGCAAGTTTTATCAAGAATATCCTCGCCCTACCAAATGGAATACTTTTCCATTATGTTGGAATAACTTTGTCTACATCAAGATACCGCATACATGGTGAAATTCTTCATTATTCTATTCTTTATTATTACATTTGGAATATATATATACGTACGTGTTTACGCATGACCTGGTTCCGATTATTTATTATTCATTGGAATATCTTGTCTGCAATTAATTTTACGGCTACCGATTCCGTTATTTATTATTTTGTTGGAATATCACATGCGTGCGTTTACGCATGACACTGAATCCGATTATTTATTATTGTGTTTGAATAACTTTATGCATGCGGTCTATCGCATGCATGGTGATTTCTTTTGTTATTCCATTCCTTATAATACTCGGTTGGTTAAAGTTTTGACTTATACTCCATGAAATTAGTGGAATATCCTTGATATTTTCGCTTCATCCAGTATCTTTTCATGGAAATATTCTTCTGAGCATTCTTTAATTTTACTCTACAAAGAATTATCATGTTGACAATTTGGACGTTATTTGTTCCTGGATAAATTAATTCTTGAACTTGTTTTATTGAATTCTTATATCATTGTCATCATCCTCATGTTTATATTATGTTGAAAGTCATCTGTGGCCTGTAGTGCATAGATGGACTTGGTATGATTATGATCAGAGATTAATCGGTATAATCATGATCGTAATGTTACAAATGATGTGGTAAAAGTCCTCATTGGCCCGTAGTGCATTAATGGACAGTTGTTGGCATGATCATGACCATTGATGAATACACGAATATCCTTGGCTCGTAGAGCATGGATAATTTGTGTTTGTGATACTAATGAATATCATTGGCCGTAGTGCATGGATGATGTGGATTAATTATTAAGCTGAGTCAGAGCGATAAAAGTGATGAAAACCTTTTAAATAATAAAAGATAGTAGATTTTATTCTCTACTTGACTCTTTTAATGGATTCCTTGTTCTGCTGCAGTTAAACTTGATGTTTGTTATATTGTATCAGTTTAACACTGTTGAAGGCTAACGATAATTTATTCTACATTATCTTAGTCATAACATTTCTTACTGGGCTAGTTGAGCTCACCCTTTTTGCTTTCATTGTTCTCTTCAGGAAATGAGAACGTAGCAGGGACTAGTCGAGGAACGGAGTGATGGTCCAGATAATAGCATTAGTAGTCCTCACTATTCTGTTAAATAGTGTGATAATAAATGTAATGAGGACTCAATTGAGTGTGGATATTGTCTAGATGACAATATTTTATTAAAACTCACAACATATGTTTTGTCGTATTTTACACGACTGTTGTATAATTAAGTTGTATTTGAATTTTGTACCATGTATTTGGCGACTCAAGATGGGTGATGTATACCTATTTTGGGGGCGTCACAGTTGGTATCAAAGCTTAGGGATATGATCCCTGGCTAAGATGTGAGATAAGAACTTGGAGGGGAGAGACGGGAAATTCCTTCGCTAGTATGACCTACCTAAGTTTATTTAGTATTTAATTAGTCGGTCAGAGTATAGGATAATTATGTTAATTAACCCTTGTTTTGTGGCAGTATTTGAAAATGACATCCGAGAATGTTGAGAACATCAATGGAGCACAGGAAACCGTTGAGTCTCCACATATCAATAATCAGGATAATGTGCATCAAAAAGGCGACAATCCTCAGGCAAACAACAACA
The DNA here is from genome assembly GCA_020205605.1 of Panax ginseng. NCBI lineage: Eukaryota > Viridiplantae > Streptophyta > Magnoliopsida > Apiales > Araliaceae > Panax > Panax ginseng. The sequence goes on from CM035134.1 coordinate 121,094,201, forward strand.
CGGACCAGATGATGAACAATGGAATGTTCAGAGGCGTCATGCAATTCATGCAACATCAGGCAAGAGCGGCTCCTGTCCAAAATGCAGGTGGAAACACTAGCAACTCTCGGACGGTCACCGCTAAGCAGTTCAAGGAACTGGGACCACCAGAGTTTTTTGGAGATCCAAAACCACTTAAGGCAGATACATGGATAAAGCAGATCAACCAGATATTTGATGTCTTGGGATTCTCCGAGGAGCAAAAGGTTCCCTTTTCCACCTTCATGTTGTGGGCAGAGGCAGATTACTGGTGGGAATCAATAAAGTGTACTCAACCTGTCGCACTGAAGATGTCTTGGGAGAAGTTCCAAGAACTGTTCAACGACAAGTACTTCCCGAAATTATTAGTCACATGAAAGAGGTAAAGTTCATCAAGCTGGAGCAAAACAACATGACCGTGTCGCAGTACGAAGCCAAGTTTGCCGAGTTGTCCCAGTTTGCATCCCATTTGGTTGATAATGAGGAGAGAATGACGCGAATGTTTCTAAGAGGTTTGAAACCCGAGATACGTCAATATCTTATCTCTCATAAAGCGTGTTTGTATTCGGGATGTTGTTAATAGGGCTCGATTATTGGGAGCGCGATAATGAGTCAACCCAACCAAAAGAGAGCAGCCGGTAAAATGATAATACTAGTGATAACAGTCATCGAAGCGGTGACAACAAGCGTGGAGGGAATCAACATGCCAGAAATGGTAACCAATTCGGTGGAAATCATGGCCAAAATAATAAGAATGTACATTTCAAGAAGAGGAGATTAAACAATGATGGAAAGACATCAGCATCAGCACCTGTCGTTAAGGAAGGAGAACGACCACCTATCATATGCTTTAAATGTGGAGGAGAGGGACACATCAGTCCAAACTGCGCGATGCCATCCAAAGCATGTTATAATTATGGAAGAGAAGGTCACCTGGCCCAATTTTGTCGTGCACCGAAGACAAGTCCAGCTGGGATGGAGGCATCAAAGGCCATCACAGACAAGACAAAACCAGTAGTTCATGGGAGAGCGTTTGTCGTGACCTCCCAAAAAGCAAGGAACCCGAACGAGGTCATCACGGGTAAGCTTATCATAAACTCTTGCGAAGTTTATACCTTATTTGATACCGGTTTTACCCATTCTTTTATTTCTCCTACTTGCGCACAACATTTAAATTTGACTTCGGAGAAATTAGACTTTGACTTATCTGTTGAAACTCTGTTGGGAGAAACCTATCTTACATCCACTGTTTATAAGTCTTGTTTGGTTCAAATCGGTACCCTCACATTACCTGTCGATCTTATTTCATTGAAAATACTTGCATTTGACGTAATTCTAGGGATTGATTAGTTAACTACTCATCATGCAAAAATTGATTGTTTTCCTAAGGTTGTTAGCTTTCATATTCCAAACCAACCTATTATGAGAATTCAAGCAACCAAACTATTAAAATCAATCACTGTCATCTCAAGCCATAAAGCTATTCGTTTATTGAAAAACGGATGTCAAGCTTTCTTAGCTCATGTCACGGATCTAAACAAAAATACGTCAGTTTTGAATGATATTTCTATTGTTAATGAATTTCCTGACGTATTCCCTGAAGAACTTCCTGGCCTACCACCAGAGCGTGAAATTGAATTTTGTATCGACCTTGAACCCGATACAAAACCTATTTCCAAAGCCCCATATCTAATGGCTCCTATTGAACTTCAGGAGTTAAAGACCCAACTGCAGGAATTGTTAGACATCGGTTTCATTTGTCCTAGTACGTCTCCTTGTGGTGCTCTTGTTCTATTCATGAAAAAGAAAGACGGGAGTATGCGACTTTGTATTGAATATCGGGAGTTGAATCATGTCACCATCAAAAATAGGTACCCATTGCCACGTATTGATGACCAGTTTGACCAGTTGCAAGGCGCCAAATTCTTTTCAAAGATTGATCTTCATTTCAGATATCACCAATTGAAGATTAGAACCGATGACATTCCAAAGACGACTTTCAGAACTCGGTATGGGCATTATGAATTGCTACTCATGTCTTTTGGATTGACTAATGCTCCTGCTGCCTTCATGGATATGATGAACCGAGTATTCAAGTAATATTTGGATCACTTTGTGGTCGTCTTTATTAATGACATCCTTATTTATTCCAAAAGCCGTGAAGATCATGAGCAACACTTGAGGCCGATACTTCAAAAGCTTCGTGAATATAAGCTTTATGCCAAGTTAAAGAAATGCGGGTTCTAGCATTAGGAAGTAGCATTCTTTGGGCACGTGGTATCAAGTCATGGAATATCTATTGACCCAGCAAAGATAAAAGTTATTCAAAGCTAGGAGCAACCTAAATCAATGACCGAAGTACGTAGCTTTCTCAGCTTAGCTGGTTATTATCGGAGATTCATAGAAGGGTTTTCTCGAATCGCTACTTCATTAACTCAGATGACTCATAAAGATACAAAATTCGGTTGGAATGAGGAATATGAGAAGAGTTTTCAAGAACTCAAGAGGAGACTCATTTCAGCACCTATTTTGACAATACCATTTGGCTCGGTGGGATTTGTCATCTACAGTGATGCTTCGGTCATAGGGTTAGGATGTGTTCTCATGCAACATGGGAAAGTCATAGCCTATGCCTCTCGATAACTCAAAGAATATGAGAGGAATTATCCTACTCATGATCTAGAGTTGGCAGTTGTTGTTTTCGAGACTTAAAATTTGAGGCATTACTTGGTATGGGGAGAAAGTGGAGATCTTTACGGACCATAAAAGCCTCAAATATTTCTTCACTCAAAAGGAACTCAACATGCGACAACGACGTTGGCTTGAACTGTTGAAAGATTATGATCATACCATCCAATACCATCCTGGTAAAGCAAGCGTGGTAGCTAACGCATTGAGTAGAAGATCATATGCGGGTACGAGTGCAATATTGTCAACGCAAAGGTGCATTTTGTATGACTTGCAAAGGATGGAGATAGAGATAAAGACTCCAGGGACCCATGTGATGATGGCAAATATATGAGTAGAACCGACTTTAATCGATAAAGTTAAAGCTGCTTAAGCTATAGACCTAGAGCTGATGCATATGAGGAAGAAAGTACAAGAAGGTGCTATGCCGGAAGCAAGAATCGATGAAGAAGGAATACTTCGAGTCAACTCCAGACTTTGTGTTCCTAACGATCTTGAGTTAAAGTATAAAATTATGATGGAGGCGCACAACACACCGTTTGCAATCCATCCTGGGAGTACCAAAATGTATCATGATCTTTGACATACATTTTGGTGGGGCAATATGAAGAGAGAGATAGCGCTGTTTATCTTAAGGTGTTTAACTTGTCAACGAGTCAAGGCAGAGCATCAAGTACCAAAAGGTCCATTACAACCAATTGAAATTCCAGAATCGAAGTGGGAGCACATTACCATGGATTTCGTTACTGGTCTTCCCAAGGTTTCTTAAGGCATAGATACAATTTGGGTCATTGTTGATAGATTGACCAAGTCTTCTCATTTCTTACCAATACGAGAAACTTATACACTTGAACGTCTTGCTAGTATGTACATAAACGAGATTGTAAGACTGCATGGTATGCCAGTATCCATAGATTTTTTATCGAGACCCAAGATTCACTTCACGATTTTGGGTTAGTTTGCAAAAAGCTATGGGCACGAATTTACGATTTAGTTCGGCATATCATCCACAGACGGACGGACAATCAGAAAGGACTATTCAAACTCTTGAAGATTTATTAAGACTCTGTGTCCTTGACTTCAAGGGAAGTTGGGACAAGTTCTTACTATTGGTAGAGTTTTCATACAACAATAGTTATCAAGCAAGTATTGGCATGGCTCCATTCGAAGCATTGTATGGAAGAAAGTGTCATTCTACAGTATGCTGGGATGAGGTGGGTGAAGCAACATTGTTGGGACAAGAGTTGGTACGTATAACTATGGAAAAGATTCAAATGATCCGGCAACGTATAAAAACCTCTCAAGATCGACAAAAGAGTTATGCTGATCTTCATCGAAAAGACGTGAAATTCGATATTGGAGATCTTGTGTTGTTACGTGTTGCTTCATTGAAAGGAGTTAAGAGATTTGGAAAGAGAGGAAAGCTCAATCCTCGATTCATTGGCCCAATTTTAATCCTCGATCGAGTAGGAACTATGGCGTATAGACTCGCTTTACCACCAAGTATGTCTCATGTTCATAACGTTTTTCACATATCCATGTTACGTAAATATGTGAAAGACCCGAACCACATTATTGAGTTAGATCCGGATGAAATAGCGGAAGATTTAACGTATGAAGAGGTTCCTGTTCAAATCTTGGATAAGAAGGAACATATTATACGCTCCAAGGTTATACCTCAAGTCAAAGTTTTATGGAGAAACAACGATGTTGAGGAAATAACCTGGGAGTTAGAATCTGAAATGAAATCAAGGTATCCTTACCTCTTCGACATACCAGGTACGTACCCTAATTTTGAGGCTAAATTTCATAAGAAAGGCGATTAGTAAGACCCCAACTTTGATGAATAAAGATGAATTTTCTATAATTATCATTTTTTGAATATTATGGAATGAATTTGATATAATGTTATAGTTGTGGGTAATAGTTATACATTTTGCAAAGTACAAAAGTTGTTATATAATATTTGATTGGTCGGGGAATATTCGTGCTACAGCACAATCATTGGTGGACCCCACAACAGAATTATTGTCGGATTGAGAAAATGACAAAAATATTTTATGAAAATAATGGCGGAAGTTTTATCGTTAACTGTTGAAACACCCGGTGTTAAAAGTACAGGAATACGTGTGGTTGCATAGTAGCACACGGTATGGATTATTGATGCTTACGTGAGAAGTCACTCAGTTTTGTTCAATTATTGCTTCATTAATTGTTGCATAGTATCTCACGTTAATTGATTCAATTATTATCGATATTTTATATATTATTAAATCAATAATTGAGACGATGAAGTTATTAATATTATTATTTGCAATATTAACGATGTCTAGAAGTTCTGCCAAAGAGAGGTTTGGTCACCTAATTGCGTGCCAATAGGAAGAAATCCTTATTGGAAATCCCCTTCTTTCCTGGGAACGACCTAGTCGATTAATTTTGAGAATTATAATAATAATGATAAATGTTGTTAAAAATATTGAGGAGATTTTTATGAAGTACTTGTTGTATTTATGGACCCCTATTTACCCACTTTTCAAAACTATCGGTAAAAGTTATCTCAGTTTTGTTTGATTATATACATATATATGCGTATTATATATATATATATATATATATATATATATATATATATATATATAACTTGCTTTTGTTTAAGGGCATCAGACATTGCAAATTCAATTAATGTCGATCATGAACCTTCAAAGAGCTTCTTTAGTGAGAAAAAAAGTATTGTTAACCCGTGATTCAAAAAGTACCCTTCCATTCTCCTATAAATAGGATGCTTAGTTAGAATTGAAAACACACGTAAATTCGGAGAAATTCTCTTCTATAATTTTGGCGTATTTCTTTAGAGTTTTAAGAAGTTTTGAGCGTAGTGCAAGTTTTCTTCAAGAATATCATCGCCCTACCAGTCGGAATACTTTTCTCTTACGGTAAGAGATATTATTTGTTGTACTCGTAAGGGGTATTATTTCTTTCGTATTCATGAAGAGAACTTATGTTATTCAATTATTTTTATTCTGTTGGAATAACCTGTATACGCGGTCTACCCTATACTTGGTGAAATTCTTCTGTTATTCCATTCTTTATCATTATGTTAGAATAACCTGTCTATGTGAAGTACCGCATAAATGGTGAAATTCTTCTGTTATTCTATTCTTTATTATTCTGTTGGAACATCCTATCTGTGCGTTTACGCATGACCTAGTTCCGTTATTTATTATTCTCATTGGAACATCCCATGGGTGCAATTTAAATTCGATTGGTTCCGTTATTTATTATTCTGTTGGAATATCATGTCTGTGCGTTTACGCATGACCTGGTTCCGTTATTTATTATTATATTAGAATAACCTGTCTGTGCGGTCTATCGCATGCATGGTGATTTCTTTTGTTATTCCATTCTTTATAATACTTAGTTGGTTAAAGTTTTGAGTTCTATACTCCATGAAATTAGTGGAATATCCTTGATATTTGCGCTTCATCCAGTATCTTTTCATGGAAATATTCTTCTGAGCATTCTTTAATTTTACTCTACAAAGAAGTATCATGTTGACAATTTGGACATTATTAGTTCCTGGATAAATTAATTCTTGAACTTGTTTTATTGAATTCTTATATCATTGTCATCATCCTCATGTTTATATTATATTGAAAGTCATCTGTGGCCTGTAGTGCATAGATGGACTTCGTATGATTACGACCAGGGATTAATCGGTATAATCATGACCGTAATGTTACAAATGATGTGGTAAAAGTCCTCATTGGCCCGTAGTGCATTGATGGACAATTGTTGGCATGATCATGACCATTGATGAATACACGAATATCCTTGGCTCGTAGAGCATGGATAATTTGTGGATGTGATACTAATGAATATCCTTGGTCGTAGTGCAGGGATGATGTGGATTAATTATTAAGCTGAGTCCCAGCAATAAAAGTGATTAAAACCTTTTAAATCATAAAAGATAGTAGCTTTTATTCTCTACTTGACTCTTTTAATGGATTGCTTGTTCCGCTGCAGTTAAACTTGATGTTTGTTATATTGTATCAGTTTAACACTGTTGAAGGCTAACGATAATTTATTTTGAATTATCTTAGTCATAATATTTCTTACTGGGCTAGTTGAGCTCACCCTTTTTTGCTTTCATTGTTCTCTTCAGGAAATGAGAACGTAGTAGGGACTAGTCGGGGAACGGAGTGACAGTCTATATAATAGCATTAGTAGTCCTCACTATTCTATTAAATAGTGTTATAATAAATGTAATGAGGACACAATTAAGTGTGGATATTGTCTAGATGACAATATTTGTATTAAAACTCACAGCATATGTTTTGTCGTATTTTACACGATTGTTGTATAATTAAGTTGTATTTGAATTTTGTACCATGTATTTGGCGACTCAAGATGGGTTATGTATACGTCACACTATTCATCATACTAAAATTGATTGTTTTTGTAAGGTTGTTAGTTTTTATATTCCTAACCAACCTGTTATGCGAATTCAAGTAACCAAACCACTAAAGTTAATAACTGTCATATCAAGCCATAAGTAAAGAGCCCCAAGCCTTTCGCTGGTGACTTCCTTGTGTGGGATGCACCGAAGCCAGACTTTCCATAGGGGACGCCATGAAAATGGTGGCAAGTTGTTAGGCATCAATGTGAGGTGCTATCTAAGTCTTGGATGAGAGTCATAGTTTTGAATGATATTTTTATCGTTAATAATTTCCTGGTGTATTCCTTGTAGACTTCCTGGCCTACCCCAGAGCGTGAAATCAAATTTTGTATTGACCCTAGTACAAAACCCATTTCTAAAAACCCTCAAATATTTCTTTACCTAGAAAGAACATAACATACGCTGAAGACGTTGGCTCAAGCTATTGAAGATTACGACCATACCATTCAATATCATCGTGGAAGAGCGAACGTGGTAGCTGACGAGTTGAGTAGAAGATCGTATATGGTTACGAGTGTGACATTGTTAACACAAAGACCCATTTCATACAACTTACAAAAGATGGAGGTAAAGTTAAATACTCTAAGAACCTACGTGAAGATAGCTAATATACGATTAGAATCGACTTTAATCAATAAAGTTAAAGCCGCTCAAGCTACATACTTAGAGCTGATGAATGTGAAGAAGAAGAAGGTGCAAGAAGATGTTATTCTAGAAGCAAGAATCGACGAAGAGAGCAAATCTCAACCCTCAATTTTATTGGTCTATTTGAAATCCTCGATCGAGTAGGAACTGTGGCCTATAGACAAGTTTTACCGCTAAGTATGTTACGTGTTCATAACGTTTTCCACGTATCGATGTTATGTAAATATATAGACGACCCGAACCACGTTATTGAATTAGAACTAGTCGAGATAGCAGAAGATTTAACGTATGAGGAGATACCTATTAAAATGTTGGATAAGAAGGAATATATTCTACGCTTAAAGGTTATACCTCAAGAGTTAAAATCTGACGAGATATCCTCATCTCTTCGGCATACCAGGTACGTACGTAAATTTCGAGGGAAAAATTTCATAAGGAGGGGAGATTGTAAAACCCCGAATATTATGAAATAAAATTATATAATTTTTCTATTTTGGTAAATAGTTAAATTGATAACAGTTTAAAGTTAAGGGTGATATTTGAAAATTTTACAAAATAAGCAAGTTGTTCGTTGTGTCGGGAAATATTCGTTCGGTCGGAGAATATTCTTTTGTCGGAAAATATTTGTATGATGACACAATCATTGGTGGACCCCACAACGGAAGTATTGTCGAAGTTAAAAAATGACATAATTATCTTTTTATAAAATAACAGTAAAAGTTTTACCGTTAAACTGTTGAAATACCCGGTGGTAAAGAACAATAATCTGGCGTTGGTTGCATAGTAGACACTAAAGATTGATTATTGATGGTTACGTGAGAAGTCACTCAATTATACTCAATTATTGCTACAGTAATTGTTGCATAGTATATCATGTTATTTGATTCAGTTATTGTTACAGTAGCATTTGCATAATATTTTATATTATTAAATCAATAATTGAAACGAAAAAGTTATTCATATTATTATTTGCATTATTGACGATGTCTAGAAAGTTCTGTCGAGGAAAAGGAGTTTGATCACCTAATTGAGCGCCAATAGGGAGAAATCCTTATCGAAAAGCCTCTTCTTTCTTGGGAATGATCTGGTTGTTAAATATTCTGAGTTATAATATTAATGAAGAATAATTGTTAATAGATTAAAAATGTGTTGATTAAAGATAAGTGATTTATGGTAAATATTTATTCAATTTTTGATATAAATAGAGGGGTTTGTTATGAGGTGTTTGTTATAAGTTGGCTTATTATTCCATGAGGAGATGTGCTAAATTTTCAGACCGTTGGTTGAAGTTATAAAAGTAAATCAATATGGATAGTTGGTTGAAGATATAATAGTAAATCAATATGGACCGCTGGTGGAAAGTTATAATAGTAAATCAATATGGATCGCTGGTTTAAAGTAAATCAGTATGGATCGTTGCTTTAAGTTTTAATAATAAATCAATATGGACCGTCCGTTTAAAAGTAAATTAATCTGGGTCGTTCATGAATTAGTTACTATTCAGTCCTTTTTCCTATAAATAGAAGCTCATTCTTCTTTCATTCTCACCAATTCACTAAGACTCACAAGAGTAATTATAGATAGAAAAGCTATAGAGAGAAAGAAGAAGAGTATTCTGCTACTTCACTATTCCAGTATCCAATCTTCTACTAAGGTAAGGGATGTTATTTATTTCTTATTTGTAAGGGATATTATTTTTGTTCAGTATTCGTAAGAAATAATATTTTCTTTCATACTCTGTAGTATGTGAGTAATATTATTTTGTTTCGCATCCCTGATTCTACACTCATTTTGTTGAAGTATTGCTTCTATACTCCGTGAAATTAGTAGAATATCCTTAAAATTTGCGCTTCATCTAGTATCGTTTCACAAGGATATTTTCTGAACATTCTTGTTAAATTTTAAGCTTTTCATGCTGGAGTACTATTAATGGGTACTATTCATTTATACGACACTATTCATACGTACGACACTATTCATGCGTACGGTACTATTCACAAAGTACTATTCGTGGGCACTATTCATAAATATGGTACTATTTATAAAATATTATTCAAAGGTACTATTCACAAAGTACTATTCACAAGTTACTATTTATAGAGTACTATTCCCGAAGTACTATTCATAAAGTACTATTCACAGGGTACTATTCACTCGGGTGCTATTCACCCGGGGTACTACTCATGACAAAACTTAATTTCTTTTTGGTCCAAATCATTTTTGGTATATTATTATTCTTGAATTTTACTCCACAATTAAGCAGTATCATGTTGACAATTTGGATATTATTAAATTCTGGATAAATTAAATTATAAATCTTTAAAATTTATCCTTGCTTTCATTTAATTGAATTCTTATATCATTGTCATCATCCTCATGCTTATATTGTGATAAAAGTCATCTTTGACTTACGTGCATAGATGGACTGTTGATTAGTATGATTATGATCAGGGATCATTCGGTATAATCATGACCGATAATGTTACAAATGATGTGATAAAAGTCCTCATTTACCCGTAGTGCATTGATGGACAGTTATTAGTATGATTATGATCGAGGATTATTCAGTATAATCATGACCATTAGTGAAAATACGAATATCCTTGGCCCGTAGTGCATGGATAATTCGTGGTCGTGATACTAATGAATATCCTTAGCCGTAGTGCAAGGATGATTCGATGATGTAGATTATTTATTAAGCTAAGTCTCAGCGATAAAATTGATGATAAACTTTTTAAATCATAGAAGATAGTAGATATCATGCTCTACTTGACTCTTCTAATGGATTTCTTATTCCGCTGTAGTTATTGATCTAAAACTTGTTGTCTATTGTATTCTATAAATTGTTATACTGTTGAAGTCTAAGGATAATTTATTCTGCATTATCTTAGTCATAATATTTCTTACTGGGCTAGTTGAGCTCACCCTTTTCTTTCATTATTCTCTTCAAGAAATGAGAATATAGCTGGGACTAGTCGGGGAATGGAGTGATGATCCGAAATGGTAGCTATAGTAGTCCTCACTATTTTTAAAAAATAGTGTGATAATAATTATAATGAGGACTCCATTGAGTGTGTATATTATCTAGAAGACAATATTCTTGTTTAAACTCTCAGCTATATTTTGTCATATTTTACACGACAGTTGTATAATATACCATGTATCTGGCGACCAAAGATGGGTGATGTATACCTATTTTGGGGGCGTCACAATTGTTGTTGAAGCTAGGTTCATTATATATTTTACTGCTTTGAAAGTTATTCTTAAAGCATGACTTTGATGCATCATATTATTCATTTATGGTTCATAACTACCTTGTATTACGTTGATATCGAACTTTTGCTTTGTCATTAAACTTTGATTCAATTAATCCTTAGTTGATGTTTGTTGAACTCTAAATTACCCTTAAACTTATCCAAACCAAACTTACTTTGGTGCGGACTCATATATTAAAACTGAGATGAACAACCCTATTATAGGGGATTATTTTCGCAAAAGCGTTTAGATGTTTGTGCACAATACATGGTACGATGGGCTGATCACCCTAAGTACGGGGAGTCCCTACAGTCTAATGATTGTTTAGCTTTAAGTTGAAAGAAATACTTATAAACTTGGACATAGTTCTTGGTCTTGTGACCCTCAGACAATTTCTAGTATTAGTTATTGATTATCGATGTTCAGATATGTTATTCAATTCAAATGTGTTTATTCATTGCCAGTCATTGTATTCTTTCAAGTGAGCATTTGTTTTGCTCACTCTTGCATATATATAACCATTGCAGCTAAAGTTGAGAAGGTTGATGAGCCAAACACTAGTAAAGGGAAAGAAAAGATGAACAAGTGTTGAAGACTTGTAAATCTATTGACATTTATATTTTCAGACTTGGTTTAATTATGTGATGTAATTATTTATTTTTCCGCATTTGATGAATGTTTTTAATGTTAGATAACCTGGGATTTTATTGGATTTAATTATGTAACCCTTTAATGGGAAGATTTATTGTTTAAAATTTAATTGAATTTGGTTAGTTAGAATGGAATGTTGGATAGTGAACACCAAATCATGTGGGAATGAAGTACCCAGATTTGGTGGTGTCACAAAGATAATGTAGAACTAATTATCCTTAGTCTTCAACAGGGAAAAATCTGATAGAATACTATATACAACAAGTGTTAGATCAACAACTGCAGCGGAAACAACAATCCATTAGAAGAGTCAAGTAGAGCATGATGTCTACTATCTTTTATGATTTAAAAGTTTATCATCAATATTTTTTCCCTGTAACACCAATCTATAATTATTTTCAATCAACCAATTATCTATGCACTACAGGCCATAGATAATCGTTTGCATCACCAGTGGTCATGATTATGTCATACATCTGTCCATCTATGCACTACGGGCCAAAGAGGATTTTTACCACAAACCTTTATCTGTAACATTAAAGGTTATTATTATACCAATACATAATTCCTAGTCATAATCATACCAATCAATAGTTCATCTTTGCACTACAGGCCAAAGATACTTTTACCACAATATAAGCATGAGGATGATGACAATGATATAAATAATCAATCAAGTGAGATCAAGGATAAATATTAAAGACTTATAATTCAATTTATCCAGAGTTCAATATGTCCAAATTATCAACATGATAACTAATTCTGGAGTAAAATTCAAGAATGATATTCATGTATCAAAAATAATTTGGACAGAAAAGAAAATTTAATTCTATTGTGAATAGTACTGTATGAATAGTATCCCGACATGAAAAGATTTAAATTTAATAAGAAAGTTCAGATCAACATTCCAGTGAAATGATATTCGATGAAGCGCAAACCTTAAGGAATTTCTAATTATTTCAGGAATTATAGAAGCAATACTTACCATAGTAAGTTTAAATTTAGGAATATGAAATAAAATAATATCACTTACATAATATGGAGTATGAAAGAAAATGATATTTCTTACGACTATTGAAATAAAATAATATCATTTACCTTAGTAGAAACTAGATTTGACTGGAATATCGGATATTATCTTGCGAAAATCTTGCACTATTAGCTACACTCAAAGTATTCTTATATTCAAGAGAAATACTCACAATATTATAGAATAAGAAATTCTGATATTGTGATGGTATGTGTCTTAGTTGCTCATCTGAGTAACATATTTATAGTGCAACTGAGGGAGAAAATCAAATGAACTTGTCTAACTTTGCCTAACCTTTTTTTGTCTTCTCTGCCTACCTTTCTTTCTTTCTTTCTCTACCTAACCTCTCATTTTGCAATGGTTAAGGGCCCACTAAATTTGAAAAACAAAAGAATTGCAGGAGATGAATTAGGAAAAAATAAGTGCACGGAAGTTTTGAAAAGAAAGAATTCATAATCAAAATGTTAACCTTCACTCCACTTTTATTCACATGCTGAAAATTATATATTATAATAATAATATTACCATTTAAATAATTAAAAATTATATTATTATATTATCACATTATACTATTATAATAATATATTTGAATGAATATTTTATCGGAGAAGATAAATTTGATTCCATAGAAAATATGTCAAACTTTAAACAAATGTTTCATGCTAAATTCCTTGATTATATCAAAATGGAACCAATATCCACCACATAATAATCTACTATGAACACAAGTTTAATAAAATAGTGATCCGTGTATGTTTAATGCACTTCATGAAGAATTTAGGCTATGATTATGTTTATTATTTTTTAGAATAGATCTATTTCCTTTATCTAATAGTTTTCTATGCATTCAAATAATTTACCTGTCTGTGGTTGTGGTTGCACTTCAGATAATTTATCTATATGAGCAGCCTTGGAAATAAGAAAGTTAAATTTTTGACATGGGGGGAGCAAACCTACAACGGAAGATAATGTTTAAGTTTAAGTGGCATCAAGTAATTAGTAGTTGTTCAAGACAGACAGAAGAAGTATGTTGATCAACACAAACAAAATCGCGAATTTGACATTGGAAATTTTGTTTACCTAATAGTTTTTCCTCGGAAGGGAAAGATTCGATTTGGTAGGAAAGAAAAGCTAAGCCCGAGGTTTATTGGACCCTTTGAGGTGCTACGGAGAGTAGGTGAAGTGGCTTACGAGGTAGCTCTACCTCCAGAATTAGAACATGTTCACAATGTTTTTCATTTTTAGTATTGAGACCGTAGTATAAACCCGACTCACAAACATGTGATTGAGTACGAACCATTACAGATTCGATAAAGATTTGTCTTATGAGGAGATTCTATCTAGATAGTTGTGAGGAAAGAACAAGTGCTCGGGAATAAAGTGATACCTTACGTGAAGGTGATATGGAAGAACCACAGTTTAGGGAAGGTACGTGGGAACTCAAAGACAAAATGATGAAGAGTTATCCTGAGTTATTTATTTGATCCGTGTCATCGATTCTCGGGGACATAATCCTTGTAAGGAGGAAGAATGTGATGAATGAATTGTTTGAGTTGTGATTTTGGGGATGTAATCCTTGTAAGGAGGGAAGGATGTAATAATCCGTAATTTTATATGTAATTTTAAATATTTATTAAATTAAATAAATATTTCAGCTTAATGTGTTTATTGTTATATAAATATTTGTTTAATTTGATTATTTAATTATTAAATAAATAAATAATGAGATGTAAGGAATAAACTTAATTAAGGTAATATGCTAATTAAGTTAATATTCGGTAATTTTGTATTTTGAAGTTAATTAAAATAAAAAGTCTTGAATTAATATTCTAAATTAATTTAATGAGTAAATTATAGAGTTGATTATGATTAAATATATTATTAAAAGGTCATTTTTAATTTAGTAAGTAAAAGGGATGTATTAATTTATTAAATAATTGATTATCTAGAAGACAATATTCTTGTTTAAACTCTCAGCTATATTTTGTCATATTTTACACGACAGTTGTATAATATACCATGTATCTGGCGACCCAAGATGGGTGATGTATACCTATTTTGGGGGCGTCACAATTGTTGTTGAAGCTAGGTTCATTATATATTTTACTGCTTTGAAAGTTATTCTTAAAGCATGACTTTGATGCATCATATTATTCATTTATGGTTCATAACTACCTTGTATTACGTTGATATCGAACTTTTTCTTTGTCATTAAACTTTGATTCAATTAATCCTTAGTTGATGTTTGTTGAACTCTAAATTACCCTTAAACTTATCCAAACCAAACTTACTTTGGTGCGGACTCATATATTAAAACTGAGATGAACAACCCTATTATAGGGGATTATTTCATAAAAGCGTTTAGATGTTTGTGCACAATACATGGTACGATGGAAATTTGATCACCCTAAGTACGGGGAGTCCCTACAGTCTAATGATTGTTTAGCTTTAAGTTGAAAGAAATACTTATAAACTTGGACATAGTTCTTGGTCTTGTGACCCTCAGACAATTTCTAGTATTAGTTATTGATTATCGATGTTCAGATATGTTATTCAATTCAAATGTGTTTATTCATTGCCAGTCATTGTATTCTTTCAAGTGAGCATTTGTTTTGCTCACTCTTGCATATATATAACCATTGCAGCTAAAGTTGAGAAGGTTGATGAGCCAAACACTAGTAAAGGGAAAGAAAAGATGAACAAGTGTTGAAGACTTGTAAATCTATTGACATTTATATTTTCAGACTTGGTTTAATTATGTGATGTAATTATTTATTTTTCCGCATTTGATGAATGTTTTTAATGTTAGATAACCTGGGATTTTATTGGATTTAATTATGTAACCCTTTAATGGGAAGATTTATTGTTTAAAATTTAATTGAATTTGGTTAGTTAGAATGGAATGTTGGATAGTGAACACCAAATCATGTGGGAATGAAGTACCCAGATTTGGTGGTGTCACAAAGATAATGTAGAACTAATTATCCTTAGTCTTCAACAGGGAAAAATCTGATAGAATACTATATACAACAAGTGTTAGATCAACAAGCTGCAATGAAACAACAATCCATTAGAAGAGTCAAGTAGAGCATGATGTCTACTATCTTTTATGATTTAAAAGTTTATCATCAATATTTTTTCCCTGTAACACCAATCTATAATTATTTTCAATCAACCAATTATCTATGCACTACAGGCCATAGATAATCGTTTGCATCACCAGTGGTCATGATTATGTCATACATCTGTCCATCTATGCACTACGGGCCAAAGAGGATTTTTACCACAAACCTTTATCTGTAACATTAAAGGTTATTATTATACCAATACATAATTCCTAGTCATAATCATACCAATCAATAGTTCATCTTTGCACTACAGGCCAAAGATACTTTTACCACAATATAAGCATGAGGATGATGACAATGATATAAATAATCAATCAAGTGAGATCAAGGATAAATATTAAAGACTTATAATTCAATTTATCCAGAGTTCAATATGTCCAAATTATCAACATGATAACTAATTCTGGAGTAAAATTCAAGAATGATATTCATGTATCAAAAATAATTTGGACAGAAAAGAAAATTTAATTCTATTGTGAATAGTACTGTATGAATAGTATCCCGACATGAAAAGATTTAAATTTAATAAGAAAGTTCAGATCAACATTCCAGTGAAATGATATTCGATGA
This sequence comes from Panax ginseng, assembly GCA_020205605.1. Classification (NCBI taxonomy): domain Eukaryota; kingdom Viridiplantae; phylum Streptophyta; class Magnoliopsida; order Apiales; family Araliaceae; genus Panax; species Panax ginseng. The sequence continues at coordinate 121,110,642 of CM035134.1, forward strand.
AGCGCAAACCTTAAGGAATTTCTAATTATTTCAGGAATTATAGAAGCAATACTTACCATAGTAAGTTTAAATTTAGGAATATGAAATAAAATAATATCACTTACATAATATGGAGTATGAAAGAAAATGATATTTCTTACGACTATTGAAATAAAATAATATCATTTACCTTAGTAGAAACTAGATTTGACTGGAATATCGGATATTATCTTGCGAAAATCTTGCACTATTAGCTACACTCAAAGTATTCTTATATTCAAGAGAAATACTCACAATATTATAGAATAAGAAATTACGATATTGTGATGGTATGTGTCTTAGTTGCTCATCCGAAAGTAACATATTTATAGTCTGTTGAGGGAGAAAATCAAATGAACTTGTCTAACTTTGCCTAACCTTTTTTTGTCTTCTCTCGCCTACCTTTCTTTCTTTCTTTCTCTACCTAACCTCTCATTTTGCAATGGTTAAGGGCCCACTAAATTTGAAAAACAAAAGAATTGCAGGAGATGAATTAGGAAAAAAATAAGTGTACGGAAGTTTTGAAAAGAAAGAATTCATAATCAAAATGTTAACCTTCACTCCACTTTTTATTCACATGTTTGAAAATTATATATTATAATAATAATATTACCATTTAAATAATTAAAAATTATATTATTATATTATCACATTATACTATTATAATAATATATTTGAATGAATATTTTATCGGAGAAGATAAATTTGATTCCATAGAAAAATATGTCAAACTTTAAACAAATGTTTCATGCTAAATTCCTTCAGTTATATCAAAATGGAACCAATATCCACCACATAATAATCTACTATGAACACAAGTTTAATAAAATAGTGATCCAGGTATGTCGAATGCACTTCATCAGCAATTTAGGCTATGATTATGTTTATTATTTTTTAGAATAGATCTATTTCCTTTATCTAATAGTTTTCTATGCATTCAAATAATTTACCTGTCTGTGGTTGTGGTTGCACTTCAGATAATTTATCTATATGAGCAGCCTTGGAAATAAGAAAGTTAAATTTTTGACATGGGGGGAGCAAACCTACAACGGAAGATAATGTTTAAGTTTAAGTGGCATCAAGTAATTAGTAGTTGTTCAAGACAGACAGAAGAAGTATGTTGATCAACACAAACAAAATCGCGAATTTGACATTGGAAATTTTGTTTACCTAATAGTTTTTCCTCGGAAGGGAAAGATTCGATTTGGTAGGAAAGAAAAGCTAAGCCCGAGGTTTATTGGACCCTTTGAGGTGCTACGGAGAGTAGGTGAAGTGGCTTACGAGGTAGCTCTACCTCCAGAATTAGAACATGTTCACAATGTTTTTCATTTTTTAGTATTGAGACCGTATAAACCCGACTACAAACATGTGATTGAGTACGAACCATTACAGTTCGATAAAGATTTGTCTTATGAGGAGATTCCTATCTAGATAGTTGACAGGAAAGAACAAGTGCTCAGGAATAAAGTGATACCTTCTGTGAAGGTGATATGGAAGAACCACAGTTTCGAGGAAGGTACGTGGGAACTCAAAGACAAAATGATGAAGAGTTATCCTGAGTTATTTATTTGATCTGTGTCATCGATTCTGGGGACATAATCCTTGTAAGGAGGGAAGAATGTGATGAATGAATTGTTTGAGTTGTGATTTTGGGGACAGAATCCTTGTAAGGAGGGAAGGATGTAATAATCCAGAATTTTTATATGTAATTTTAAATATTTATTAAATTAAATAAATATTTCAGTTAATGTGTTTATTGTTATATAAATATTTGTTTAATTTGATTATTTAATTATTAAATAAATAAATAATGAGATGTAAGGAATAAACTTAATTAAGGTAATATGCTAATTAAGTTAATATTCGGTAATTTTGTATTTTGAAGTTAATTAAAATAAAAGATCTTGAATTAATATTCTAAATTAATTTAATGAGTAAATTATAGAGTTGATTATGATTAAATATATTATTAAAAGGTCATTTTTAATTTAGTAAGTAAAAGGGATGTATTAATTTATTAAATAAAATTATAAGGAAATTATAATTGTGTGGCAATGTGATTATGTGACAAATTGAACTACACTTTATAAGTAATATAAAAATAAATTAAAAAAGGGTTTAAAAGTGTTTTGCCAAACAAGGCCGTATGGCTTGTGAATTTTAAAATTAATAAAATTTATTTCCTAGTTGTGTAACTGATGGTTTAATAATGCGTATTATGTCTTTATCAGTTTTATTTTCTTTACGTGTTATACACTTGGCCTAGCTTATTTGCAAAGAATACAGAGAAGAAGAGAGAGTTTGAGAGAGAAATTGTGAGAAGAAATTCTGTAAGAACAAGAAGGAGTAGCAATCAAAGTCTTGTAGTTATCTTCTAGCTAAGCTAAACAAGAAAGCAAATGTAGAATTCTTAGTTTTAAAGTTTTTATTTTTATTTTCTAAAAAGTTATATGTAATTGAATTTTGTGGATAATTGTTGAAAATATGAGTTTGTATGTGTTAATGGATGCTTATAACATGTTTTATATCATTCATTCATGATTTAGAGTAATCAAAATCATGGAAATAGGTTTAAAAGTGAAGAAATCGAATTACAGTGAAATATATATGATATTGCTTATTTTAGAGTCAAAATTGATGCTCAATTCATGTAATAAATTGTAAATTGTTTGTTGATTATGAAAATACATGAAGAAGCGAAAATAATATGATTTAAACGGACTGTTCTGATTGTAAAACGAATTCACAATGATTAATTTCGCTAAGAATGTCAAAAAGTGAAGAAATTGTAAAAATAGTGAATTTAGAGGTTGTAGTTTTTATGTTTATGTTGTCTATATGGTTAAAAACATTAGTTTATGTTTTTGTAAACTTATTACAACTTGGGTAAGTTGGAATGGTTGTTAGAAGGGGGTTTTAGACCTAATTTAGCTTTCTGCTGTGTTTATTCACGAACTGTAGAAGCTAATACCAGGTACCCCCGCCCCGGTGGGTGTACCAGTACATTTTTGTGCCGCTCCAGTGGGGGCCCCACCCCAACAGGCTTTTATAGTTCAAAACCCCTGCCCCGACGGGGGGTAGGCAGTTTTACTAACATTAGAGAACATCTGACCGAAAATGTTTTACTATAATGGAGATAACTTTTTCATACGAACTCCGATTGATGCGATTTAAGATAATCTGGAACGAGGATGAGTAGGCCTACAACTTTTGTTTTTCACTTTGACATCGTTATTAGGGGTAAAAATAACCATCTTTAGGACTGTTGTGCACTCAGAGGCAATCAGAAGGCGTCGAGATGCACGTATGCAAGTGCAGTCCTTTGTGTGTTAGTATAACCTAATCTAAAGAGCATGATAACATGTTGAACATGTAATATGATGCTATATCAGGTTGTTATTGTGTATATGGTGCAATGATATGATAATTTGATTAGTTATAATAGAGCTAAAATGTGGTGCTCATGAAAAAATGTGATGTTGTTTAAACTTAAACTAAGTTAACGAGCCATACTAAAAGTGGGAACTAAACTCATGATGTTAATATTAGTAGAACTAATGAGTGTTGTCAATACATATGGTATGTGTAGGACTTATGGTGAACATGAGTAGTGATCGTTTAACCTATGCACGAGGCAAGTTGTCGGTACCCTATCTTGTTTACAATTGAGCAAGTTTCTGAACCATAATCTCTATTTGAGTTTATCCTATCTTACTTACTTTATGCAAGTTCTCTATTTCTAATCTATTAGTAAGTAGTTAAGTTGTTATTTTTATGCAAGTTCCTAAATCTTATTTCTTAACGTAAAGTAAGATCTTTATCCTATCTTGTTTACAATTTTTTGCATGAAGTTTCTATATACCTAATTGTAAGACCCCAACTTTTATGAATAAAGATTAATTTTCTATAAATATCATTTTTAAATATTAGGGTATGAATTTGAAATAATATTATAGTTGTGGGTAATATTTATAAATTTTGCAAAAGTGTGCAAGTTGTTATATTATATTCGATTGGTGGGGAATATTCGGTTTAGCGAGGAATATTTGTACAACTACTCAATCATTGGTGGACCTAATAGAATTATTATCGGATTGAGAAAAGCGACAAAAATATTTTTATGAAAATAACGGCGGAAGTTTTACCAATTATCTTTGTTGAACTACTCGGTAGTAAAAGAAACAAGATGTCTGGCGTGGTTGCATAGTAGCACCAGTATTGATTATTGATGCTTACGTGAGAAGTCACTCGGTTTGCTTATTTTATAGACACCCATTTACCCGCTTTTCAAAATAATCGGTAGAAGATTATACTGACATTATACGTGTGTGAGTGTGATGTGTGTGCATGTGAATATGTGTATGTGTAAAGAAGAAAAAAAGAAGAAGATGGTGGGTGTATTATTATGCTAGGATGATATATATATATATATATATATATATATATATAATTGAAAAACTTTACAAAATTGGTTGGTGGTTTAACTTGGTGGGAGGAGGTTTTACTATATATATATATATATATATATATATATATATATATATATATATATATATATATATATATATATATGATTGAGTTCAAGTAGGGAGAGGAAAGAATTTGAGGCGATCTACGGAAGGAGTGATGTATTATTGTTATATTTATATATTTAATAAATAGAATATATTATATTTTATTTAAAAGATTTTGCTTTAAATCTGGACCGTCCGATTAAAAATAAATTAATCTGGACCGTTCATGAATTAGTTACTATGCAATCCATTTTTCTATAAATAGAAGCTCATTTCTTCATTATTTTCTTACGAATTCACTGAAACTCTAGAGAGAGAAATTATAGAGAAACTATAAAAAAGTATTTTGCTACTTCCCTACTCTTATATTCAGTTTCTTTTACGGTAAGGGGTATTATTTCTTTTGTATTCATGAAGAGAACTTCTGTATTCCATTCTTTATTATTCTATTGGAATATCATGTTCAGGTATGCATTACTTCTGATAGGTTTGGTTAAAATCTTTATTATTACATTGGAATATCTGGCATCATGCTTACTTAGGACCTAGTTAAAATCTTTATTATTCTATTGGAATATCCCGCCGGTGCATATACACTTTGACCTCGCGTTAAGATTATTTATTATTCGATGGAATAACTTTGCCCATCTGCAAGCACCGCATGTATGGTGATTTCTTTTGTTATTCCATTCTTTATTATACTCAGTTGGTTAAAGTTTTAACTTATACACTCCATGAAATTAGTGGAATATTCTTGATATTTGCGCTTCATCCAGTATCTTTTCATGGAAATATTCTTTTGAGCATTCTTGAATTTTACTTTACAAAGAAGTATCATGTTGACAATTTGGACGTTATTAGTCGCTGAATAACTTAATTCTTGAACTTGTTTTATTGAATTCTAATATCATTGTCATTATCCTCATGTTTATATTTTTTTTAAAGTCATCTATGGCTTGTAGAGCATGGATGGACTTGGTATGATTATGACCAGGGATTATTCAGTGTAATCATGACCGTAATAAATGATGTGGTAAAAGTCCTCATTGGCCCGTAGTGCATTGATGGACAGTTGTTGGCATGATCATACCATTGATGAATACACAAATATCCTTGGCCTATAGTGCATGGAATTTGTGGTCGTGACCCTAATGAATATCCTTGGCCGTAATACAGGGATAATGTGGATAGTTTATTAAGCTGAGTCCCAGCGATAAAAGTGATGAAAAACTTTTTAAAACATAAAAGATAGTAGATTTTATTCTCTACTTGACTCTTTTAATGTATTGCTTGTTCCGCTGCAGTTAAACTTGATGTTTATTGTATTTTATCAGTTTAACATTGTTGGAGACTAATGATAATTTATTCTGCATTATCTTGGTCATAATATTTCTTGCTGGGCTAGTTGAGCTCACCCTTTCTTTCACTGTTCTCTTCAGAAAATGAAAATGTAGCCGGAACTAGTCGGGGGACGGAGTGATGGTCCGAGATGGTATCTTAGTAGTCCTCACTATTCTATAAATAGTGTGATAATAAATGTAATGAGGACTTTTTCTGAGAGTCGATATTGTCTAGAAGACAATATTTGTATTAAAACTCATAGCCTATATTTTGTCGTACTTTACACGACTGTTGTATAATTAAGTTGTATTTGAATTTTTTACCATGTATTTGGCCACTCAAGATGGGTGATGTATACCTATTTTGGGGGCGTCACACTTGGTATCAGAGCTTAGGGATATGATCCCTGGCTAAGATGTGAGACAAGAACTAGGAGGGAAGAGATGGGGAATTCTTTCGCTAGTATGACCTAACTAAGTTTATTTGGTATTTAATTGGTCGGTCAATGTATAAGGATAATATGTGATATATTTTAACTCTTGTTTTGTGGCAGTATTTGTAAATGGCATCCAAGAATGTTGAGAACATCAATGGAGCACAGGAGACCGTTGAGTCTGCACAGATCAATAGTCAGGATAATGTGCATCAAGAAAGCGACAATCCTCAGGCAAACAACAACACTGACCAAATGATGAACGATGGAATTTTCCGAGGCTTCATGCAATACATGCAACATCAGGCGAGAGCGGCTCCTGTCCAAAATGTAGGTGGAAACACTGACAACTCTCGGATGGTCACTGCCAAGCAGTTTAAGGAACTGGGACCACCAGAGTTCTTTGGAGAGCCAAAACCACTTAAGGCAGAGACTTGGATAAAGCAAATCAATAAGATATTTGATGTCTTGGGTTGCTCCAAAGAGCAAAAGGTTCCTTTTTCCACCTTCATGTTGCGTGCAGAGGCAGATTACTAGTGGAAATCTATAAAACGTACTCAACCTGACGCACTAAAGATGTCTTGGGAGAAGTTCCAGGAATTATTCAACGACAAGTACTTTCCCGAAAGTATTCGTCACATGAAAGAGGTAGAGTTCATCAAGTTGGAACAAAACAATATGACCGTATCGCAGTACGAAGCCAAGTTTGTCGAGTTATCCCGGTTTGCGTCCCATTTAGTTGATAATGAAGAGAGAATTACGCGAAGGTTTTTAAGAGTTTTGAAACCTGAGATACGTCAATATCTTATCTCTCATAAACTGTGTTTGTATTCAGATGTTGTTAATAGGGCTCAGTTATTGGAGCGTGATAATGAGTCATCCCAACCAAAAGAGAGCAGCCGGCAAAATGATAATACCAGTGAGAACAGTCATCGAAGTGTTGACAACAAGCGTGGAGGGAATCAACAGGCCAGAAATGGTAACCACTTCGGTGGTAATCAGGGCCAAACCGGTAAGAATGGACATTTCAAGAAAAGGAGATTCAAAAATGATGGAAAGACGTCAGCACCAACACCCGTTGTTAAAGAAGGAGAACGACCACCTATCATATGTTTCAAATGCGGAGGGGAGGGACACATTGGTCCAAATTGCGCGATGCTGTCCAAAGCATGTTATAATTATGGGAGAGAAGGTCACCTAGCCCGATTTTGTCGTTCACCAAAGACAAGTTTAGCTAGGATGGGGGCACCAAAGGCCGTCCCAGAAAAGTCAAAGTCGGTAGTGCAAGGGAGAGCGTTTGTTGTGACCTCCCAGAAAGTAAGGAACCCGAACGAGGTCATAACGAGTAAGCTAATCATAAACTCTAGCAAAGTTTATACTTTATTTGATACTGGTTCTACCCACTCTTTCATTTCTCCTACTTGCGCTCAACGTTTAAATTTGACTCCAGAAAGATTAGACTTTGACTTATCTGTTGAAACCCCGTTGGGAGAAACCTTCATTACATCCACGGTTTATAAGTCTTGTTTGATTCAAATCGGTACATGCACGTTACCTGTCGATCTTGTTTCTTTGAAAATACTTGCATTGAAAGTGATTCTAGGGATTGATTGGTTAACTACTCATCATGCAAAAATTGATTGTTTTCGTAAGGTTGTTAGCTTTCATATTCCTAATCAGCCTATTATGAGAATTCAAGTAACCAAACCATTAAAATCAATCACTGTCATCTCAAGCCATAAAGCTATTCGTTTATTGAAAAACGGATGTCAAGCTTTCTTATAGCTCATATCACAGATCTAAACAAAAATGCGTCAGTTTTGAATCATATTTCTATTGTTAATGAATTTCCGACGTATTCACGAAGAACTTCATGGCTACCCAGAAGTGAAATTGAATTTTGTATCGACCTTGAACAGACAAAACCCATTTCCAAAGCCCCATATCGAATGGCTCTATTGAACTTAGGAGTTAAAGACCCAACTGCAGGAATTGTTAGACATTGGCTTTATTCGTCCTAGTACTTCTCCTTGGGGTGCTCCTGTTCTATTTGTGAAGAAGAAAGATGGGAGTATGCGACTTTGTATTGATTATCGGGAGTTGAATCATGTCACCATCAAAAATAGGTACCCATTGCCACGTATTGATGACCTGTTTGACCAATTGCAAGGAGCCAAATTCTTTTCAAAGATTAATCTTCATTCAGGATATCACCAGTTGAAGATTAGAACCGATGACATTCCAAAGACGGCTTTCAGAACTCGGTACGGGCATTATGAATTCCTAGTCATGTCTTTTGGATTGACTAATGCTCCTGCTGCCTTCATGGATATGATGAACCGAGTATTCAAGGAATATTTGGATCACTTTGTGGTCATCTTTATTAATGACATCCTTATTTATTCCAAAAGCAGTGAAGATCATGAGCAACACTTGAGGCTAATACTCCAAAAGCTTCGTGAATATAAGCTTTATGCCAAATTAAAGAAATGTGAGTTCTGGCTTGAGGAAGTAGCATTCCTGGGGCACGTGGTGTCAAGTCATGGAATATCTGTTGAACCAGCAAAGATTGAAGCTATTCAAAGCTGGGAGCAACCTAAATCAGTGACCGAAGTCATCTTTGGCTTACGTGCATAGATGGACTATTGATTGGTATAATTATGTCCAAGGATCATTCAGTATAATCATGACCCGTAATGTTACAAATGATGTGGTAAAATTCCTCATTGACCCGTAGTGCATTGATGGACAGTTGTTGGTATGATTATGATGAAGGATTATTCGGTATAATCATTACCATTGGTGAAAACACGAATATCCTTGGCCCGTAGTGCATGGATAATTCATGGTCATGTTACTAATGACTATCCTTAGCCGTAGTGCAAGGATGATTCGATGATGTAGATTATTTATTAAGCTGAGTCTCAGCGATAAAATTGATGATAAAATTTTAAAATCATAGAAGATAGTAGATATCATGCTCTACTTGACTCTTCTAATGGATTGCTTGTTCCACTATAGTTATTGATCTAAAACTTGTTGTCTATTGCATTCTATCAGTTGTTATACTGTTGAAGGCTAAGGATAATTTATTTTGCATTATCTTAGTCATAATATTTCTTACTGGGCTAGTTGAGCTCACCCTTTTCTTTCATTATTCTCTTCAGGAAATGATAATATAGTTGGGACTAGACGGGGAATAGAGTGATGATCTGAAATGGTGGCTATATTAGTCCTCACTATTTTTATAAAATAGTGTGATAATAATTGTAATGAGGACTCAGTTGAGTGTAGATATTGTCTAGAAGACAATATTCTTATTTAAACTCTTAGCTATGTTTTGTTGTATTTTACATGACGGTTGTATAATTAAGTTTGTAGTTGTATTATGTACCATGTATCTGGCAACCCAAGATGGGTGATGTATACCTATTTTGGGGGCGTCATAGTTGGTATTAAAGCTTAGGGATATGATCCCTGGTTGAGATGTGAGACTAGAACTAGGAGGGGAGAGACGGGTAATTCCTTTGCTAGTATGACCTACCTAACTTTAGTTGTTATTTAATTGGTCAGTCAGAGTATAGGGATAATATGTGGCATGTCAATTTCTTTAATTAACCCTTATTTTGTTGCAGTATTTAAGAATGGCATCTAAAAATCAAGAGATGAACTCATATAGAGTTTTAAGTAATGAATTGAGGAGAATTTTATGATCAAAATATAGAACTGCAAGATCGTATTCGTGAGTTAGAAGAAGAGGGGTTAAGAACAATGGCGCGTGGAACAAAGGGATGCAAAGAAAGTCAAGTCCAACGTCAATGATGACACCAAAGGCTGTCCCAGACAAGTCAAAGCTGGTAGTTTAAGTGGATGCGTTTGTCGAGGAACCCTGAGCAATTTATCACGGGTAAGTTAATCATAAACTCTTGCGAAGTCTTTACCTTTTTTGAATCTGGGTTCTACCCACTCTTTTATTTGTCCTCCTTGCGCTCAACGTTTAAATTTGACCCTAGAGAAGTTAGAATTTGATTTATTGATTGAAACTCCGTTAGGAGAAACCTTCGTTACATCCACTATTTATAAATCTTATTTGATTCAAATCGGCACCCTCACGTTACCTATCGATCTCATCTCTTTAAAAATACTTGTCTTCGATGTGATTTTAGGAATCGACTAGTTAACTATTTATAAGACCCCAACTTTTATTAATAAAGATGAATTTTCTATAATTATAATTTTTTGAATATTATGGAATGAATTTGATATAATGTTATAGTTGTGGGTAATAGTTATACATTTTGCAAAGTACGCAAGTTGTTATATAATATTCGATTGGTTGGGGAATATTCGTTTTAACATGGAATATTTGTATGACGGCACAATCATTGGTGGACACCACAACGGAATTATTGTCGGATTGAGAAAACGAAAAAAATATTTTATGAAAATAATGGCGGAAGTTTTATCGTTAATCTGTTGAAACACCCGATTGTTAAAAAATGCGAGAATACTGGCGTGGTTGCATAGTAGCAATACAGTATTGATTATTGATGCTTACGTGAGAAGTCACTCGGTTTTGTTCAATTATTGCTTGATAATTGTTGCATAGTATCTCACGTTAATTGATTCAATTATTGTCGATATTTTATATATTATTAAATCAATAATTGAGACGAGCGAAGTTATTAATATTATTATTTGCAATATTAACGATGTTCAGAAGTTACGCCGAGGAGAGGTTTGGTCACCTAATTGTGCGTCGATAGGGAGAAATCCTTATTGAAAAGCCCCCTCTTTCCTAGGAACGACACAGTCGATTAATATTGAGAATTATAATAATAATGATAAATGTTGTTAAAATTATTGAGGAGATTTTTATGAAGTATTTGTTGTATTTATGGACCCTATTTACCCATTTTCAAAACTATCGGTAAAAAGTTATCTCGGTTTTGTTTGATTATATACATATATATACATATATATATATATATATATATATTTAATAAAAGTCTTATGTGGGGGAAGGGGGAAAGGTTTTATCGGGTGGGTGTTAAAAGTTTGTAAGTTGTGTGTGTGTGATTATGACAACATATGAGTGGTGGTATATATATATATATATATATACATATATATATATATATATATATATATAACTTGATTTTGTTAAAGGGCATCAGACGTTGCAAATTCAATCAATGTCGTCCGTGAACCTCAGTAGCTTCTTCCGTGAGGAAAAAAAAAGTATTGTTCACCCATGATTCAAACAGTACCCCTTCCATTCTCCTATAAATAGGATGCTTAGTTAGAATTGAAAAACACACCAGAAATTCAGAGAAATTCTCTTCTATAATCTTAAGCGTATTTCTTTAGAGTTTTACGAAGTTTTGAGCGTAGTGCAAGTTTTATCAAGAATATCCTCGCCCTACCAATCGGAATACTTTATCATTATGTTAGATTAACCTGTCTATGTGAAGTACAGCATACATGGTGAAATTCTTCTGTTATTCTATTCTTTATTATTACATTTGTTGAATATTATATCCGCGTGCGTTCTCGCATGACTGTTCAGATTATTTATTATTACATTGGAATATCTTATGCATGTGAATTTCTCCTACCTTTGATTCCGTTATTTATTATTACATTGGAATATCACCGCGTGCGTTTACGTGACTGAAGTTCCGATTATTTATTATTGCGTTTGAATAACCTGTCTGTGCGGTCTATCGCATGCATGGTGATTTCTTTTGTTATTCCATTCCTTATAATACTCAGTTGGTTAAAGTTTTAACTTCTATACTCCATGAAATTAGTGGAATATCCTTGATATTTTCGCTTCATCCAGTATCTTTTCATGGAAATATTCTTCTGAGCATTCTTGAATTTTACTCTACAAAGAATTATCATGTTGATAATTTGGACGTTATTTGTTCCTGGATAAATTAATTCTTGAACTTGTTTTATTGAATTCTTATATCATTGTCATCATCCTCATGTTTATATTATGTTGAAAGTCATCTGTGGCCTGTAGTGCATAGATGGACTTGGTATGATTATGATCAGGGATTAATCGGTATAATCATGATCGTAATGTTACAAATGATGTGGTAAAAGTCCTCATTGGCCCGTAGTGCATTGATGGACAGTTGTTGGCATGATCATGACCATTGATGAATACACGAATATCCTTGGCTCGTAGAGTATGGATAATTTGTGGTTGTGATACTAATGAATATCATTGGCTGTAGTGCATGGATGATGTGGATTAATTATTAAGCTGAGTCCCAGCGATAAAAGTGATGAAAACCTTTTAAATCATAAAAGATAGTAGATTTTATTCTCTACTTGACTCTTTTAATGGATTGCTTGTTCATTATGATTAAACTTGATGTTTGTTATATTGTATCAATTTAACACTGTTGAAGGCTAACGATAATTTATTCTGCATTATCTTAGTCATAATATTTCTTACTGGGCTAGTTGAGCTCACCCTTTTTGCTTTCATTGTTCTCTTCAAGAAATGAGAACCGTAGCGGGGACTAGTCGGGGAATGGGTGACGGTCCAGATAATAGCATTAGTAGTCCTCACTATTCTGTTAAATAGTGTGATAATAAATGTAATAAGGACACAATTGAGTGTGGATATTGTCTAGATGACAATATTTTTATTAAAACTCACAGCATATGTTTTGTCGTATTTTACACGACTGTTGTATAATTAAGTTGTATTTGAATTTTGTACCATGTTTTTGCCGACTCAAGATGGGTGATGTATACCTATTTTGGGGGCGTCACAATATTCATCATGCTAAAATTGATTGTTTTTGTAAGGTTGTTAGTTTTTATATTCCTAACCAACCTGTTATGCGAATTCAAGTAACCAAACCACTAAAGTTAATAACTATCATATCAAGCCATAAGTAAAGAGCCCCAAGCCTTTCGCTGGTGACTTCCTTGTGTGGGATGCACCAAAGCCAGACTTTCCGTAGGGGACGCCGCGAAAACGGTGGCAAGTTGTTAGGCATCAATGTGAGGTGCTATCTAAGTCTTGGATGAGAGTCACAGTTTTGAATGATATTTTTATCGTTAATAATTTCCTGGCGTATTCCTTGAAGACTTCCTGGCCTACCCCAGAGCGTGAAATCAAATTTTGTATTGACCCTAGTACAAAACCCATTTCTAAAAACCCTCAAATATTTCTTCACCTAGAAAGAACGTAACATGCGCTGAAGACGTTGGCTCAAGCTATTGAAGATTACAACCATACCATTCAATATCATCGTGGAAGAGCGAACGTGGTAGCAGACGAGTTGAGTAGAAGATCGTATATGGTTACGAGTGTGACATTGTTAACACAAAGACCCATTTAAATCTGACTTACAAAAGATGGAGGTAAAGTTAAATACTCTAAGAACCTACGTGAAGATAGCTAATATACGATTAGAATCGACTTTAATCAATAAAGTTAAAGCCGCTCAAGCTACGTACTTAGAGCTGATGAATATGAAGAAGAAGAAGAAGGTGCAAGAAGATGTTATTCTAGAAGCAAGAATCGACGAAGAGAGCAAATCTCAACCCTCAATTTTATTGGTCTATTTGAAATCCTCGATCGAGTAGGAACTGTGGCCTATAGACATGTTTTACCGCTAAGTATATTGCGTGTTCATAACGTTTTCCACGTATCGATGTTATGTAAATATATAGACGACCCGAACCACGTTATTGAATTAGAACTAGTCGAGATAGCAGAAGATTTAACGTATGAGGAGATACCTATTAAAATGTTTGATAAGAAGGAATATATTCTACGCTTAAAGGTTATACCTCAAGAGTTAAAATCTGACGAGGTATCCTCATCTCTTCGGCATACCAGGTACGTACGTAAATTTCGAGGGCAAAATTTCATAAGGAGGGGAGATTGTAAAACCCCAAATATTATGAAATAAAATTATTTAATTTTTCTATTTTGGTAAATAGTTAAATTGATAACAGTTTAAAGTTAAGGGTGATATTTGAAAATTTTACAAAATAAGCAAGTTGTTCGTTGTGTCGGGAAATATTCGTTCGGTCGGGGAATATTCTTTTGTCGGAGAATATTTGTACGATGACACAATCATTGGTGGACCCCACAACGGAAGTATTGTCGAAGTTAGAAAATGACATAATTATCTTTTTATAAAATAACAGAAAAAGTTTTACCGTTAAACTGTTGAAATACCCGGTGGTAAAAGAACAATAATACGCGTGGTTGCATAGTAGCACACGGTATTGATTATTGATGCTTACATGAGAAGTCACTCAATTATACTCAATTATTTCTACAGTAATTGTTGCATAGTATATCATGTTATTTGATTCAGTTATTGTTACAGTATCATTTGCATAATATTTTATATTATTAAATCAATAATTGAAACGAAAAAGTTATTCATATTATTATTTGCATTATTGACGATGTCTAGAAAGTTATGTCGAGGAAAAGAAGTTTGATCACCTAATTGAGCGCCAATAGGGAGAAATCATTATCGAAAAGCCTCTTCTTTTCTGGGAATGATCTGGTTGTTAAATATTCTGAGTTATAATATTAATGAAGAATAATTGTTAATAGATTAAAAATGTGTTGATTAAAGATAAGTGATTTATGGTAAATATGTATTCAATTTTTGATATAAATAGAGGGGTTTGTTATGAGGTGTTTGTTATAAGTTGGCTTATTATTCCATGAGGAGATGTGCTAAATTTTCAGACCGTTGGTTGAAGTTATAAAAGTAAATCAATATGGATAGTTGGTTGAAGATATAATAGTAAATCAATATGGATCGCTGGTGGAAAGTTATAATAGTAAATCAATATGGATCGCTGGTTTAAAGTAAATCAGTATGGATCGTTGCTTTAAGTTTTAATAATAAATCAATATGGACCGTCCGTTTAAAAGTAAATTAATCAGGGTCGTTCATGAATTAGTTACTATTCAGTCCTTTTTCCTATAAATAGAAGCTCATTCTTCTTTCATTCTCACCAATTCACTAAGACTCACAAGAGTAATTATAGATAGAAAAGCTATAGAGAGAAAGAAGAAGAGTATTCTACTACTTCACTATTCCAGTATCCAATCTTCTACTAAGGTAAGGGATGTTATTTATTTCTTATTCGTAAGGGATATTATTTTTGTTCAGTATTCGTAAGAAATAATATTTTCTTCCATACTCTGTAGTATGTGAGTAATATTATTTTGTTTCGCATCCCCGATTCTACACTCATTTTGTTGAAGTATTGCTTACATAATTCGTGAAATTAGTAGAATATCCTTAAAATTTGCGCTTTATCTAGTATCGTTTCACAAGGATATTTTTTGAACATTCTTGTTAAATTTTAAGCTTTTCATGCTGGAGTACTATTAATGGGTACTATTCATTTATACGACACTATTCATAATACGTCTTGGCACTATTCATAAATGCAGTCAGATTATTCATAATCTGGTATTATTCACAAAGTACTATTATTGGGCAGGCCTTATTCATAAATATGGTACTATTTATAAAATATTATTCAAAGGTACTATTCACAAAGTACTATTCACAAGTTACTATTTATAGAGTACTATTCCAAGTACTATTCATAAAGTACTATTCACGGTACTATTCACTAAAAGGTGCTATTCACCGGGTACTACTCATGACAAAACTTAATTTCTTTTTGGTCCAAATCATTTTGGTATATTATTATTCTTGAATTTTACTCCACAATTACAAAGTATCATGTTGACAATTTGGATATTATTAAATTCTGGATAAATTAAATTATAAATCTTTAAAATTTATCCTTGCTTTCATTTAATTGAATTCTTATATCATTGTCATCATCCTCATGCTTATATTGTGATAAAAGTCATCTTTGACTTACGTGCATAGATGGACTGTTGATTAGTATGATTATGATCAGGGATCATTCGGTATAATCATGACCGATAATGTTACAAATGATGTGATAAAAGTCCTCATTTACCCGTAGTGCATTGATGGACAGTTATTGGTATGATTATGATCGAGGATTATTCAGTATAATCATGACCATTGGTGAAAATACGAATATCCTTGGCCCGTAGTGCATGGATAATTCGTGGTCGTGATACTAATGAATATCCTTAGCCGTAGTGCAAGGATGATTCGATGATGTAGATTATTTATTAAGCTAAGTCTCAGCGATAAAATTGATGATAAACTTTTTAAATCATAGAAGATAGTAGATATCATGCTCTACTTGACTCTTCTAATGGATTTCTTATTCCGCTGTAGTTATTGATCTAAAACTTGTTGTCTATTGTATTCTATCAGTTGTTATACTGTTGAAGTCTAAGGATAATTTATTCTGCATTATCTTAGTCATAATATTTCTTACTGGGCTAGTTGAGCTCACCCTTTTCTTTCATTATTCTCTTCAAGAAATGATAATATAGCTGGGACTAGTCGGGGAATGGAGTGATGATCCGAAATGGTAGCTATAGTAGTCCTCACTATTTTTATAAAATAGTGTGATAATAATTATAATGTGGACTCCATTGAGTGTGTATATTATCTAGAAGACAATATTCTTGTTTAAACTCTCAGCTATATTTTGTCATATTTTACACGACAGTTGTATAATTAAGTTTCTAGTTGTATTATATACCATGTATCTGGCGACCCAAGATGGGTGATATATACCTATTTTGGGGGCGTCACAATTATTGTTCAAGCTAGGTTCATTATATATTTTACTGCTTTGAAAGTTATTCTTAAAGCATGACATTGATGCATCATATTATTCATTTATAGTTCATAACTACCTTGTATTACGTTGATATCGAACTTTTGCTTTGTCATTAAACTTTGATTCAACTAATCATTAGTTGATGTTCGTTGAACTCTAAATTACCCTTAAACTTATCCAAACTAAACTTACTTTGGTGCGGACTCATATATTAAAACTGAGATGAACAACCCTATTATAGGGGATTATTTACGCAAAAATGTTTAGATGTTTGTGCACAATACATGGTTCGAAGGGCTGATCACCCTAAGTACGGGGAGTCCCTACAGTCTAATGACTGTTTAGCTTTAAGTTGAAAGAAATACTTATAAACTTGGACATAGTTCTTGGTCTTGTGACCCTCAGACAATTTCTAGTATTAGTTATTGATTATCGATGTTCAGATATGTTATTCAATTCAAATGTGTTTATTTATTGCCAGTCATTGTATTCTTTCAAGTGAGCATTTGTTTTTCTCACTCTTGCATATATATAACCATTGCAGCTAAAGTTGAGAAGGTTGATGAGCCAAACACTAGTAAAGGGAAAGAAAAGATGAACAAGTGTTGAAGACTTGTAAATCTATTGACATTTATATTTTCAGACTTGGTTTAATTATGTGATGTAATTATTTATTTTTCAGCATTTGATGAATGTTTTTAAGGTTAGATAACCTGGGATTTTATTGGATTTAATTATGTAACCCTTTAATGGGAAGATTTATTATTTAAAATTTAATTGAATTTGGGTAGTTAGAATGGAATGTTGGATAGTGAACACTAAATCATGTGGGAATGAAGTACCCAGATTTGGGGGTGTCACAAAGATAATGTAGAACTAATTATCCTTAGTCTTCAACAGGGAAAAATCTGATAGAATACTATATACAACAAGTGTTAGATCAATAACTGCAGCGGAAACAACAATCCATTAGAAGAGTCAAGTAGAGCATGATGTCTACTATCTTTTATGATTTAAAAGTTTATCATCAATATTTTTTCCCTGTAACACCAATCTATAATTATTTTCAATCAACCAATTATCTATGCACTACAGGCCAAAGATAATCGTTTGCATCACCAGTGGTCATGATTATGTCATACATCTGTCCATCTATGCATAAGGGCCAAAGAGGATTTTTACCACAAACCTTTATCTGTAACATTAAAGGTTATTATTATACCAATACACAATTCCTAGTCATAATCATACCAATCAATAGTTCATCTTTGCACTACAGGCCAAAGATACTTTTACCACAATATAAGCATGAGGATAATGACAATGATATAAATAATCAATCAAGTGAGATCAAGTATAAATATTAAAGACTTATAATTCAATTTATCCAGAGTTCAATATGTCCAAATTATCAACATGATAACTAATTCTGGAGTAAAATTCAAGAATGATATTCATGTATCAAAAACAATTTTGAATGAGAAAAGAAAATTTAATTTATTGTGAATAATCTTATGTATGAATAGTATCCAGGCATGAAAAGATTTAAATTTAATAAGAAAGTTCAGATCAATATTCCAGTGAAATGATATTTGATGAAGCGCAAACCTTAAGGAATTTCTAATTATTTCAGGAATTATAGAAGCAATACTTACCATAGTAAGTTTAAATTTAGGAATATGAAATAAAATAATATCACTTACATAATATGGAGTGTGAAAGAAAATGATATTTCTTACGACTATTGAAATAAAATAATATCATTTACCTTAGTAGAAACTAGATTTGACTGGAATATCGGATATTATCTTGCGAAAATCTTGCACTATTAGCTACACTCAAAGTATTCTTATATTCAAGAGAAATACTCACAATATTATAGAATAAGAAATTCTGATATTGTGATGGTATGTGTCTTAGTTGCTCATCTGAGTAACATATTTATAGTGCAACAGAGGGAGAAAATCAAATGAACTTGTCTAACTTTGCCTAACCTTTTTTTTCTTCTCTGCCTAAATTTCTTTCTTTCTTTCTCTACCTAACCTCTCATTTTCCAATGGTTAAGGGCCCACTAAATTTGAAAAACAAAAGAATTGCAGGAGATGAATTAGGAAAAAATAAGTGCACGGAAGTTTTGAAAAGAAAGAAATAATAATATGTTAACCTTCACTCCACTTTTATTTACATGCTGAAAATTATATATTATAATAATAATATTACCATTTAAATAATTAAAAATTATATTATTATATTATCACATTATACTATTATAATGTAATATTATAATAATATATTTGAATGAATATTTTATCGGAGAAGATAAATTTGATTCCATAGAAAAATATGTCAAACTTTAAACAAATGTTTCATGCTAAATTCCTTCAGTTATATCAAAATGGAACCAATATCCACCACATAATAATCTACCATGAACACAAGTTTAATAAAATAGTGATCCAGGTATGTCGAATGCACTTCATCAGCAATTCAGGCTATGATTATGTTTATTATTTTTTAGAATAGATCTATTTCCTTTATCTTATAGTTTTCTATGCATTCAAATAATTTACCTGTCTGTGGTTGTGGTTGCACTTCAGATAATTTATCTATATGAGCAGCCTTGGAAATAAGAAAGTTAAATTTTTGACATGGGGGGAACAAACCTACAACGGAAGATAATGTTCAAGTTTAAGTGGCATCAAGTAATTAGATGTCTTACATATAACTGAACTATTGTATTGTAATAATGATCGCAAAAGTTATTGGTTTAGCATGGTATAATAATGATCATCATATTTTAGGGATGAATTATCCTACTATTATATTATAATGTTGTAATGTGAATGATTTGAAATGATGTAAATAATATTGTTTATGGTTTTATTTTATATTGTTTCTATAAACAAAAGAAAAGACAATATTTATATCGTTGCAAATCATAACAAATTTCGTTGCACATGAAAAATAAACGATAACGTATAGTGTCGTTGCTAATTGACAATAACTTTTGTTGCTCTCTAAAAACAATCACCTTGAATAGTATAATTTGCTAATTCATCATAATTATCCATAAAAAACCAACCGCAGCAACGTAAAATTTTCGTTGCAAATTAATATATAATCTGGTTTATTTTGTACATTTAGCAACAAACATCGTTACCAAAAAGTACACAATTAGCAACGAAAACTAATTAAGGCAACAATTTTTATATTGTTCAGTAACGGCAAACTTCATTGGCAAATGTGTATCAAATGCAACGAATTTTATCTTCATTGGAAATTAAAAAAATTCTTTTCGTTGCCAATTAGGCGTATTTTGCAACGAATATTGTTTTTCAGTAACAATTTCTTAATAAATTTGCTACGAAATATTTCGTTGCTAAATGATTTATGATTTTACACGAAAAAATTTTTTGTTGCGACATTACTTTCTACAACGAAAAATAGAATTCGTTGCTAGACAATTAGCAACGCTCATTGCGCAATGAAATGTCCAACGACCGAAAAATTGTTGCAAATGACATTTGGCAACGAAATTTTGCACATATAGCAACGAAAACTGTTTGTTTCAAAATCACCATTTTTTGTAGTGTTAGCGCAGTTTTCACTCGGGATTGTTGTGATGGTTCTATATGACATTATTCACAGTAGTTTAATCAGTATTGATGTTGAGTTGGCAAAATTACCCTTTTGCCCTTCTAGGTTGGTTTACGGGGTTTACGTTGCTGCAGTTGTCTTCCCTCGGGGTTATCACTAGGGTTTGACTATTGTTGACTTTTATTTGTCCTCAAGTTTGTCTTTGAGATTGATTTGATGATTTCCTGGGGCTATCTCTGAGGGTCTGGTTTGATGATGTAGACTTCTAGGGTTGTCTTCGAAAAAGATAAAAGACGGTTTTGCTCTCTTATGTCGTTAGTAACAGGAATGCGAATTTTTGAGTGTCTACAAATTGCATTCTTTATCATGTTTATGCAATTCAATGGAATGAACAGGATAAAGATTGCTAGACACTGGAAATATGATAAATGCAAATGTAATGAAATGCGTGGTATGATATGCTATGAATGTTATATGCCTCTGTGGGGTTAGCTGCCACAGGTTGTATCAATGTCCATTCCCTATTCTCTGCTGGGGATGACTTTCATGGCTAATAACATCGGACCTTCCTGAAATTCACATTGGAGTTGTTACCAACGCTGTCTTTTCCAGATACACGTTCTTGTTTTACCTCCACTAAGGATATTACTCTTTTTATGAGTAACCCCATTGGGGATTCCCGATGCTTATCCTAATAATAGTTTACACTGGTTTGCCTCAAAGGATCCTTCCCGACAGTACACTAGGATTGTCACTAACGGTTTAGATTTCTATCCAGTTGATGGCAGTGTTTTTGTTGGGGGTAGAGCTTTCCATGATCAATTATCACATAATCCTCCCAATACTTACTCGAACGGTAGTTTCCAAATATTGACCATCTCCGAACATTTTCGATGCCTACTCGAACGGTAGTTTACAAAGGTCGATCATCATCGAACTTTCTCGATGCCTACTTGAATGGTAGTTTACAATGGTTGATCATCACCGAACTTTCTCGATGCTTTGGGTTGATGCCAACGGTTTGCAATATCATATACTCGATCTTTCTTTGAATTAGTTCTTGATAAGCTTATATCTTTGGACCCTTCACGATCTTCTGTTGAAATTGCTACCAACAGTTTGCAATATCAGATTCTTTGATCTTCGCTAAAGTACTTTTCAACGGCTTATATCACCGGACCCTTCCCGATGCTACGTTGGGGCTGTCACCAATGGTTTACAATATCAGGTTCTCTGATCTTCGTTGAAGTAGTTTTCAACAGTTTTTATCACCGGACTCTTCCCGATGCTACGATGGGGCTGTCACGAACGTTTTGCAATATAAGATTCTCTAATCTTCACTGAAGTGATTTTCAACGGCTTATATCATCATACCCTTCCCGATGCTACGCTAGGGCTGTCACCAACGGTTTGTAATATCAGGTTCTCTAATCTTCGCTAAAATAGTTTTTAACGGCTTATATCACCGGACCCTTCCCGATGCTACACTAGGGTTGTCACCAACAGTTTGCAATATCAGATTCTTTGATCTTCGCTGAAGTAGTTTTCAACGGCTTATATCACCAGACCCTTCCCGATGATGTGATAACCCGAGATTTCGAATAATCCAAATTTCACGAATAAATTTTTTTTATTATTTATTTAATATTGTCATTGATTGTTAATATTGTATTGTGTATCTGTGATACGAGTATCGAGGTATGGTCAATTGGTGTATTGACTGATAAAATAGAGTAGAGTTGTGCTTAACAGCTTTAGAAACCCTAACCATAATTTCTGGATAGGGATTCGGTAGAAAATGCAATTAAAATAATTCTATCAATGAACACGTGTTTGTACTGTATAGTAATGTTGATCAATGATTGATCGGATAAGGTTTGTAATTAATAAACCCTAATAAGAGATTAGAAACCCTAATCTCAGATTTAGAAAACCAAAGGTATAGTTAAAACCCTAATTATATTTATGTTATCTTAATTTCTATTTTACAAACCCTAATTGTAATTTAGAAATTTAATTTTATCTAATTAAAACCTTAATTGTAAATTTTAGAAATTAATATTGTAAAATCTTAGGGTTAAACCCTAAGGGTTTGGAAAATGTCAAGTATGCCATTAAAATCACATGTACAATGACCAAAATACCCTTTTTACATTCTTTATTAGGTAACTTATGAATTTTGAAAACACCATTAGTTGTTTACCAAACAACTTGCCTTTGTGACATTAAATAATAGCCAATTTAATCTCCAATTGACAGCAAGATCAGTTCATGCATGTATCCAAGTAATATATATTAGATCGGAGAGAGAGAAAGTCATAAAAATTGGTCATTTACTCTCACGCTCTCCATAACTCATTCTCTCTCTCAACCTACGAATTCTTAAAGTTCCTCAGTCATATAATCAGCCCTTAGATCACCCAATATCAGTAAGAAGGATCAAGATCAAAGATTTGGCTTGAAGGTATAAACCCTAAAACCATCTTAGATCTTGTATGTTATGTTCATGATTGTGTTTATGTGTTTAAATCAGTGCTAGAAGATGTTTTATAATGATCTATGGTGATATACCATAGATCCATAGCATCAAAATGCTTTAAAATAAAGTTTTTTTCAAAATTGCCAAGAACATAGTTTGTGGTCTGACAAGCTAATGTCAGGAGCCACAGATTCGTGTCTGTTTATAATGCTTGTTGTTTTATGTTTTGGATCTGTACTTTGGTATGAGTTCTATCATCTGGAAGTGGTATCACATTCATTTGATGTTTAGATTGCTTGTTATTCTAAATTGAAACCGGTTGATTGGGTATGGTAAAAGTAAAATCTGAGTAACCTAGAAGAGGTTTTTCAGCGTCTGACAAGATCTTCTAAGACCCAGATCTGTTATGTTTTAAGATATATGATGCTGCTGTTTTATACATATTGTAGCTTGTAATGTGGACTTCATATCCTGGCCTTTAGATCTCTTAATATTTCAACAGATTGATAATATCAGGTGGTCAAAGTAGGCCACTCGTATTAAGTTTTGCATTTCTGGAAAACCCAGAAAGGGTATGAACAATTTTTCTAACATAGTTTGACCAAACTGTATCTGATAAATGTGTTATTGTTAATCTGATCTGTTGATTTATATATGTTTATTGTCAAATATACTACGAGTATGAACCAAGAAATCACATAAAGCAGGATCAGAACTGGGAGAGAATCGAGCTACAAAGTGGGCAGTCGAAGCATTCTAGGTTTCTAGGTAACCCAGAAAGCCCAGAAAGCTTCTGACAGCTACTTTGAAGCTCTTGATCATGCATCTATGTTGATGTTATAACTCATATAATGATTGAAACTTGTAGTAATACATACCGACTAAAAGATCGGAGTTTTTAAAGCCGAGAACATGCCAGGCCGAGAATTTAAAGCTGGTCAAACGAGTAAGCTTGAACTAAAGATTGAGCGTTGTTCTTGAGCTCAAGAACACCTAAGACGATAGATATGTCTCGCTAAAAGCTTCATCGATGGTTTAATTATTTCTATTTTCTAATATTTCCAGAAATTAATAAAATATAGAAATAAATTATAAAAATTATTAAAATATTTTTAAAATTATTTTAAATTATGAAAAATAATTTTTGACCAATTAGAATATTTTTCTTTAATATTTAAAATTATTTAAATATTAAAGGTATTTAATTTATTTAATTAGTGTATTAAATAAATTAGAGAAAAATAATTTAATATTATAAAAATCATTTTAAATAAGAATAATGGCAAAGCTTTGTATTTCACCACAATACTTGGCAAGTTTTATTTAATACACTACTGAACTTTTAATTTTTCCGAATTACATCACTGAACTAATTATTATTTTACAATTAAGCCATTCCGTTAAAAAAAAGTTAATGTAGTTAAAATATTGCTTATGAATATGACGCGTAAAAAAAAAACTAATAAAATTGTTTATGTGGCACAAAAAATCAAAAATAGATTTTAAAAATAAAAAAAAATACTCATTTTAAAGTTTTAAAAATAACAAAAACATAATAAAATAAAACAAATTTTTAAAAATATAAATTTTTAAAAATAGATTTTTTTTAAAAATAGATTTTTTTATTTTTGTGATTTTTAAAAAATTGTTATTTTTTAAACATGATTTTTTAAAAAGCAGATTTTTTAAAATATTTTTTTAAAAAGCATTTTTTTTTTTGTTATTTTTATAAAAAAAGATTTTTTAAAAAGTAGATTTTTTTAAAAAAAGATTTTTAAAAATGATTTTTAAAAAAGCAGATTTTTTTTTAGTTTTTTTAAAAAGCAGATTTTTTAAAAAAAGATTTTTTTTTTTAGTTTTTAAAAAACATATTTTTTTTAACAAATGATTTTTATTATTTTGTTATTTAAAAATTAGATTTTTGTTATTTTGAAAAAATTTTAATGTCTATTTTTATTTTTGTTATTTTTTTAAAAAATTGTTTTTAAAAAAAAGTTAGTTTTAAAAATTTTGTTTTTTTAAAAAAGCTCTATTTTAAAATTTTTGTTTTTTAAAAAAGTTCTGTTTTAAAAGTTTTTAAAAAAATTTAAAAATTACGTTTTTTAAAAAGTTCCGCTTGCAATATAAAAAAGTTCCATTTTGTTAAAAAAATTTAAAATTATTTTTTAAAAAAGTAATTTTTTAAAAACAAAGTTTTTTAAAAAACCAAATTTTTTTAAAAAAAGGATCTTTTTAAAAACAAAATTTTTAAAACGAAACTTTTTTAAAAAAACAAAATTTTTAAATCGGAATTTTTTTAAAAAAGCAATTTTTTTAAAATAACAAAAAAATAAGCAGAACTTTAAAATTTTTTAAAATAACAAAAATCATTATTTTAAATAACAAAAATAATAAAAATCATTTGTTATAAAATCTATTTTTTAAAAAAATAACAAAAAATCTATTTTTAAAATAACAAAAATAAAAAAATCGAGTTTTTAAAAAAAAATCAATTTTTTTAAAAAATCTATTTTGTAAAAATCTATTTTTAAAAAATTAACAAATTTTTTTAATAGTTAGATATTAATGGTGATTATTAAAAATGATTTAATTATTTTAAAAATCATTTAAGTAGAATATTGTTGATTTAAAAATATTTTAAGTTATTAAAAATAACTTTAATATTTTGGCAATTATATCATTAATATTTTAATATTATTAAATATTAATGATGATAAGATTATTTGATAATTAAATCATTTAAAAATGATTTTGATGTTTGAAAAATTATTATAAATTATAATGATTGCTTATAAATTATTAAAAGCTTAGAAAAATATTATTAATGATATTTGACTAATCTAAAATAATATTGAAGCTTAATGCAAAATTTAATTGACAATAGCAGTTGTTAATTGCCGGATAAGGTGACAAAACAGGAATGGACGAAATCCAACGGCCAAAATAGTTAGACTTGTTAAGTGTTTATATAGGTTATAAACAACGATGTGATTATAATGATAATGTATACAGGAGAAGTTTGACTGTAGAATACAGTGATGCGTGTTATAAATGATTGTACTAATTATAAGACCGATATTGTTGATTATAGGTCTTACGGACGCAGTTAATTATATTGTGTAGCTGTAATCAGCGGAAGAGGCAAGTTCCCTAACTCAAGCTTGAGTTATATTCATTCAATTATTATAGTGGTTAATTATTGCTAATTATACCACGTCCAGGGAATTATTGTTGATTATTCGCAGTTAGTGCATGTTTAATAATTCAAATTGAATTACCGATTCATAAAATATACGTTTGTAGAATAACTGTTGTTGTAGGTTCATATCCATAGAAGCTAGAATTGACAGTACAGATAATTCTTGTTTATTGTCAAATTATGTTGAGAAATGTCTTAGCTAATTATTCTGGCTAGACGAACATTTGTTAGAATTTGATAGATTCGAAAAGAGAAATCAATTATTATTGACAGAACGATGACAATTATTTTGGTTAAACTGAGAAGTAATTAGAATTTGAAATCACGGTATTTCGTTGTTAAATCAAAATCTTGATTTTGAGACTGAGAAGAACAACCTTTTATATAAAGGGAACATTTTATTGGTCATAAATTCGACTACTGTGCCCTATGTTTAAGTATTATGCATAATATAGGGTTACGCAGAGTTAATGAAGCTCTAAATACTACTTGCGGAGGGTATGATTTAATCTTTATGGTTATCTATTACAACTGAGTATATATCAAAGTAAATCTTTGACATTTACACGAGAAGATAAGTTCAAGATCTTGTGTGATCACTCAGCATAAATCTGGAAAATATTCCACTTTGTTATTGAGTAGAATTGATTCTTGATTATTCATTAGAATATTGTAGAAACTTTGAAAGCGTTGTACTCTTTCATTATTGAATTATTGTGTTGTATAGAATACGAGAAGACTTGTTATTGAATAACGATTTGTTTAGCTATTTTAAAGTTCCCCGAACTTTGGTTTCATTTTATCAAAATAGATAGTCTGTTATTTTGAATTCTTATACATTTATTGTATGTCTTAACTTGCGGAGCAAATTTGTTGCTCACCCTTGCTAAATAAAACTTTTCAGCTAGGGACGGAGTGGCAGGAGGTGCTGCGAAGGATAAAGGCAAAGGCATAGTTATTAATTAGTTATCATGATTAGCATATTTATTATGTTGTATTGTAAACCCTTTTTGTATATGTAAGGAGTATGTTTGTAATGTTAAGGTTAGCGGACCTGGGATTAATGTATTAACAACGTATGTTAATGTGGTATGTATTACTATTCATATATGAATGGGTAGTTAGAGGCTATTATATTGTGGATTGTGAACACCAAACTCGGGGGTCAGGTAACATGGATTTGGGGGCGTCATAGATTGGTATCAAAGCTGTAGGTTATAAACCATAAGTGGGGTGGGGAAAACTCTAGGATTATAACCATAAGAGAGATAGAGAATACTCATATAGAGTACTAAGTGAGGGATTGTCGAAGTGTATCGATAGTGAGATAGTGACATAGTGTGAGAAGTTTGTACTGGTGAAGTACTAATCAAGTAGTTTAAACTTATTGTAGGATGTCGGGAGAAGATAAGATGAGTACGGAGATGCCGGTATTGTCGCTTTTGATGCTAGTAATGAGAGGTGCGACCAAAGCGAGTCTGTGGAAGAATTGGGGAAGGATGAACCTATGGTTAATCTTGGGAGTGATCATGACGATTATCCCGAGATGTATCTGAGTGGTGATGAGAAGTCGGAGTCTGAAGAAGTCAAGGTGGAGAAAGGGAATAAGACCAAAGTAGGAGAACCAGATCAAGTATCTGCAGAAGTACAGGAACTCTGGAGTAAGGTATTTCTCTTGGAGGAGTTGTGGAAGACGGAGCGAGTATTACGCGAAATGATTGAAGAACGGAACGACCTGAAAGAACAGGTGGAAAAGATGAAGACAGAAGGTGGTGGATCGTCTGAAGGAACCAACAAGAAGGACAAGAAGAGGAGAAATAGGGAAAAAGACACTGAAAATTCTAAAAATTCAAACCTAAAGAAGAGGCAAGCCTGTAGCAAGTGTGGGAAGACTCACGCGAGAGAATGCATGATGTGGAAGAACGTGTGCTTCAACTGTAAGCAGGAAGGACATATTTCTCTATATTGTCATAAGCCAAATTTGAGGAAGTGTTTCTTATATGGGAGAACGGGTCACAGATTCAACAAGTGTCCCACCAAGAAGAAGACTGGAGAAGGGAGTGGTCAGTAGATAGCTAAAGTTTAAGCAGTAGTACCTTTTGGTAGTAGATTATGATATTAAGTGTTGTAATATCGAGAATAATGTGTAAACATATGTAAATATATGTTTGAATGAATAAAATCTTTATTTTTTTTTATTAATATAAGATTAAGAATAATTTGTGAGTTCTTAAAACTTATACTTATGGTAAGTTCACGACTCATGATTATATGAAATGTTCTGAACCCCTCAGCGAATGGACGCCAAAAGTCTGACTAGGATAAGTTCATACACTCATATAATTGTGGCAAGTTACTAAACTCATAAGCGTGGTAAGTTTGATGAACTGGGATTAGATATGTGAAAATGGAAAATGGTAACTTTTTGTGTAAAGTTGGAGAATTGCAGCTTTTTGTGTAAAGTTGTGTTGTTAATCCTGAAATTTATTTAAAATGGGATAGTAATATGTGTTAAGTACTAAATGTACTATATGTTATTTGAATAAACATGAGATTATATGAGAAATATGTGTTGGAATTCTTATTGTATTAAGAATGTGTGTAAAGAAAGAGAATTAATGTGAGATTTTTATTTAAATCAGATCATGCCGCCTAGACGACAGAATCGAAACCATCAAGAAGAACAATCAATGAATAACGAAGGAGGTAAAGCTGACCCGATGAAAAACTTTGCAAATATGATAGCCGAAGCTATGGAAAATAGATCTCCAGCTAGAGGAAGAGCAAGAAATCAGCCAGCTGACAGATTGGCAAACTTCAAAGACTTTAAAACGGTAGGACCACCGGAATTTAAGGGAACCACGGATCCGATTGAAGCCCAAACTTGGGTGAAGGAGATGGATAAAGCATTCGTCGTTGCACGAGTGGCAGAAGAGCAGAAGATGACTTTTGCAACATATATGATGAAGGAGAAGCCGATTCTTTGGTGGGAGGCGAATCGAAGCCGCAGTAGTGATACGACCATAGTGACTTGGACCAGATTTAAGGAATTATTCTTTGAGAATTACTTTTCAACAAGTATGCAAGCTCGAATAGAAGTCAAGTTTCTAGAACTTAAGCAAGAGAATATGTTTCAAAGAATTAGCGAGATTTGCACCTCATCAGGTGGACACAGAAGCGAGAAAGGCGAGAAGATTCGAGAATGGATTGAAGCCGGGGATATACAACAAGGTAGCGGTATTACAGATAAATACGTTCACGATTTTATTGGATAAAGCATTAATTGATGGAGGAGGGAGCGAAGCTGCGTCTCGATTTCATCAGGAGAAGAAGAATTAGACAAATGACGGAGGAAGTAGTCCGGGTAGTAACCCAAACAAAAGGAAGTGGAGCGAGAATACCCAATCGGGTAGTAAGATTGAAGGGAATAAGAAAGGAGGGGAGCCTTGTTCGACATGTGGAAAGAACCATCCAGGAGTATATATGTCTGAAGAGGAAGGGAGTTTGTTACAACTGCGGATAAGAAGGGCACATGTCACCCAATTGTCCCAGCCCAAAAGAGATTCAAGGTTGTTATGCGTGTGGATCGACTGATCATTTGGTTAGGAACTGTCCTAAGAAGAATGCGGAGAAGGAAAGTGTCAACAAGGGACCTGGTAGCAAAACCTTAGCGATTCGAGGACCTGCACAGCCAGGAGGACCAACAGCTCGTACATTTAACATGACGGCGCTAGATGCGATTCTACTTTCGAGGAGGTGGCGGCAGTAACTTGATTTAACTTAATATTTAAATTACGTGATTAATATTGGATAAATATTGCTGTGAATTGTTTTCTTTTTTGGATCCAACTCACAGGTTAGAATTTAAAACACAAATTAATATTGTGTTGATAAAAATAAATTGATGATACAACTTTAAAAGATTGTAGAGAATAAGAAAGAGGTGATTCCGAGGACGGAATCCTTTTAAGGAGGGGTGAATGTGATAACCCGAGATTTTGAATAATCCAAATTTCACGAATAAATTTTTTTTAATATGTATTTAATATTGACATTGACTGTTAATATTGTACTGTGTATCTGTGATACGAGTATCGAGGTATGGTCAATTTATGTATTGACTGAGAAAATAGAGTTGAGTTGTGCTTAACAGCTTTAGAAACTCTAACCCTAATTTCTGGATAGGGATTCAGTAGAAAATGCAATTAAAATAATTGTATCGATGAATACGTGTTTGTACTGTATAGTAATGTTGATCAATGATTGATCGGATAAGGTTTGTAATTAATAAACCCTAATAAGAGATTGGAAACCCTTATCTCAGATTTAGAAAACCAAATGTATAGTTAAAAACCCTAATTATATTTATGTTATCTTAATTTTTATTTTACAAACCCTAATTGTAATTTAGAAATTTAATTTTATCTAATTAAAACCTTAATTGTAAATTTTAGAAATTAATATTATATAACCTTATGGTTAGAACCTTAGGGTTAAACCCTAAGGGTCAAACCCTACGGGTTTGGAAAATGTCAAGTATGCCATTAAAATCACATGTACAATGACCAAAATGCCATTTTTACATTCTTTATTAGGTAACTTGTGAATTTTGACAACACCTTTAGTTGTTTACCAAACAATTTGACTTTGTGACATTAAATAACAGCCAATTTAATCTCTAATTGACAGCAAGATACATTCATGCATGTATCCAAGTAATATATATTAGATCGGAGAGAGAGAAAGTCATAAAAATTGGTCATTCGCTCTCACGCTCTCCATAACTCATTCTCTCTCTCAACCTACGAATTCTTAAAGTTCGTCAACCATATAATCAGCCCTTAGATCACCCAATATCAATAAGAAGGATCAAGATCAAAGATTTGGCTTGAAGGTATAAACCCTAAAACCATCTTAGATCTTGTATGTTATGTTCATGATTGAGTTTATGTGTTTAAATAAGTGCTATAAGATGTTTTATAATGATCTATGGTGATATACCATAGATCCATAGCATCAAAATGCTTTAAAATAAAGTTTTTTTCAAAACTGCCAAGAACATGGTTTGTGGTCTGACAAGCTAATGTCAGGAGCCACAGATTCGTGTCTGTTTATGATGCTTGTTGTTTTATGTTTTGGATCTGTACTTTGGTATGAATTCTTTCATCTGGAAGTGGTATCACATTCATTTGATGTTTAGATTGCTTGTTATTCTCAAATTGGCTTAGTTGGTTAGGGCGTAATAGAAGTAAAATCTGGGTAACTAGAAGAGGTTTTTGACGATGTCGACAAGATCTTCTAAGACCCGGATCTGTTATGTTTTAAGATATATGATCTTTCTTTGTTTTATACATATTGTAGCTTGTAATGTGGACTTCATATCCGGCCTTTAGATCTCTTAATATTTCAATGATTGATAATATCGAATTGGTCAAAGTAGGCCACTCGTATTAAGTTTTGCATTTTGGAAAACCCAGAAAGGGTATGAACAATTTTTCTAACATAGTTTGACCAAACTGTATCTGATAAATGTGTTATTGTTAATCTGATCTGTTGATTTATATATGTTTATTGTCAAATATACTACGAGTATGAACCAAGAAATCACATAAAGCGAGGATCGAGGCGGAGAGAATCGAAATTTCTGAAGTGGGCGATCGAAGCATTCTAGGTTTCTAGGTAACCCGGAAAGCCCGTAAAGCTTCGACGACTACTGAAGCTCTTGATCATCATCTATGTTGATGTTATAACTCATATAATGATTGAAACTTCTAGTAATACATACCGACTAAAAGATCAAAGTTTTAGAAAGCCAAGAACATGCTTTAATTGAGAATTTAAAACCGGTCAAACGAGTAAGCTTGAACTCGGGTCTGACAGTGTTCTTGAGCTCAAGAACACCTAAGATGACAGATATGTGTCGCTAAAGGCTTCATCGATGGTTTAATTATTTTTATTTTCTGATATTTCTGGAAATTAATAAAAAATAGAAATAAATTATAAAAATTATTAAAAATATTTTTAAAAATTATTTTAAATTATGAAAAATAATTTTGACCAATTGGAATATTTTTCTTTAATATTTATAATTATTTAAATATTAAGCGTATTTAAT
The DNA here is from genome assembly GCA_020205605.1 of Panax ginseng. Taxonomy (NCBI): domain Eukaryota; kingdom Viridiplantae; phylum Streptophyta; class Magnoliopsida; order Apiales; family Araliaceae; genus Panax; species Panax ginseng. The sequence goes on from CM035134.1 coordinate 121,143,090, forward strand.
TTATTTAATTAGTGTATTAAATAAATTAGAGAAAAATAATTTAATATTATGAAAAATCATTTTAAATAAGAATAATGTATTTAAAAATATTTTGAGTTATAAAATATAACTTTTAATATTTTTAGAGAATTTTAATTAATAAATTATATTAATGATATTAGATTTATTTAATTATTAAATTAAATAAATAAGTTTAAAATGATTTTATTAATTTAAAAATCATTTTAAATGAGAATAAATGTTAGAAAAATATTTTGAATTATAAAATATAATTTTCAATATTTTGGAGAATTTTTATTAATAAATTAATAGTAATTATAATGATTTATTTAATTATTAAATTAAATAAATGATAAAAAATTGGTTTTATTGATTTTAAAATCATTTAAAAATGAGAAAAATGATTTAACTATAATTAATGACTTTTAGTATTTGGATAATAATTTCATTACTATTTAGATATTAATGGTGATGATTTAAAAAAGATAGTTACTTCCTAAGGCATTTCCCCCCACCTAAGGTTCATAACTCGATAAGAGTTTATCATTACTATCTTTTCGAAGGTTACTTCCTAAGGCTTTTCCCCCACCTAAGGTTCATAACCTAAGGCTTTGATACCAACTTGTGACACCCCCAAATCCAGGTACTTCATTCCCACAGGAATCTGGTGTTCACTTGATCAAACATTCATAACTAACTACCCAATCACAATAAATCTGGAAAAATAAAACCTTTCCCATTAAAGGGTTACATAATAAAAATCTCCCAGGTTGTCTAACCTTTAAATACAATCATTCACATGCGAAAAAATAAATAAACTTCATTACAACCATTCAATTAAAATCTGATAATAAAATATCAACATATTACAAGTCTTCGACACTTGTGCATCTTTCCTTTTCACTCTTTGGTCTTTAGGTACATCAACCTTCTCATCTTTAGGTTGTAAGAGTTATATAAGCAAGAGTTAGCAAACAAAGCTCACTTGAAACAATAAGGAATCAACAGGAATATAATAATAATAACTGCCCATGATAGGCTCATCAAGACCGAAGCGGTACTCTAACAATGATAATCGAGGAATGAAATCAAAATGTGGAATAAATATAAGCGAGGGTCATAAGACCATGAACTATGTCCACACGGTTGTAAGTAATCTTTCAACTCAACTTTACTTGATCATAAGACTATAAGGACTCCTTGTACTTAGGGAGATCGACCCTTATCGTACCATGTATTGTGCACAAACATTTAACGCTACGCGTAAGTTACCCCTAGTAATAGGGTTGTTCATCTCAGTATTTAGAGTACAAGTCCGCACCAAAGTGAGTTTGGTTTGGAAACATTTTAGGGTAATTTGGAATTCAACGAACATCAACTAAGGATTAGTTGAATAAAACCAATAACATCATACTATAGAATAAGCATAATTGAATCAACATGGTATATTAAAATCATGCTTTAGGAATAATCTAATAGCATACATATTGAATAACTATAACACACCTTGTTTGAAAAATATTAAGCCAAGGTTATTTAGAATTAAATATTAAGCATGCATAACAACTTGAATAATAAAATTGTTCAACATTAGAATGTAAATTTGCATGCTAAACAACAAGTTAAATCCAAGAATAACTTGCTCAATGTCAAATCAAAGTTTAGAAATCTTACATCATTATATCGTAATTGAATTGGAAATAATAATTGGCTCAAAAAGATAATGGATTAGAAAACTTTCCTTGCTCGTGGGCTAAACCAAACAATTCAAATCACAATATCCTATAAACATATGTCATCATGACATAATTAGTCATTACCACCTTACAAACATAACTAAGTACGTTCATCATGTAAAAATTGGATTTTTAAATCACATAATCAAGTTATAACACAAGTTAATCGTTAATAACATACTTATTCATATTATAAAAATACTAAAATCAACATTTTACAGTCCTATTATCATCACATAACAATTCCTTAAAATTTCGAGTACAAAAAGTACATTGTCAGACCATTCTACTAACTTTACATGCGCTACATGAGGAGATAATATTCTTGGCGCAAGAATAAAGCTACAAGGCCATGCTACGGCGTGGCGCCGATCTTATGACACAAAAAAATGAAGCTGTTGGGTAGCGTCGCTCATGCAAGCTGCGATTTCATCGTAGCGACTTGACAACGAGTATAAGAAAAAGCCAATTTTGGCCTACAAGCTCGTTTCTAATAGTCTAATTCACATGTAATTCATACAAAGACTTCATGTAAACATAATTCAAGAACTCCTAACATGATTCTACCCATACAACAACATAAAAAATTAATTTAAAACATCCAATTTCACTATTTTTGATAAAAACTCACTTTTTGATATTTTTAATGAAAATCAACACTCTAATTTGGTTTTTCAACCAAAACAGTTAATTTAAAGCATTTTATCAAAGTATATACATACTCTAACAAATTGAATAGCCAATTTATCAATAAAACAACTAAACAACCCATAGTTTCTATTTTAACTAAACAATATATAATCACAAAAACTCTCTGTAAAATACTTTTCTTCACACACATATACATAATATAAATTCATGGACTATTCTCAATCATAGCTTAAGAAAATAGTTTAACTCACTAGATTATCATATAAAATCACATACATAACAACTAATTTACCCTTACACAAGGATTCTACAGAGAATTTGGGAAGAGAAAAACTAAACTTTTAAAACTACAAAGAATAGGTTAATACCTTGAAGAAGATGATGATGATGATGATGATGATGACGACTATATCTTTAATTCTCAAGCTTCTTTCTCCAATCTCCTAGCCTTTCTTCCTTTCTTCTTTTCTTCTTCTTCTTCCTCTGAGTTTTTTCTCTTTTCTTCCTAACTCTAACTACGTACTAACAATCTAACGTATATAGGATATAATATATATTAATTATATAATATAACTCAAATTTAACTGACATCAGTTATTTTATTTTGAAAACCAAAAGCCATAAGGCTTGTTTGGCTAAACACTAAAAATAATAATCAATTAATCCTTATGCCTTGTTTGGTAAAACACAATTAGATTAAAGACTTAATAGGCATTAGGCCTTGTTTGGAAAAACTGAATTAAAACTCCTTTAAGTTATTTTATTAACTACTTTATAAAAGGTTATTTGTCACACTTTAAATTCAATTAAATTAATTCTAAAAATAATTTATTACATCACTTTAATACAACTCAATACCACAAAATTATAATTTTCTTTATAATTATAACTTTATTTAATCAACTAACACATCCTTTTAATTACAATTTCAAATAAAAAGAATAATAATTTAATTAATAAATTAGCATAAATAATTAATTTCTTAATTATTTATTTAACAAATAGTTAATCAAATTGAATCAAATTTGAACAATTACAAATTCAACCATAAACACATCCATTAAATATTTATATAATTCAACAAATATTTAATATAACAATTAAAAAATACGGAATGTTACATATTTTCCTCCTTACAAGGATTACATCCGCGAGAATCACAATTCAAACAATTCATTCGTCACATTCTCCCCTACTTACAAAGATTCTATCCCCAGAATCGAAGACACAGATTAAACAAATAACTCAGGGTAATTCTTCATCATTTCAGCTTTGAGTTCCCACGTAGGCTCTTCGACATTGTGGTTCCTCCAAATTACCTTCACAGAAGGTATCACTTTATTTCTGAGCACTTGTTCTTTCCTGTCGACTATCTGGATAAGAACCTCTTCATAGGACAAGTCTTTCTCAAACTGCAATGGTTCGTACTCAATCACGTGCTTGTAATCGGATTTATACGGTCGTAACACCGAAACATGAAAAACATTATGAATATTTTGCAATTCTGGAGGTAAAGCTACCTCGTAAGCCACCTCTCCAACTTTTCCCAGCACTTCGAAGGGTCCAATAAACCTCGGGCTTAGTTTCCCCTTTTTACCAAATCGAATTTTTCCCTTCCAAGGTGAAACTTTTAGGAAAATGTAATTTCCTACATCGAATGCACGATCTTGTCTGTGTTGATCAGCATATTTCTTTTGTCTGTCTTGAGCAGCTATCAATCTTGTTCAGATGAGTTTGACAACCTCAGCAGTTTGTTGTACCAGTTCTCGTCCTAATAGTTGACGTTCACCGACTTCGTCCCAGCATAGTGGAGTTCTACATCTCCTACCGTATAATGCTTCGTAGGGCGGCATGCCGATGCTTGCGTGGTAACTGTTATTGTAGGCAAATTCCACCAATGGTAATTGTTCATCCCATCTTCCTTTGAAATCCATGACGCATGCCCTTAGCATATCTTCCAATGTCTAGATCATTCTTTCGCTTTGGCCATCTGTTTGCGGATGATATGCCGTACTCATTCGTAACTGTGTTCCCATACATTCTTGTAGTCTCTTCCAAAAATTTGATGTGAACCTCGAATCTCTATCTGACACAATTGACACTAGGACTCCATATCTCGACACGATCTCTTTAACATATAGCTTTGCTAGCTGATCAAGATTGAATCTAATCTTTATTGGTAAAAAGTGTGCAGACTTTGTCAATCTATCCACTATCACCCAAATAGCATCGTATCCTTTCTGAGTCGTTGGGAGACCTACCACAAAATCCATTGTGATATGTTCCCATTTCTATCCTGGTATCTCTAACGGTTGAAGTAATCCTCTTGGCCTTTGATGCTCGGCCTTGACTCTCTGACATGTCAAGAACTTTGCAACGCATTCTGCAACGTCTCTTTTCATATTTGGCCACCAAAAAGAAGAAGACTGGAGAAATGAGTGGTTAGTAGATAACTTAAGTTTAAGCAGTAGTACCTTTTGGTAGTAGATTATGATATTAAGTGTTGTAATATCGAGAACAATGTGTAAACATATGTAAATATATGTTTGAATGAATAAAATCTTTATTTTCTTTATGAATATAAGATTAAGAATAATTTGTGAGTTCTTAAAACTCATACTTATGGTAAGTTCATGACTCATGATTATATGAAATGTTCTGAACCCCTCAGCGAATGGACGCCAAAAGTCTGTTTAGGATAAGTTCATACACTCATATAATTGTGGCAAGTTACCGAACTCATAAGCTTGGTAAGTTTGATGAACTGAGATTAGATATGTGAAAATGGAAAATGGTAACTTTTTGTGTAAAGTTGGAGAATTGCAGCTTTTTGTGTAAAGTTGTGTTGTTAATCCTGAAATTTAGTTAAAATGGGATAGTAATATGTGTTAAGTACTAAATGTACTATGTGCTATTTGAATAAATATGCGATTATATGAGAACTATGTGTTGGAATTCTTATTGTGTTAAGAATGTGTGTAAAGAAAGAGAATTAATGTGAGATTTTTATTTAAATCAGATCATACCGCCTAGACGACTGAATCGAAACCAGCAAGAAGAACAGTCAGTGAATAACGAAGGAGGTCAAGCTGACCTGATGCAAAAATTTGCAAATATGATAGCCGAAGCTAAGGAAAATAGAGCTCCAGCAAGAGGAAGAGTGAGAAATCAGCCAGCTGACAGATTGGAAAACTTCAAAGACTTTAAAACGGTAAGACCACTGGAATTTAAGGGAACCACAGATCCGATTGAAGCCCAAACTTGGGTGAAGGAGATGGATAAAAGCATTCATCGTTGCACGAGTGGCAGAAGAGAAGAAGACGGCTTTTGCAACATATATGATGAAGGGAGAAGCCAATTACTGGCGGGAGACGAATCAGGCGCGAGCTGGTACAACCATAGTGACTTGGACCAGATTCAAGGAATTATTCTTTGAGAATTACTTTTCAACAAGTATGAAAGCTCGAATGGAAGTCAAGTTTCTAGAACTTAAGCAAGAGAATATGTCTGTTTCTGAATACGCGGCTAAATTCAAAGAATTAGCGAGATTTGCACCTCATCAGGTGGACACAGAAGCGAGAAAGGCGAGAAGATTCGAGAATGGATTGAAGTCGGGGATATACAACAAGGTAGTGGTATTACAGATAAATACGTTCACGAATTTATTGGATAAAGCGTTAATTGCTGAAGGAGGGAGCGAAGCTACGTCTCTATTTCATCAGGAGAAGAAGAAGAAGACAAATGATGGAGGAAGTAGTGCGGGTAGTAACCCAAACAAAAGGAAGTGGAGCGAGAATACCCAATCGGGTAGTAAGACTGAAGGGAATAAGAAAGGAGGGGAGCCTTGTTTGACATGTAGAAAGAACCATCCAGGAGTATATATGTTTGAAGAGGAAGGGAGTTTGTTACAACTGCGGACAAGAAGGGCACATGTCACCCAATTGTCCCAGCCCAAAAAAGATTCAAGGTTGTTATGCATGCGGATCGACTGATCATTTGGTTAGGAACTGTCCTAAGAAGAACGCAGAGAAGGAAAGTGTCAACAAGGGACCTGGTAGCGGAACCTTAGCGATTCGAGGACCTGCACAGCCAGGAAGACCAACAGCTCGTACATTTAACATGACGGCGCTAGATGCAGTTGCTACTCAGGAGGTGGCAGCAGGTAACGATTTCGCTTAATATTTAAATTACGTGATTAATATTGGATAAATATTGCTGTGAATTGTTTTCTTTTTTGGATCCAACTCACAAGTTGGAATTTAAAACACAAATTAATATTGTGTTGATAAAAATGAATTGATGATACAACTTTAAAAGATTGTAGAGAATAAGAAAGCGGTGATTCCGAGGACGGAATCCTTTTAAGGAGGGTTGAATGTGATAACCTGATATTTTGAATAATCCAAATTTCACGAATAATTTTTTTTTATTATTTATTTAATATTGACATTGACTGTTAATATTGTACTGTGTATTTGTGATACGAGTATCGAGGTATGGTCAATTTCTGTATTGACTGAGAAAATAGAGTAGAGTTGTGATTAACAGCTTTAGAAATCCTAACCCTAATTTCTAGATAGGGATTCGGTAGAAAATGCAATTAAAATAATTGTATCGATGAATACGTGTTTGTACTGTATAGTAATGTTGATCAATGATTGATCGGATAAGGTTTGTAATTAATAAACCCTAATAAGAGATTGGAAACCCTAATCTCAGATTTAGAAAACCAAATGTATAGTTAAAAACCCTAATTATATTTATGTTATCTTAATTTCTATTTTACAAACCCTAATTATAATTTAGAAATTTAATTTTATCTAATTAAAACCTTAATTGTAAATTTTAGAAATTAATATTGTATAACCTTAGGGTTAGAACCTTAGGGTTAAACCCTAAGGGTTTGGAAAATGTCAAGTATGCCATTAAAATCACATGTACAATGACCAAAATACCCTTTTTACATTCTTTATTAGGTAACTTGTGAATTTTGACAACACCTTTAGTTGTTTACCAAACAACTTGACTTTGTGACATTAAATAACAGCCAATTTAATCTCCAATTGATAGCAAGATCAGTTCATGCATGTATCCAAGTAATATATATTAGATTGGAGAGAGAGAAAGTCATAAAAATTGGTCATTCGCTCTCACGCTCTCCATAACTCATTCTCTCTCTCAACCTACGAATTCTTAAAGTTCCTCAACCATATAATCAGCCCTTAGATCACCCAATATCAGTAAGAAGGATCAAGATCAAAGATTTGGCTTGAAGGTATAAACCCTGAAACCATCTTAGATCTTATATGTTATGTTCATGATTGTGTTTATGTGTTTAAATCAGTGCTATAAGATGTTTTATAATGATCTATGGTGATATACCATAGATCCATAGCATCAAAATGCTTTAAAATAAAGTTTTTTTCAAAACTGCCAAGAACATGGTTTGTGGTCGACAGACAAGTTAATGTCGGAGAACCCTGATTAAATGTCTCATTTATGATGCTTCTTTGTTTTATGTTTTGGATCTGTACTTTGGTATGAGTTCTTTCATCTGGAAGTGGTATCACATTCATTTGATGTTTAGATTGCTTGTTATTCTCGGTCAAAACCAGTTGACCGGGTATGACCGAGTAAAATCTGGGTAACCTAGAAGAGGTTTTTCAGCGTTTGACAAGATCTTCTAAGACCCAGATCTGTTATGTTTTTAGATATATGATGTTGCTGTTTTATACATATTGTAGCCTGTAATGTGGACTTCATATCCTGGCCTTTAGATCTCTTAATATTTCAAAAGATTGATAAGATCAGGTGGTCAAAGTAGGCCACTCGCATTAAGTTTTGCATTTCTGGAAAACCCAGAAAAGGTATGAACAATTTTTCTAACATAGTTTGACCAAGCTGTATCTGATAAATGTGTTGTTGTTAATCTAATCTGTTGATCTATATATGTTTATTGTCATATATACTACGAGTATGAACCAAGAAATCACATAAAGCAGAATCAGAATTGGGAGAGAATCGAATTCTGAAAGTGGGCGTCGAAGCATTACGGGTTTCGGGTAACCTTGAAAGCCCGAAAGCTTCGGATGACTACTTTGAAGCTCTTGATCATGCATCTATGTTGATGTTATAACTCATATAATGATTGAAACTTCTAGTAATACATACCGACTACAAGATCAAAGTTTTAGAAAGCCAAGAACATGCTTGAATTGAGAATTTAAAACCGGTCAAACGAGTAAGCTTGAACTCGGGTCTGACAGTGTTCTTGAGCTCAAGAACACCTAAGACGATAAATATGTGTCGCTAAAGGCTTCATCAACGGTTTAATTATTTTTATTTTCTGATATTTCTGGAAATTAATAAAAAATATAAATAAATTATAAAAATTATTAAAAATGTTTTTAAAAATTATTTTAAATTATGAAAAATAATTTTTGACCAATTGGAATATTTTTCTTTAATATTTATAATTATTTAAATATTAAAGATATTTAATTTATTTAATTAGTGTATTAAATAAATCAGAGAAAAATGATTTAATATTATGAAAATCATTTTAAATAAGAATAATGTATTTAAAAATATTTTGAGTTATAAAATGTAACTTTTAATATTTTTAGAGAATTTTCATTAATAAATTATATTAATGATATTAGATTTATTAAATTAAATAAATAAGTTAAAATGATTTTATTAATTTAAAAATCATTTTAAATGAGAATAAATGTTAGAAAAATATTTTGAATTATAAAATATAATTTTCAACATTTTGGAGAATTTTCATTAATAAATTAATAGTAATTATAATGATTTATTTAATTATTAAATTAAATAAATGATAGAAAATTGATTTTATTGATTTAAAAATGAGAAAATAATTTGAAAATATTTTAAGCTATAATTAATGGCTTTTAATATTTGGATAATAATTTTATTAATATTTAGATATTAATGGTGATGATTTTAAAATGATTTTAATTATTTTAAAAATCATTTAAGTAGAATATTATTGATTTAAATATATTTTAAGTTATCAAAATAACTTTAATATTTTGATGGTATGTCATTAATATTTTAATATTATTAAATATTAATGATGATAAGATTATTTGATAATTAAATCATTTAAAAATGATTTCGATGTTTAAAAAATTATTATAAATTATAATGATTGGTTATAAATTATTAAACGCTTCCGAAAAATATTATTAATGATATTTGACTTATCTAAAATAATATTGAAGCTTAGTAACCGAATTTAATTGAGAATAACTGTGTTAATTGTCAGATAGGGTGACCAGAACACCGAGAATGGATCGAAATCCAACCAGACCGAAATAGTTAGACTTGTAAGTATTTATATAGGTTATAAACACTGGTGTGATTATGTGGTAATGTATCTAGGAGAAGTTTGACTGTAGAATACAGTGATGCGTGATATAAATGATTGTGCTAATTATGAGACCGATATTGTTGATTATATGTAAGACCCCAAATTTTATGAAATGAAAGTATTCAATTTTTTTATAATTATTATTTTATTTTGTAAATGGTTAAGTTGATAAAAGGTTAAAGTTAAGGGTGATATGTGAAATTTATTGCAAAGTATGCAAGTTGTTATAAAATATTCGTTTGGTCGGGGAATATTCATTTTAACAGGGAATATTCGAATGAAGGCACAATCATTGGTGGACCCCATAACGGAAGTATTGTCGTAGTTAGAAAAAGACGTAATTATCTTTTATAAAATTAACGACGAAAGTGTTCTCGTTAAAAGCTGTTGAACTACTACTCGGTAGTAAAAAGTACGATGTCTGGCATTGGTTGCATAGTAGACTACCAGTATTGATTATTGATGCTTACGTAAGAAGTCACTCGCTTATAATCAATTATTACTACGATAATTCACGCATCATATCTCTCATATTATTGATTCAATTATTGTCACAAAGATCATCATCGTATAATATGTTATATTATTAAATCAATAATTGAGACAACAAAGTTATTCATATTATTAATTACAATATTGACAATGTCTAGAAGTTCTGTCAAGGAGAGGTTTGGTCACCTAATTGCACGCCAATAAGGAGAAATCCTTATTGGAAAGCCCCCTCTTTCCTAGGAACGACTTGATTGTTAAATATTGTGAATTATAATATTAATGATGAATAAGTTCGTGTTGATTAAAGATGAAATTGATAGTTCCATTGTGTTGAAATTATTAGTGTTAGTGAAAATCGACATTTATTTCGATAATAATTGATGTCTGTAGGTTATATTGACCAATCTGGTAATTCACCAGATAAATGAGCAATTAATTGCTATTAATTCACATGCTTATAACTATGTGTTCACATATGTGTACTATTGATTCACATGATTTACGTTTAGGGAAGTTGGTGCAAGATTGATAATACTTGCATGACTAAATTTAAAATGGAGGTATAGATGAAGGTACTATACTATAATTAATTTTTTCACATGTTTAGAACTATTGAGTCATATGATTTACTATTGATTCACATGATTTACTATTAGGGGAGGTGATGGAAGTTTGATAATACTTGCAGGACTAAATTAAAAATGAAGAAAAAGAGGAAGGTATTATACTGTAATATTTCGAGCCCCAAAATATGCAATTATTGAAACTATATTTTCCTATAAATAGAAGCTCATTCTTCCTTCATTTTTCACCAACTCACTAAGTCTCACAAGAGTAATTATTACAGAGAGAAATTATAGAGAGAAAGAAGAAGAGAAGTCTGCTACCTCACTATTCCAGTATCTAGTTTTTTTCTAAGGTAAGGGGTATTATTTCTTTCGTATTCATGAAGAGAGTTATTTTTTTCAATATTCGTAAGGGTTGTTATACCATTCTTTATTATTCTGTTGGAATAACCTGTCTGTGCGGTCTATCGCATGCATGGTGAATTCTTCTGTTATTCCATTCTTTATTATTCTGTTGGAATAACCTGTCTGTGCGGTCTATCGCATGCATGGTGAACTCTTCTGTTATTCCATTCTTTATTATTCTATTGGAATAACTTGTCTGTGCGGTCTATCGCAAGCATGGTGAATTCTTCTGTTGTTCCATTCTTTATTATTACATTGGAATAACTTCATGCATGCGCGGCTTATATCGCATGCCTGATGAATTCTTCTGTTATTCCATTCTTTATTATTCTGTTGGAATAACCTGTCTACGCGGACTACCGCGTGCATGGTAAATTCTTCTATTATTCCGTTCTTTATTATTCTGTTGGAATAACCTGTCTATGTGGACTACCACATGCATGGTGAATGACCCTTCATATTCATTCCTTATTAAATTGTGGAAATGCTCTGTCTACGTGGATTACCGCATGGCAGGCGAAAATCCATTTGCAGTTTCATATATTCTATTATACTCAGTTGGTTAAAGTTTTGGCTTCTATACTCCATGAAATTAGTAGAATATTCTGGATATTTGCGCTTCATCCAGTATCTTTTCATGGAAATATTCTTCTGAGAATTCTTGAATTTTACTCCACAAAACAGTATCATGTTGACAATTTGGACGTTATTGATTTCTAGAAAAATTAAATTATAAATCTTTAAAATTTATCCTTGAACTTGTTTTATTGAATTATTATGTCATTGTCATCATCCTCATGCTTATATTGTGATGAAAGTCATCTTTGGCTTACGTGCATAGATGGACTTGGTATGATTATGACCAGGGATTATTCGGTATAATCATGACCGTAATGTGACGAATGATGTGGTGAAAGTCCTCATTGGCACTGTAGTTCATTGATAGACGGTTGTTGGTATGATTATGACCGAGGATTATTCGGTATAATCATGACCATTGATGATTAGATGAATATCCTCGCCGTGACGCAGGATGATTCGATTTTATTTATTAAGTCGAGTCTCAAATGATAAAGTTGATGAAAAACTTTTAAATCATAGAAGATAGTAGATTTTATGCTCTACTTGACTCTTCTAATGGATTGCTTATTCATTGCAGTTGTTGATCTAAAACTTGTTGTCTATTATATTCTATCGGTTGTTATATTGTTGAAGGCTAAGGATAATTTATTACGCATTATCTTAGTCATAATATTTCTTCTTTGGGCTAGTTGAGCTCACCCTTTCTTTCACTGTTCTCTTCAGGAAATGAGAATATAGCTTGGACGAGTCGGGGAACGGATTGACGGTTCAGATGGTTATTTTAGTAGTCCTCACTATTCTATAAAATAGTGTGACAATAAATGTAATGAGGACTCCATTGAGTGTGGATATTGTCTAGATGACAATGTTCTTATTAAAACTCTTAGATTATGTTTTGTCGTATTTTACACGACTGTTGTATAATTAAGTACCATGTATTTGGCGACTCAAGATGGGTGATGTATACCTATTTTGGGGGCGTCACATTATAGGTCTTACGAACGCAGTTAATTATATTGTGTAGCTATAATCAGTGAAAGAGGCAAGTTCCCTAACTTAACCTTGAGTTATATTCATTCAATTATTATAGTGGTTAATTATTGCTAATTATACCACGTCCAGGAAATTATTGTTGATTATTCGCAGTTAGTGCATATTTAATAATTCAAATTGAATTACCAATTCGTAAAATATACGTTTGTAGAATAACTGTTGTTGGAGGTTCATATCCATAGAAGCTAGAACTGACAGTACAGATAATTCCTGTTTATTGTCAAATTATGTTGAGAAATGTCTTAGCTAATTATTCTGGCTAGACGAACATTTGTTAGAATTTGATATATTCGAAAAGAGAAATCAATTATTATTGACAGATCGATGACAATTATTTCGGTTAAACCGAGAAGTTATTAGAATTTGAAATCACGGTATTTCCTTGTTAAATCAAAATCTTGATTCTGAGATTGAGAAGAACAACCTTTTATATAAAGGGAACATTTTATTGGTCGTAAATTCGACTACTGCGCGCTATGTTTAAGTATTATGCATAATATAGGGTACAAGGAGTTGGCCGACTCTAAGTACTTGCAGAGGGGTATGATTTAATCTTTATGGTTATCTGATACACCAGAGTATATATCAAAGTAAATCTTTGATATCTACACAAGAAGATAAGTTCAAGATCTTATGTGATCACTTAGCATAAATCTGGAAAACATTCCACTTTGTTATTGAGTAGAACTGATTCTTGATTATTCATTAGAATATCGTAGAAACTTTGAAAGCGTTGTACTCTTTCATTATTGAATTATTGTGTTGTATAGAATACGAGAAGACTTGTTGTTGAATAACGATTTGTTTAGCTATTTTAAAGTTCCCCGAACTTTGGTTTCATTTTATCAAAATAGATAGTTTGTTGTTTTGAATTCTTATACATTTATTGTATGTCTTAACTTGCGGAGCAAATTTGTTGCTCACCCTTGCTAAATAAAACTTTTCAGCTAGGGACGAAGTGGCAGGAGGTGCTATAAAGGATAAAGGCAAAGGCATAGTTATTAATTAGTTATCTGATTAGCATATTTATTATGTTGTATTGTAAACCCTTTTTGTATATGTAAGGGGTATGTTTATAATGTTAAGGTTAGCGGACCTGGGATTAATGTATTAACAACGTATGTTAATGTGGTATGTATTACTATTCATATATGAATGAGTAGTTAGAGGCTATTATATTGTGGATTGTGAACACCAAACTCGAGGGTCAGATAACCCGGATTTGGGGGCATCACAGATGTTATGCTGGGGCTGTCATCAATGGTTTGTAATATCAGATTATCTGATCTTCGCTAAAGTAGTTTTCAATGGCTTATATCACCGGACCCTTCCCGATGCTACGCTAGAGTTGTCGCCAATGGTTTGAATCCCTAGATCCCCTTCCGATTCTACACTAGAGCGGTCATCGACGGTTTACAGAAGATTCTCAAACTTCTGAAGTTTGACGTTCCATTTCAGGGTTTCATGCCTTTTCCGCTCAATCGCGTAGAACCTTTTTTCTTATTTGAGTTTTTGGCTTTAGGAGACCCTGCTATAAATTAAATTTTATCGAGTTGAAGGGGGTGGGACCCACCCTAGGTTTCCGTAGGTCTACCTACGGTTGCCATAGGTAGACTCGCGGCAGACCGTCGGTGGATTTAAACCCCCCCTAGCCCTTCAAAAGTCATTTTCAACTTGAAAGCCTCTAAAAAATCCAAACCTTCTAGCTCAAATCTACTCAGTTCGGGCTGCTTTTCATGAAATCTATCACTGTACAATCGTTTTGCACAACTTTGGTAATGTTACATCCTTTCTTTCCAAGTTTTGACCGTTAGAATGTTAGATTTCATGCAGTATGGGTTTAAACACAATGTATCAAATATGTATGCATAGATATCTTAATAAAACGAACCGAATTAGTAAATACTTTTATTTTACCATGTTGAACATTTCAGTATGAAAAAATTTCATTTTAGTAACAGTCAATTTTCACCCTATTTGGCTAGATTATTCATCTTATTTAAGGACAAATGAACATGAATTTTTCAAATAAAAATACACATGGTAATTTGGCTGCCATTGTGAGTTTAATTTTACTATTTTTCACCTATATGAAATGTTCATATTTTTTGGTTGGTGTGCTACTGAATGGCCACCTAGTTATGCCTATGTACATGCGGATAGTCCCTTTTACAAAGGAGACTCTGGCGAAATGTTTTCATGAGTTTGGGAATTTAATTTACATGCAAATTTAACTCTACTGGGATGTATGTTAAACTAATGTGTTGGGAAATTGCATATTTAAATTTGATGTTGAAAGTAAATAATCATATTTATATGTAAAGTCCTTCAAGGAATACATGTACAAGGATTTAGTGATAGATAAAAATTGTTGGGTTGATCTGTGCTTTAATGTTTATCATTCTGTAAATGAATGTATAGAAGAAAAGATCAAAGTTGTTAGGTTGATCTATCTCTTGAGAAATAATAGATAGGCTTCAATAGAATCGTAGTCTGTCGAGCCAGCCAAGAGATTATAGAAGCCAAGGCAGAATCGTAGAGTATCGAGAATCATAGTCTGTCTGCTTTGGAGGGCATCTACCATTATCGTAGAGTGGTCCAAATGTCTGCCGAGCAAACTCAAGAATCGTAGTGTGCTCTTGGAAGCGTAAAGTCTACAAATCAGGAAAGCAAAGATTGTAGTCTACCAGTGCTTAAGAGAAATCATAGTGTTCTCCTCTATCAGTCCGGATTAAGCTAATTTGTCAAGACACAACGATCATGATCGTAGTGCATCATCTGTCTGCATCAAAAGTGTTGAGTGATGAGTGGGTTTTATACTAGCGAATCGGCCTCTAATTCGAGCTTAAATTGTGTTAATTCATCATGATTGTGATTCATTTTACTTGTTTAGTGTTATTTTTATGTTTAGGTACAGTGACATAGAATTTGGGCTTTAAATAGTGGTTTTGTGGCGAAACTTGGCAAGAAAAAGAGCTAAAAGCTGGATTCAGTTGAAGAGATAGATCATTGAAGCGTATACATGTTACACACAAAACTTCCGTCGGGGCGGGGGTGGTTAGTCAAGAACAGAAGCCATGCCCGCTAGGGCGGGCTATTAATGAAGGAAAACCCCCATCGGGGCGGAGGTACGGGAAAAGGCAAGGTCTCCTAATTGAGTTATACTGCTGCAGAGGCGTGATGGAATGAGTTTGTTTTGGATTGGAACTATATTGTGTGTCAACTTATGGTCAGAATAGATGTCTGAGGCTAGATATTAACAAGAAACAACAAGGGAGATTACAACTAATAATCAATTAGCAATTTTGAAGACTTACTTTGAGAAATAGCATTGGAGGAAGGATTTGAAGGTGGAATTCACGATAATTTCATATTAAAGCAAAGGAGAAGGATGGTTCTAGATTCATTCTTTTCTTTAATTCAATAATTGTAATTAGGATGATGTTTACTTTGATGAAATCGGTTTTTATTTCAGTAGTGATGAACTAAATTACTTGTTAGGCTTATGACAGATCTTATGGTTGAACGATGATTATGTAGCCTTGAATTTTAGTTTAATAATCTATCTTTCAGTTTATCTATAGTGATTTTTGCTTTAATCTATGCATTTCTTGATCACCAATTCTATGTGGATTTGTATGGATTCGAGAGAGGAAATATGAATCTAGACCTAGTCATTATAGCATGTGTTCTTGAATTCTGTGATTGAATGAAATCTTGACTAATGTTAGGGTAAAGATAGGCCTAGCGTTGCATGTAATCAGATAGAGAACTTGAACTTAAAGCTTCTTTGATTGTAATTCACATAGCTATATAGTGAATTACTTGATTATGGTGTTTAGCTTAATTCTATCTAATTTGTGGATTTAAGTTAATATGGTATTCGTGCATCGAGAGATGGCTAGTTCTACTTGAGTGTTCTTGATTAATAAACTGGGATAGTGAATTAAACTGGAAAAGGTGTAATAATCAGAGTGATGCTTAGAGTGAAGTTGTAAGCCTAATTCTCCAACATTTGTTTGAAATTATAGTTTTTAAGTTTGTTGATTGCTTGGTGTTTTTATTATTTTTAGTTTTAATAGTTATAATTCTTGAATTGGATAGTTTAATAAAATTTGGATTAATAGAAAGCTTGTAGTTGTGAAGGTTAATTTCATATTTAATCTCTGTGGGAACGATAATTAACTTATCATTGTATTACTTGTTGACCACATGCAATTGCATGTGAGCGTAATTAGATTTTGCCCAACAAGTTTTTGGCACCGTTGCCGGGGATTAGTATAGATTTTAATAGTTTGCAATATCAGTTTAATTAGTCCAGTTTTACTTAAACATTTTTCTTTTGTTTTGTTCTTTCTTATTTCAGGTTTTTAAAGTTGGTTTATGCAAACTCGGTTTAAAAACCTAGACTTTCTTCCTTTTGAGGACGATATCAAGAAGCGGTTTCAAAGGCTAAGTAAGTGGATTAAAGACACAAGGGAAAACTTCGAGAATTCTGAGAAAGAAGAAGAAATAATGGCTGTCGAAGACCAGAAAACGTTAAGGGACTTTGCTACTCCTAAGGTAACTGAGCCTCAGTCGAGTATCACCAGGTCGTTGATTGCTACAAATACATTTGAAATCAAGTCTGGGACTATTCAAATGATCCAAAACTCAGTTCAGTTTGGGGGACTTGCAAAGGACGATCCGAATGAACACTTGGTCAGCTTTTTGGAGATATGTGACACCTTCAGATACAATGGGGTGTCGGATGACGCAGTCAGACTTTGCTTGTTCCCATTCACTCTGCGGGACAAGGCGAAAAATTGGTTACATTCTCTACCGCGTGGATCAATCACCACTTGGGAAGATCTTGCTCAGAAATTTTTGGCTAAATTTTTTCCACCAGCCAAAACTTCAAAGATGAGGAATGAGATCACCATGTTTGAGCAGCAGCATAGGGAGTCTTTATATGAGGCATGTGAACAGTACAAGGAAATACTCAGGAAGTGCCCTCATCATGGACTACCAAAATGGCTGTAGATGAATACGTTCTATAACGGGTTGAGTGGGAACCTCAGGACGAGCATAGATACAGCTACGGGTGGAACGTTTATGGCCAAGAGCTATGAGGAAGCATATGATTTAATTGAAACTATGGCAGCTAATAACTACCAGTGGCCTACAGCAAGAATGACACAACCGAAGGTAGCTGGGGTATTAGAGGTAGATGGAGTAATAGCGCTGGCGGCACAGATTTCAGCCTTATCGAAGAAAATGGATGCTTTGACTCGTGCACAACCACAGCAGGTGGCATATGTTTGCGAGCTATGTGCAGGAGAACATCCTACGGAATAGTGTGCCATTAACCCAACATCAGTTCAGTTTATGGATAGC
Source organism: Panax ginseng (assembly GCA_020205605.1). NCBI lineage: Eukaryota > Viridiplantae > Streptophyta > Magnoliopsida > Apiales > Araliaceae > Panax > Panax ginseng. The sequence goes on from CM035134.1 coordinate 121,161,350, forward strand.
TACAATAGAATTCCGCAAAACGTGTATCAAAATGCCTACAACCCGGGGAATATGAACCATCCTAACTTTTCATGGAGCAACAATCAAAATCAGTAGGCTCCATGACCTTCTTATCCCCCAGGTTTCCAAAATTAGCATCAATAAGTAGCTCCGCATCAAGAAAAGAAGACAGATTTAGAAGAGTTTTTGTTGAAATACATATCGGGAAATGAGGCGGCGATGAAAACACAAGCAGTGACCATCAAAAACTTGGAAAATCAGAAGGGACAGTTAGCCTTAGCATTGAATAATAGACCGTAAGGGACTCTACCAAGTGACACAAAAGAATCCGAAGGGAAGTCATGAACAGTGTCAAGCAATCACTTTAAGGAGTGGAAAGCATCTTAATGGGGAAATTGTAGAAAATTTAGTTAAAAAAGATGTTAAAAGATAATGAAAATAAAGTGGTTGAACAGAAACAGGGTGAGGAAAAGAAAGTTGAACAGACAAAGTCAAATGACAAGACAGTTGTGTATCCTACATCGCTGTTTCAGCAGAGAGTCCAAAAATAGAATTTAGACAAGAAATTCGCTAAATTTTTGGAAGTTTTTAATAAACTTCAAATTAACATTCCATTCGCAGAAGCCCTAGAGCAAATGCCGAGCTATGCAAAATTTATGAAAGGTATTTTGTCTAGGAAGAAAAAGTTAGAAGATTATAAAATTGTGGCGTTGACAGAGGAATGTAGTGTAGTTTTACAGCGAAAGTTACCTTTAAAGTTGAAGGATTTGAGGAGTTTTACAATACCTTGCATGATCAGTAACATGGGCTTCAAGAAGTATTTATGTGATTTGGGGGCAAGTGTAAATCTCATGTCATTATCTGTTTATACTGAATTGGGTTTACCAGCGCCAAAGCCCATGAACATATCTTTGCAGTTACTAGATAGATCGGTAACGTATTCGAGAGGCATTGTGGAGGATATTCTGGTTAAGGTGGATAAATTCATATTTCTAGCAGATTTTATAATTTTAGATTATGAGGAAGACAAGAACATCCCAATCATCTTAGGGAGACCATTTTGGCTATGGGTAGGACTCTTATCGATGTGCAAAAAGGTGAATTAACTATGATGGTTTAAGATTAAGAAGTCACATTCAATGTTTTCAAAGCCATGAAGTTCCCTACGGATGAAGAGGAGTGCTTCCAAGTGGATATCATTGACTGGATAGTGAATGATGATATGGTAAAAAGTTTGGTCAGTGATCCGTTGGAAACAACACTACTCGAGGATGAAGATTTAGATGATCCAAAGTTTGTAGATTATTTACACATGTTGAATGCTTTACCAAGAGTAAGTAGATTCAAAGTTCCATTCGAGCCATTACACAAGGAGTAAAACACTTTAGCTCAGATGAAATCGTCACTTGAGGAGCCATCCACTCTTGAGCTCAAACCACTTCCTAAACACCTCAGGTATGCTTATTTGGGTGATTTAAATACTTTACTTGTTATTATTGTATCTGCACTTAACGAATTGAAGAAAAGTAAATTACTGAGCATTTTGAGAGAATACGAGTCTGCAATAGGCTGGACTATTGCCGATATAAAGGGGATCAACCCCTCCTTTTACATGCATAAGATTCTCATGGAATTGGATACGAAGCCAATAGTTGAGCAGCAGAGAAGATTAAATCCAATCATTAAAGAAGTGGTGAGGAAAGAAATATGAAGTGGTTGGATGCGGGAATTATTTACCCAATTTCAGACAGTGCATGGGTCAGTCCAGTACAGTGTGTGTCGAAAAAGGGCGGAATGACGGTGGTTAAGAATGAAGACAATAAGCTGATTCCAATGAGGACAGTGACCGGATGGAGGGTGTGCATGGATTACAGAAAACTAAATAAGGCAACCCGAAAGGATCACTTTCCTCTACGTTTCATTGATCAGATGTTGGACCGACTGACGGGACATGAATATTATTTCCTACTGGATGGATACTCGGGCTACAACCAAATTGTCATAGCTCCCAAGGATCAAGAAAAGACAACTTTTACATGCCCATATGGCACCTTTGCATTTAGAAGGATGTCATTTGGGCTATGTAATGCACCAGCGACATTCCAAAATGCATGATGGCTATCTTCTCAGACATGGTGGAAAAAGAGGTAGAAGTTTTCATGGATGACTTTTCAGTCTATGGAAACACTTTTGATAAGTGTTTAGAAAATTTGGTCATGGTCTTAAAGCGGTGTATGGAAACAAATTTGGTACTCAACTGGGAGAAGTGCCACTTTATGGTTGAAGAAGGGATAATTCTTGGGCATAAATTTTTTGATAAAGGTTTGGAGGTTGACAAGGAAAAGTTGGACACGATCGAGAATCTTCCACTGCCGAATTCAGTAAAGGGAATCTGCAGTTTTCTTGGATATGTCGGGTTCCACATAAGATTTATAAAGGATTTCTCTAAGATTGCGAAGCCATTGTGCAGTCTTTTAGAGAAGGATGTAGTGTTCAGATTTGATGACGAGTGTAAAGAAGCATTTGAGCAGTTAAAAATGAAGTTGACCACAACCCTAGTGATCGTCGCACCATACTGGACTATGCCATTCAAATTAATATGCGATCAATCGACTATGCGGTAGGGGCTGTTTTGGGTAAACGCGGAGAGAAAATATTCCACGCCATATAGTATGCAAGTAAAATCTTATGGATGCCCAATTAAACTACACAACTATAGAGAATGAGTTACTTGTAGTAGTATATGCCTTTGACAAATTTTGGGCATATTTGATTAGGACAAAGGTGGTGGTTTACATGGATCACTCGGCAATTCACTAATTGATTTTGAAGAAGGATGCTAAGCCTAGACTAATCAGATGGATCCTTCTCCTTTAGGAATTTGATTTGGAAATAAAGGATAGGAAGGGGACAGAAAATCAAGTAGCAGACCATCTATCGAGGCTGGAAAATCTAGAACAAGATGAAGCGGATAAGTGTGTGATCAATGAATCATTTCTGGATGAACAATTATTTGGAGTTAATTCAGAATTTCCATGGTATGCGGATTTTGCTAACTATCTGGTGAACAACATCCTTCCCTCTGATCTGACGTGACAACAGAAAAAGAAATTCCTACATGACGTCAAGTGGTACATGTGGGATGAGCCATACTTGTTTAGACAATGTGCAAACAAGATGATTCAAAGGTGTGTGCCATACAGTGAAGTGAAGAATATTCTACACGAATGTCATTTGTCTGCATATGGGGTACATTATGGTAGTGAGCGGACAGTAGCCAAGGTAGTACAAGCAAGATTTTATTGGCCTACGATGTATAAGGATGTCCATCAGTCTGTGAAGACTTGTGACAGATGCCAAAGGGTGGGCAATATATCAAAGCGGAATGAGATGCCACTACAAACTATCATAGAAGTGGAAATTTTTGACGTATGGGGAATGGATTTTATGGGGCCATTTTCTCCATCTTTCAATAATCTGTACATCTTGCTAGTGGTTGCTTATGTGTCAAAATGGGTTGAAGCCGTAACACTCCACACAAATGATGCTAAAGTGGTTCTCAAGATCTTACATAAGAATATTTTTACAAGATTTGGCACGCCAAGAGCTATAATAAGTGATGAGGGTAGTCACTTCTGCAACAGATCGTTTACATCTCTTTTGGCAAAATATGGGGTCAATCATTGAGTGGCTACGGCATATCACCCCCAAACAAGTGGGCAAGCTGAGGTTTCGAACAGAGAGGTGAAGAAGATTTTAGAAAAAGTAGTGAACCCAAGCAGGAAAGATTGGTCTCTAAAATTGGATGACGCACTATGGGCATATAGAACAGCATATAAGACACTAATTGGAATGTCTCCATATCAATTGGTCTATGGGAAAGCGTGTCACCTCCCGATGGAATTACAACATAAAGCTTATTGGGCCATTCAGAAACTTAATTTTGACCAAGTAGCTGCACAAGAGAAAAGATTGCTCTAATTAAATGAACTAGATGAGTTTCGACTGCAAGCATACGAGAATTCAAAGTTGTATAAGGAAAAGGTTAAGAAGTGGCAAGACCAAAAGATAATGCAGAGGAAGTTTGAATCGGGACAATCGGTATTACTGTTCAATTCACGATTGCGGTTGTTCCCAAGAAAGCTTAAATTGAGATGGTCGGGGCCATTTACAATCAAAAGAGTTTTCCCACATGGCGCCATTGAGTTATATAGTAGGAATCCATTGGAGACGTTTAAAGTCAATGGTCATCAGCTGAAGCATTACTAGGGTGGTGACATCGACAATGAAGGCACCGCAATCACACTTGGCAACGCGCCATGAACAGGGAGTAGTCAGGTTTAATGACTTAAAATCAAGCGCTAATTGGGAGGCAACCCAATTTTTACTTTCACTTTCAGTATTCTTAAAGCATGCTAATTAATTTGTAGCTTAGAATGTTAGTTAGTATAGAATAAGTTTATTTCAATTTATTAAGTTTTTAGTCGAGTTATGATTCCTAGATAATTTAACCTTACATGCTTAATTTTCATTATATTATCTAACTTTCATGTTTTAATGGTGCTTCAGACATTTAAAAAGCTCATGGATATGCATAGAATGTAAGGAATTGGAAAAATCAAGTCCAGCTGCAGTGTTCCTCCCCATGTTTGAAGGACTATTTGCACAGGAAACCCTGTTGGGGTGGGGGTCTTGATTCGTAAACAGGAGACCCCTCCGCCGGGCGGACATTTAACAAAGGATACCCCGTAGGAAGTGGGTCATGCACCAGAACAGAATACCCCACCGGACGTGACATCTATAGTTTAATACCCCTCAAGGTGAGGGGTATGGGATTGAACAGAACAAATTTGGCGGTTGTAATGAAGAACTCCATCTTCTCCACTTCTTTTCCCTTGAAGCATAACTGATAACCACTCCTATACCCCTAATACCCACGATTTAGCCACACAAAATCCCTTTAGCCCACTACATCTCTACACTATATCTCCCCTATAAATCAAACCCTAACTACACAATACTTCCACTCCATTCCAAACAAGTTTAGTCATACAAGAGTTAGGGTTTTTATAGTGCGAATTTTGACAACAAAAAGAGAGGGGAGATTCAACCAACTTGTCAATACATTGAGGGTAAGCGGTTAGTTCTTACAATTCTACATAACTTATCTCTATACTTGAAGTACTATAACAAATTTGGGGGGTTTTGTGAGTCGTGCACACCAAGTGTTCGACGAATTATTCAAGAGAAGTTTGCGGGTATTGTGGCTAGGGTTCATCCAATCAAGTACCATGGCACCAAAACTAGCAACAAAATAGCAGCGAGGCAACAATTCCGGGTCCACACCACCGACTAGAGTCTTTGATAGATGAAAGTTCATAAGTGCCAACGTCGCCGACCGCTATGATTATTTAGTGACCAAGGCATTAACTCCAGAACGCAGCTTGGCACCCGATAATGTGGATGGCGAAATGAAATGACAAATCTATGAAAAACAATGGGATAGGTTCACTGACGAGCCGGAGCCAGTGATTGTTAATGTGGTAAAGGAATTATATGCCAATGAAGAGGATAAGGCCCCTTTCATAGCATTTGTGTGGGGAAAGCAAGTACCTTTTAGTGCCAATGCTATTAACAAGTACTACAGCTTATGAGTTCCTAGAGAGTGCTAATATGCTTATTTGTGTGACCATGAGCCCGACTATGAGGCCATTTTAACTAAAATAACAAAGTCGGGCACCACATGGGTTAAGGGGCGAAAAGGGGGCACCATCTTCCACAGCAAAGATCTCAGCCAGTATGGTAAAATTTGGTACGCGTTCATGTGCGCTAAACTATTCCTGTCCACACATATGACAGAGGTAACCAAGGAGAAGATACTCCTCTTATATGAAATCGTGCAAGACTTTCTCATCGACGTGGGTGCCATCATAAGTTTTTCTATCCGAAGATGCCTAAGAGGACCATTTTCTGGCAGCTTGCCACACCCATCTCTCATATGTGGGCTGTGCAGGCAGGCGGGAGTTAGGTGGTCCGGCGATGAGACCACCCGGATGCCACTATAGACTTTGGACACAAGGATGATTGCTAGGTATTCAGTTTGGCCTAGGGGTGAGTCGCACCCAAGAGGAGTCGGGTTTATATTTCCACAAGCCTCGGAGGATGAGGCTGATGCTGAGGACACCTCTAACGACGACAAGTTCTAGGAGGATGAGATGATGGGAGAGCAAGGAACTAAGGAAATGCAGCAAACTGATGTTATGTTTAGCTCTCAGTTTCGTAACCTCCAGAGCCAAATTGATAGACACAATAATGACGCTAACAAACAGATGAGAAGACTCGCGGCCAGGTAGGACCATATGTTCGAGGCCATGAATATGTCCTTTGCCTCCTTTAACGTGACGCTCCAGAGTTTCAATCCTAATGCTCAGTTTTCATACCATAAGCTTACCCCAATGCCAAGGTTCCCACCTTCTGATTCAGACAATGAAGAGCAACAACCACCACCACCTCAAGCCTAGGCGATTACAAGGAAGTCCTCGTACTTTGGTTGTTTATTTCTACAATGAGGACATTGTAATTATTAAAGTTTGGGGGAGTAGTTTAATTTTGTGCATGTTTAATTTAGTAGTTAGATTTGCATATGTTAGTTTCATGTTTAGTTTTAGGTTCACTGTATGTTTGCATTCATGTAGTGTAATTGTTGCATGGTAGAGTAGTATTGTGAATAGTCTTTATTAACTTTTAATTTTGTTATGTTTATTATATATATAAAAAAAATTAGTTAACTATTGTGTTATATTGCATAAGTCTAGCGGCTTGATATACTCAGTTTATTATGGCCAATGATGAGATTGGAATTGAGTAGACAAGTATAGTACCGACTATTAGAACTTTGATGTGATTTTCTGTTATGAATTGAATCTTTTCGTGTTTGAAACTGGTATAATCAAGGTTAGCACATTAGAGACAACTTTGTTGACTGATTAAGTTTAAATTGGCACATAATGGACTTCTTAAGGATAATACTAGTTTGAATGAATGAAAGACATGAATAGGTAGAGATGGATAAATTTAGACAAAAACTTAAGTTTGGGGGAAAATTTTGGGATATATAATCTTCATAAAAAAATAAGAGAAAAAAAGAGAAAAATGAATAAATAACATGGTTAGTCTTGTTTTAGGGCCTTTGTTACTTGAGCAAGTACGCCCGAGGGAGTGTCTCTACACATAGCACCCTAAGGTCTTTATGGTCTGGGAGTCGTTGGTCGAAAGCTCGCTAAGGGGTAGCACTGTTAGCCTATTGGAATGAGACATTGCACAGTCATGGTTAAAAAAAATAATAAAATGGGAAAAGAGCAAAAAGCCCCCGTAATAAAAAGTAAAGCATAAGTATCCCGGATTGGGCTCTTGAACTTGGTAGATGTTTGAATTTAGTTGGATTTAGCTTGTTCATGAATTTTGTGAGTTTACACAGTATGATTCCTTTAAAGAGATCTACTATGTGTTGTATTTAGCATTATATCAGTTAGCATGGATGTTAAGCACACACACACTATACCATTAATAACAGTTTAAGATTTGATGATTGATAAGAATTATTGATTGGTTTTGATATGAAGTATTATCGTGTTTGCTTGATTTCTTTGAGGCCGGTTGAATAAATTTGATTCTATCACTACTGTTGGATTCGTAGGCATATAGAATAGTTGAATTACATTGCATTGCATAGCATTTTTATTTTTATTTTTATTGTTTTGTGCTCGAGGACTAGCACGGGTTTAACTTTGGGGGAGTTTGATGAGTGGGTTTTATACCTGTGAATCGGCCTCTAATTCAAGCTTAAATTGTGTTAATTCGTCATGATTGTGATTCATTTTACTTGTTTACTGTTATTTTTATGTTTAGGTATGGTGGCATAGCATTTGGGCTTTAAATGGTGGTTTCGTGGTGAAACTTGGCAAGAAAAAGAGCTAAAACTGGATTGCGTGAGATAAACCCATTTGGGCGGACATATTACACACAAAACCCCGGGAAATGTGGGTGCTTAATCAAGAATAGAAGCCATACCATCAAAGCGGATATTAATGAAGGAAAACCCCCACCGGGGTAAGGTTACGGGAAAAGTCAAGGTCTCCTGATTGAGTTATACTGCTGCAGAGGCGTGATGGAATGAGTTTGTTTTGGATTGGAACTATATTATGCGTCAAATTATGGTCAGAATAGATGTCTGAGGCTAGTTATTAACAAGAAACAACAAGGGAGATTACAACTAACAATCAATTAGCAATTTTGAAGACTTACTTTGAGAAATAGCATTGGAGGAAGGATTTGAAGGTGGAATTCATGATAATTTCAGATTGAAGCAAAGGAGAAGGCTGGTTCTGGATTCATTCTTTTCTTTAATTCAATAATTGTAATTGGGATGATGTTTACTTTGATGAAATTTATTTTAATTTCAGCAGTGATAAACTAAATTACTTGTAGCCTTGAATTTCAGTTTAATAATCTATCTTTCAGTTTATCTATAGTGATTTCTTCTTTAATCTATGAATTACTTGATCATCAACTCTATGTGAATTTGTATGGATTCGAGAGAGGAAATATGAATCTAGACCTAGTCATTATAGCATGTGTTCTTTAATTCTGGGATTAAATGGAATCTTGATTAATGTTAGGGTAGAGATATGCCTAGAGTCGCATGTAATTAGATAGAGAACTTGAACTTAAACCTTCTTTGATTGTAATTCACATAGAGATATAGTGAATTACTTGATTAAGGTGTTTAGCTTAATTCTATATAATTTGTGGATTTAAGTTAATATGGTATTAGTGCACTGAGAGATTGCTAGTTCTACTTGAGTGTTCTTGATTAATAAACTGGGATAGTGAATTAAACTGAAAAAAGGTGTAATAATCAGAGTGATGCTTAGAGTGAAGTTGTAAGCCTAATTCTCCAATATTTATTTGAAATTACAGTTTTTAAGTTTGTTGATTGTTTGGTGTTTTTAGTATTTTTAATATTTTTAGTTTTAATAGTTATAATTCTTGAATTGGATAGTTTAATAAAATTTGGATTAATAGATAGCTGGTAATTGTGAGGGTTAATTTCATATTTAATCTCTGTGGGAACAATACTTAACTTATCATTGTATTACTTGTTGACCACGTGCACTTACATGTGAGCTTAATTAGATTTCGACCAACATCAAGCTTTCTCCATTTGTTGAACCATAAATGTGGAAAGAATTATACACGTTAAGACTCTTGGGAATCACAATGACCTAACACTCATCCTTAGTATATAACAAAGAAACGTATTGAAGAAGCTAAGGAAAGTACCATATGTCAGCTGAAAACACCTTTTCAGGTGTTAGGTGAGATAACAGTCTGCTATGTCAGTGGGCCAGACGGCTGGACAGAAGATTTCCATGAAGTCACCATCATTGCTCAGAAATGTCAAATACAATTAATTCTTCAACGGATGATTTTAAACGGACATATTTCAAAGGAACCTTATATGCAAATTAGATACAGATATAAGAACCAAGCAAGCATACAACAAAAACCAGAAGAACACTCAATGCTCAACTCTACGATCTAAAAAGAAATCTTTCTCAGCTACTCAGTTCTTTCAATGACAAGCTTAACGGCAACTGAGTAGCACCATTCAAGAACTCAACTATCATTAAGTAAATTAAGAAGTTTCAAGTCTGTTGTACTTGAAGAGTTCTAAGTGAACTAAGAAGTTCCAAGTCTGCTGGTCTTGAAGGAATCTAAGTGATTCAAAGATTGTAAAAACATCCTTAGTGGATTTCCTACTCAAGGAGTAGAAGAGTGGACTAGGAGCCTTGAGTGCTCTGAACCACTTAAATTTTTTGTGTCTTTTATATTCTTACTTTAACTGCTATAATGGCTACTGCATGTTAACTATTAACTCTATTTATCTTAAAGGGGAACAAACAAATCACATATTCCGCTGAAATTGATTAACAATATCTGACAAAGAATTTTGAAAAAGAATTTTTAAAATATCTATTCAACTCCCCTTCTAGATAACTATTGTGCCTCTGGGAACTAACAATTGGTATAAGAGCAGGTTCTCTCAATCAGCCTACAAAGCTGGAGCAGATCCAATGGCACATCTGATAAGCGAATCAAAGACTGGAGGAGGCAGCAAGCCACCAATGTGCAACAAAGATAAATTTGACAACTGGAAAGTTCGTATACAAGTATACATGGACTCAATAGATGAAGAGCTATTTGAAACTGTCATGAATGGGCCCTACATTCTAACAAAGCTTGCAGAGTTCAAGTCAAGGTTAAAACTGAATGGACTGACAATGAAAAGAAAGTTGTCCAACTCGACAAAAAGGCCAAGAACATTTTGTTCCAGTCTTTAGAAGATGATCTGTTCGAAAATGTAGTCAACAACAAAACTGCCAAGGAAGTATGGGAAGCATTGCTCATTATGCACGAAGGAACTGAAGAAGTCAGAGAAAACAAACAATCTCTTCTAACTCAACAATATGAAATGTTTGCCCATTTTCTAAGGCAAAATGTCACTTCAACTTATGAAAGATTCAATGTTCTGTTCAAATATCTTCGAGCTTTTGGAAAGATCTATCCAAACAAAGATCTGATCATAAAATTCATGTGAGCTTTACCAAGCAAGTGGGATGCCAAAACCACTGCCATCAGAGAATCAAAGAATCTCCATGAAATAAATGTTCAACAACTTTATGGAAACCTTCTTACTTATGAACTGGAGATGACTCAACGAGCAGAGACTCTATCTGAAGGAAGAAAGAAGGACAAAGGAGTTGCTCTCAAAGCAACAGATATCATCTCCAAAGCTAACACTGAAAATGACTCTGACTCTAAGGAGGATGATGATGAGGATATTGCAATGCTAGTAAGAAGACTCAAGAGGTTCATGCGTAAAGGCAGAAGCAGCAAACCTAAGAGATTCAACAACAACAACAACAACAGCTAGGAGCAAATAAATGACTTATGCTACAACTGCAAGAAACCTAGCCATTTCATTGCAAACTGCAACAAGCCTTTTAATGAAGAACTAAATAGGAAATCAAATTCAAAGGCAACAAGAGGCTCCAGAAGAAAGACAAAGGTCTTATGGCCAGAGGATCATGGAGTGACTCAGACAACGACACAACTCTTGAGTCTGGAGATGATGAAGATCCTCAAGTATCAAATCTGTGTATAATGGCCAAAAGTGCAAAGGATAAGAAAAGCACTAACAATCATGAAGTAAGTATTAATGAGGTAATTGATTTTAACTCTCCTGATGTAGATATTGATGATTTAAAAACTGCACTACATGGCATAACATCTGATTTACATCAATACATAAAATGGTTCAGAGTTTTGTCTAAAGATTATTCTCTTCTTCAAAAAGAGAAAGAAAAAGTTCAAGAAGAACTGGAAATAGCTCTTCTAAGTTCTACCTCTCTCTCCAAATTTGTAGCTGAAAATAAACTCTTAAAATATACCAATGAACTTAATGCACAAAGAGAGTCAAATCTAACCTCTAAGATTGAGGAACTAGAAAAGACAATCTTAACGTGGAATAGATCCTCTTCATCCATGGACTCCCGATCTCTAGTCAGAGAAGTGCATCTGATAGAATAGGTTTAGGTTTTGGGGAATCCACCTCAGTACCGTATGTGGAAAAATCAAAGGAAACTAACATCAACAGTGCTTCAAATCTCAATAGAAGCATTGCATTTGTGAAATCCTCACAGAAGGAAGAACCAGTCCACCCCTGCTCTTCTGATCCAATCTATGCTATAAAGCATAACGGATCCCATGTTGGCCTAGGGTTCAGAAAAGAGAAGAGTAACTTAGTCACTACTCTCCAACCTCGTAGGATCGTAGAGTCGAGAAAAATCAACTCCTCAAACCAACCAGTATAAAGGACATATCATGAATCACAAGGACATATGGAAAAATAAGAATCAGTATAAAGGAAAGACTACAAGAAATCCACATAAGTTCAAATGGAGAAAGAATCCACACACACACAAGCATGCATCATGCTAGATGTTTTGTGTGTGATAAAATTGGTCATAAGGCTGCAACATGTTACAATAATCTCATGCATATTAAACCCAAAGTCAAGAAAATTTGGGTCCCCAAGGGTACTAACCAGAAAGGACCCATGAAAGTATGGGTACCAAAATGAGAACTTAAACCTCACTGCAGGAACAGAGCTCCACGATCACAACCTGGTACCTGGACAATGGATGCTCACGACACATGACTAGAAACAAAACCCTCTTATCCGACTTCATAGAGAAAGATTGTCCAACAGTCATCTTTGGAGACAATGGTTTTGTCAAGACAAGAGGTTATGGCTCAACTAGGAATGGTGCAGTATCTTTCAGCAAAGTAGCCTATGTGGAAGGACTAAAGCACAATCTTTTGAGCATAATTCAGCTCTGCAACAAGGGTCATCAAGTTAACTTTCTCAACAATCAATGTCAAGTGAGAGATCTGAAGACCTCCTCTATAAAGTTGACCAGAACAAGAGAAGGAAATGTTTACACTATTAATCTTGGTCAACTCAGTTCTGAAGAGACAATATGCTTTTTGGCTAAAGCCTCTGAAGAAATGAGCTGACTATGGCATAGAAGGCTGTCTCATCTCAACTTTAAAAGCATGTCAAAACTGGCCTCCAAGGATCTAGTAGCAAGCTTACCCAAGCTCAGCTTTGTCAAGGAAAGGCCATGCAACGCCTGTCAACTTGGAAAACAAACTAGAAGCTCATTCAAAAGTAAAATTGTCAACTTAATTGATAAGCCTCTACAGCTACTTCATATGGATCTATTTGGACCAATTCCAATAACGAGCCTTAGAGGGAAGAGATACTCATTGGTCGTAGTGAATGACTATACAAGATTTACATGGGTGTTCTTTCTAAACTCAAAAGATGAAACAAGTTCCAAACTCATCAAGATGTTCAGGCTGGTGAAAATGAGAAAGGGGAGAAAATCAAGGCTATAAGGAGTGATCATGGTAGAGAATTCTACTTCTTTGAGATGGATCAGTTCTGCACATACAATGGCATCAGTCACAACTTCTCAGCTCCACGAACTCCACAGCAAAATGAAGTAGCTGAAAGAAAGAACAGAACGTTGATTGAAGCTAGAAGAACTCTCTACTAGCAATGACAACATGTCACTGAATACTTTTAGTAGGAAGCTATCAACACCATATCTTACACTCAAAACAGATCTCTTATGCACTCTACGTTAAAAAAGACTCCCTACGAGCTATAGAGATGAAGAAAGCCAAATGTCAGCTTCTTCCATGTGTTCGGTTGTGCATGCTATATTCTCAAAAATGGAAAACAATATCTGACTAAGTTTCAACCCAAGTCAGACGAAGGAATCTTTCTCGAATATGCCACAGATAGTAAGGCGTATAGAGTGTTCAACAAAAAGACGCTAAGTGTTGAAGTCTCGATTCACATCATCTTCGATGAAACAGACTTAGACAAATTTGTGCCTCAAGACACTACGAACAATAACTTAGATACTACAAATGAGGTAGTCGAGCTCAACACCACGATCGTAGTCCCAAAAACTGAAATCGTCGAGCCTAAAGAAGAGATCATAGAGAGAACTACGCCAGACAACGAACCTCCACATCAAGAAGTAGAGGTTGATCTTGAAGAATTCAGACAAGAAGGCATCAGGTCAGATGTTCCAACAGGAAACAAATGGGCAAGAGATCACACTCAAGACCTAATCATTGCAGATCCAAATGCAAGAGTCAAGAACAGATCTGCCACCTAGAATGAGTGTTTTTATCTAAGTGTTATGTCATAAATGGAACCCAAGAAGATAGAAGATGCTATGGAAGACTCAAGTTAGATAGAAGCTATGCAAGAGGAACTAAATCAGTTTGAAAGAAGCAGAGTATGGAGATTAGTTCCAAGACTAAGAAGCCACCCAGTTATTGGCACCAAGTGGGTCTTCAGAAATAAGATGGATGAAGATGGGGGTAATAACAAGGAAAAAGGCAAGACTAGTAACCAAAGGTTGCTCCCAAGAAGAAGGCATCGACTACGTCGAGACCTTCGCACCTGTTGCCAGATTAGAAGCCATCAGGATATTCCTTGCTTTTGCTGCCTATCTGAAGTTCAAAGCCTTTCAAATGGATGTCAAAAGTGCATTTTTGAATGGTGAACTTCAAGAAGAAGTATATGTGGAGCAACCTCCAGGTTTCATCAATCCAACTCTCTCTAATTATGTCTACAGATTAGACAAAGCCTTATATGGACTTAAACAAGCACCTAGAGCATGGTAACAAACACTAACTAACTTTCTTATTGAAAATGGCTTCACTAGAGGTAGAGTAGATACCACATTATTCCTTAGAAAGCACAAAAACAAAATTCTATTAGTTCAAATATATGTTGATGACATTATCTTTGGCTCTACTGATGAAAAACTATGCAAGAGAGTTGCCAAGCTTATGCAGAGCAAGTTCAAAATGAGTATGATGGGTGAGCTGAATTTCTTCCTTGGATTACAAGTAAAGCAGACTGATGAAGGTATCTTCATAAACCAAGCCAAGTACATTAAAGACTTACTTAAAAAGTATGGCATGGAATCAGCTTCTCCCATGAAAACACCAATTGCTCCAACAACCAAGCTTGACAAAGATGAGAAAAGTAAAAGTATTAACATAACTCAATACAAAGGTATGATAGGCTCGTTTCTATATCTAACTGCCAGTAGACCTGACATAATGTTTACAACATGCATATGTACTAGATTTAAAACTAATCCTAAGGAATCACACTTAACTACTGTAAAAAGAATTTTCAGGTATCTCAAAGGCACACCTCACTTGGGACTTTGGTATCCCAAGGAGTCCTCCTTTGAACTGACAAGATATACAGATGTTGACTTTGCAGGCTGGAATATCGATAGAAAAATACCAGTGGCACCTGTCAGTTGCTAGGAAACAAACTTGTGTCTTGGTTTAGCAAGAAGCAAAACTCGGTATCTACCTCAACAGTAGAAGCTGAATACATTGCTGCTGGCAGCTGCTGTGCTCAAATCTTATGGATGAAAAATCAGCTAGCAGACTATGGGTTGATTTTAAATCTATACCTGTTCACTGTGATAACACATGTACCATAGCAATAACACATAATCCTGTCATGCATTCTAGGACTAAGCATATAGAGATAAGATATCATTTTATTAGGGATAATGTCCAAAATATAACTATATCCTTACAATACATCCCTATTGAAAATAAACTTGTTGATGTCTTTACAAAACCTTTAGATGAATCCAGATTTAATAAATTAATAAGTGAGTTAGGTATGCTAAATCTACAACCATAAACTCTATGCTCTAGTTCGTGCTAACCATGCAGATAAAAGGACTATGTTAAAATCGTAAAGATGACTAAAAAGAAACTACGATCGTAGAGCAGTCTCGACATGACAGAGAAGTATCATGTATGACAACATTCCTATCAAATCCAAGCAACCCCTATGATAAGTGCCTCAAGGAAAAACCTGATCCTTAGTTCAATCTAAGAGGTTAGCCCTTCCTGAGCTACCTTAACCCAGAAGGAATGCTAAGTCAATGTTCATCACAAGGACCAGGACAGACAATGATCATAGATTAGAATCAGAAGTGAGCTCAACAATCATAGAGTAGCCTCGACGATCGTAGTCTTCCCACAGGGGGAGATAAGGGCAGATCAGTATTTTCCACGTTATTTAAAATCGTGGAGCCTGGCAGAACTCGACACGAGCCCAACTTTGCAGATCTTGAGGAGGGAAGTTACAAATACAGCTTAAAAAGGTTTTTTGAAAACTCACCCCAGAATTTCAAAAAGCTCATCTCTCTCTCCCTATCAACAAAAACCCTTGCTTTCAGAATAATAAACCAACCTCTGTTCAAGAAAATCAATGGCTGCTTCCAATATTATATCTGGTTACCAACTCTACTTCGATGAATTCAAGATAGTTGACCCTCAGTTCCACAAGATCCTATCTCTTCTAAAGAAAGCTGGTCTTGAAGAAGCTCTAAGCACCAACACATGGATATACCCGAAACTGGTGAAAAAGTTCTATGTCAATGGAGTCTTTGAGAACGACATCATCACTACAAGGGTCAAGGGGGAACAAATTAAACTCAAAGCTAAAGATATAAACCTAACCCTAGGTTTCAAATCAAAAGGACTTTCATCTGTGGATGTCGTCGACTTTCATGAAGGTCTGAAGAAGATGCACCACACAAAGTTTCAGAATGTCAAGGGGTACAAGAAGAAAGAGTTTCCCCAGAAGTATGAGTTTCTGGATGACATTGTTGGGAAGTGCATATGCTGTAAAAGCTCTGGCCATGACTCTATAAATGAAGTTCAACTAAAGCTCATGACAGCAATCTACTTCAGTATTTAACTCAACTTTGGAGCTCTACTTATCGATTGGATTGGGAAGTGGATACTCAGCTCAAAGAAATCAAAGAGCTCTGGCAAACTGCTCTATGGGAGGTTCATAAGCAGAATCCTACAATCGACTCTAAGTGACAAAATTAGGGACAAGGAGGGGGAATCCATCAATCCCAACAGAAAATGACCCAGCAGCTATTTCAAAACAGGAAAAGAAACCCTGCAAAAAATTTCAGAATGATGTCTAAATCAAGTGAAAGGACTGGTGAAGCGAATATATCTGGGCTACCAAGAAACATGTCATTTGTGAAGGAAGTTGATGAAGAAGAAGAAATTAATCAAGAAGAACCCATCGCATTGATCAAAAACAGCAAGGGTAAGAGGAAAATAAAAGCTCAAATAGCAGAAGAGGCTCAAGGCTCAACCACTGATGCACCCCAAGAGTTTTCAGGCACTAAAACTCTGAAGGAAATGAAGAGAAAATAGCAACAGTCTGAGAATGAAGAAGATAGAGCCACCATCTCTCAGCTGCTTAAGAAGGGAAAATGCAGGCACAAAACAAAGAAGTCTTCACTCCATTTGATCGTAGAGTCACTACCGATCGTAGAGTCCAAACTTATCATCACTCCAGAAGATGATGCTGCTAAAGTCTCAGCCTGAACTTACCATCAGAACTGAATCTAAAGAAAGCACCAAGGTTGAAGCTCAGCCTAAAAAACAAGAATAAAACTTGTCAAAAAATATGTTCTTGAAAATGAGAAAGTTTTGAAGGAAGAAGAAAGGAAAATAGCTATAGAAAAGGAGCTTCCTGAAGTTCCTGTACTAGAGAATGCTCCAACTGAGGGGGAGTCTCTCGAAGTTACTGTGTAAGAAAAAGCTACAGCTGAGGGGGAGATACAAGAGGATAGGGAGATCGAAGGAACAAAAGCTATAAAGGTAGAAAAGGGTGAAGATCAGACAAGAAATGAGGAGATGTTTGAAGTGGTGGAAATTTCAAATTAAGAAGAGGAAGAGGAAGTTGAGACTATAGCAGTGGGCTGGGATGGATACAGGAGAGCCAACTATAATTAGATGTTCTCCTACTATCTATGATGCCCTATCACAGAGCCCAAATTCTCAACTCTTGGGATCACATGTTCTAGACATTCAAAGCTTATCTAGCAATCTCAGTGCTTGCCTATGGATTCCCAGGCAACCTCACATTTGCTCATAAGCTAATTACAAACAATTCCTCTTCAAAAATAGGGTGTGAGGTACAATTAATTCCCCTCTCTTTTAGAGTAAGTCACTGTCCTCCATCAAACTTCAACCAATTCTACGAATTGCCAAGATGGTTGGAAGTGTCTTCATCCACTAAACCAATTTTTGGTTATAGAATCCCAACATTCTGTAACTGATGAACCAAATATGCCTAACTTTATATTGATACCATCTCTCACTCTATGAATATTGATCCTACTCATATCGTAGAGTCACTCACTCAACAAGCACCAACATCACCTCCTCCTGTAACTCAAACTCACATACATGCCCCTCCTTCAGATGTTCCTTCCTCATCAACAAATAATTATTTTAATCTTGATCTTGCTCTCTACAATCTACAAAATCAAAATACTAGAGCCTCTCCTCCAAACACTCAGCAACTTCTTGAGCTTCTCTTAGATCTTTCTACCAAAACTGAACTATCGAGTGCATCACAAAAAGTGACCAAAGACATTCAAGAAGATCTTGAAACTCAGTCTGAGCTTGTTCATATGAGGTTGAACCATTTGATAGATGATGCCAACACCCTTCCCAGCAATTTGAGCTCTGAGCTCACAAAAAAGCTCCGGGAGATCATCAAGGAAATGATCCACAACATTAATAAAAGGGATCAGATTCACTTTCAGTCTACCCAGAAACACAACGAAGCGGTTTTACTTCTGTTGAAGACTCAGGAATCTCAAAATAAACTTATGATGGAAAGTCTCTTAAGTCTACGAACCTCAATGAAAGAATTCCAAGAATTTTTAATGAGTCAGATGCAATAAACAGACACTGTCTTGGCTGTTCTACAACAAAACAAGTCTCGAACTGATTCTCTGGTTCAAAATAATCGTGAAGACATTGCTCAATCTAGAAATTAGCTCCACGAACTCGTGTAAGGCATGTATCGTCTGTCTGAAGACATTAAAACCCTTGATGCTGACATAGAGGGGGAGAATAAAGGGGAAGGAGAGAAAGGCAAAGGAAGAGGAAAACAAGTTGCTCAATCCTCAAGGAGTCCTCCCACAAGACAGCCTCACCATCAAACTCCATGATACGAACAGCAGCAGTGCCAACAAATTCTAATGGCGCAACCACTAAGGAGTCGAGGGCCATCTTCTAGCTCACAAGGAGTAACCACTACTGGCCTAAACATGCCAATTGGAGATCCTTCATTTATGAACAGACACGATCATGGAGAATGGCAAAGTTAAAGCGAGATGGAAGACATTGCATGGAGAGACGAAGCCAGCAGGAGAAAGAGAGTTGCAGAGCATGTCAATCCTCCAAGGAGCAAAAGGCAGAAGAAATAGGGATAAGTTGGAATTTATTTCTTATTGATGTAACTAAGCATTATTGTAATATCTATCTTTATAAACATCAAAAAATTCATGTTTATTCTCTAGAGATTTCAGCTGCTCACTGAAACACTAAGTCATATTTACTTTCTAGTAACTACATCTAGAAATTGATGATCATGATACAAATCTCCTTGGTTATGTCAACATCAAATAGGGGGAGATTGTTGGGAAATTGCATATTTAAATTTGATGTTGAAAGTAAATAATCATGCTTATATGTAAAGTCCTTCAAGGAATACATGTACAAGGACTTAGTGATAGATAAAAATTATTAGGTTGATCTGTGCTTTAATGTTTATCATTCTATAAATGAATTTCTAGAAGAAAAGATCAAATTTGTTAGGTTGATCTATCTCTTGAGATGTAATAGATATGTTTCAACAGAAATGTATTCAATCGAGCCAGCCAAGAGATTGCAGAAGCCAAGGCAGAATCGTAGAGTATCGAGAATCGTAGTCTGTCTGCTTTGGAGGGCATCTACTAGTATTGTAGAGTGGTCCAAATGTCTACCGAGCAAACTCAAGAATTGTACTGTGCTCTTAGAAGCGTAGAGTCTGCAAATCAAGCAAGCAAAGATCGTAGTCTACCAGTGCTTAAGAGAAATCGTAGTTTTCTCCTCTATCAGTCCGGATCAAGCTAATTTGACAAGACACCACGATCACAATCATATTGCATCATCTGTCTGCATCAGAAGCGTCGAGCTTTCTCCATTTGTTGAAGCATAAATGTGGAAAGGATTATAGACGTTGACTCTCGGGAATCCCAATGACCTAATGCTCATCTTTAGTATATAACAAACAAATGTATTGAAGAAGCTAAGGAAATTACCACATGTCAGCTGAAAACACCTTTTTAGGTGTTAGGTGAGATAACAGTCTATTGTGTCAGTGGGCCAGATGGCTGGACAGAAGATTTACAGGAAGTCACCATCAGTGCTCAGAAATGTTAAATACAATTAATTCTTCAATGGATGCTTTTAAATGGACATATTTCAAAGGCACCCTATATGAAAATCAGATACAGATGCAAGAACTAAGCAAGCACATAACAAAAAGTTGAAGAACACTCAACGCTCAACTCTACGATCTAAAAAAAAAGCTTGCTCATCTACTTAGTTCTTTCGAAAACAAGATTAATGGCAACTGAGTAGCACCATTCAAGAACTCAACTATCATTAAGTGAAGTAAGAAGTTCCAAGTCTGTTGTACTTGAAGAGTTCTAAGTGAACTAAGAAGTTCCAAGTCTGCTGGACTTGAAGAGTTCTAAGTGAACTAAGAAGTTCCAAGACTACTGGTCTTGAAGAAATCTAAGTGATTCGAAGATTGTAAAAACATCCTTAGTGGATTTCCTACTCAAGGAGTAGAAGAGTGGACTAGGAGCCTTGAGTGCTCTGAACCACTTAAATTCTCTGTGTCTTTTATATTCTTGCTTTAACTGCTATACTTGTTATAACTGCATGTTAACTATTAACTCTGTTTATCTTAAAGGGGAACACACAAATCACATATTCCGCTGAAATTGATTAACAATATCTAACAAAGAATTTTTTAAATATCTATTCACCCCCCCCTTCTAGATAACTATTGTGACTCTGAGAACTAACATAATTCATGCTTTATCACATAGGCTATGCATGATGCAATGATTTGAATTTAATAGCTTTAAATTTGAAAAGTACCTCACCCTTTTTGAGGTGATTTGGAGATTTTGGTCAAATCATGGATTCAGATAGACTGAGCAGCTCCCGCATGGTTTCTTCAGGTGTGAGGTGGACGGCTCCTTGTTTATGCGAGGGATCACGGGTTGATCTTCTGAATAGTAATCATTTGGGATTTCATCGTTCATACCCTCAGTATTTGCTAGAAAATATATTTTTGCAAATCAGTCTTGCACTTCTTATAGGAACCTTTCATTCCTTTCCTTGTTTTCCTTAATAGGAATCTGGATTTCTTTCTCACTGACCGGTTTGTAACGATCCAAAATTTTTATATGTAATTTAAAATATTTATTAAATTAAATAAATATTTTAATTTATGTGTTTATTATTAAATAAATATTTGTTTGATTTGATTATTTATTAGTTAAATAAATAATTCATGAGTTGTGGAGAATTATGTGAGACCCCAACTTATTATAAATGAAATTGAATTTCCTCTATTTATTATTTTGAAATAGTAAGGGTTGATTTAATTAATATGGTTAGTTATGGGTAAAATACGTAAATATCTTAAATAAGCAAGTGGTTATAAAATATTTATTGTGATCGGGGAATATTCGTTTGATCGTGGAATATTCTTACTGTCGGGGAATATTCGTACGACAGTGTAGCCTTGTGTGGGCCCTATAAAGGAAAGCGATTGGATGAAGAAAACGACAAGTATAAGTTTTTATAAATAACAAAGATAGTTATTACGAATTAATTAATTGTTGGAAAACTCGGTGGTTAAAAAAAACAAGAATGTCTGGCGGTGTTTGCACGATGACACGGTGGATTGCACCAATTATTGATTCTTACGTAAGAAGGCACTACTCAATAATTGTTACAGTAATTACTATTTCATATTTTATTTTATTGATTCAATAATTGCTATGTTGATATTTTATATTATTGTTGTTCAATAATTGTCACTGCACAATATTTCTCATTATCAGACCAATAATTCATATTATTTGAATAATATTATTAGATAGCATTATTGGCAATGTCTAGAAAGTTCTGTCGAGAAAAGGGGTTAGGTCATCTAATTGCGCCCCAGTAAGGAGAATTCCTTATCGGAAAGTCCCCTTTTTCCTGAGAACGGCCTAGTTGTCATTTATTGTGGTTCTGTAATATTATTTATGAATAATTAATTATTGATTTATATGATAAGGAAAATATTTATGTGGATATAAATGGAGGAATTTTTAGAAAAGTGACAATTGTTGAAAATTAATATTTTATCTTTTCTGATAAAATAATTCATTTAAATATATTATTATATTTCAATAATATAATAATGGTGATATCTTTACAATGAATGTGTGATATATGAATAAATGAGGAGGAAGAGTATTTTTGTTACAATAAATGCTAAAAACATGTTAAACATGTTGGTT
Organism: Panax ginseng; assembly: GCA_020205605.1. Taxonomy (NCBI): domain Eukaryota; kingdom Viridiplantae; phylum Streptophyta; class Magnoliopsida; order Apiales; family Araliaceae; genus Panax; species Panax ginseng. The sequence continues at coordinate 121,183,495 of CM035134.1, forward strand.
GGCCCCATTTTTGACTGAAATTTGATTATAGCCTATAAAATCGTCCGTATGTGGATTTCGGTCAATTTTTGTTTGGAATTTAGAAAAACTTAAAGCTACAAAGTTGCAGAGAATTAAATTTTCTATGGAATGGACATAAGATTCGAATTTTTCTGATAAAAGGGCTATTTATTATGAATTATTGAAGTTATGAAATAATTAATTTTTGAAGTTTTAAATATTTTTTTAAAGAAAAACATTTTTATTATGTTGGTGGGCCCAACTTGTATTGAAAATGTGCAAAGTTCAGAATTCTAAGGTGGGCGTACGAAAATTTTAATAAATATTATTATTTTATTAAATTTTCTGCTTTGGTGTTCTAAAGCATTTTCCTATAAATATGGTGTTTAGGTTAGAATTGAAAATCACACCAAAAACTAAAGTTTTCTCTCTCTATATTATCGAGCGTATTTTGTGAGTATTTAGATATTTTGAGTGTTGCTATACGGTGCATGTTCCCTTCAGGGTTATATATGATATTCCAGCTAGAAGTACTATTCTTTTGAGGTAAGGGATGTTATTTTTTTTATAAATGATATTATTTCTTTCAATATCATTATGCCGAAATATTAGTATAATTTTTCTTGTGAAATTTCTACCATTTTGTGTCGGAGTTACTATTCACGTATACGGCACTATTCACAAAAAAATTAAATTTTCATTCTTTGTCCAAGATGTCTATTATGGGTACTATTTTTGATTGTATCCATGTTTTGATCTTCATTCTTGAATTTTACTCCACTATGGTTTATTATGGAGTATTTTTGAACTTGGATTGTCTAAAGTATGAATCCCTAATATTTGTTCTTTTGTCTCAATGGATTCATTTTTTTAAAATATTTTTCATCATCCTCAGTCCTAAATGATGATATAACTGAATATCTTTGGCATGTAGTGCAAAGATGAATGATTTTCTGATAAATATCTTTGGCCCGTAGTGCAAAGATAAACAGGTGTTGAGATGAACATGACCAACTGATGAATATCTTTGGTCTGTAGTTCAAAGATGAATATTTGATTCAAAATGTATATTGATTGATGTTACAGGGATAAAATATTGATGATAGACTTTTAAATCATAGAAGATAGTAGATTTCATTCTCTACTTAACTCTTCTAATGAATTTTTATTTCCGCTATGAATATTGATCTGAAACTTGTTGTTTATAATATTCTATCAGATTTTTCCCTGTTGAGGACTAATGATAATTTGTTCTATATTATCTTGGTCATAATATTCTTTACTGGGCTAGTTGAGCTCGCCATTTTCCTTTTTGTTCCATTTTTCTTCTCAAGAAGCGAGAATGTAGCGAGAAGTAGTCGGGGTGTGGAATGATGGTTCTAGAAAGTTGTTTTAGTAGTCCTCACTATTTTGTAAAATAGTGTATCAATAATTGTAATGAGGACTTAGTTGAGTGTGGATATTGTCTAGAAGACAATATTTGTATTTAAACTCACAGTTTATGTGTTGTCGTATTTTGCACGACAATTGTATTAACAAAGTTATAGTTGTTTCTATACCATGTATTTGGCGACTCAAAATGGGTGATGTATACCTATTTTGGGGGCGTCACAAATTAACTTGATTAAGTGTAATATGTTAATTAAGTTGATATTCGGTAATTTTGTATTTTGAAATGAATTAAATTAAATGAGTGTTGAGTTAATTATTATTGTGTTACATAGTGGTAATTTTGTTTAATTTGATTATTTATTAGTTAAATAAATAATTCATGAGTTGTGGGGAATTAACTTGATTAAGTGTAATATGTTAATTAAGTTGATATTCAGTAATTTTGTATTTTGAAGTGAATTAAATTAAATGAGTGTTGAGTTAATTATTATTGTGTTACATAGTGGTAATTTTCTAATTTGATTTAATAATTAAATTAGAGAGTTGATAATGACTAAATAATATTGTTTTAATTTAATATAGTAATTAAAAGTGATGTACTAATTTATTAAATACAATTATAATTTTGTAACAATTTGATTATGTGACATTCTGATTTAGTAAGTTGATATGACTTTCTTTTAATTGAATTGGAGTATTAGAATTTAATTAAATAAAGTGTGACACTAAACTATATAGTAAGTGAGTTATTAAAATAAGCTAAAAGGAGTTTTAATTTAGTTTTACCAAATAAGGCTTAAGGCTTTTAAGTCCTTAATTTTAATTTAGTTTTACCCAAACAAGCCTTAGTGGCTTTTGAATTTAAAATAAATAAATAAATATATAGCATATATCAATTAAGTAAGGGTAATTTATGTCGTCAGTTTTTATGCATAATAATAATTATATTATATCAGTTATGTTGTTGTGTTACGTTAAGTTGGAAGAGAGAAAGAACAAAGAAGTGAAAGAAGAAAAAAAACACAGAGAGAAAAGAGAGAGAGCTCTAGAGAGTTTGAGAGAGGGAGGATTTCTCTGTGAATTTGAGGAACTAAAGAAGAATTCTTATCTTCTAGCAAAGTTTAAGCAAGCAATCAAAGGTATAATCTTTGCTTCTAAGTTTTAGTTCTCTTTTCGTTTAAAAGTTCTCTATAAAATTTATATGGATGATTAATTGTTGATTATATAGTTTGTATATACTAATTTGTTGACATAAACTATTTTTATATGTTTTGTAAATGATTTAGAGTAGGTTACTCCATGAAAATATGAAGAAATTATGTTTACAGAGAACTACAGTGATGTATATATATGATGGCTTATTTTGGAATAAAAATTTATGTTCAATTCATGTTATAATGTGTAAATTGATTTCTGATTGTGAAAATACATGAAGAAACGAAAACAAAGTGATTTAAACGGATTATTTTGGTTAAAAAATGGATTTACAGTAATTTGTTTCGCTAAGAATGTCTAAAAGGGAAGAAATAGCAAAAACAATGAATTTAAAGGTTTTAATTTGGAAGTTTGTATAGTTTATATTGTTAATAACATGTTAAAAATATTAGTTTATGTTTCTGTAAAGTTTATGTGAATTATATGTGCTAAATTTATTGTTCAAACGAAGTTTTTAGGCCAATTTGGCTTTGCTTTGTGTTCTTCGCGAACATTGTCTGCGTGAAACTATGTCGAGGCACTCGCGGCACTGCTCTGCGTGAAGAAACACAAGCGATGTAAGCGCACTCACTGCACTGTGGACAAGTGCACGGTGCTGCATTTCGATTCTGTGAGTAAATGTAGTGCTACAATGCAGAGACTGAGTTGCAATGCCGGTTTCAAGCCTTTGTCTCACGAATAAATGCAGCATCAAAGACCGCATGGCCACGGCCCTTAAGTATAAGTTTCTAAAAAATATGAAAGTAGCTTGATTAGTAGTTTGGCCCAGAAATTTAATTTTTAATACACAATCCTTTAATTGTTAGTATAATGTAATGTTATGACTATAAAATGTGATTAATCATTAAATATGAAGATTATCATTAGTAATTAATGAGCTATGCGATAATTGAAATTAGTGTTAATAAAATTAGAAGTGTGGTTTAACCATGTGGTTAAACCCAAGACTACAAGTTGTAAATGAAATAGATATTTAATTATGTACTGAGATCATGTGGTAACTAATTATGTCATGATTACATGTGTATAAGATATTGAGAATCAAGTTATACTATTTAGCCTACACGCAAGGCAAGTTTTCGAACCTTACTTTTATTTTAAGCAAGTTCTTAAATTCTGTTGAGCAAAGTTGGAAATTGCAACCTTAGCTTACCATTTTGTTAAAGCAAGGTTTATTATATCTTTTCAATGCTTTGAACTTTATTCTTAAAGCATGAATTTGATGCATTACATTATTCATTTATGGCTCATGACCACTCTATAATACATCATTGTTGAACCTTTGCATTGTCATTAAACTTTTGATTCAACTAATCCTTCGTTGATGTACATTGAACTCCAAATTACCCTTGAAACTTATTCAAACTAAACTTCCTTTGGTGCGGGCTTGAATGTTAAAAATTGAGATGCACAACCCTATTATAGGGGATTATCTACGCGAAAGCGTTAAGATGTTTATACACAATACATGGTACAAAGGGTTGATCTCCCTAAATACTAGAAGGAAGGTCCATGTAGTCTAACGATTAATAAAGGTTTAAGTAGAAATACTTATTATGACACCCCCAAATTTGGGTACTTTTTTCCCACAAGATTTGGTGTTCACTTTCCATTCATTCATATCTAACTACCCAATTATAATGAAATTAAACCATAAATCCTCCCATTAAAAGGGTTACATCATAAATCAAAAAGTCTCCCAGATTATCTAACCTTTACATCAATCACGTGCGGAAAAAAAATAATTACATCACATCATTATATATAAAGTCTATCATCATGACAATAAATAAAATTACAAGTCTTCATCACTTGATCATTTTTACATTTCCTTTGCTAGTGGTAGGTTCATCGACCTTCTCAACCTTAGCTGCAATAATTGTATTTATGCAAGAATGAGCAAAACAAATTCCCACTTGGAATAACAATGAATAACAATAGCATAATAATTGCTAATGAATAGGCTCATAACAGTTGAATAATACTCTGTCAATGATAATCAAAAACTGGAATCATAATACAACATAACTGAGGGTCACAAGACCATGAATTATGCTCTAGGTTATCAAGTATTTCTACTTTAACCTTTAACAGTCTAAAAGACTATAATAATCATCTATGTCCTAGGTTAACAGGTGTTTTTACTATAACATTTAATAGTCTAAACAACTATATGGACCATCATCTCGTACTATAGGTGATCAGCCCTTTGTACTATATATTTCACAAACATTTTAATGCTATTGCATAACTTTAAAATAATCCCCTGATATAGGGTTATTCTTCTCAATTTTTAGAGTACAAGTCCGCACCAAAGAAAGTTTGGTTTAGATAAGCTTCAAGGGTAATTTAGGGTTTCACGACCATCAACTAAGGGATTAGTTGAATTAACAAGACTTAACAGCACTACGAGTGATCAATAAAAGTTTAAGGTAAAATGTTTAAGAATAATAGGCATGCTTAGAAATAATCAAAAAAATAAGCATTGAATGAAACAATAAACCTTACTTGAACAATATTAAGCTAAGGCTACGATCTTATTAAATAAGATATAGAATTACTGAACATGTATTAACTAATAGCAAGCTGAAAGTAAAACTTGCTCAACATGATATTGACTTGTGCAAAGTAATTGAAATAAAACAGTTCGACATTAGTAATTGGAATTTAAGAAATTGCATTCACTATACAAGAATGGAATTAAAGAAACTTGCTTAACTATAAACAAGTTAGAATAAATCAATAACTATTGGAATTCAAAACTTGTCCGAATAAAGATAGAGTTATAGCTTGCTCAAATAAAATTTAGGTACAAAACTTGCTCAATAAAAGTTTAGAGTAAGGAACTTGTCTCGTGTGTAAGCTATAAATTTACAACTCACGTTCACCTACACATAGTATTAAAATCACAATATCTATTAGATATACTAACATGCACTTTCCAAAAATAACACTCACTTCTAGTTAAACTTGTTATTTTAGTACAAGTCCTTCGTTACCATATACATTTCAGAAATCTCAAGTGTTAACTTCACAACACTTATTCACTATTCATTGTATACACTAAGTCATAGCATATCGCGTTCGTAACTTACTAATCCTTTTACAACTTTGAAATTATTAATGACATGATACGGTTCTGTTTTAACCTCCTCATTACATGTTTGTTACATTAACACATCATTAGACTAGGTTACATTAACTGTTCAAAGTTTGCAGAAGTAACAGACTTCACTGTCTCTTATCAGGGTATGGCGCAGCTGCACCATACATAGGCTTGGGACCCAATTAATCGCACCATTTAAGCCTTGACACACGGTAGCGATTCTTGTTGGTGCTATGTAAACTACACTTCTACGATCTTTTTAACAATGTTCTGTTTAGCCCAACTAACACGAATTTCACCCACAAAATAGTAAATTTAACATATCCAATTGACATAGAACTCTTATAAACATGATTCCTCACATATTCATCAACTTAGAACAATTAAACAACAACTTCAACTAATTTAAATCCTTAAATTTCATGTTTTCATACAAAAACTCTATTTTTGACATCCTTCACAAAAATCACCACTGTGATCACAATTCTTGTCCAAATTAACTCATTCAAACTACGTTCTCTTCGTTTCATAATGAACTAACATATTCAAGGCTCAATTTACAGATTAGCTTATAAATTAACAACCTAATTTGGTACTTTCACAAGCCATATGTAAAAACATACACTATAATTACTTTTCATCCTTCTTAAACGTAATTTAGCATACTAATTCTTGTCTAAATACAAATTCCAACATCACAATTACTCTCAAATGCAATAATTCAGCTTATAACAACAATTCAAGGAAATTGAATTCACAGAACTTGGAAATTCATGCCGTAAAACATATATATATATATATATATATATATAATATTAAGGTTATAGAAAAATACCTTCTTATGCTTGAAAATCCTTGCTAACCACTGATAATTTCTCAGAAACACAGAAATCACTTAAGTCTCTCTCAAAGTCTCTCAACTTCTCTCTATATTTTCTTCCTTCTTTCTTCTTAGGCTTAGCAACTAACACTTATGCATAAAGAATAAAATTGATAGCCAAGCCATAATACACATACTAAATATTATCAGTTACAAAACTTAACGCTCATCAGTTATAAGATATATTATTTATTTTTTTTAATTTATTTTACTTATTATAATAAAATTCAAAATTCAAAAGCCATAAGGATTTGTTTGGCAAAAACTCTTTAAATAAAGACTTAATATTTTAAGCCTTGTTTGGGTAAATCCATTTAATTTATTTTAATAAATCTTTACACTATAGTTTATAAACTCATTTTATGTAAGACCCCAACTTTTATGAATAAAGATGATTTTTCTTTAATTATCATTTTTGAATATTATGGAATGAATTTGTTATAATATTATAGTTGTGGGTAGTATTTATAAATTCTGCAAAGTATGCAAGTTGTAATATTATATTTGATTGGTGAAGAATATTCGTTTTAGCGAGGAATATTCGTACATAACCAGTAGCAATCATTGGTGGACCCCATAATGTAATTATTATTCGGATTGAGAAAACGACAAAAAATATATTAATGAAAATAACGGCGAAAGTTTTACCGTTAATAATTGTTAAACTACTCGGTAGTAAAAGCAAAAGAATGTCTGGCGTGGTTGCATAGTAGCACATGGTATTGATTATTGATTCTTACGTGAGAAGTCACTCAGTTATACTCAATTATTGCTACAGTAATTGCTGTATCATATCTTTCATATTATTGATTCGATTATTGTCACAGTATCATCTGCATAATATGTTATTTTATTAAATCAATAATTGAGACGGCAAAGTTATTCATATTATTAAATTGCAATATTTACAATGTCTAGAAGTTCTGTCAAGGAGAGGTTTGATCACCTAATTGCGCGCCAATAGGGAGAAATCCTTATTGGAAAGCCCCCTCTTTCCTGAGAATGGCCTGGTTGATAAATATTGTGAGATATAATATTAATGATGAATGTTATTAAAATTGAAGTTGTGCTTGGAGTTGAATTTGAAGACGCGGACGTGATATTTGAGTCCGGAACGATGAAATTAGTAAAAATAGACTATAAACACAAAATTTTCTGGGTTTTACTATTTGGTCAAAAAGTCAACAGTTGACTTTTTCGGGAAAAGTCAAACTTCGAAATTTAAACTTTTATATTTTTGATTAATATGGTTTCATTGTGGTGGAATTATTTGTGTTGGTGAAAATCGACATTTATTTCGATAATAATTGATGTCTGGAGGTTATATTGACCAATCGGGTATTTAACCGGATAAATGAGCAATTAATTGCTATTATTTCACATGATTATAACTATTTATTCACATGTGTATACTATTGTTTCACATTCTTGTTACTATTAGGGGAGTTGGTGCAAGATTGATAATACTTGCATGACTAAGTTAAAAATGGAGGTATGGATGGAGGTACTATACTATAATTCGTATTTTCACATGTCTAGAGCTATTGATGCACATGATTTTCTATTGAATCACATTATATACTATTAGGGGAGGTGGTGCAAGTTTGATAATACATGCATGACTAAATTAAAAATAAAAAAAAAGTTGGAGGTATTGTACTGTAATTTTTTGAGCCCCAAAACGTGCAATTATTGAAACTATATTTTTCTATAAATAGAAGCTCATTATTCCTTCATTTCTCACCAATTCACTAAAGCTATGGAGCAATTATTATAGAGAGAAATTATAGAGTGAAAATCTGTAGAAGAAGAGAAGCCTGCTACCTCACTACTCCTATATCCAGTTTCTTTCAAAGGTAAGGGGTATTATTTCTTTCTTTCGTCTTCATGAAGAGAACTTACGTTATTCCATTCTTTATTATTATGTTGGAATAACACGTTGTTATGTCAAATCACCGCATACATGGTGAAATTCTTCGTAATTCCATTCTTTATTATTACATTTGGAACATCCTCTCCGTGCTTTTACTACCGACTGGTTCCGTCTTTATTATTCTCGTTGGAACATCATCGTATCGTGCTTTACAATCGAACTCGGTTCCGCGTCTTTATTATTCATTGGAATATCACATCATGCATGCTTTTACGCCGGACTGGTAAAATCTTTATTATTCTATTGGAATATCACGCCTATATCGTTTTACGCCGGACACAGTTCCTTCTTTATTATTCTGTTGGAATAACTTGCCTGTGCGGTCTACCGCATGCTTGGTGATTTCTTTTGTTATTCCATTCCTTATTATACTCAGTTGGTTAAAGTTTTGACTTCTATACTCCATGAAATTAGTGGAATATCCTTGATATTTGCGCTTCATCCAGTATCTTTTCATGGAAATATTCTTCTGAGCATTCTTGAATTTTACTCTACAAAGAAGTATCATGTTGACAATTTGGACGTTATTAGTTCCTGGATAAATTAATTCGTGAACTTGTTTTATTGAATTCTTATATCATTGTCATCATCCTCATGTTTATATTTTTTGAAAGTCATCTGTGGCCTGTAGTGCATAGATGGACTTGGTATGATTATGGCCAGGGATTATTCGGTATAATTCTGACCATAATGTTACAAATGATGTGATAGAAGTCCTCATTGGCCCGTAGTGCATTGATGGACAGTTGTTGGCATGATCATGACCATTGATGAATACACGAATGTCCTTGGCCAGTAGTACATGGATAATTGTGGTCGTGATACTAAAGAATATCCTTGGCCGTAGTGCAGGGGTGATTCGATGATGTGGATTATTTATTAAATTTGAGTCCCAGTGATAAAAGTGATGAAAAACCTTTTAAATCATAAAAGATAGTAGATTTTATTCTCTACTTGACTCTTTTAATGGATTGCTTGTTTCGCTGCAGTTAAACTTGATGTCTATTGTATTTTATCAGTTTAACATGGTTGAAGACTAATGATAATTTATTCTACATTATCTTAGTCATAATATTTCTTACTAGGCTAGTTGAGCTCACCCTTTTTGCTTTCATTGTTCTCTTCAGGAAATGAGAACGTAGCGAGGACTAGTCGGGGAACGGAGTGACAGTCCAGAGGATAGCATTAGTAGTCCTTACTATTATATTAAATAGTGTGACAATAAATGTAATGAGGACTTATTCTGAGAGTGGATATTGTCTAGAAGATAATATTTGTATTAAAACTCACAGCTCTTTTGTTGTATATTAAAGATTGTATTTGTATTCTGTACCATGTATTTGGCGACTTAGGATAGGTGATGTATACCTATTTTAGGGGCATCAGAGTTGGTATCAAACCTTAGGGATATGATCCCTGGCTAAGATGTGAGACAAGAACTAGGAGGGGAGAGACGGGGAATTCCTTCGCTAGTATGACCTACCTAAGTTTATTTGGTATTTAATTGGTTAGTTAGAGTATAGGGATAATATGTGATATGTTAATTAACCCTTGTTTTGTGGCAGTATTTGAAAATGGCATCCAAGAATGTTGAGAACATCAATGGAGCACAGGAGACCGTTGAGTCTCCACAGATCAATAACCAGGACAATGTGCATCAGGAAGGCGACAATCCTCATGCAAACAACAACACTGACCAAATGATGAACTATGGAATGTTTCGAGGCTTCATACAATTCATGCAACATCAGGCAAGAGCGGCTCCTGTCCAAAATGCAGGTGGAAACACTGGCAACTCTCGGACGGTCACCGCCAAACAGTTCAAGGAGCTGGGACCACCGGAGTTTTTGGAGAGCCAAAACCTCTTAAGGCGGAGACGTGGATAGGATAGATTAACAAGATATTTGATGTCTTGGGTTGCTCCGAGGAGCAAAAGGTTCCCTTCGCCACCTTCATGTTGCGGGCAGAGACAGATTACTGGTGGGAATCTGTAAAGCGTACCCAACCTTCCGCACTGAAGATGTCTTGGGAGAAGTTTCAAGAACTGTTCAATGACAAGTACTTTCCCGAAAGTATTCGTCATATGAAAGAGGTAGAGTTCATTAAACTGGAGCAAAGCAACATGATCGTGTCGCAGTACGAAGCCAAGTTTGCCGAGCTATCCCGGTTTGCGTCCCATTTGGTTGATAATGAGGAGAGAATGACGTGAATGTTTCTAAGAGGTTTGAAACCCGAGATACGTCAATATCTTATCTCTCATAAACTTTGTTTGTATTCATATTTTGTTAATAGGGCTCAGTTATTGGAACGCGATAACGAGTCAACCCAACCAAAAGAGAGAAAGCGGTGAAACAAAATGATAATACGGTGAGGAGAGCGAGCCATCGAAGAGGTGACAACAAGCGTGGAGGAATCAAAGATGTTAGAAATGGTAACCACTTCGGTGGTAATCAGGGCCAAAATAATAAGAATGGACATTTCAAGAAGAGGAGATTCAACAATGATGGAAAGACATCAGCACCAGCACCCATTGCGAAGGAAAGAGAACGACCATCTATTATATGCTTCAAATGTGGAGGGGAGGGACACATTAGTCCAAACTGCACGATGCCGTCCAAAGCATCCAGTATCTTTTCATGTAAATATTATTCCGAGCATTCTTGAATTTTACTCCATAAAGAAATATCATGTTGACAATTTGGACGTTATTGGTTCCTGGACAAATTAATTCTTGAACTTGTTTTATTGAATTCTTATATCAATGTCATCATCCTCATGTTTATATTTTGTTGAAAGTCATATGTGGCCTGTAGTGCATAGATGGACTTGGTATGATTATGACCAGGGATTATTCGGTATAATCATGACCGTAATGTTACAAATGATGTGATAGAAGTCCTCATTGGCCCGTAGTGCATTGATGGACAGTTGTTGGCATGATCATGACCATTGATAAATACACGAATGTCCTTGGCCCATAGTGCATGGATAATTGTGATCGTGATACTAAAGAATATCCTTGGCCATAGTGCAGGGGTGATTCGATGATGTGGATTATTTATTAAGCTGAGTCCTAGCGATAAAAGTGATGAAAAACCTTTTAAATCATAAAAGATAGTAGATTTTATTCTCTACTTGACTCTTTTAATGGATTACTTGTTCCGCTGCAGTTAAACTTGATGTCTATTACATTTTATCAGTTTAACATTGTTGAAGACTAATGATAATTTATTATGCATTATCTTAGTCATAATATTTCTTACTGGGCTAGTTGAGCTCACCCTTTTTGCTTTCATTGTTCTCTTCAGGAAATGAGAACGTAGCGGGGACTAGTCGGGGAACGGAGTGACGGTCCAGAGAATAGCATTAGTAGTCCTCACTATTTCGTTAAATAGTGTGACAATAAATGTAATGAGGACTTATTCTGAGAGTGGATATTGTCTATAAGACAATATTTGTATTAAAACTCACAGCTCTTTTATTGTATATTAAAGATTGTATTTGTATTCTGTACCATGTATTTGGCGACTCAGGATAGGTGATGTATACCTATTTTGGGGGCGTCACATTTTATAATTTTATTTAATAATTTAACATACCATTTTAAATTATTAAATTAAAACAATAATATAACATTTCATGTTATCTTACAACTCTCTAACTATTAAATTAAATTAAATTAGAATATTATTTAATAAATTTAATTCATAAATATTTACTAACAACAACCACATCAATAAAATATTTATTTAATTTAATAAATATTTTAAATTACAAATAATAATATATTGGATTGTTACATCCTTCCCTCCTTACAAGGATTATGTCCCCAAAATCCCAACTCAAACAATTCATTCGTCACATTATTCCCTTTTTACAAAGATTTTGTCCCCAGAATCGAAGACACATACTAAAAAAATAACTCAGGAAAATTCTTCATCATTTCAGCTTTGAGTTCCCACATAGCCTCTTCGACATTGTGGTTTCTCCATATCACATTCATAGAAGGTATCACCTTATTCCTGAGCACTTGTTCTTTCCTGTCGACTATCTGGATAGGAACCTCTTTTATAAGATAAATCCTTATTAAACTGTAACGGTTCATACTCGATCACATGTTTGTAATCGGGTTTATACAGTCGCAATACCAAAACATGAAAAATGTTATGAACATGTTCTAATTCTGGAGGTAAAGCTACCTCATAAGCTACTTCTCCCACTCTTCGCAGTATTTCAAAGGGTCCGATGAACCTCGGGCTTAACCCTCCTTTCTTGCCAGAATGAATTTTCCCCTTCCAAGGAGAAACTTTCAGGAATACAAATTTCCTACGTCAAATTCATAATTCTGCCTGTGTTGATCAGCATACTTCTTTTGTCTATCTTGAGTAGCTACCAGTCTTGCTCTGATGAGTTTGATAACCCGGTGATCTGCTTTGTACATGCGATTCAGTCCCTAATAAGTTGACGTTCACCAACTTCATCCCAACATAGTGGAGTTCTGCATTTCCTACCGTATAATGCCTCGTAAGGCGGCATGACAATGCTTGTGTGGTAACTGTTATTGTAGGAAAATTCTGCCAACGGTAGATGATCGTCCCGGTTTCCTTTGAAATCTATGATGCACGCTCTAAGCATATATTCTAACGTCTGGATTGTTCATTCGCTTTGACCATCGATTTGCAGATGATATGTTGTACTCATCTTCAGTTGCGTTCCCATGCATTCTTGTAGTCTCTTCCATAAATTTGATGTGAATCTTGGATCTCTATCTGATGCTATTGACACTGGAACTCCATGTCTCGACACGATCTCCTTGACGTATTGTTTTTCTAGCTGATCAAGATTAAATCTAATCCTTATTGGCAAAAAGTATGCTGATTTCGTTAGTCTATCTACTATTACCCATATTACATCGTATCCTTTCTGAGTCGTTGGAAGACCTACCACAAAATCCATTGTGATATGTTCCCACTTCCATTCTGGTATATCCAACGGTTGAAGTAATCCGCATAGTCTTTGATGCTCGGCCTTCACTCTCTGACATGTCAAGCACTTTGCAACGCATCCTGCAACGTCTCTTTTCATATTTGGCCACCAAAAATGTCGCCGTAAATCTTGATACATTTTCGTACTTCCTAGATGGATCGAATATCTTGAGCTATGAGCTTCTGTCAAGATTTCTTCTTTGATATATGGTACTGTTGGAACCCAAATTCGTCCCTCGAATCTTAGCATTCCTTCAGTATCAACCTTATACTTCACCTCTTTACCTGCGACCACACTTTCCTTTATTTTTCTGCATTCTTCATCCTGTAGTTGAACATTCTTTATTTTGTCCACCAAAGTTGGACTAGCTTCCATCTGGTACAATTTTTCATCGGCTTCTTTTGGAAATTTGATTTCCAACTCTAGCCTCGCCATTGCGGAAACAAGCTCCTCCTTGTTGGTTAACAACATCAACTATTCTCAACCTTTCCTACTCAAGGCATCTGCAACCACATTTGCTTTACCCGGATGATAAAAGATCTCGCATTTATAATCTTTTATTAATTCCAACCATCTTCTTTGACGCGTGTTCTGGTCCTTTTGTGTGAAAATATACTTCAGACTCTTATGGTCTGTGTAGATCTCACACTTCTCTCTGTAGATATAGTGTCTCCATATCTTCAACGCAAACACTACCGCTGCCAACTCTAAGTCATGAGTTAGATACCCTTTCTCGTAATCTTTCAATTGCCTTGATGCATACGCAATGACTTTGTCGTTCTGCATAAGGACACAACCCAATCCTTTATGTAAAGCATCACTATACACCACAAAGTTTCCTATATTATCAGATAATGATAACATAGGTGCCACACTGAGCCTTTTCTTTATTTTCGTAAAAGCCTCTTCACATTTTTCCATCCAAACAAACTTTACAGATTTTCTCGTCAAATTTGTCAACGGAGTGGCAATCTTAGAAAAATACTGAATAAATCGTCTATAATAACCTACCAATCCCAAGAAACTTCTCACTTTTGATGGAGTTCTTGGTTGTTCCCAATTTATCACAGCTTTAACTTTTGATGGATCCACTAAAATCCCATCCTTGTCAATTACATGCCCAAGAAATTGTACACGTTCCAGCCAAAATTCACATTTAGAGAATTTTGCGTACAACTTTTCTTTTCTTAGTGTCTCCAGCATCAGACGTAAGTGTTCCATGTGTTCTTCTTGAGATTTTGAGTACACCAAAATATCATCAATAAATACTACTACAGACTTATCTAGAAATGGTTTAAACACCCTGTTCATCAAATCCATGAACGCTGCAGGGGCGTTTATCAAACCAAAAGACATTACCAAAAACTTGTAATGTCCATACCGAGTTCGGAATGCCGTTTTCGGTACATCCTCCTTCCTTACATTCAATTGGTGATACCTACTTCTCAAATCAATTTTTGAGAAATATCTAGCACCCTTCAACTGATCGAACAAGTCATCTATTCTTGGCAACGGATACTTGTTTTTAATAGTGACTTTGTTTAATTCCCTATAATCAATGCAAAGACACATTGACCCATCCTTCTTCTTCACGAATAACATCGGCGCTCCCCACGGTGATACACTAGGATGAATATATTTCTTGTCTAGAAGTTCTTGCAATTGCACCAACAATTCCTTCATCTCTACCAGAGCCATTTTGTATGGGGCCTTCGATATTAGAGCAGTTCCTGGCACTAAGTCAATCATGAAGTCAATCTCTCTATCAGGCGGAAGTCCTGGCAAATCTTCCGGAAACACGTCCATAAAATCCCGAACTACTGATATCTCCTCCTGTTTCACACCCTTCTTCTTCTGAGTATCGACTATGTAAGCTAAGTATCCTACACATTCTTGACTCAATAATTTCTTGGCCTACATAATTATCAGACATCTAATTTGTCTAGGCGATTTGCTACCATAGAAAACTACCTTTGACGGAGTCATAAGGTTTATACATTTCTTCTGGCAATCAATTATTGCTCCATAATTAAATAACCAATCCATTCCCAAAATAACATCAAACTCTCTGAGTTTTATCGGGATTAAATCTACTGTCATAACATTCCCCTTAATATTCACCCTACAGTTCTTGTATACGAACCTAACAGGAATTACCTCCCTATTCGCAATTTCTATTTGTAAATGGAAATTCAACTCTTAACTAGGTAATTCTAATCTCTTAGCAAATTCATCAGATATAAACGAGAAAGTAGCACCCGAATCAAATAATACATATGAGTTTATATCATTGATTGTGATAATTGTGACGCCCCTAAATCTAGGTTCTCTAACCTCAGATTCGGTGCTCATGATCTATCATCATCATAAGCATTCTATAACTATTACGGAATAATAAACATACATTGTTCATTATAATAAAGTTTCATAACATGGTCCCAAGGTCTTCTTAACCTTAACTTAAACACACCATTCAAATTAAAAAAGGTTTACATAAGAAATTCCATCAGATAATAATAATTAACATTCATTTTAAACTATTCCTGGATCTTGCCCTTGCCTTTGTCCTTCATATTGGATCCTTCAGCCTTAACTGAAATAAATGTCATGATATAGCAAGGGTAAGCAACTAATTTACTTAGCAAGTTTATATACAAAGGAGATATATCATGACTAGAAAGAAGTTATGCTTTCAATATTCAACAATAGAATAAGATTGTGAAGGAACATGAATTAATAATCAACAATTGAATATTCGAATAATTGAATAACGTTTACTGAGTGGTTTTGAAATAACCATGAACGTTTGCCAAGGATCTCAGTCATTTAAACTGGACCTCTTAATAAGTTTTGGTATTCAAGGGGATCAGCCTTTCATACCCCATGATTTATGCATAAACACTTAATAATCTGGCATCGATATCATGCCTTAATCAAATTTGTCCTTTTCTCAGTCAAGAGTTCTTATCATAACAATTTAATAAGAACAGCTTTTTAAAACACATTTGATTTAACAAATTTAAACATACTTGATCTAGCTGATACAATTAGCATAGATCTATCTCATAAACAGTGCATGAATGAAAGAACTTTAATTTAATTCACAGTTCAATAATAATAGAACAAGAATTCAATTGCACAAAGTGCGGATTTCAATAATCACTATAGATGTGAATAATTATCAATAATTATTCACTAACATGCTTTGAAAATAATAATTCGAGTTTGAGTTAGGAAACTTGCCTCGTTTGTAGATTACAGTTACGCAATTAAATCTTATCCGCTAGGCAGTTTTATTATCTTCCTTTGAGAGACCTATAGTTAATCTTTCAATTAGCTATAGCATAACATTAGACTATGTGATCACATAGATATTATATATTACAATTAGTTCTTAGAAATATTATCCTACCTCGATAATGTTACTATTAAATAACAAATACATTTAATTCAATTAATATTATTAATGTTGATAATATTTAATTCATCTCTCTTAGTATTATTAGTTCACTAATAATACTTTTATTCGCTTACTAATATTATTAATATCTTAATAATATTTTTAATACTTTACTAATATTATTAATCCTCTTAATAATATTTTAATCATGCATTAATATTATTACTTTAATAATATCTTACTTATGCTTTAGTATCTTTAATCAATAATAATACTTTTATTCATTTATCAATAGAATTAATATTTTATTCATTTACTAATATTATTAATTATTTAATAATATTTTATTCTTTTACTAATATTATTACATTAATAACATTTTATTTAATCTGAATATTATTATTTACTTAATAATATTTTAATCATTCAATAATACTTTAATTTAATATTATTAATCTTTTAATAATATTTTAATCTAAGATTAATATTTTAATCTAATATTATTAATCATTTAATAATACTTTAATCATTTATTAATGCTTAAATCAAATATTATTAACCATTAAATAATATTTTAATGAAGTTTTAATCTAAATATTTTTATATACTTAAAAATATCATATTCTAATATTATTAATATCATAATAATATTTTAATAATTTATTGATCAATAAACAATTTATTCTAATTGTTCACCCTTTATAAAACATCTTATTTAATATCCATAAAAGGTCATAAATAATATTTCTTATTATAAATTATCAAAATGCCCTAAAATAGTCATAATATTATATATTAGGATTATTCAAGCATTAAACTTACATTTTTCTTATTTAAAACATCATTTAACTATTTATTTCCTTTTATTCATAACTTCATCATTTTTAGGAAAAATAGCAAACTAATTCCAAAAATTCTTCTTTTCTGGATATGGACATTATATGACCCAACAATGATCCTCAAATTTTTCTGGAATTTTATAAAATGATTTACTAATTTTAAAGTGCCCAAAACACTCGGATCTTGCTTCATTTTTCATAAATCGAGTTTTACTCAGACAAATCTGAAATTTTCAGGGTATACTCTCATAACATATATGAACCTACTGTAAAAACTTTGGATTTTTCCCATGTATACACTTTGAGATATTCGGGTGTTAATATTTAGGAGTCCTTTACGAAAATAGCCATTACGCACAACCTATAAATCGAAACACGTCCGTTCTTTTTCCTACTCGTAGATAGCTTGATAAGGTACCTCTGTTATTTTTTCCAGATTTTTAAAAGACTTTCAACTATCCAAAACAGTCCTAAGAAAAACGGGAACAATAGCTTTTTAGGGTTTTGAAACCTTAACTTTCTATGTGGACTATTTTGGGTAAAACAGCCCCCATAGCTTCAATACATGATAGATTTGTGTTCTACCACTTGGGTTTACTAGATAACTCATGTATCTAGCACCCCCCATCGACGGATCACAAATCCAAGTTGTAAAACTTGAGTTACACAAGATTTAGTGGAAGAAAAACAAGGGTTTCACCCCTTGGACAACATATGCTCATTTCCTTCCTCTAAACCTTTGATCTAACACTCAAGATACTTAGTTCTATACATGATGATATGTAGAACTAGGGTATCTTGATTATTAGTTCATAACCCCAACAAATCATGCTATAATACAAAGTAGAAGAAGAAGATGAAGATTAGGTTATACCTTGATTTAGTGGCAACCTTCCTTGATTTACCAAAGTAGAGTATAAACTTAGGGTGCATAACCAAATTAGCACACCTCTCTCTCTCTCACTAAAAATCGAACCCTCTCTCTCTCTTTTCTCTCTTGTATGTTGCTAGCTTGGGAGAAAAAGAAAAAGAAGAATGATAAGAGAAATGAAAATGTCTAGCAAATGAATGTGTGATTAAATTATTATCCCCCATACTTTTGTTGTCCCATGGATAAAAGACTTCACCTTATCTCTTTCAATTAAGCCTAATCATGTGATTAAGATTGCTAATTAAGCTTTCCACCAATGGGAGCATGACACACTTGTCCTTGTGTGTAAGACTTCTACTTATGGACATTGATTAGCTTAATTTTGTTGCCTTAAATGGCCTAATGTGGCCGGTCCCCCTTGCCCCAATATCTACTCCATTTTGCATTTATTTTAATGCACAAATTTGATTAATCAAAAGTCTAAAATACCCTTAATCAAGTGGGCTAAGTATTGGTTTGCATTTTATTTCTTGTGGGCTTCTCCTTTAATTGTTTTGGGCTATGTAATAAACATAGTCTAACAATTTTAATATATGTTACCCAAATTGTTTATTTAGGGTTTCCATTTCCAATCTTATGAAATTTAATTACTTATACATGTGACTTTAGCTCATAACCTAATTAGGTTTACTAGAATTAGTATTAAAATTATTAGTCACTTGAAATAACAAGATTATCCACTTAAGTTAGTATACATATTAAATACTAACCTTTCCTTATTACCATAACCCTTAGGTTATTTAATTGTCTCACCTAATGTATAATTAGGTTACGAAGCTTTCATTTTTAATGAAATCTATAAATGTATATATCCATAACTATAGCATATATGTTAATTGACCCATACACCACTTCACATATGTTGTCACATATTAAATCAATGTATAACATAAAGTTTTAAATATCAATAATGTACATACATATATAGTGACTTAAAATTTATGATTATTACATCCTCCCCTCCTTATAAGAATTTCGTCCCCAGAATTACATATAGGGTTACTCAAAAAGATTTGGATAATTTTCCCTCATCTTTTCTTCGAGTTCCCACGTAGCTTCTTCAGCAGTGTGGTTCCTCCAAAGAACTTTTACAAAATGTATAACCTTATTTCACAATTTCTTCTCTTTTCTATCTAAGATTTCAACCGGAATTTCCTCGTACGACAAATCCTTTTCGACCTGAATTGGCTCGTACGATATCACGTGCTTGTAATCAGGCTTATATGGTCGTAGCACTGACACATGAAACACATTATGAATATGTTCCAGTTCATGAGGTAGAGCTACCTCGCACGCCACTTCGCCTATCTTCCTCAAGATCTCGAAGGGTCCAATAAATCTCGGACGCAGTTTACCTTTCTTCCCAAACCTTATCTTCCCTTTCCAGGGAGATACTTTTAAAAATGCATAGCTTCCCACTTCAAAATCTCTCTTTTGGCGATGTAAGTCTGCATACTTCTTCTAGTGATCTTGAGCTGCTACCAGTCAGGCTCTTATCACCTTGATGATCTCTACGGTCTGCTGCACCAGTTCTGGCCCCAACAGTCATCGTTCACCCACTTCATCCCAACATAAGGGTGTTCTACATTTCCTCCTATACAGTGCTTCGTACGGCGGCATTCCGATGCTGGTGTGATAGCTATTGTTGTATGCGAACTCTACTAATGGAAGATGATCCTCCCACCACCCTTAAAGTCCATCACACAAGCTCTGAGCATGTCTTCAAGCGTGTGAATCGTTCTCTCACTTTATCCATCGGTCTGCGGATGATACGCGGTGCTCATCCGTAGCTGCGTCCCCATTATTTCTTGAAGACTCTTCCAAAAGTTTGACATGAATTGCGGATCTCTATCCGATACAATAGATACTGGTACGCCATGTCTCGAGATAATTTATTTGATATATAATTTGGCTAGCTGGTCCAAACTATACCTGATCTTGATCGACAAAAAGTGAGCCGACTTCGTAAGACGATCTACAATCACCCATATGGCATCGTGCCCATTTTGCAATGTTGGAAGTCCCACCACAAAATCCATCATGTTGTGTTCCTATTTCTACTCTGGAATCTCTAAAGGCTGTAGTAATCCATTCGGTCGTTGATGTTCCGCCTTGACTCTCGGATAAGTTAGACATCTGCTGACGCATTCTGCAACCTCTCTCTTCATGTTTGGCCACCAAAAGTGTTGACGTAAACCTTGATACATCTTTGTGCTTCCTGGGTGTATCGAGTAACTCGTACTGTTCGCAAAGCTCTTGTCAGTAACGTTACTAACTGCTGAACTGGATTAGCCTCAGCATTTTTGTTATTCTCAGCCTTTGTCTTGGTTGACGTCTTGGAGGCATTTTCTGTTAAAATATTCTCATTAGATTCTATTCAATCTTTTAAATATTATATATTCAACTTGCACATCATAAACAAATTACCACATAGCATGCAATATCTTGAATAAATATTAACTTTTATTTATTCACCATCTTTTAAAAACATAACCATGATAGCATCCCTAATATCTACATTACTTTCCTGAACTACAAAAGTTTCAGGATAACATCATCATCCTATCCCATTAGTTATATAATACCCGGGATTTACATCTTATTTACTTATTAATCACACAATAATTACATTTCTTATGATGACCTACTAAAATGCTACATAGCCTTACGACGCTCCTTTGCCACAATACGAAACATTGTTCGGCAATCTAGCATGTACCATGGCAGCATCTCGAACTAAATTAGATAATACATTACTCGGTCTTGAGCTCAGTTTACCACAATGTTGAAAACGATATTCATCTCCTCCATCTTGATCTTCTTTACTTCCACCTCTCTCTCTGCTATCACGGCTCGTTGAGAAGCTTCCACGTACACGTCTTCAGCTCTTGCCCTCTTGGTAGAATCTTATTTCAACTTATACTTCAACTCCGCGATTTCCTCTGCCCTTTGCTCGTTCTCTCCTTCAGTGTGAATTAGCTTCCATTCAACATTACCTAGACGTTCATCTAGATCTCGGATCTCGTCGTCCTTCTGTGCCATCGAGGTCTGTTGTTCAACTACTATCTCTTTCAACTCCTCGACTTTATCCT
This sequence comes from Panax ginseng, assembly GCA_020205605.1. Taxonomy (NCBI): domain Eukaryota; kingdom Viridiplantae; phylum Streptophyta; class Magnoliopsida; order Apiales; family Araliaceae; genus Panax; species Panax ginseng. Next base: position 121,205,269 of record CM035134.1, read on the forward strand.
GTAGTTCCACATTACGCTCGTGTACTTCGTCGTACATATGAGCAACGATCGAGTTTAGTGGAAACTCTTCCTCCTCTTCCTCCTCATCCCCATCCGACTGTGGTAGTTCAACGGGATCCTCTTCATCCGTCTCTTCCTCATCATCCTCATCAGGTAAGCCTTCCTGCTCAACCACTGTAACCAACGGAGATGACTCCCGTAGCAGTAGTTGTTCCAAAACCACCTGAATATCTCGAGGCTCCTCCTCCTCTCTAGGCATCCGGGGTCCTTCCTCCCTAGCCTGACTGGATTCTCCTACATTAGCCATCCTGACAACAAAATTTTAAGTTTTAATTACTAATCATTACTACTCGACACTCACGAGCACATAGATTACAGTCACATAAGCACGTAAAGTGTTTTATTACTTCTTCCTTAAAACTCAACAAGAGTTCATCACTACTAACTTTTAAATCTTCTATAAGGTTACTTCCTAAGGCTTTTCCCCGCCTAAGGTTCATAACCTAAAGCTTTGATACCAACCTGTGACACCCCCAAATCTGGGTACTTCTTTCCCACAAGATTTGGTGTTCACTTTCCATTCATTCATATCTAATTATCCAATTATAATGAAATTAAACCATAAATCCTCCCATTAAAAGGGTTACATCATAAATCAAAAAGTCTCCCAGGTTATCTAACCTTTACATCAATCACGTGTGAAAATAAAATAATTACATCACATCATTATATATAAAGTCTATCATCATGACAATAAATAAAATTACAAGTCTTCATCACTTGCTCATTTTTCCCTTTTTCTTTGCTCGTGGTAGGTTCATCGACCTTCTCAACCTTAGCTGCAATAATTGTATTTATGCAAGAGTGAGCAAAATAAATGTCCACTTGGAATAACAATAGCATAATAATTGCTAATGAATAAGCTCATCAGAGTTGAATAATACTCTGTCAATGATAATCAAAAACTGGAATCATAATACAACATATAACTGAGGGTCACAAGACCATGAACTATGCTCTAGGTTATCAAGTATTTCTACTTTAACCTTTAACAGTCTAAAAGAATATAATCATCATCTATGTCCTAGGTTAACAGGTGTTTTTATTGTAACCTTTAACCGTCTAAACGACTATATGGACCATTATCTCGTACTCCAGGTGATCAGCCATTTGTACTATGTATTGCGCAAACATTTTAACGCTATTACGTAACTTTAAAATAATCCCCTGATATAGGGTTGTTCTTCTCAGTTTTTAGAGTACAAGTCTGCACCAAAGAAAGTTTGGTTTGGATAAGCTTCAAGGGTAATTTAGGGTTTCACGACCATCAACTAAGGGATTAGTTGAATCAACAAGACTTAATAGCACTACGAGTGATCAATAACAGTTTAAGATAAAATGTTTAAGAATAATAGGCATGCTTAGAAATAATAAAAAACATAAGCATTGAATGAAACAATAAACCTTGCTTGAACAATATTAAGCTAAGGCTATGATCTTATTAAATAAGATATATAATTACTGAACATGTATTAACTGATAGCAAGCTGAAAGTAAAACTTGCTCAACATGATATTAACTTGTGCAAAGTAATTGAAATAAAACAGTTCGCCATTAGTAATTAGAATTCAAGAAATTGCATTCACTATACAAGAATGGAATTAAAGAAACTTGTTTAACTATAAACAAGTTAGAATAAATCAATAACTATTGGAAATCAAAACTTATCCGAATAAAGATAGAGTTATAGTTTGCTCAAATAAAATTTAGGAACAAAGCTTGCTCAATAAAAGGTTTGAGTAAGGAACTTGCCTCACTTGTAAGCTATAAATTTACAACTCACGTTCAACTACACATAGTATTAAAATCACAATCTCTATTAGATATACTAACATCCACTTTCCAAAAATAATACTCACTTCTAGTTAAACTTGTTATTTTAGTACAAGTCCTACGTTACCATATACATTTCAGAAATCTCAAGTGTTAACTTCACAACACTTACTCACTATTCATTGTATACATTAAGTCATAACATATCGCGTTCGTAACTTACTAATTCTTTTACAACTTTGAAATTATTAATGACATGATACGGTTCTATTTTAACCACATCATTATATGTTTGTTACATTAACACATCATTAGACTAGGTTACAGTAAGTGTTCAAAGTCTGCAGAAGTAACATACTTCACTGTCTCTTATCAGGGTATGGCACAGCTGCACCATACATAGGCTTTGGGATCGGCATGGTCAAGGCTGCTTATGTTTCGGCCTTGACACCAATGAACTCTACCAGTGCATGCATTTAAAACTACTGTAGATCTTTTAAAGGTGTTCTGTTTAGCCCAACTAACACGAATTTCACCCACAAAACAGTAAATTCAACATATCCAATTGACATAGAACTCTTATAAACATGATTCCTCACATATTCATCAACTTAGAATAATTAAACAACAATTTCAACTAATTTAAATCCTTAAATTTTATATTTTCATACAAAAACTCCATTTTTGACATCCTTCACAAAAATCACCATTGTGATCACAATTCTTGTCCAATTTAACTCATTCAAACTACGTTCTCTTCGTTTCTTAATGAACCAATATATTTAAGGCTCAATTTACAGATTAGCTTACAAATTAACCACCAAATTTGGTACTTTCACAAGCTATATGTAAAAACATACACTATAATTACTTTTCATCGTTCTTAAACGTAATTTAGCATACTAATTCTTGTCTAAATACAAATTCCAACATCACAATTACTCTTAAATGCAATAATTCAGTTTATAACAACAATTCAAGGAAATTGAATTCACAGAACTTGGAAATTCATGCCGTAAAACATATATATATATATATATATATATATATATATATATATATATATATATTAAGGTTATAGAAAAATACCTTCTTATGCTTGAAAATCCTTGCTAACCACTGATAATTTCTCAGAAACACAGAAATCTCTCAAGTCTCTCTCAAACTCTCTCAATTTCTCTCTATATTTTCTTCCTTCTTTCTTCTTAGGCTTTGCAACTAACACTTATGCGTAAAGAATAAAACTGATAGCCAAGCCATAATACGCATACTAAATATTATCAGTCACAAAACTTAACGCTCATCAGTTATAATATATATTATTTATTATTTTTATTTATTTTATTTATTATAATAAAATTCAAAATTCAAAAGCTATAATGCTTTGTTTGGCAAAAACTCTTTAAAATAAAGACTTAATATTTTAAGTCTTGTTTGGGTAAATCCATGTAATTTATTTTAATAAATCTTTACACTATAGTTTATAATCTCATTTTATAATTTTATTTAATAATTTAACATACCATTTTAAATTATTAAATTAAAACAATAATATAACATCTCAAGTTATCTTACAACTCTCTACCTATTAAATTAAATTAAATTAGAATATTATCTAATAAATTTAATTCACAAATATTTACTAACAACAACCACATCAATAAAATATTTATTTAATTTAATAAATATTTTAAATTACAAATAATAAAATCTTGGATTGTTACACTTATAACCTGGGACATAGTTCATGGTCTTGTGACCCTCAGATAATTTTTAATATCAGTTTTTGATTATCGATACTAGAAAATGTTATTCAATTCAATTAAGTTTATTCATTACCAATTATAATATTCTTTCAAGTGAACATTTGTTTTGTTCACTCTTGCATATATATAACCAATGCATCTAAAATTAAGAAGGTTGACGAGCCAACCACTAGCAAAGGAAAAGGAAAGATGAACAAGTGTTGAAGACTTGTTAATTTATTGAGATTTATGTTTTCAGACTTAGTTTTAGTTATGAGATGTAATGAAATATTTTTCCGCATTTGATGAATGTTTTAAGGTTAGAAAATTTGGGATTTATTGGTTTAAGTTATGTAACCCTTTAATGGGAAGATTTATTGCTTAAGTTTTATTTAATTTGGGTAGTTAGACATGAATGTTTGGACAGTGAACATGAAATCATGTGGGAATGAAGTATCCAGATTTGGGGGTGTCACAGGCTTACCCTTAGGAATTAGCATGCCTGACACAGAAGCAGGGACTTTCCTTGTTAGTTTCATGAATCTAGCATCTGTGAAATCTTATAGCAGAATGGTGGATACATGAACCAGATGATTCTTGTGCGGGTTCTTGTGATTTGATCCATAGGAATAGCCTAATCCATTCTTTCCTATCTGGTTAGGTATCTGAACTGGATTTCTGATTCCTTGTTGACTTTTCCCTAACCCTTTGTTGGGACAGAAACCCAAAGATATCATTTCTTGACCGACAGACATTACTTCGGAAGAAAGTCTTAGCTTTAAGGTTGGGACCCCAATAGGTCGATAGTGAGTGTTGCTCACTTCAAAGGCTTAAATACTGCCAGGCTAAACTCCCTCACTGAGACTAATCAAAGGCTTATCCCCTTGTACATAGACAGGATATTCTGGCTCAGCATTAACAGTTACCAGATTACCATTGATGATGTACTTGACCTGCTAATGAAGAGTGGACGGAATTTCTCTTGCCATATGGATCCACGTTCTTGCCAACAGTAAATTGTATCTCGTGGTGATGTTCAGCACTTGGAAGGATATGTAGAAAGTACGTCGACCAATCTCTACTGGAAATTCAATTTCTCCTACAACATCTCATCGAGATCCATCAAAGACTCTTATGACTATATGACTGCTCCGAATTCGATTTGGATTGATCTTCATTCTTTCCAAAGTGTTATAGGGATAGATGTTCAAGGAAGATCCTCCATCAATCAACACACCTCCTATCATATATCCAGATGATATCACTGGTATATGCAATGACTTGCAATGACCAGTCCCTTCTGCTGGTATGTCATCATCAATGAAAGATATCACATTGCTGTTAAAAATTTGGTCTATTAAGTGATGGAACTTTTCTGTATCCATTGCCTTCAGTAAATACGCTTCTTCCAATACTTTCAATAAGATCTTGTGATGATCTTTCGAGGATAATATCAAATCCAGAATAAATATTTGTCAGGGTGCCTCTTTTAGTCTTTGCACTAAATTGGCTTCATTATGCTCCATTTTGCTGAGAAATTCTTTAATTTTTTCTGTGGGAACTCTACCCTTGGTTTTAGTGACTGGCTTTATTACTCGTTGAGGTAGATACATTGGGTTTTCCTTTGATATAGTAGCAGTGTGATTTGATGTTGATCCCTCATTCTCCCCACAATTCCATGGGACTCTTTTCAAGCTGATTAAGGGATATTACGGTCAAAATGGAAACATCAGTGGTTTTAGTGCAGCCACTTTCACAAGATTCTTTCCTCCTTGATCCCCCTTTCTTAGAACTATTAGAGGTATTGTAACTGTGTCCTTCTCACAGGAAATGACAGCTACAATTTCTTTCAGACTCCACGCCAGAGGAGGAAATGTTATTTCTTCATCAGGAAATCCATTGTCTTGACTTGCTTTTAGCAGCTCGCCACTTTCAATTAGGTTTTGAATTAAATGATGAAGTCCCCAACATTCTTCTGTATCATGACCAGGAGTGTTGGAATGATATTAACATATTTTAGGAGAGTTGAACTTCCTTGATCGAGGGTACACTAGGTGTAATAGCTCTGTGACTTTTCCCTCGTTAATCAACATCTGGAGAATTTCTTCCATAGACTGATTCAAAGAAGTGAACTTTCTTTTAAAGGAAAACTCTCTATGAGTTCAAAATCTTTCTTCCTTAGCAACATTGTCTGCTCAGGTTTCATGTTCATGGAACCGATAGTGATCCTTCCTTGCAAATGGAAGAATTTTGGGCGCAGGAGGATTTGGTCTCTGCTGGCTAACATAAGTTATCAACTGTCACGTCACTTAGTTTTGATATACCATCAGTTCTGCCAGTTGACCAATCTGTTCTTTGATAGACTTCATTCCTCGTTCTATCAGAAATCGACATTCTGAATGCTCCCATTTGTCAGAGATATCCTTACTTGTTTGGGGAAAATTCCCTACATACTTGAGACTTGGAACCTTCTCCACTCCCCATACTGATCATGTTGACTCCCTCCTCATTGCGTTGAGGCAAATGGTTATTTTGAACATGTGGCTGCTCTGGTGTTGTTACCACAATCTCACCACTGTCTATCATATCTTGGATCTTGTGTTTTAGAGACCAACATTCTTGGGTATAATGGCCAGGAGCCCTAGAATGGTAAGCACATTTCTTGCTTGGGTCAAAATTCTTCTCACTTGGATTGGCTGGGGGAAGGAGCTGAGAAATTTTCTCCTGTGCTGTTAGAAGCTTTAGTATATTCTCAAGTGAGTCCCCTAAGGGTGTAAATGTTCTTCGACGTCTAACCTCTTCGGATTTTTCAAATAGAGGATCTGAAGGTTGTAAAGATATTTGGAAAAGGGAATAATTTTTCCTCTAAATGCGGAGGTTTTGATTACCTCTCTGAGTTTGACTTTGGAGTATCAAGGATACATCTTCTTCCTTCTTCTTATGAACTCTCTGAGGATTATTCCCATAATTTTTGGCCTGAATATGCTCAGCCACGGCTTCCAAAGCAGTGAGGTCTTTAATCTTTCTAGACTTCAATGTCATCTCAGTCATTTTTCCATGTTTAATCATTTCTGAGAATGGTTTTCCTATGCCTAATAGGACTCTTTCATAGAATGGAGCTTCCTATATATCAATGAATGTCTTTACCATCTCAGTTTCTGTCATTGATAGAATGACTTGCGCTGCCAAACGTCTCCATCTTTGGTCATATTCACGAAAAGATTCACCGTTCTGCTTTTTAACTTGGTTATTTGATATCTGTCAAGAGCCATTTATGACTAGAAGCTGTATTGATTTAAGAAGGCATGGGCTAGCTCTTCCCAGCTATGAATTTTGGAGTTGTCCAGTCTAGCATACCAGGATCTGGCCTCTCCGGTTAGACTTTTCTGAAACAACTACATTCTCAGCTTTTCATCCTCTGCATAGGATCCGAGTTCTCTAATGAATACTTTCAAATGAGTGTAAGGATCTTCCAATCCGTCATATTTTTCAAACTCCGGAATCTAAAACTTTTCTAGATAACAGGCCCCTGGAAAGATGCAGAGGTTTGAGTAGTTAACACTCCCGCAGGCTTTAGTCCCTTTGATAGACTGGATGGTTTCTTCCATTTGTTAGACTTTCCTAAAGATTGGTTATTTCAGGGGTTTTGTTGGTTTTCTCATTGGATTAAGGTTCGGGAATTTGTGCTTCCTTTTTCTTGTCAGTACCCTGACTGCCAGCTTGTGCGGAGGACTCTAGTTGAGCGGGTATTTGTTGACAATGATTACTTTTACTTTAATCTTTTAGGAAGATAGCTAATTCTGCTACTTAATTTTAGAGTCCCTCGAATTCTTCTCAAGACAAGAAACCTGACCCATATTGGGTACTTTCTTCCATGTTAACGGGTAAGCTTTGCACCTTCTTAGATTTGGATCTGGTAATGGGACCAATCTTGCCTACAATAAAATTAGGTAGTTTAATCTTGATAGACATGAAAAGTATGCATGCTTATGCAATATGTCAGTTTTTAGGGGGGGGTTTTAATGTTTCCCTGTAAAATAGATGTCAGTTGTTTTGATGACAAGATATCATGACAATTTTTAATATTTGACAATCAATTTAGGAAAGAATTAACATTTAAAATAAATAATATTTGACATTTAATAAAACATTTAATATTTGACAAGATTTACGTTGGATATGTATTGAAAGAGGGAAGGCATGTAGAGACTTCCCTTCGTATTTGGTTTATCAGAGGCTAACCTATCTTAGGTTTACTCTCACGGGTTTTTCAGCATAAAAGTTCCCAGATCATCGCAATCTACTAGATGGGAAGTTAAAATGATATTTCAATTGGAGCGAATTTGAGTGGCGTCTTTCCTCAGCCTCGCGGGATTATTCTCCTCTGAGTCCAGTAATCAGCCACCGACGAGTTCACCTCTTGGTGGAGGAATCACATAACATACATTCATATATCGCGTCTCACCGTATGTAATATGATGACATTGTGTGAAGCACTAATATAAAGCGATCTAAAGAGACATTCATTCACATCCATTCAATGTAAAGATAACATTCACACACATGCAGATAAAAGGGAATTGACAAGATTGAAATGCGGCTTAAGCTCTCTACTATCCCCAGCAGAGTCGCCACATGTCGACGCCTAGAAAAATCATCAATTCCTATGTGTTTAGTTCTTACCCTTTATGTTTTCTATATGGTTTAATTTATCTTGATTTAAAGGGTGAGATTTTAGGAAGAGACCGACATATAATGTCGACGATTTGAAAAGTTTGATTTTAATGATTGGGCCGAATTAGACAGAGCTGCCAGTTGGTATGAGTTTAAATGATTCTACCAACTCAACCGGATTTTGAAAGGTTTTCGTAATATGGCCTAATATGTGACTCTTTTTAATTGGTCTTGAAAATCTAAATTCATAGAGTTCGGGGAATTTCTTAAGCGAGGGGAAGGTGTTAGGAACCCCCCGACTTCCATGAAACACAGTTATCGCATCTTTTCATTCCTTATGCATTGATTATGTGTGTGTGTGTGTATGTGTGTGTGATGCAGATAAATGTGATCAAAGTCTTATTTTGAAAATGATTACTAGCAGGTATAATGGGGTTAGTGGGGTGCGCGAGCACATTATGATGATGAATGACATGACCTTTAAATTAAAGGGTATGGACATGGCGATTTTTGAGGGTTTTCTTATTCACTTCATTATGATTTCTCTTCCTGCATAGTTTGATCCATTTAAGATCAATTATAACACGTAGAAAGAAAAGTGGAAGATGAGCAAGTTAATCTCTATGTGCAACCAAGATGAAGAAAGGGTTAAGGTTAAAAAATTTAATGTTGCTCATTTGACTACCATTGGATCCTATAAGAAGAAGGCTTATAAAAATGACAAAGGTTTTAAGAATAAGGATAAACCAATTTATACCAAAAACAAATAAGGAAAATTATTCAGGTAACAACTCTGAGGCATGTCCTAAATGTCGCTTCTGTAAGAAGGATCTTGTGTTAATAGTGACACAAAGATTGTATTAATTCGCATTGATATTTTTATTTGAACAAGATGTATATATTAAATTAATACTTGGCCAAATTAATGATTGTAAGCATTATGTTTTGTATATAAATAATATTTCGTCCAAGTTGGAGAATGTTAAAATATTTTATTTTCTTCTGTGGCCTCTACTATTTATGTAATTATTGGGCTTGTATATTGTATTAATTTAATCATTTTATTTATGGATTTGGTAATTAATTATGTGGCCTATAAAGAATATTACTAATAGTACTTGGCATAATGGGCACTAGGGTTTCATAATCTTGATGGACAATTTTGACCCTTAGCTATTTTATAAATAAAATAATTAGGGTTTGGTCTCAATTGTCGTCTTAAGAACTTTATACACATCTATACATCCATCATAAGATTGAGAGAGACAATTGAAGACATTCACCCTTAAGCACAACAGAAGCGTGATACATACAAGATGACTTCTCTCAATTCATGTTAGTACCTAATTGATTAATTGATTTTATTCTATGTAATAACACGTTCTGATATAATTATTTAACATCTGGTATCAGAGCATGGTTACGCTATTGCATAGAATAAATTAATTATGTTTTTATATTAAAAAATAAAAATAAAAAAATAAAGAAAAGACTTTGCAGATTATAACGTTGTTTCAATTTTTATTATTATGTACATCTGCAACTGATCTCTTCTATCACATGATGAACCTAATGCACAATTCATCCCCATAAATCTATTTTGCTATAGTGTAGAACAATGCTTGTCCAATTCAATAACTTCATAAGCACTCTTTTACAATTCAAACTAAAAAGGTGTCAGGACCTTAAAAGGAATGTATAATTCATGAAATTCTGATACATCATGGATACTTACCTACTCTCAATTAATTATTTTGTTATATCATAATTCATGAATATTTAACTATTCTGTTGTTACAAAAAAAAGGGTTTCGGAACTAAAGTATTATCCTAATTATGTTTACCCATGTGTTGTATTCAACTATTCATGATATTAAAGTATTTCTCATGTTCTATGATCTCTCGATTTATTGTGATCTTCATGTTTTGCTGTGATCTCAATTCATGGTTACTAAACATGCCCATTACATTATGTTTATGGGACTTGGACCATTTGTAATGGTTATTTATGTTTTTCTAATTATATTCATATAATATTATAGATTATGTTCTTATGTATTTAGTTATAAAACTAATGTTAATATTTTATAACCAATTCATGTTCATAATTATATATTGTAATTTAGATTTTGGAACATGATATATTATTAGGGCATTTAAGTTGTTACATATAAATTATAAATAATGTTAATTTTCAAACTTGATTAATATGTTATCTAAAGAAAATTAAGTTTCATCATAATAATTTACATGTATGCGTGACTCTTTTATTGTTAAAATTAATAATTAGCCCAACGGAGGATTATTAATTGAATCAATTAAAGATTAAGAAAAGTCACACAATGTTACATTTAATAAATAAATATTTTAATTTTACCCAACGGAAAAATTAGAATTTATTAAATAGAATTTTATTGCATAAGTAACATGTTTATTTCGTTTCTGTCCAACGGTGATGCGTGGATAAATGTGTTTTGCATTATATTATAGGGATGTTATTAGCATATTATTAATTGGATCCATGAAAGATTGATAATTATGCAACAACAACTTATTAAAATCTATTTTTGGGTGTTGTAAATAGATTTTATATAACTAACTACTTGCCCTACAGTTGGTTTTATTATGATTAATTATTAATTATTGTTGTACATTGTGGATTTCTTTTAGTTTTTTGTAAGGCTTATGAGCTTGGTTATGTTTCAACATTGACTCCAACTAGTATTTCTGGGTATCTCTCTGGAATTGAAACCTTGAATGGAACTAATTTTACTGCTTGGAAAGAGCAAGTGAAAATTGTTCTCGGCACTATGGATTTGGACTATGCACTACGAGTGGATCATCCTGTTCCACTTACAGCTACTAGCTCAATTGAGAAAAAGGCTATTTATGAAAAGTGAGAGCGATCCAACCGCATGTCCCTTATGATTAAGAAAAACTCTATCACGACAGCCATTCGAGGAGCTATTCCTGACTCTGAGAATGCTAAAGAGTACTTAACATCACTCGAGTAACAATTTAAGGGTTCTTCTAAAACTCATACAAGTACCCTTATTTTGAAAATGCTTACTAGCAGGTATGATGAGGTTAGTGGGGTGCACGAGCACATTATGATGATGAACGACGTGACCTTTAAATTAAAGGGTATGGACATAGCGATTTTTGAGGGTTTTCTTATTCACTTCATTATGACTTCTCTTCCTGCGCAGTTTGATCCATTTAAGATCAATTATAACACGCAAAAAAAAAAGTGGAAAATGAGAAAGTTAATCTCCATGTGCGTCCAAGATGAAGAAAGGCTTAATGTTGAAAAACCCTAATGCTGCTCATTTGACTCCACTGGATCCTATAAGAAAAAGGCTTATAAAAAAATGACAAAGGGATAAACCAATTTATACCAAAACAAATAAGGTAAATTATTCAGGTAACAACTCTAAGGCATATCCTAAATGTCGCTTCTGTAAGAAGCAAGGATTTTGTGTTAATAGTGACACAAAGATTGTATTAATTCGTATTAGTATTTTTATTTGAACAAGATGTATATGTCGACGTCGGGATTTTTATTTGTCCCTTTCTGTTCTTGTCTTTTGGTGTTATCATGTTAGGTGAGATTTGTTTGAAAAAATAAGTTTGAAAAGATCTGACATGTATATGTCGATAATTTGACTATAAGAGTAGCCAGTTGGTATTTTTAAATGGTTGCACCAACTTAACCAAGAAGGGGTTTGCACAAAGACCTAGTGATGTGACACTATTTAACTGGTTTGTAAAACCGAAATTCGTTAGGGTCCGGGGGCTTGATTAAGCAAAGGGAAGGTGTTAGGAACCCCCCGACTTCCGTGTTAACACGGTTACCGCCACTTTCCAATTTAAACTTTTAACTGTTTGTCTGTGTGTGTAGGTATATGTGCAGTTATTTGGAAGAAGTGCTATGCCTCGTTCGCACCTATATACAAAGGGTTTGACTTTTGTATAAAAGTTCAATTTTAACAAGATATAGCAGTGATGTTTTGTAAAACAGGCTTTTCAAACCCTTGTGCTCAATAGTAATTGAGGCCTTTAATACTTCCATTTTATTATGTGTTCGGCTTGATTGCTTTTATTTTTGAGATGCGAAGCATCTTCGAGAAAATAAGATACATAACAGTGCCGAACTCCTTGTGGGCATGAGAGCCATCTAAGGAAATTCAGACACCGTGAATAATTTACAAGTTGGCTGAAGCTGAAAATGTACAACACGAAAATCGAATCTAGATTCAGAAGCTGAATCTGTGATCACATGATTCCTAGGCTCACATGTGAAAGCAATATGTACAAAAAGCTAGAAAAATAACTAAATTTGAATAAATCTACACTATTCCAGCTTCAACGGTTCCAGTTTAGTCACCATGAACCAGTCAAAGTGAGAAATAGCCAGATTTAGGCAACTCTAGCCTTCGAAAGTGAATAATGATTATATATATAAGTTGTATATATATATAAGTTATATATATATATATATATATATATATATATATATATATATATAAGTGATCAACTACCATGAAGTAAATTCCAAGCAAGACTTGAAATGTAAATATATATATATATATATATATATATATAACTCACGGTCGGATTCAAAATTATAACTCACGCAATAGAGCTTAATAAAATTGATTTTTCGGACTTTGAGTCCTTCGAACCAGTTTCATTCAAACAGTCACCACGAAAACTCCACAAGAAATTTTTGAGTGATTCTAATTTCTGCATTTATCTTACTTCCAAAGCTTTCTTTTGATATATGGCTCATCTCCTAACTCATTATACACAAAGAGTTATGGATTTTACAAAATCAAGTAGTAAACTAATTTTTCTTAAAATTTCTAGATTTCGTTTTTCATTTGATTTATTGATTTCTCTCATTTTATTCGTGTTTATGCAAGTTTAAATTATTCAATACATACATAAATATGTACTCATAAAATCCATAAATCTAAGAATAAATCGAATATTTTAATAAAATATCTTTTCTTTTAATTTCCTCTTCATTTCTTCTTCCTTCTTCATCTTCCTCTTCCTTCTCTTCTTCTTTCTCTCTTTTTTTTTCTCTCTCTCTCTCTTCTCTATTCTATTTTGTTGAAGATTTGCGTAGGATGTGGGAGAGAGTATACTGATGGTTCTCTTTCTTTTTTATTCTTTCTTCTTCTTTCCTTTTTTTCTTTCTTCCTTTTCTTTTTTTTTCTTCCTCCCACTCATTCTTGTCCCCCCATTTCTCTAGCATTCAGCCGCCCCTTGGGGCTCACACCAATCATAGTATAATTTTATCCTCTTTTATTAGCTCATTTATCCAATTAATTGCCCATTTGACTTTTTTAAAAAATTATCTTTTACATTAAAATCTTAATTCTCGTTACTCACTTCATATTTATAAGTTTCATTTCATTTATTGAAAATTCTGGGATATTAAAATTTAGAATAATAATCATAAAGATAATTAGACTTTTATTTCATACAAGTCGGGGTCTTACAATCACCCCTCCTTAAGAAATTTCGTCCCCAAAATTTACATATGTACCTGGAATTTCGAAGAGATAAGGATTTCAAATTCTAGCTCCCAGGCCACTTCCTCTGTTTCATAGTTCATCCATTGCTCATCTCCTGTATTTTAGATATCATTCTAGAATACAGCTTCAAAACAAAGGTTAATTGACATATCATAATTTATCAACTTAAGTAAGAAAATTTAGCTTAGGTAGGACACACACTAGCGAAGGATATTGCTCGTCTCTCCCCTCCAAGTTCTAATCCTGGATCTCTGCCAGAGCTCAATTCCTAAGCTTTGATATCAAATGTGACGCCCCTAAAATAGGTCCACAAAACCTATCTTGGGTCGTCAGAAATACTACTAATGACGCAAACTTTTCTATTACAAGTATTGAACTGTCGTGCAAAATACGATGACACATATACTGTGAGTTTCAATACAAATATTATAACGTATATAATACGACAATATTCATATTCATATTCAAATTTTCACAATGCCATATAAAATATAGCAGCAAATATTTCAAGTCCCCAAAGGAACACGAGAAGATTTATGTCCTCCTCATTCTAATGGAGTGCATTTTGACGCTTTCAAATTCGAGTTCGCATCCCCTTATTTGGTTCACCAAATATAACTATTAAATGATGTATAAAATATGTCACGCACATTTTAAGTTCTCAGTACAATTATCATGCCACATCGTTTCATAATTTGATTAGGATTGCGACTAATTCGAAACACCACTTTATACCCATGTTCTCTCTGCTAGTCTCAGCTACATTTTTATTACCTGATAGGAATTGTGAAGCAAAAGGGTGAGAACAAATAGACCAGTAAAGAATATCATGACTTAAGATAATTAAATTATCAATAGCCTTCATCAGTAATAAATCAGATATTTAAAACATATGGTAGATGATAAAAGTTTTCAAACATAATAGCAGCAAAATCAACAATCCATTAAAAGAGTCAAGTTGAACGTAATGTATAATATCGTCTCTAAATTAAAAGTCCATCATCAATATTTTATTCCTGTAACACTAAGAAACAGTTCTTTGTTGTACCCAAGACAAAGAGAACTTTCACCACCTGTTTTTACCTGAAACACAAAGCACATTGTTATACCAATTTACACTTTATGTTTATAATTATGCCATTAAATTTATCTTTGCACTACGGCCAAAGACATACAACTGTAAAACCAATAATCAACAGTTCATCTTTGCACTACGGGCCAAAGATATACAACTGTAAAACCAATAATCAATAGTCCATCTTTGCACTACGGGCCAAAGATATACAACTGTAAAACCAATGGTCATGATCCTACCAATCAACAATTCATCTTTGCACCCTTGGTCGAAGAGAACCCATGGTCATGATCATACGAATCAACATTTCATCTTTTCTCCCCTGGCCGAAAAGAAATTTAACCAAAATGATTATAACAATGATATATATGATTAATGGACAGAAATAATCAGAATAATAAGATAAAATAGATCTTAGTGATTTTCAACTTAACTGTCCAGGGTCCAAATTGCCAACATGATATCCAGAAAATCGATTAAAATTCTTGATAGAATATAAAGTTCAAGTGAATGTAAATTTCCCTACTTAAATATGGAGTATGAAAGAAAATGATATTCATTTACTATATTAGAAATAATGATACCCCTTACCATGATAATGATATCCCTGACCTTAACATGTGACTTGATTCTGCTTTCTGTGAAATTGATCAACTTAAACAATGTTTGCATTCCTTATCTACACTTGGAGTATGTAAGACCCCAACTTATTATAAATGAAATTGAATTTCCTCTATTTATTATTTTGAAATAGTAAGGGTTGATTTGATTAATGTGGTTAGTTATGGGTAAAATGCTCAAATATCTTAAATAAGCAAGTGATTATAAAATATTCATTGTTGTCGGGAAATATTCGTTTGGTCGTGGAATATTCTTATTATCGAGGAATATTCGTACGACGGCGCAACCTTGTATGGGCCCCATAACAGAAAGCGATTAGATGAAGAAAACGGCAAGTATAAGTTTTTATAAATAACGACATAGTTGTTACCGTTAACACTGTTGGAATACTCGGTGGTTAAAAAATAGTAATACACGGTGTTGCACTATACGGTATTGCACCAATTATTGATTCTTACGTAAAAAGGCACTACTCAATAATTGTTACAATAATTATTGTTCCATATTTTATTTTATTGATTCAATAATTGCTATGTTGATATTTAATATTATTATTGTTCAATAATTGTCAGTGCATAATATTTCTCATTATCAGATCAATAATTCATATTATTTGAATAATATTATTAGATAGCATTATTGGCAATGTCTGGAAAGTAATGTCGAGGAAAGGGGTTAGTCATCTAATTACGCGCCAGTAAGGAGAAATCCTTATCGGAAAGCCCCCTCTTTCCTGGGAACGGCCTGGTTGTCATTATTGTGGTTCTGTAATATTATTTATGAATAATTAATTATTTATTTATATGATAAGGAAAATATTTATGTGGATATAAATGGAGGAATTTTTAGAAAAGTGACAATTTTTGAAAATTGATATTTTATCTTTTCTGATAAAATAATTTATTTAAATATATTATTATTTTTTAATAATATAATAATGGTGATATTTTTACAATGAATGTGTGATATATGAATAAATGAGGAGGAAGATTATTTTTGTTACAATAAATGCTAAAAACATGTTAACCATGTTGGTGGGGCCCATTTTTGACTAAAATTTGATTATAGCTTGTAAAATCATCCGTATGTGGATTTCGGTCAATTTTTGTTTGGAATTTGGAAAAACTTAAAGCTAAAAAGGTGTAAAGAATTAAATTTTCTAAGGAATGGACATAAGATTCAAATTTTTCTGATAAAAGGGCTATTTATTATGAATTATTGAAGTTTTGGAATAAATAATTTTTGAAGTTTTAAATATATTTTTAAAGAAAAACGTTTTTATTATGTTGGTGGGCCCCACTTGTATTGAAAATATGTTGAGTTCAGAATTCTAAGGTGGGCGTAGGAAAATTTTAATAAATATTATTATTTTATTAAATTTTCTGCTTTGGTGTTCTAAGCATTTTCCTATAAATAGGGTGCTTAGGTTAAAATTGAAAATCACACCAGAAACTAAAGTTTTCTCTCTCTATATTATCGAGTGTATTTTGTGAGTATTTAGATACTTTGAGTGTTGCTATACGGTGCAAGTTCCCTTTAGCATTATATCTGATATTCCAACTAGAAGTACTATTCTTTTGAGGTAAGGGATGTTATTTTTTTTATAAATGATATTATTTCTTTCAATATCATTATGCCGAAATATTAGTATAATTTTTCTTGTGAAATTTCTACCTTTTTGTATCGGAGTTACTATTCACGTATACGGCACTATTCACGAATACGACACTGTTCACAGAAAAATTAAATTTTTATTCTTTGTCCAAGATGTCTATTATGGGTACTATTTTTGATTGTATCCATGTTTTGATCTTCATTCTTGGATTTTACTCCACTATGGTTTATTATGGAGTATTTTTGAACTTGGATTGTCTAAAGTACGAATCCCTAATATTTGTTCTTTTGTCTCACTGGATTCGTTTCTTTAAAATATTTTTCATCATCTTCAGTCCTAAATGATGATATAACTGAATATCTTTGGCATGTAGTGCAAAGATGAATTATTTTCTGATGAATATCTTTGGCCCGTAGTGCAAAGATGAACAGGTGTTGAGATGAACATGACTAACTAATGAATATCTTTGGCCTATAGTGCAAAGATGAATATTTGATTCAAAATGTATATCGATTAATGTTACAGGGATAAAATATTGATGATGAACTTTTAAATCATAGAAGTTAGTAGATTTTATTCTCTACTTAACTCTTCTAATGAATTGTTATTTCCGCTGCGAATATTGATCTGAAACTTGTTGTTTATTATATTCTATCAGATTTTTCCCTGTTGAGGACTAATGATAATTTTTTCTATATTATCTTGGTCATAATATCCTTTACTGGGCTAGTTGAGCTCACCATTTTCTTTTTTGTTTCATTTTTTTTCTCAGGAAGCGAGAATGTAGCGGGAAGTAGTCGGGGTGTGGAATGATGGTTCTAGAAAGTTATTTTAGTAGGTCTCACTATTTTTTAAAATAGTATATCAATAATTGTAATGAGGACTTATTTGAGTGTGGATATTGTCTAGAAGACAATATTTGTATTTAAACTCACAGTTTATGTGTTGTCGTATTTTGCACGATAATTGTATTAACAAAGTTGTAGTTGTTTCTGTACCATGTATTTGGCGACTCAGAATGGGTGACGTAAACCTATTTTGGGGACGTCACAGAGTAACCTTACACTCAATAGAAATACTCACAATATTATACTCACAATATTGTAGTAAAAAAAATTTATATTTTTAGTGTAATGATAGTGTGTGTTTAATTGCTCAACCGGACAACCTATTTATAATAAAAATTTATTAAACAACTAGCACACCCGCTTTGACAAAATAATCAAATGAGCTGCATAAAATAATGGTAGTGGAATTTATAGTCCCACAGAGAAAATTAAACCAATTAGTACATGTTTTAACAAAATTTGATCAATAATAGAGTTGTGGTCCATACTACTTTAGAAAAAGTGGAGTGTTGGAGAGTCCTGCCAAACTTACTTTTGTAAAAATTTTATAAAAAGTAAATAATTAAACAAACATCTTCATATCATACTTATATTTAATCAACACCTTTTATTCCTCAATTATTTATACATTTTCAATCTTTCAACAATTATTCATAATTATTAACATAGACTCACCATACTTCCAACTGGTATAATTATATCATATCAAATAATATGAGTTACTGTGCAATAACTACTGTGACAATTATTGAATGAAAGACTGAGTGTTTTCTTATATATGAATCAATAATATGAATTACTGTGCAATACCGTGTGCTACTGTGGAATCACGCATATTACTTTATTTTTATCATCGGGTATTTTAATAGTTTAACGGTAAAAGTTTTGCCGTTATTTTTTATAAAAAGGTTATTTCTGTCACTTTCTATATCCGACAATTTTTTATAATTATTTCTATTGATAAAAACTATCATTTAACAACTTCAAAATAGAAATATTAACTCCACATACTTTTATATCTTTAAAATATCATCAATATTAATCTTATAATATTATAATATTTTTCAGCAAATTTCATAATTTTCTACCATTCATAGAATTTTTTATGAATTTTTACTATTTTTAAACTAACTATAAATAGCTTAAAAATACAATAAATATTTTTGTTATTCAATAATTTTTTCAAAACAGTCCAGAAATTATAAAATAATATTATAAGATTTTTCACCAAGTTTCATAATTTTTCATCACTCATAGAATTTTCTATGAATTTCTTCTATTTTCAAACTAACTATAAATAGTTTAAAAAATACAATAATTACTTCTGCTTTTCAATAATTCATCAAAAAATTACAGAAATTCTCATATGATATTATAAGAATTCTGTTAAAATATTTCAGCCCAAATAATTTTTCTAATAATTTAATTATAAATTCTAATATTAAGAAACTTCAATAATTCATAATAATTAGCCTTTTATCAGAAAATTATGGATCTTATATCCTTTTCATGTAAAATTTAATTTTTTACAACTTCGTAGAAGAAAGGTTTTCCAAATTTCGCTTCTAACATAGAGAGAAAGGCTTACCGAAAATTCTACTACAAAACTTTCTGAATCAGTCACCTCTTAAAATTCCTAACAAATCATACGTTTATCTTTAACGGTTCAAAATTTGTGGATATATACTCAACTTATATACGTATAACATATCCAAAATTTACAACAATCCAACTGTCGGATTAAAAATTATAACTCACGCAATAGAGCTTAATAAAACTGATTTTTCGGATTATGAGTCCTTCGCACCAGTTTCATTTAAACAGTCACCACAAAAAATCTACAAAGAATTTTTGAGTGATTCTAATTTCTGAGTTTAGCTTACTTCCAGGGCTTTCTTTTGCTATATGGCTCATCTCCTAACTCATTATACACAAAGAGGTATGCATTTTACAAAATCAAGTAGTAAACTAATTTTTCTTAAAATTTCCAGATTTCATTTTTTGTTTGATTTCTTGATTTCTCTCATTTGATTCATGTTTATGCAAGTTTAAATCATTCAATACATACATAAATATGTACTCATAAAATACATAAATCTAAGAATAAATCGAAGATCTTAAAAAAGTACCTTTTCTTTTAATTTTCTCTTCATTTCTTCTTCCTTCTTCCTCTTCCTCTTCCTCTTCCTTCTCTCTCTCTCTCTCTCTCTCTCTCTTCTCTATTCTATTTTGCTGAAGATTTGCGTAGGAGGTGGGAGAGAGTATATTGATAGTTCTCTTTCTTTTTCATTCTTTTTTCTTCTTTCCTCTTCCTTTCCTCCTTTTTTTCTTTCTTCCTTTTCTTATTTTTTCTTCCTCCCACTCATTCTTGTCCCCCCATTTCTCCAGCATTCAGCCACCCCTTGGGGCCCACACCAATTATTGTATAATTTTCTCCTATTTTATTAGCTCATTTATCTAATTAATTGCCCATTTGACTTTTAAAAAAATTATCTCTTACATTAAAACCTTAATTCTCGTTACTCACTTCTTATTTATAAGTTTCATTTCATTAATTGAAAATTTCAGGATATTAAAATTTAGAATAATAATCATAAAGAAAATTAAAATTTTATGTCATAAAATTAGGGTCTTACAAGATATATATATATATATATATATATATATATATATATATATATATATATATATATATATATATCTGAAAGTGAGAACAAGCTTAAAAATAGAAATATCTTACAATGGGCTACCAAGAAGACTTCAGATAGCTTTTGACGCCCGAAAACTCGGTTTCCATCGGTTAAATTTCAGTATGTAGCAAAACAAGAGCTTACAAGTGTTTAGAAAGAAGAATCACTTTGTTTAGAGCACTCTAGAAGTGTTTACAGATTGAAATGAACAGAGTTTTCTCTCCTTTTTCTATTTCTTTTTTTTTCAAATGAGTAACAAAAGGCTCATATTTAAAGACCAGATGGCCACGGGTCTACCTGCTACTTCTCGGGTTGCCCCAGGCCATGCCGGTCCCATTGTCTCGAAGTAAGTGCAATCGTGTAATGCGTTTTCCGCTTGAACCTTCATAACTTTCAATCCGGGCATCCGATGGAGGCGTGATGTACCTTTCCAAAATGTTGTTGTCGAGAGCTACACAATGACATGGGATAAGAGGTTGTTCGAAACCGAGAAGATGGGTCCATGACCAGATCTTCAATTCTTCAAATTCTATCCGGTGTGTTGTCTTATGTAGTAGTCACTCGGGATTTGAGCTATGGTTCTTATGGGACACTTCAGTATGAAATGTGGATTGAAATGATGTTGAGACGACGTAAATGTAGTATCGAGGTGGCAAAATGATGATTTTTCCCCTCACCGGGGTTATCTCTGGCTCTGTGCAGATGTAGCAGTCATTGCTCAGGGTTATCTCTGAGATTGGGCTGCTGTGAAGGCTGAATATCCTCAGGGTTACCTCTGGGGTTGTCTCCGGAGTTGGAACTGAGTGTCCCGGGGTTGTCTCCGAGGTTGAAACTGATTATTCCGAGGTTATCTCCAGAACTGGAACTGCTTCCCTTAGGGTTATCTCCGAGGTTAGAACTGACCATCTCGGGGTTGTATTCGAGATTAAAACTGAGTATCCCAAGGTTTTCTCTAAGATTGAAAACTTAGTATCCTGGGGTCGTCTCCGGGATTGAGTTGATTTCACCTTCAGGATTATCTATAGAAGACGATTTTGCCCTCCTGTAAGATTAGTAACAGGAATGCAAAATTTTGAGTGTCTACAGATGCCCCTCTTTATCATATTCATGCAATGTAATGGCATGGATAGGATAAAGATTGCTAGACACTTGAAATTTTACAAGATAATCATGATGCAAATGTAATGCAGCATGATGTGAATGTTATGTTGAGTGCATGAAGGAGGGAATGGAGGTTGCTCCATGAATAAGACCAGAGGATGTTGACACTGGGGTTATCACCAAAGTCCTTAATCCTCCTTGCAGAAATTCCACTGAAGAAATTCTTCTTATGTGCAAGAGACTCTTGGGGAATTATGCTTTGTCTGCGTAAGATCTGTATAATAGATTCCATCATTGGTCTTTCCCGATGAGGATGGTTTTCCCTAGTTTGTATTGCCAGGCCTTTTCCAGTGCTTTATTGGAGTTACTACCAACAGTTTGAGTTGTCAGGGCTGTCTGACCTTCGTTGAAATGTCCTTCAATGGCTACCATCATCGGACTATCTCTGAAGCTTCATTGGATTTACTTACCAACGGCTGAAACATGTCAAGGCTGCTTGACCTTCATCGAAATGTACTTCAACGGTTGAACATCATCGAACCACCTCTGATGCTTCGCTGGATTTACTTGCCAATGGCTGATAACATCAAGGCTGCTTGACCTTCACGGAAATGTACTTCAATGGTTGAACATCATCAGACCACCTCCGATGCTTTGCTAGATTTACTTGCCAACGACTAATAACGTCAAGGCAACTTGACCTTCAAGGAAATGTACTTCAATGGTTGGACATCATCGGACCACCTCCAATGCTTCGCTGGATTTACTTGCCAATGGTTGATAATGTCAAGGTTGTTTGACCTTCGTTGAAATGTACTTCAACGGCTGAACATCATCGGACCACCTTTGATGCTTCGCTGGATTTACTTGCCAACAGCTGATAACGTTAAGGCTGCTTAACCTTCGTTGAAATGTTCTTCAATGGTGAACATCATCGGACCACCTCCGATGCTTCGCTAGATTTACTTGCTAACGGCTGATAACGTCAAGGCTGCTTGACCTTCGTTGAAATGTACTTTAACTGTGAACATCATCGGACCACCTCTGATGCTTTGCTGGATTTATCTGCCAACGGCTGATAACGTCAAGGCTTCTTGACCCTCATTGAAATGTGCTTCAACGGCTAAACATCATCAGACCACCTCCGATGCTTCGCTGGATTTACTTGCCAAGGGATGATAATGTCAAAGTTGTTTGACCTTCATTGAAATGTACTTCAACGGCTGAACATCATCAGACCACCTCTGATGTTTTGTTGGATTTACTTGCCAACGGCTGATAACGTCAAGGATGCTTGACCTTTGTTGAAATGTACTTCAACGGTCGATGATGAAATCTCTACTGGGGATAAACTTCTAATGAGATGTATGTTTTTTATTGTAATTACAACCAGGTTAATGGCATCAGACTTTTGCGAGGTATTGCCACATGTAACCTTCAAGAGTTTTGATTATTGGCTTTATGAACCCTGTGTCTGGGTGAATACCAACGAGTGATATGTAGACCCGTAATTGGACTGGGCGCATTTTTTCATCTGGCATTTAGGCAGAGATCCTTCCGAGGTGGATAGTTTTGATCCTTCCAGCTCAATGGTTGGCCCCTCAGGTGGCCCATATTCAGATGGTTTTGTCAGTGTAGATCCTCCGTTGTATCGACCTGATATCTCTACTAGTGGAGATACCGTGACTCGGGAAGAGTTACATCAGATGGATAGGTTGAATGATGTAGACATTAACACTATTGACTTCTTCTGATGTATTTCTCGTTATATCTTTTGATAGGCCTCTGTTAGATATTGGGCGACCGTGCCCCATTCTCGATATCTTTTTATAGGCCTCTATTAGTTATTGGGAGGTTGTGCCCCATTTCCCTGTATTTTTTAGCTGTATACAGAGATGATGTATTTAGATGATGATGTACTTAGGAATGTATGTATACTATTTTCCATTCCCTACATCATATTGTCATCTATTGTTTATTATGCATGTATTATGTTATGCATATGTATTTCTAGATATGAGTTCAGCATTGACCCCTGGATGGTCTTATGACACGGCCCTACAGATGTCTTCATAGAAATTAAGTTGGATAGATCATACCCCACCAGTATTGGTGGCTTCCTATTTAAGATCGTGGTATGCCTGTTTGTCCTCCCTAGATCGGGTAACAGTAGATCAGCTGATGCAGCACTCTGTGACCCTCCTGATGTTTTAGGTTCTATTGGGTTTTGTAGAAGGCATGCTAGAGCACTGCGTACCAGATAGGTAGGTGTTCTGGTTTGAGACCCATGAATTAACTCCTACCTTGGAGGAGTACGAGCGTCTGACAGATTTGCCGTTGGATAGGCCTTGTGCTCGAATGGCTATCGGCGATATGAGCCGGCAGTGTATGACCCTCATAGGTTTGAGGCGCAGAGTTGCCCTAGATGAGATCTCCTCTGGGCATGTAGTGTCCATGCGTTTTCTGATAGACAGATTTGGCTCTTTGGATAGTTATTTGCGGTACTCCGGGGATTTCACCACTTCGGAGGATGATTGGCATATTGCCAAAGTAGATGTACTCTTGATGTGTATGGTGGCTTATCTGTACATGTCATTGCACATAGACCACTTAGACATCGACGTGATTATGGCAGTATGAGCTCTCTAGGAGGGACATACCATTTTACCAATGATTGTGGCAGAGACCTTGAGGTCAGCCACGTATTGCCATACCCATTCTATGGGGGTATTCACAGGCAGTTCGGTCTTGATGTACGTGTGGTTTATGACACACTTAAGACCGATTGGCACATTCCGACGCCATGGGTATTGTTTTTCCCATAAGATAGCCATGTCCTACTCCTTTCAGTCAGCGGAGTGTAAAGACGCTGCTTCTTGGTCGGTTTTCTTGTCAGGGATCGAGGATCCATTTGATATTCTGCCATGTTGAGGGCTCAATTCTCCCTACAGCTTTATCACTCATGCAGCTGGCATGGATTATCTTTATCTGGCTGGTTTGAGGGGCGTGACCACATATCACCTACTGGCTGTGAGGGCATAGTTTGACCAATTTCGGGATGTTCATCCCTTTGACGGGGCATTGGGTCAGTGTTGCCTCCTTTTTATTCTAACAAAAGAGCTCTAACTCATGCAAGCATACATGTGTCAACAAGTAATACAGATTAAGTAGAGTATCGATCCCACAGAGAAAGTTGTTTAATTCAAACCACTATGCATCAACTAAATCACTATTTTTATATGCTTAAACTAAATATTATAATTGTGAATTACTCTAAATGCAAATAATAACTAAACTAAGAATAATAATGAAATATATCAAATCTGGAAATAATGAGATCCTAACTTCATTTAATACTTCATCTAATTACCACCATCATGCAAGAAAGTTCACATATCACAGGAAAGTAGCCAAGAGCACTAATATAGTCATAGCCATTTTTCAATGTACTATAACCTACTTACATAGTATCCACATGCGATAGACACCATGTAATCATCAATATAACCAAAATCACTATATGTCTATGTAAAATTGCAACCATATTGAATTTAAGTGAAAGCCCTTATTTTAACTCATACGGTGAAACAATATATGTCTATCTGGTTCACGAAATATACAAGCCATGCAAAACAGCCCCATATACGTACGCTATCATGATTACAATCCATACTCGCATGTTCATTTTAAATTCCATACAAGCACTTAAAATGAATGGTGATCAAGCATTCATGCATGCAAAACAACCATGATAGAAATTCCTTATGATAGTAAAACAGTCCAGCTATCAAGCACGCAATTAAACTACATATTAAAATTCGTTAGAATCCCATAATGGAGTTTAGTTCATGACTGAACCAAAAGCCATTATGGGATCAAAGCTAATCATGGACAATAAGCAAACAATTGAAAAAGAAAGGATAAAAATGATCAAACCCAATTGCTGAATACAATCCACTAATAACGTTCAAATCCTTATATAAGTCCAGCAAAATACTAATAGTTATCCACAATGACAGAAAATCCCAAGAAGAAATAGAACAGGTGGAGTTTAGGCTTCGTTCTACGTTGGAATCTCTCCCAGAGTGTAAACCCTAGTTCCCAATATAAAAATACGTCACAACTACTGAATGATGCGTCTGACACCAGTCAGAATCGTTTTTAATTAAATTACAATACTTAAAATTAAAAATTAAAATAAATATTTCAAGAAGATCAAATCGCATAGCAGGTCACGCGCCCTCCTTTGTAATCCTCGCGCGGGCGCGCGTCTTCAAAATCTGGCCCATCAAGTGTGTCAAGCGGCAAGACCGTCCTCAAGCTCAGTATAGCCACTTGAGCCCGACGACTTCTGATCTGCATGCAGTTTTTTTGCTTACCGTTCGCAGATTGCTGCCGCCATCGATTTGCTCTATTGCTCATTCCTTTCATGGTTGGTTTCCATGCTCCACTAGATCCTCACGCCATGCACCCATTAGCCTTATGCCATATAATACCACTGCATCACTAAGGTTATATCCACAGAGCCAGAGATTAATTCTGATAGTGATGAGCCTATAGAGGACCCTGATTCTCCCACTGAGGATGAGCTATTTGATGGGTTGTCAGCAGCTCTGGTTGATTCCCCCAGTACTCCTACTGTTGTGACTCCACCTTCTGCAGAGTATTTAGAGCAGAGTCTGCATCTGATGACGTTTGAGAGGGATCAGGCTAGGGCCTTGATGTTAACATCTCTTTCTGGTAGAGATGACGTTCTAAATAAGAGAGATGATACTCTAGCTCATAGAGATACTGTTGTTGCTGAGTGGGATAAGGCTCGATCATCTAGGGATACAGCTTTTGTTGAGCGGGATGAGGCTCTAGCTACCCGAGATGCTGCAACT
This sequence comes from Panax ginseng, assembly GCA_020205605.1. NCBI lineage: Eukaryota > Viridiplantae > Streptophyta > Magnoliopsida > Apiales > Araliaceae > Panax > Panax ginseng. Next base: position 121,231,900 of record CM035134.1, read on the forward strand.
ACAGATAGTACTGCATTGAGATCTCATACTGTTGATATCATTGTAGAGATGAGCACGTTCATTGATGAGCATAGTGTCACCATACAAATTGTTGTAGATCTCTTGGCTCGTGTTGATACCCTAGGGCAGGAGCTCATAAAGTTACCCCCATCTTCTGATAGGGATGTCATGTTAGACTTGATGGCGCGCTTATCCACGGGTTTGTAGATTAGCTTGGATTTTCCTACACAGACTAGGTTAGCCATTTTTGTCATGTATAGGACACATTGTATATATCAAACAGTATTATATGGTAAGGAAATATATTTTAATTCACTTCCCTTTTAGTTATGCCTTGTTACTTGTTTGATAGTTTTATATTCTCCAGGGCTTGTGATCTTGATGTATTCTGAACTCCCCTTGATGGATGGACATTGAGATGTCTCAGGATCTTTTAGAATGGATCATTGATCTTTGTATTCCTATACCCTTTAGTATCTTGTGACTGGTTTTTTGTATGTGGTTATGGAGAGGATTGTGGCTTTCTTCTCTGAGGTTGACCGCCCCACAGATGGTCGCCGGTACTTCTTTATATTGGGGAGCCCAGGTAGTTCCATCTCTTATGGATTGGTGTTTCTCTTTGAGGACTCAACCATAGCTTAGATGGTCGCCGATTCTCCCATTTGTGTGAGGAAAATAGGTAGTTCCATCCCTTTGGTATAAGCCAATGAGGTGTGGTTTAAAAGGTTTGAAGGATGATCCCAGTACCATTGACAAGTTTTTGTGTTTTGGTAGGGGGTGAGACCGCACCATGAATGGTTGCCTACGTAATCCCATTGATGAGGGGAGATCAAGTCTGTGTAGTTCCAACCTAGCGTGAAAAGGTTAAAAATTGTAGGTGGTGAAGAAGGTGTAGAGAGATTTTTTTATGTTTTTTTCTGTAGTTAGACCGGACCATAAAAATGGCTGCCTACGTACTCCCGTGTATTGGGGAGATCAGGTCTATGTAGTTCGCCCCTAATGGGACAAACTGAAGTTATGAGGAAATGTTTTATCCCTAGTGGGACAAACTGAATGTGTGAAATGTTTGATCCCTGGTGGGACAAACTGATGTTGTGCAAGGTATAATGAGAAAGGTTTTGAAAACCTGAATTGAGTGATGGATCTGTTTGATGAGTGGGACAAAGCTGAAGTTGTGAAGGTATATTTGTCCCTGATGGGTCAAACTGATGTGATAAAAGGTTGTAGGTAGCGAAAGGTTTTCAAAACCTGAATTGACTGGGAATCTGATGATCCAGAACTAGGATGCTGGTTTGCAAGTAACCTCAGACATAGTACCGTTTCACGGTATCCGAGTTGATGAGTTGAGGAATTTCCTAGCCATCCATCTCTTGTAACCTGAGGGCTCCTCCTGCCAATACCTCCTTGACAACAAATGGGCCATCCCAGTTTGGGGTGAATTTTCCTTTGGATTGATCTTGGTTGTCAAGAACCTTCTTTAAGACCAAGTCATTCTCCTTAAATTGTCATAGCCGGACTTTCTTGTTGTAGGATCGAGCGATCCTATGTTGGTATAATTGACCATGTAAGCTGACTGCAGCCCGCCTTTAATCTATTAGAGACAATTGGTGGTATCGATCTTGTAACCATTGGTCTTCATCCAGCTGAGTGTCTATCAGCACTCTGAGGGATTCCATTTCCACCTCTATGGGGAGCACTACTTCCATTCCATAGGTTAATGAGTATGGGTTGCCCTAGTGGAAGTGTGCATTGACTATCTGTAGGCTAATAGAGTCAGAGGCAACAAGTCAGGCCATCCTTTGTGATTGGCGGACATCTTTTGCATGATCTTTTTGATATTCTTATTAGCCGCTTCAACAACACCATTCATCTTTGGATGATAGATGACGGAGTTGAGATGTTTGATGTGGAATTTATTGCATAACTCCTCCATCATTTGATTGTTGAGGTTTTTGGCATTATTGATACAATCACCTCTGGTTGTCCATACAGACAAATGACATTATTTACGATGAAACCAATGATCACTTCTTTAGTAACCACAGGGGAGAGGTTGCTTCTACCCACTTGGTAAAGTAGTCGATCATGGTGAAGATAAGCCGATGACCATTCTTGGCTTTGGGCTCGATGGGCCCGATCACGTCCATTCCCACATTGAGAAGGGCGGGGTGAACTCATATTGTGGAGCTCCTTGGAGGCGTGGATAGCATTCCCATGAATTTGGCATTGGTAACATCTCTTGGCGTGATCATCATAGTCGACCTTGAGAGAGAGCCGAAAATAATGCCTGTTCTTAGGATTTTCTTGACAAGTAGAGGGGCGCTCATGTGTGGGCGCATACTCCACCATGGATTTCATCCATGAGCCTCTCGAGCTTGGTCTTTGTCTAGACATCCGAGAAGGCCTAGTCCTGCATCTCTTTTTGTAGAGTGCGTCTCTCTCTCGGATAGAATTTCATAGCCATTCGATGGATCCGCTTTCTTTCGACTTGACTCACCTCGGGTGGGTGTAGATCCATCTCGCGAGATACTCCTTGATATCACGATACCAAGGGTGTTGGATGGGAGGCGACTCATCGATACTTCTCAATGTAGTTCCGTGTAAATTTGGTGCCTTTTTCTTAAGGGCAAATGTGATATTTGGCATGTCTTCCTTATCAAGTATGTTGATCAAGGAGGCCAAAGTTGCTAGTGCATCCATAAAAGTCATTCCTATTCGAGGAATGTGGAGGAAGGATATTTCTTCAAACTCAAAAGCCATCTGGATAACTTGGCGATGGTAAGGCAACAAATGTAATTCTTTGGTGTGATAGATCCGTGGTTTGTCGATTACCAATTGAGAATCTCCAAAGGCGAGTTAACCTTTTGATGCCCATGGATTGGGCTAGTTTCAACCCCATGATCTGACCTTCATACTCGGTTGTGTTGTTGGTGTTGACAAACTGCAATTTGATGGCAGCGGGATCTTTGCTCTCCCGAAATGGATACTAGAATGCTCCGACTCAGAACCTTCCATGTTTATAGCTCCATCAAAATACATCCTCCATGGTTGGTGTGTATTATCACGATGGTGTTCTTTGAATTGTCATTACCCCTTCATCGGGGAAATATGTTTCCAAAGGTTTGAAATCCCCTGAAGGTGCAGAGGCCAATTGATTCGCAATTCCTTGACCTTTAATAGACTTTTAAGTCACGTAGATGATGTCGAATTGCTATAGGATCAACTGCCAATTGGACAGTCGATAATTCAACATAGGTTTGTTGAACACATAGTTGAGAGGATCTACGCGGGATATGAGATGGGTTGTGTGACCGTGGAGATAATGTTGTAATCTCATGGAAGCCCATGCTAAAGCACAACAAGTTTTCTCAATCAGAGTGTACTTGTGTTCACTGCTGCTGAATCTTTTGCTGAGGTAATAGATAGATCTTTCTTGGCCTCTATCATCTTTCTATCCCAGCATACAGCCCATAGCATTGTCATTGATTGACTGGTACATAAACAGGGGAACACCATCCCTGGGATGTACCAAAACAGGAGCTTTGATTAGTTGCTCTTTGATGAGAAGGAAGGCTTTATGACACTCATCATTCCATTTCTTGGAGGAGTTATTCCTTAGCAACTTGAAGATAAGCTCATAGGTTGTTGTGAGTTGGGAGATGAATCGGCTGAATTGATTCTTCCCAAAAATCCCTGTATTTCCCTCTCTGACTGTCGAGGGTATAGGCATTTTCGTGATGACCTGGATTTTTACAGGATCCAGCTCAATGCCTTTATGGCTTATTAGGAATCCCAGCAACTTGCCTGATTTGACGCCAAAGGCGCACTTGGCCGGGATCAGCTTCAAGTTGTACTTACGCAACTGGCTGAAGAGCTTTTTGAGATGGTCTAGGTGGTCTTCCTCCCTTTGGGATTTGACAATGATGTCATCCACATAGACTTCTATCTCTTTGTGCATTAGATCATGGAAAAGAGCCATCATGGCTCGCTGATAGGAAGCTTCGGCATTGATGAGGCCGAATGACAACCGTATGTAGCATAAGGTTCCCCAAGGAGTGATGAATGCAGTTTTCTCACGATCCTCTTCAGGAACCATGATTTGATGGTACTTGACCAAAGCGATCAACAAAAAGAGTACATGTCATCTTGAAAGTTATATTGTCAATGAGTATGTGGATGAATGGTACGGGAAAGCTATCTTTGAGACAAGCTTTGTTCAGATCCCTATAATCCACGCAAACTCGCACCTTCCCTCCGGGTTTAGGCATGGGGACTATGTTGGATAGCCACTCAGGGTATGTTGATACCATGATGATGCCGACTTGAAATTGTTTCACAATTTCTTCTTTGACTTTCAAACTCCACTCAGGTTTTAATCGCCTGAGTTTCTGCCTGACTGGCTTGAATCCCTCTTTGATGGGAAGGCGATGAATGACGATGTCAGTTGACAAACCGACCATGTCTTCATGAGACCATGCAAACACATCCTGGAATTGGGTCAATAGAGTAACCATGTCATTCCTTTGGTTTGGAGTAAGGTCCATACCAATCTGGATTTGTTTGGGGTTTAATGAGGTTCCAAGGTTAAAAGAGGTGGTTTGATCAAGATTTGGCTTGGGTTTGTCTTTGACCCATTCTTTGATCTCTGAGGTATCTCATAGTCCTCTTGTTCAATCTCCATCAAGTCGAGTCAACTTTACATCAAAGTTGTAGTCCTTGTGAAGAATAGGCACCTCCTCATGACAAGTTTAGGCATATCTAACTTTAGAGTCTGAAACAAAATGCTTTCACTTAATATATGAAGCTGTTTAATCATACAAAGTGTTAGCATGAAATGACAAAAACAACTGCGCTAATACTATGCAACAAAAGTAAGCGATTATTATTGCTATCTAGAGGCGGAGAGGATTTTACGCCCTTTTTACCCTTTTCGACAAAATCAGGAGTCTTTGCTCAATTGCCAAGGGTCAAGTCTGGTGGACAATTTGTGATGAAGGGGTTGTTATCGTCCTCCTCTCTTCTCTTGAATGATGACCATGACATACGGACGATCATCATCTAAGATATCCTTGTTCATACCCTCGGTATGTGCCAGGAAGTACATCTTCAATAACCGCCTCTTAATATCTTATGTATGCCTTTGATTCCTTTCCTCCACATCTGGGTCTGGAATCAGGACTTCCTTTCCTTTAACTAGTATCAATTTACGAAACAACATAGCTACCACAGCGGCAGGAACTTTTCGCAGAGAGTGTATAGGATTAACACCTGTAGGTTTAGGCAACAGCCTTGTAGATGAATGAACCAGTGTATGCTTTATGCGGGTTTCTGTGAGTTGGACCCAAAAAGTAGCCTAGTCGGTTTTCTGTCTGGTTGGGAACTTGAATTGGGCATTTGATTCCTTGTTGATCCTTTTCTAACCCTTGTCAGGTTGAAAACCCCGAGGATATCATTTCTTGACTTTTGAGCATTACCTTGGTGAAACTACGGGTTTGAGAGGTGGAGCCCCAATGGGTTGATAGTGAGTGTTGCTCACCTCAAGGGCTGGAAGTTGGCAGGCTCAACTTCTTCATTAAAATTGATGAAGAGGTATATCACTTTGTACAGGATACTACGGCTCGGCATTGATGGTGACAGATTCTTTGTTGATGATATACTTGAGTTGTTGATGAAGAGTGGATGGGATGGCTCTCGCCATATGAATCAAGGTCTTCCCAACGATAGTAAATTATATCCTGTAGTGATTTTGAGCACTTGGAAGGATATGTAGAATGTATGTGGACCGATTTCCACTGGTAATTCAATCTCTCCGATAGCATTTCGTCGAGATCCATCAAAAGCTTTGATGATTATATATGGTACTTTGAATCTGTTGAGATTGATGTTCATTTTTTCCAATGTGGCATAGGGGCGGATGTTTAGGGATGATCCTTCATCTATTAGCACTCCTCCGACCACATATCCGGAAGGCAAAATCGCTATGTGCAACTGTTTGCAATGACCAGTCCCTTCGGGAGGTATGTCATCATCAGTGAAGAATATCCCATTGATATTGAAGATGTGATCAACCAGATGATAGAATTTTTTAACATCCATTGTCTTTGGCAAGTGGGCTTCTTCTAATACTTTCAGTAAGACCTTCTGGTGATCTTCTAAAGAGAAAACCAAGTCCATAATAGAGATCTGTTGTGGAGCTTCTTTCAAGCTTTGAACCACCTTGGCTTTATTGTGTCCCATCTTGTGGAGGAATTCTTCAATCTTCTCCCTGGGCACTTTCCCCTTAGATCTGATGATAGGCTTCATCACTCGTTGAGGGAGATACACTGGATTTTCTTTAGACACTGCAGCAGTTGTGTTTGATGTTGATCTTTCAACCTCTCCATAATTACATAGCACTTTCTTAAGGCTGATGATAGGATACTGTGGCCTGAATAGCAATATGATTGGCTTTGGTACAGCCACTTTTAAAAGGTTTTCAACTCCTTTGAGCTGAATTGGTTGAATTGTAAGTGTTGTGGCAGCCGAATCTCCCTCAGAGGATATAACTGCTACAACTTCCTTCCATCTTGGAGGAAATGTGTCCCCACTCTCAAATGATATGGTGTCATCATATACGCCATTTTTGAGGTCACCATTTGTCAATCATGTTTTGAATAAGATGGCGGAGTGCCCAGCATTCTTCAGTGTTATGACCGCGAGAGTGGGAGTGGTATTGATATACTCTAGTAGTATCAAACCTTTTTGAGCACGGATTGACTGGAGGTAGAAGTTCTATGATTTTTCCCTCATTGATCAGCATCTGCAATACTTCTTCCATCGGTTGGCCTAAATAGGTGAATTCCCTTTTGTTGGAAAAGTCCCGACGGGCTTTAGCTTTTGCTTTTCTTAAAAACTCTTCCTCCAAGGTTTCACTTTCTTGGGTAATTGTTGGAGTACTTGTGATAAGAGAAAGGAGGCTATCATGCTCCTGATTGAACAACTGTCGTGTGACTTGGTGTTGATGAATCACCAATTCTGCCAATTGATTGACTTGTTAGCATGAGAGACTTTAACTCTCGTTCCATCATGAACTGGAACTGTGAATAATCCCATTTGTCAGAATTTTCCTTGTTGATTTGGGATAAACCACCCACATATTTGAGGTATTTGGAGCTATCTCCACTGCCCTCGTTGATCATGTTAACCTCCTCTTCCTTGTGTTGAGGGAGAGGGTTATCTTGAACATGTGGTTGGTCGGGCTTGGTCACCACGATCTCACCATTGTCAATTAAGTCCTGGATCTTATGCATAAGGGCCCAACAATCTTGAGTGTCATGGCCTGGAGCTCCAGCATGGTAAGCACACTTTTTGCTTGTATTGAAGCCATTTCCACTTGGGTTAACTGGTGGAAAGAGATGAGTGATTTTCTTTTGAGCTGTCAGAAGTTTGAAGATGTTTTGGAGTGAGTCCTCTAAGGGTGTGAACACTCTTGTACGTCTGACTTCTCCATTCTTTGGAAAGGGAGGGTTTGAAGACTGTGCTTAAAAAGAGGAATAGTTTCTCCTCTGGATAGGCAAGTTTTGATTGCCCTTTTGTCCTTGCAGTATCAAGAAAACATCCTCTTATTTCTTCTTATGGACCCTCTGGGGGTTGTTCCCATAACTTCCAGATTGGATAAGCTCAGCTACGGCTTTTAAAGTGGCGAGGTATTGAATATTTCCTAATTTCAATCCCATTTTTGCCATTTCTCCGTGCTTAATCATTTTTGAGAATGGTTTTCCTATTCCAGCTAGGACCCTCTCATAAAATGGAGCTTCTTGAATATCTATGAAGGTCATCACAATTTCAGACTCTATCATGGATGGGATAACTTGAGCAGCCCGACACCTCCATCTTTGGGTATACTCTCTGAATGACTCTTTAACTTATTTCTTAACCTTCGTAATTTGATACCGATCTGGAGCCATCTGAGTCTAAAAGCTGTATTGACTGAGGAAAGCATGGGTTAACTCCTCCCAGCTATGAATTTTGGAGTTATCCAATCTGGTGTACCATGCTGCTAAAGCTTCTCGGTCAGGACTTTTCGAAATAATTTGCATTACGAGCTTTTCATTCTCGGCATAGGATCTGAGCTCTCCAATGAACACCTTTAAGTGGGTATAAGGATCTCCCAATCCATCATATTTCTCAAATTCGAGAGTCTTAAATTTCTCTAGATAGTGAACCACGGGGAAGATGCAAAGGTCTGAATATGAAACACTTCCATGTGTTCAAATCCCTTTGATGGACCGAATGGTCTCTTCCATTTGTAGAACCTTCTTCCGAATATCACCGGTGTCTTGATCTTCTTTAAGATGGGTGATTTTAGGGGTTTTATTGGTCTTATCAGTCTGAGACTCAGGTGCTGGAACTTCTCTGTCCGGACCCTGGATTCCTCCATGTGCAGAGGGTTCTGTGTGGATGGATATTTGTGGACCCTGAGTTGACTTGTATAATTTTTTTAGCAGAACAGCCAACTCTGTTATTTGATTGCTTAATCCTTCGAACTCCTCGTGAGATACAGGAGTAGGATTAGGCTGGCCAGACGTAGCCATGTTTGGCTATAGGCTTAGTGCCTTCTTGGACGTTGAACGGGTAACGGGTTCAATCGTTTCCCTACAAAAAGACTTATGTAGTTTAGTCTGGGGAAACGTGGTAATGTTATATGTTATGTAATGTGTCTATTTTTTAGGAGTATTATCCTACAAAAAGGATGTTAGCTATTTGAATGACAAGTTAACATGACAGGTTTTAATATGCATGTTCAAATATTGCATCATATTTTCCATTACATTGAGATTGACTGCCAATGAAATTACAAGTAATTACAACATACATTTATATACATCGCATTTCACCATATGGAAATGATGACATGTGCGAAGCACTAATATCACAGGCAGATATGGTGCGAAGCACTAAGTGTAGTAAATAAAGCATTAGTACACATTCATTTAAATGTAAATGCAACATCCACACACAAGTAGGTAAAAGTTGTGAAAAGCTTTGATAGCGGCTTAAGCCCTCTTGCTGGAGTCCCCAGCAAAGTCGCCACCGTCGACGTCGAGATTTTTATTTGTCCCTTTCTGTTTTTGTCTTTTGGTGTTCTCATGTTAGGTGAGATTTGTTTGAAAAAACAAGTTTGAAAAGGTCCGACATGTATATGTCGACGATTTGACTGTAAGAGTCACCAGTTGGTATTTTTAAATGGTTACACTAACTCAACCGAGAAAGGGATTGCACAAAGACCTAGTGATGTGACACTATTTAACTAGTTTGCAAAATCAAAATTCGTTAGGGTCCGGGGGCTTGATTAAGCGACGGGAAGGTGTTAGGCACCCCCCGACTTCCATGTAACACGATTACCGCCACTTTCCAATTTAAACTTTTAACTGTTTGTGTGTGTGTGTAGGTCTATGTGCAGTTATTTAGAAGTAGTGTTATACCTCGTTCGCACCTATATACCAAGGGTTTGACTTTTGTATAAAACTTCAATTTTAACAAGATATAGCATTGATGTTTTGTAAAACAGGTTTTTCAAACCCTTGTGCTCAATAGTAATTGAGGCCTTTGATACTTCCATTTTATTATGTGTTCGGCTTGATTGCTTTTATTTTCGAGATTCGAAGCATCTTCGAGAAAATAAGATACATAGCAGTGCTGAACTCCTTGTGGGCATGAGATCCATCTAAGGAAATTCAGACACCGTGAATAATTTACAAGCTAGCTGCAGCTGAAAATGTCCATCACGGGAACCGAATCTAGATTCTGAAGCTGAATCTGTGATCACATGATTCCTAGGCTCACATTTGAAAGCAATATGTACAAAAAGCTAGAAAAAGAATAGATTTGAATAAATCTAAACTATTCCAGCTTCAACGGTTGCAGTTTAGTCGCCATGAACCGGTCAAAGTGAGAAATAGTCAGATTTAGGCAAATCTAGCCCGCAGGCTGAATAACAGTTATATATATATATATATATATGGCTGAATAACAGTTTTATATATATATATATATATATATATATATATAGAACCAGGATCCTATCAGGAATCCCGAATTTTCTTAAATGGCGGACTCTTTTTTTTTACTTTTTTTTTAAACAACAAAAAAAAATTATTTTATGGAACTTGAATTTTTACATAATACAGTGTTTTGGGTGTGATTTAGATACATATAACAAAACATGATTTGTATATATATAAATACTTATATATATATAAGCAGTAAACGCATCGGATGTATATCCAGGCTCAATCAAACTGAGTTTGATGAAAAGATGCATATACATAAGTATTTATATACATATAAAAGCAGTAAACGCTCTGAATATTATATTCGGGCTCAATCGAAGCATAGTTCAATAATATATATATATATATATAAGCAAGAAAAAGCCACAGATCGACGATCCGGGCATACCCACATGACGTGACTCTCAACGTGAGTAGATATATATATACAGAAGTGAGAAAAGGCTTAAAAATCTGAAATATCTTACAGTGGGCTACCAAGAAGACTTCAGATAAATTTTGATGCCTGAAAACTCGGTTTCCACCGGTTAAATTTCAGTATGTAGCAAAACACGAGCTTACAAGTGTTTAAAAAAGAAGAATAACTCAGTTTAGAGCACTCTAGAAGTGTTTATAAACTGAAATGGATAGAGTTTTCTCTCTTTTTTCTATTTCTTTTTTTTTTAAATGAGCAACCAAATGCTCATATTTAAATACCAGATGGTCGTGGGTCCATGCGGGTCCAGTCATCTCGAAGTATGTGCACTCGTGCAACATGTTGTCCGCTTGAACCTTCATAACTTTCAATCCTGGAATTCGATGGAGGCGTGTTGTACCTTTCCGGAATGCTGTTGTTGAGAGCTACACAATGACATGGGATAAGAGGTTGTACGAAGTCGGGAAGATGGGTCCATAACCAGATCTTCAAGTCTTCAAATTTTATCCGGTGTGTTGTCTTGTGTAGTAGTCACTCGGGATTTGAGCTATGATTCTTGTGAGACACTTCTGTATGAAATGTGGATTGAAATGATGTTGAGACGATGTGAATGTAGTATCGAGGTGGCAAAATGACAATTTTACCCCTCAACGGGGTTATCTCTTGCTCTGTGCAGATGTAGCAGTCGTTGTTCAAGGTTATCTTTGAGATTGGGCTGCTGTGAAGGCTGAATGTCATCAGGGTTACCTCTGAGGTGTTCTTGACCTCCCGGGGTTGTCTCCGGGGTTGGAACTGAGTGTCCTGGGGTTGTCTCCGGGATTAAAACTGTTTGTTCCAGGGTTATCTCCGAAATTATAACTTTTTCCCTCGGGGTTATCTCCGAGGTTAGAACTGACCATCTCGGGGTTGTCTCAGAGATTAAAACTGAGCATCCCAGGGTTGTCTCTAAGATTGAAAACTAAGTATCTCGGGGTCGTCTCCGGGATTGAGTTGATTTGACCTCCAGGGTTATTTCTGGAAGACGATTTTGCCCTCGTGCAAGGTTAGTAATAGGAATGCAAAATTTTGAGTGTCTACAGTATATATCAAATTAATACTTGGCCAAATTAATGATTGTAAGCGTTATGTTTTGTATATAAATAGTATTTCGGCCAAGTGGGAGAATGCTAGAATATTTTATTTCTTTATGTGGCCTCTACTATTTATGTAATTATTGGGCTTACATATTGTATTAATTTAATTATTTTATTTATGGATTTGGTAATTAATTATGTGGCCTATAAATAATATTACTAATAGTACTTTGCATAATGGGCCCTAGGGTTTTATAATTTTGATGGACGATTTTGACCCTTAGCTATTCTATAAATAAAACAGTTAGGGTTTATTCTCAATTGTCATCTTAGAAACTTTATACACACCTATACATCCATCATAAGATTGAGAGACTATTGAAAACTTTCACCCTTAAGCGCAGTGGAAGCGTGATACTTACAAGATGACTTCTCTCAATTCATGTAAATACCTACTTGATTAATTGATTTTATTATATGTGATAGCACGTTCCGACATAATTATTTAACAATGAAATCATCTGAAAATCCATAGAATTATTCACAATGCAATAACAACAATAATATCACATGCACAGTAATTACACAACAAAATGAACAGAGAATCACAACAACAAAAAGGTTGCTGGAAATTAATTCACACACACACATATATGTATAATTGAAAAGGTTGAAATTCATTCTCTGACCTCTGTTGATCAACAAATGAAAGTTTCGGCTACATCCATCTTCTTCGAGCCCTAAATTATGGAGTTATTGCATCAATCAGGAGATCTGTTATGCCTAGATTCGGAGGTTTCAGTCACGCTTGGATTGGATTCTCGCAGGAAGAAAGATTTTTCGTCATTTACACTCATTTTTGGTAAGCCAAATTTCCAAAAATCATTTGAGGAGAAGAAACAAAAAAAATTGAGAGATGGTTTTTTCGTTTTTTGTTTTGTGAGTTTAGGAGGGAAAGATAATTTATTTTGTGAAGGGAAAAAAATAAGTTATAATAGTATTTCTATTGATATACTTGGACACATAACCATAATAAATTCACCACCTTTCTAATTTTTAAAGTAATATTTTATAATATATAACATTCATTACCCCTAGTGTAGTTTACCAATTAATATTTAATATAATGTCTAATATACCCTTCAAGTTATAATGTTTAATATATCTACTAAATATAAATTTGTATGTTATAATTTTTACTTAACTCGATCTAATTAATTAAATTATGAATTTTACATTAATAAATAACATATTTCTCAATAAATAATAAATATTTATTTTATCAAAAAAATAAAGTTATACACTTTTAACTAATTAAATTTCTTAAAGATTAAAATTTATGTAATATACATTCAAATATATTCTTTGTAATTAAAAAGTAAAATTTTAGTAAGCATAAGTAAAAATTAACGCAAATATAATTATTTTTCCCAAATATTAAAATTTATGTAAAATAAACTTATTATTACATAACAAATCTTATTATTCATATAAAAGTATTAAAAATTATATTAATTATTTTTCTCAAATAAGTAACTCTTAAGCATAATTATTTACGGTAAAAATGACAAATGTTATTATTCAAAAAAGAAAAAATACATTAAAAATTCTTTTAATAAGATAGAGGTAGTAACAAATATTATTATATTTTCTTTTATTCAATATTGTATAAAAACAACTGCAAATGTATACTAAAAATATAATTAAAATCATAAACATCCCAAATTTTAACATATTATCAAGAAAATTTAACATATAAAATCATAATATGAAACTAATAATTCAAATAATAATTTTTGTTGTTAAACACGAAAACTAAACAATCAACATACTCAATCACTTTAATTAGAAAACCTCCATTAATAATTTAATTAAAATTCTTATTATTTGTATCACTTATCCAAAAATGTGTGTTAATTAAATTAAATTATTTGAATGAGATAGTTTTAATTACAAATAAAACTATTACATTGTATTAAAAAGGATAATTAAATATACATATATATATATATATATATATATATATTATTCAAGAATTTAAATTTGATAACATACAAGGGTTAATATGTAATTTTATTTATTTAGTCAACCCTAAAAATTGCATGGGTACTTATTTAAAAAACTAAAGGGAGGTGAGTATTATTATGATTATCTAGATGGGGTGTCATTGTATTTTATTCTATTTATTTTTCTTAATGTAATATTAGAATTACGAATATATTGTTTAGTTTATTCGACTTTTAACCCAAAATCGTTTATTATGTAGGAAAATTATATACATTAATCCTCACCTCTATTTGAGAGGGGAAAACATCTTTTTGTACAAATATAAGAGAATGTATTTAATTATACAAAATGACGTTATTATTTATAAAAACTCACACAATTATATGCATTAATCCTCACCTTCCTCTTTATCGACTCGTAAACAAAGTATTGTGACTTTCTTTATTCATTTTAATTTAGTGTTCACTCAAAGACTGTGTTGTCAACCAGTCTTAGTGTAAGGCCCCGAATTTTATAAAATTAAAGTATTTAATTTTCTTATAATTATTATTTTATTTAGAAAATGGTGAAATTGATAAAAAGTTAAAGTTAAGGGTGATATATGAAAATTTTAAAAAGTAAGCAAGTTGGTATAAAATATTCGTTTGGTCGGAGAATATTCTTTTTGTCGAAAAATATTAAATGCATTTAGCACACAATCATTAGTGGACTCGAGTAAGAATAATCTATCGGATAAAAAAAAGCGTGAAATAACCTTTTATAAAAATAACGACAAAACTTTTACCATTAAACTATTGAAATCTGGGTGATAAAAAAACGATGTCTGGCGTGGTTGCATAAAGAGTAGTACGGTATTGTGCAAGATATCTCGATTATTGATGCTTACGTAAGAAGTCACTCAGTTTAATTTAATTATTGCAACAGAGTTGATGCATAGTATCTCATATTATTGATTCCATTATTGTCACTGTATCATCTGCACAATATTTTATATTATTAAATCAATAATTGAGATAACATATTTATTCATATTATTATTTGTATTATTGACAATGTCTAGAAAATTCTGTCGAGGAAAGGGTTTAGGCCATCTAATTCGCGCCAATAAGGAGAAATCTTTATCGGAAAGCCCCCTCTTTCCTGGGAAGGATCTGGTTGTTATTATTGTGAGTTATAATATTAATGATGAATAATTGTTAAAAGATTAAAAATATGTTTATTAAAGATAAGTGATTTATGGTAAATATTTATTCAAATTTTTTTATATAAATAGAGGGGTTTGTCATGAGGCGTTTGTTGTAAGTTGACTTATTATTCCATGGAGAGATATACTAATTTATGGACCGTCGGTGGTGGTTTTAATAGTAAATCAATATGGACCGTCGGTTGTGGTTTTAATAGTAGATCAATATGGACCGTTCGTTTTAATAGTAAATCAATATGGATGGTCCATGAATCAGTTACTATTTAGTCCATTCTCCTATAAATAGAAGCTTAATTCTTCTTTCATTCTCACCAAGTCACTAAAACTCACAAGAGAAACTATAAAGAGCAAGAAGAAGAGTATTCTACTACTTCACTATTGCAGTATTCAGTCTTCTACTAAGGTAAGGGGTATTATTTCTTTTCATATTCTTAAATCTAAACTTACTATGGTAAGTATTGCTTCTATAATCCCTGAAATTAGTAGAATATCCTTGAGTTTTGCACTTCATCTAGTATCGTTTCATTAGAATATTGGTCGAAAATTTCATATTAAATTTTAATATTTTCACTCGGGGTACTATTTACAGGTTCACTCGGGTACTATTCACTCGAGGATTCAAAATACTTTGCATGACGGGTTACTATTCACAGGATACTATTCATTTGTTACTATTCACGAATTACTATTCACTCAAGTACTATTCACTCAGAAATTCGGGGTACTTTTCATGACGGGTTACTATTTATTTGTTACTATTCACTCGGGGTAATATTTATTCAGAATACTTTTCATGACGGGTTACTATTCATTTGTTACTATTTACTAGGGTAATATTCACTCGAGGTAATATTGATTCGGATTACTTTGCCTGTGACAACCCGAGAATTTAGAAAATTATTAAAATCCTAAAATGATGGATTAAAGGTTATATGATAGTCCTAGATGTAAGACCCCAACTTTTATGAATAAGGAATAATTTTTTCGAAATATATTTTTGAATATTATGGTGTGGATTTGATATAATGTTATAGTTATGGTTAATATTTACAAATTTTGCAAAGTAAGTAAGTGGTTATATAATATTCGATTAATTAGAATATTCGTTTTAATGAGGATTATTAAATGACGACGGCACAATCATTAGTGGACCCCCTAATGAAGTATTGTCGTAGTTAGAAAATGACATAATTATCTTTTATAAAAATAACGGCGGAAGTTTTACCGTTAAACTGTTGAACTACCATTAGTAAAAAGTACAAGATGTCTGGCGTGGTTGCATAGTAACACACTATATTGATTATTGATGCTTACGTGAGAAGTCACTCAGTTATACTCAATTATTGCTACAGTAATTGCTGCATCATATCTCTCATCTGTGTGGCGCCCCCAAAATAGGTATACATCACCCATCTTGAGTCGCCAAATACATGGTACAAAATTCAAATACAACTTAATTATACAACAATCGTGTAAAATACGACAAAACATAATCTAAGAGTTTTAATAAGAATATTGTCATCTAGACAATATCCACACTCTATGGAGTCCTCATTACATTTATTGTCACACTATTTAACAGAATAATGAGGACTACTAATGCTATCATCTGGACCATCACTATGTTCCCCGACTAGTCCCGGCTACGTTCTCATTTCCTAAAGAGAACAGTGAAAGAAAGGGTGAACTCAACTAGCCCAGTAAGAAATATTATGACTAAGATAATGCTGAATAAATTATCATTAGTCTTCAACAATGTTAAACTGATAAAATACAATAGACATCAAGTTTAACTGCAGCGGAATAAGCAATCCATTAGAAGAGTCAAGTAGAACATGATATCTACTCTCTTCAATGATTTAAAATGTTTTCATTAATTTTATCGTTCAGACTCAGCTTAATAAATAAACCACATCATCGAGTCATCCCTGCACTATGGGCCAAGGATATTCATTAAATCATCAATGGTCATGACTATACCGAATAATCTTTGGTCATAATCATACCAAAAACTGTTCATCAATGCACTACAGGCTACTAAGGACTTTTACCACATCATTTATAACATTACAGGTCATGATTATACCGAATAATCCCTTGTCATAATCATACCAAGTCCATCTATGCACGTAAGCCAAAGATGACTTCATCACAATATAAACATGAGGATGATAACAATGACATAATAATTCAATAAAATAAGTTCAAGAATAAATTTTAAAGATTTATAAGTTAATTTATCTTGAAATCAATTACATCCAAATTGTCAACATGATACTGCTTTGTGGAGTAAAATTCAAGAATGCTCAGAAGAATATTTCCATGAAAAGATACCAGATGAAGCGCAAATATCCAGGATATTCTACTAATTTCATGGAGTATAGAAGCCAAAACTTTAACCAAATGAGTATCATAGAATATATGAAACTGCAAATGGATTTTCACTCGCCATGCGGTAATCCACGTAGACAGATCATTTCCACAATTTAATAAGGAATGAATACGAAGGATCATTCACCATGCATGCGATAATCCACATAGATAGGTTATTCCAACAGAATAATAAAGAGTGGAACCAGGTCATGCGTAAACCGCACAGACAGGATATTCCAACAGAATAATAAAGAATAGAATAACATAAGAATTCACCATGTATGCGATAGACCGCACAAAAAAGGTTATTCCAATGAGAATAATAAAGAATGGAACCGTGTCTAGCGTAATCCGCTTATGCATGAGGATATTCCAAATGAATAATAAAGAATGGAATAATGTAAGAATTTCACCATGTATGTGGTACTCAAGCATGAGCAAAGTTATTCCAACATAATAATAAAGAATGGAATAATGAAGCTCTCTTCATGAATACGAAAGAAATAATACCCCTTACCTTAGAAAGAAACTAGATACTGGAGTAGAGAGGTAGCAGACTTCTCTTCTTCTTTCTCTCTATAATAATTGCTCTATAGCTTTAGTGAATTGGTGAGAAATTTAGGAAGAATGAGCTTCTATTTATAGGAAAATATAGTTTCGATAATTGTACGTTTTGGGGCTCGAAATATTACAGTATAATACCTTCAACTTTTTCTTCATTTTTAATTTAGTCCTGCAAGTATTATCAAACTTGCACCACCTCCCCTAATAGTAAATAATGTGAATCAATAGTTCAATCATGTGAATCAATAGTTATAATCATGTGAAAATATGAATTTGAAGTATAGTACCTCCATCTATACCTCCATTTTTAACTTAGTCATACAAGTATTATCAATCTTGCACCAACTCCCCTAATAGTACAAGAATGCGAATCAATAGTACACACATGTGAACAAATAGTTATAATCATGTGAATTAATAGCAATTAATTGCTCATTTATCCGGTTAATTACCCGACTGGTCAGTATAACTTCCAGACATCAATTAATATCGAAATAAATGTCGATTTCCACTAACACTAATAATTCCAACAGAATGGAACTATCAATTTCATCTTTAATCAACACGAACTTATTCATCATTAATATTATAACTCACAATATTTAATAATCAGGTCGTTCCCAGGAAAGAGGGGGCTTTCCGATAAGGATTTCTCCTTATTAGCGCCGCAATTAGATGACCAAACCTCTCCTTGATGTAACTTCTTAGACATTGTAAATATTGCAATTTAATAATATGAATAACTTTTCGTCTCGATTATTGATTTAATAATATATCATATTATGCAGATGATAATCTTGTGACAATAATCGAATCAATAATATGAAAGATATGATGCAAGAATTATCGTAGCAATAATTGAGTATAATCGAGTGACTTCTCACGTAAGTATCAATAATCAATACTGTGTGCTACTTATGCAACCACGCCAGACATTCTTTTACTTACTACTAAGGGTAGTTCAGCGGTTTAACAAAGAAACTTCCGCCGTTATTTTTAAAAAGATAATTATGTCATTTTCTAACTACGACAATACTTCTGTTGTGGGGTCCACTAATGATTGTGCCGTCCTACGAATATTTCCTGTTAAAACGAATATTCCTTGACCAATCGAATATTATATAACCACTTGCTTACTTTGCAAAATTTGTAAATATTACCCACAACTATAACATTATATCAAATCCACACCATAATATTCAAAAATATATTTCGAGAAAATTATTCTTTATTCATAAAAGTTGGGGTCTTACATCTAGGACTATCATATAACCTTTAATCCATCATTTTAGGATTTTAATAATTTTCTAAATTCTCGGGTTGTCACAGGCAAAGTAATCCGAATCAATATTACCTCGAGTGAATATTACCCTAGTAAATAGTAACAAATGAATAGTAACCCGTCATGAAAAGTATTCTGAATAAATATTACCCCGAGTGAATAGTAACAAATAAATAGTAACCCGTCATGAAAAGTACCCCTTCTTATGAAATTTCGTCCTCGAAATTACGGTACGTACCTGGTATATCGAAGAGGTGAGGATATTTTGACTTCATCTCAAATTCTAACTCCTAGGTCATTTCTTCCACATCGTGGTTTCTCCACAAAACTTTGACTTGAGGTATAACTTTAGAGCGTAGAATATGATCCTTCTTATCTAAGATTTTAACAGGTAATTCTTCATACGTTAAATCTTCCTCTATCTCGTCTGGTTCTAATTTAATAATGTGGTTCGGGTCTTTCACATATTTACATAACATAGATATATAGAAAACGTTATGAACACGAGACATACTTGGCGGTAAGGCGAGTCTATAGGCCACAGTTCCTATTCGGTCAAGGATTAGAAATGGGCCAATGAATCGAGGATTGAACTTTCCTCTCTTTCCAAATCTCGTAACTCCTTTCCATGGAGCAACACGTAACAACACATGATCTCCACGTCCTTTCCATGAAGATCAGCATAACTCTTTTGTCGATCTTGTGAGGTTTTTATACGTTGTCGGATCGTTTGAATCTTTTCCGTAGTTGTACGTACCAAATCTGTTCCCAACAACGTTGCTTCACCCACCTCATCCCAGCATACTAGAGAACGACACTTTCTTCCATACAACGCCTCAAATGGAGCCATGCCAATACTTGCTTGATAACTATTGTTGTAGGAAAACTCCACCAATGGTAAAAACATGTTCCAACTTCCCTTGAAGTCAAGGACACAGAGTCTTAATAAATCTTCAAGAGTTTGAATAGTCCTTTCCGACTGCCCATCCGTTTGAGGATGATATGCCGAACTAAATCGTAAATCCATGCCCATAGCTTTTTGCAAACTAACCCAAAATCTTGAAGTGAATCTTGGGTCTCGATCAGAAACTATGGATACTGGCATACCATGCAATCTTACGATCTCGTTTATGTACATACTCGCAAGATGTTAAAGTGTATAAGTTTCTTGTTTATGAGCAGACTTGGTCAATCTATCAACAATGACCCAAATCGCATTTATGCCTTGAGAAACCTTGGGAAGACTAGTAACGAAATCCATGATAATGTGCACCCACTTCCATTCTGGAATTTCAAGTGGTTGCAATGGACCTTTTGGCACTTGATGCTCCGCCTTGACTCGTTGACAAGTTAGACACCTTGAGATAAACCCCGCTATCTCTCTCTTCATATTGCTCTACCAAAATGTATGTCAAGATCACGATACATTTGGTATACCCCAGATAGATTGCAAACAGTGTGTTGTGCGCCTCCATCATGATTTTATACTTTAAGTCAGAATCGTTAGAAACACAAAGTCTGGAGTTGACTCGAAGTATTCCTTTCTCATCGATTCTTGCTTCTGAAATAGCACCTTCTTGCACTTTCTTCCTCATACGCATTAGCTCCAGGTCTGTAGCTTGAGTAGCTTTAACTTTATCGATTAAAGTCGGTTCCACTCGTATATTCGCCATCATCACATGGGTCCCTGGAGTCTGTAACTCTATTTCCATCCTTTCCAAGTCATACAAAATGGGTCTTTGTGTTGACAATATTGCACTCGTACCCGTATATGATCTTCTACTCAATGCGTCAGCTACTACGTTCGCTTTTCCAAGATGGTATGATCATAATCTTTCAATAACTCAAGCCATCGTCGTTGCCGCATGTTGAGTTCCTTTTGAGTGAAGAAATATTTGAGGCTTCTATGATCCGTATTGATCTCCACCTTCTCTCCATACAGGTAATGCCTCCAAAACTTAAGCACAAAAACGACTGCTGCCAACTCTAGATCATGAGTAGGATAATTCCTCTCATATTCTTTAAGTTGTAGAGAGGCATAGGCTATGACTTTCCCATGTTGCATGAGAACACATCCTAACCCTTTGCCTGAAGCATCACTGTAGATGACAAATCCCTCAAGGCAGGATGGTATGGTATCGAGCAGGTGCTAAAATGAGTCTCCTATTGAGTTCTTGAAAACTCTTTTCACATTCCTCACTCCAACCGAATTTTGTATCTTTTCGAGTCAGCTGATTTAATGGAGTAGTGATTCGAGAAAACCCTTCTACGAATCTCCTATAATAACCAGCTAAGCCGAGAAAGCTACGTACTTTGGTCACTGACTTAGGTTGTTCCCAGCTTTGAATTGCTTCAATCTTTGTCGGGTCAACAGATATTCCATGATTTGATATCACGTGCCCAAGGAATGTAACTTCCGCAAGCCAGAACTCGCATTTCTTCAACTTGGCATAAAGCTTATTTTCACGAAGCTTTTGGAGTATCAGCCTCAACTCAAGTGTTGCTCATGGTCTTTGCGGGTTTTCGAGTATATGAGGATGTCATCAATAAAGACGACCACATAGTGATCCAAATATTCCTTGAATACTTGGTTCATCATATCCATGAAGGCAACAGGAGCATTAGTCAATCCAAAAGATATGACTAGGAATTCATAATGCCCGCATCGAGTTCGAAAGCGATCTTTGGAATGTCATCGGTTTTAATCTTAAACCCGATGATATCCTAAACTAAGATCAATCTTTGAAAAAATTTGGCTCTTGCAATGTTGGTCAAACAGTCATCAATGCGAGGCAATGGATACCTATTTTTTATGGTGACATGATTCAACTCCCAATAATCAATACAAAGTCGTATACTTCCATCTTTCTTCTTTACGAATAGAATAGGAGCACCCCAAGGAGACGTACTAGGACTAATGAAACCGATGTCTAACAATTCATGTAGTTGGGTTTTTAACTCGTGAAGTTCAATAGGAGCCATTCGATATGGGGCTTTGGAAATGGGTTTTGTATCGGATTCAAGGTCGATACAAAATTCAATTTCACGCTCTAGGGGTAGGCCAGGAAGTTCTTCAGGGAATACGTTAGGAAATTTATTAACAATAGAAATATCATTTAAATCTGACGTATCTTTATTTAAATCCGTGACATGGGCTAAGAAAGCTTGACATCCGTTTTTCAATAAACGAATAGCTTTATGACTTGATATGACAGTGATTGATTTTAGTGGTTTGGTTGCTTGAATTCTCATAATAGGTTGGTTAGGAATATGAAAGCTAACAACCTTAAGAAAATAATCGATTTTAGCATGATGAGTTGTTAACCAATCAACCCCTAAAATCACATCAAATGCAAGTATTTTCAAAGAACTAAGATCGACATATAACGTGTGGTTACCGATTTGAATCAAACAAGACTTATAAACCGTGGATGTAATTAAGGTTTCTCCCAATGGAGTTTCAACAGATAAGTCAAAGTCTAATTTCTCCGGAGTCATATTTAAATGTTGAGAGCAAATAGGAGAAATAAAGGAATGGGTAGAACCGGTATCAAATAAAGTATAAACTTCACTAGAGTTTATGATTAACTTACCCGTGATCACCTCGTTCGGATTCCTCGCTTTTTGGGAGGTTATGACAAACGCTCTCCCTTGAACTACCGATTTTGTCTTGTCTGGGACACCCTTTGATGCCTCCATCCCAGCTGGACTTGACTTTGGTGCACGACAAAAAAGGGTTAGGTGAACTTCTTTTCCACAATTTAAACATGCTTTGGACTGCATCGTGCAGTTTAGACTTATGTGTCCTTCCCCTCCACATTTGTAACATACGATTGGTGGTCGTTCTCCTTCCTTAACAACAGGTGCTGGTGCTGACGTCTTTCCATCCTTGTTGAATCTCCTCTTCCTGAAATGTCCACTCTTATTGTCATGGCCATGATTACCACCGAAGTGATTATCATTTCTGGCATGTTGATTCCCTACACATTTGTTGTCACCGCTTCGATGACTGCTACCACTGGTATTATCGACTTGTCGGTTGCTCTCTCTTGGTTGGGTTGACTTATTATCGCACTCCAATAACTGAGCCCTATTCACAACATCTGAATATAAACACAGTTTCTGGGAAATTAGGTATTGACGTATCTCGGGTTTCAAACCTCTTAGAAACATCCGCTTCATTCTCTCCTCATTATCAACCAAGTGGGACGCAAACTGAGATAATTCGGCAAACTTAGCTTTCAGATCGCGCCATACGGTCATATTATTTTGCTCAAGCTTGATGAACTCTACCTCCTTCATGTAGCGAATACTTTCACAAAAGTACTTATCGTTGAACAGTTCTTGGAACTTCTCCCAAGACATCTTTGATGTGGCGGGTTGAGTACGCTTTCTGATTCCCACCAAGATGTCGCCTCTGCCGCATAACATGAAGGTGGAAAATGGAACCTTTTTCTCCTCGGAGCATCCCAAGACATCAAATATCTTGTTGATCTACTTTATCCACGTCTCCGCCTTAAGTGGTTTTGGCTCTCCAAAAAACTCTGGTGGTCCCAGCTCCTTAAACTGCTTAGCGGTGACCGTCCGAGAGTTGTCAGTGTTTCCACCTGCATTTTAGACAGGAATCGCCCTCGCCTGATGTTGCATGAATTGCATAAAACCTCTGAATGTCCCATCATTCATCATTTGATAGTTGTTGTTTTCTTGAGGATTATTTTCTTCCTGTTACACATTATCTGTAAAACCCCAAATTTTACGAATAAAGATTTAATTTTCTCGAAATATTTTTTTGAATATTATGGTGTGGATTTGAGATAATGTTATAGTTATGGGTAGTATTTATAAATTTTTCAAAGTATGCAAGTTGTTATATAATATTCTTTTTGTCGGGGAATATCCGTATGATGGTACAATCATTGGTGGACCCCACAACAGAATTATTGTCGGATTGAGAAAATGGCAAAAATATTTTTATGCAAATAACGGCAGAAGTTTTACCGTTAAAACTGGTGAACTACTCGGTAGTAAAAGTACAGTAATACGCGTGGTTGTATAGTAGCACACGGTATTGATTATTGATACTTACGTGAGAAGTCACTCAGTTTTGTTCAATTAATGCTACAGTAATTGTTACATAGTATCTCACGTTATTTGATTCAATTATTGTCGATATTTTATATATTATTAAATCAATAATTGAGACGACGAAGTTATTTATATTATTATTTGCAATATTAACGATGTTTAAAAGTTCTACCAATGAGAGGTTTGGTCACCTAATTCATGGCGATAATAGGAGAAATCCTTATTGAAAGCCCCTCTTTCTCCGGGAGCGACACAGTCGATTAATATTGTGAATTATAATAATGATGATAAATGTTGTTAAATTTATTGAGGTGTCTTTTTATGAAGTCACGGAAGTTTATATATATATATATATATATATATATATATATATATATATATATATATATATATATATATATATATATAAATTTTGTTTTATTAGTATTATTGATGTAATAAAATGAAAAGCTTTTTATATAAAAACAGAATACTTTTATAAAGTTATTTGTTTTATTAGACAATAATTAGAATATAATATATTTTATTATACATAGTATTTTGCATAGTAAAATCTTTTTATATAAAAAAATACTTTTATAAAGTTATATGTTTTATTAGACAATAATTAGAATATAATATATCTTATTATGCATAGTGTTTGCATAGTGTTTGCATAGTAAAATCTTTTTATATAAAATAGAATACTTTTATAAAGTTATTTATTTTATTAGATTTTAAATAAAATATATATATATATATATAAATATATATTTTATAAATAGAATATATTATATTTTATTGCATAGTATCCTTTTTATTTTTCCTATAAATAGGATGCTTAGTTAGAATTGAAAATCGCACTAGAAGTTCAGAGAATTCTCTTCTACAATCTTGAGCGTATTTCTTTAGAGTTTTAAGAAGCTTTGAGCGTAGTGCAAGTTTTCTTCAAGAATATCCTCGCCCTACCCGTCGGAGTAATCTTCTTTATAAGGTAAGGGATATTATTTGTTGTACTCGTAAGGGATATTATTTCTTTCGTATTCATGAAGAGAACTTCTATTATTCCATTCTTTATTATTATGTTGGAATAACCTGTCTATGTGAAGTACCGCATACATGGTGAAATTCTTTTGTTATTCCATTCTTTATCATTCTGTTGGAATATCTTGTCGGTGCGTATTACGCCTGACCTGGTTCCATTAATTATTATTTTGTTGGAATAACCTGTCTGTGCGGTCTATCGCATGCATGGTGATTTTTGTTGTTATTCCATTCTTTATTATTCTGTTGGAATATCCTGTCTGTGAGAATTTCGCCAGACCTATTTCCGTTCTTTATTATTCTATCGGAATATCGTCTGCATGCGTATTTACGTTGATGACACTGTTCCATTCTTTATTATTCTGTTGGGAATAACCTGTCTATCGCACGCATGGTGAATCCTTCTGTTATTCCATTCATTATTATTCTGTTGGAATAACCTGTCTATGTGGATTACCACATGTATGGTGAATGATCCTTTGTATTCATTCCTTATTAAATTGTGGATATGATCTGTTTACGTGGATTATGATGAAAGTCATAATAAAAGCATTGGACTTGTGAAAATCATGGGTATATGTAGTATTAGTAAGTGTTATGATGAGTTATGTTGGTTATTATGTGAAAACATGAAAGTTTCTTAGAAATCACAAAGGGTTGAAAATCAGATTTTGGTGAAAATGGAACATGAAATTCAATTGACCATATCTCCTATTATATTTCGAATTTTTGAGTGTGGTCTAGTTCTAGAGTTAGATCTATGAGTTTTCTAACTTATCCAAGTGGAATCACTGGAAAAGATGTTGTAGATTTTCGTGTGGACTGATTTTAGCAAAGGAGTTAAAAACTGCAAAGTACCAAAAAAACTACTGCCGATAAATTTAAAATGGCATTTTTAGCCACTTAATTTGTGAGAAAAATTTCGGCCTTTTGGGAAATTGAAATATAGGGTATAAAGTACCTCCTGTCCAAAAATGAGCTCATTCCGACTTAAAATGAGCAAGTTATGACTATTTCAATATTTAGATTTTTTCGACAAAAAATGCTATAACCGGAGTTCTATAACTCCGATGACCATGAAATTTAAACTGGAAGCTCTCATTAATATGTGTAAGATTTTGCCAAGATTTGGGAATTTCTGGAGTTAAACTTGAGGTAGCTAATTTCTTAAGGAATTAATTAGAAATTAATTTTTGAAAAATACTTAAGAGAGTTGAAAAATTATAAAAAAATACTTGTTGTGTATGAAATATATGTATATATGTTTAGACAAAAGATAGAAAAATAATAAGTTGATTTGGTAATTTTCATGAAAATGGTTTAGTTTCAAACATATGAGTTAAATATGTTATGTGAAGTTGATGAATTGGTAAATAGGATTTTAGGGCTTGAAAATCCTATATAAGGTATATGCAGATTTTTGATGAGTGATTTGATCATTGGTGATGAAATCTTATGAGTATGGCATTTTTAAATGATTAAATGTATTATTTGGTAAAATGTAAACAATTAAATTAAATTATTTATAAGTTTAAGAAGTGATTAAAATATTGTTATAATATTAACAATATTAGATTATAAGTTATTTAAATAATGGATAATATTTGGATAAATTTAAAGTCTTTAATATTTATCCTTGTTTTTCGTTTGATTAATGCTTATATTATTGTCATCATCTTCATGCTTATATTGTGATAAAGTCATCTTTGGCTTACGTGCAGAGATGGACTTGGTATGATTATGACCAGGGATTATTCAGTATAATTATGACCGTAATGTAACGAATGATGTGGTAAAAGTCCTCATCAGCCTGTAGTTCATTGGTGGACAGTTGTTGGTAAGATTATGACCAGGGATTATTCGGTATAATCATGACCATTGATGGTTACATGAATATCCTTGGTCGTGGTGCAGGGATGATGTGGTTTATTTATTTAGCCGAGTCTCAGCGATAAAGTTTATGAAAATCTTTTTAAATCATAGAAGATAGTAGATTTTATGCTCTACTTAACTCTTCTAATGGATTGCTTGTTCCGCTGCAGTTAAACTTGATGTCTATTGTATTTTATCAGTTTAACATTGTTGAAGACTAATGATAATTTATTCTGCATTATCTTAGTCATAATATTTCTTACTGGACTAGTTGAGCTCACCCTTTTCATTCACTGTTCTCTTCAGGAAATGAGAACGTAGCCGGGACTAGTCGGGGAACGGAGTGAAGGTCCAGATGATAGTATTAGTAGTCCTCACTATTCTGTCGAATAGTGTGACAATAAATGAATTGAGGACTCCTTTGAGTGTGGATATTGTCTAGATGACAATATTCTTATTAAAACTCTCAATTTATGTTTTGTCATATTTTTCACGACTGTTGTATAATTAGTTTGTATTTGTATTCAGTACCTTGTATCTGGCGAGCCAAGATGGGTGATGTATACCTATTTTGGGGGCGTCACAGTTGGTATCAAAGCTTAGGGATATGATCCATGGTTGAGATGTGAGACAAGAACTAGGGGGGAGAGATGGGGAATTCCTTCGCTAGTATGACCTACCTAAGTTTATTTGGTATTTAATTGGTCGGTCAGAGTATTGGGATAATATGTGATATGTTAATTAACCCTTTTTTTGAAACAATATTTGAAAATGGCATCCGAAAATGTTGAGATAAGCAATGAAGCACATGAGATCGTTGAGACACATTTAGTCACTAACCAGGTTAATGTGATGTCAGACGAAGAAGAAATTAGAGATATCTACGTGGTGAGTGAAGAACTAATAGTTGCACTTAGAGCTTGGTTGCAAGAGGTAGCGGTGAGAGTGAGGAAGAAGAGGAACCTGAGGAGAATTTATTAGAAGAATTTTATGATATAAATTTAGAATTACAAAATCGTGTTCATGAGTTAAAAGAGCAGGCTGAAGAACGGCAGGCGGTCATGGAGCAAAGAGATGTAACAATTCAAAATTGTGTTACCCGATGAGCGATGCTTGAACAGAAGCACTCTTTGGCAGAGTATAAGATATTAGAGCTGGAATCTGAGAATGCTATTATCAAAGTTCTGAAGAAAGAAGAAACAACTGAATGAAGGAGAATAGATGATGCATGGGTAAAAGCTGCACGACACGTAGATATTGTAAAAAAAAGACGTCCAATCCAATAAGGCCAAAATAGATGAAATGGATTTTTCTTTTTGGACAGCAATTGGGAGAATCCAACATCAAATTCGGAATTACCCTATGCAGAGCGGTCAACCCCAATTCGACATGGATCGGAGAATAATAATTCAAATCATGGATCAGGAATGTGACGAAGCAATTAAGGGTGGAATATACTCTATAGTAAGTTAAAATTTGGTAGTTTAAGTGAGAGCGTTTATCGAGGAACCCGAACGAAGTTATTACGGGTAAGTTAATCATAAACTCTTGCGAAGTCTATACCTTGTTAGGTACCGGTTCTACCCACTCTTTTATTTCACCTAGTTGTGTTCAATGTTTGAACTTGGCTCTTGAGAAATTAGACTTTGACTTATCTGTTGAAACTCTGTTAGGAGAAAACTTCGTTACATTCACTGTTTATAAATCTTGTTTGATTCAAATCGACACTTTCACGTTACCTATCGATCTTATCTCTTTGAAAATACTTGTCTTTGATGTGATTTTAGGAATCGATTGGTTAACTACTCATCATGCTTTTTGTAAGGTTGTTAGCTTTTATATTCCTAACCAACCTGTTATGTGAATTCAAGCAACCAAACCACTAAAGTTAATCACTGTTATATCAAGCCATAAGTAAAGAGCCCTGATCCTTTCATTGTTGACTTCCTTGTGTAGAATGCACCGAAACTAGACTTTCCGTAGGGGACGTTGTGAATGACGATGGCAAGTTGATAGGTATCAATGTGACGTGTTATCCAAGTCTTGGATGAGAGTCACAGTTTTGAATGATATTTCTATTGTTAATAAATTTTCTGACGTATTCTTGGAGACTTCTTAGCCTACCCCTAGAGCGTGAAATTGAATTTTGTATTGACCCCAGTACAAAAACCCATTTCGTATAACTTACAAATGATGAAGATAGAGTTAAAGACTCTAGGATCCCACGTGAAGATAACAATATACGATTAGAATCGACTTTAGTCGATAATGTTAAAGATGCTAAAGTTACAGACCCGGAGCTGATGAATAAAAAGAAGAAGGTTCAAGAGGACGGTATTTTAAAAGCAAGAGTTGCTGAAGAGAGGAAATCTCAACCCTTGATTTTATTGGCCCATTTGCAATCCTTGATCTAGTAGGAACTGTGGCCTATAGACTCGTTTTACCGTTAAGTATGTCACGTGTTCATAATGTTTTTAACGTATCGATGTTACGTAAATATGTGGACGACCCAAACCACATTATTAAATTAGAACTAGACGATATAGCAGAAGATTTAACGTATGAAGAGATACGTGTTAAAATCTTGGATAAGAAGGATCGTATTCAACACTCAAAGGTTATACCTCAAGAGTTAGAATTTGAAATAAGTAAAAGTATCCTCACCTCTTCAGCATACCAGGTACGTACGTAAATTTCGAGGGCGAAATTTCATAAGGAGGGGAGATTGTAAAACCCCAAATTTTACGAATAAAGATTTAATTTTCTCGAAATATTTTTTTGAATATTATGGTGTGGATTTGAGATAATGTTATAGTTGTGGGTAGTATTTATAAATTTTGCAAAGTATGCGAGTTGTTATATAATATTCTTTTTATCGGAGAATATCCGTACGACGGTACAATCATTGGTGGATCCCACAACGTAATTATTATCGGATTGAGAAAACGACAAAAATATTTTTATGAAAATAACGGCAGAAGTTTATCGTTAAAACTGTTGAACTACTTAATAGTAAAAATACGATGAATCTGGCATGTAGGTTGCATAGTAGCATTACAGTATTGATTATTGATGCTTACGTGAGAAGTCACTCAGTTTTGTTCAATTAATGCTACAGTAATTGCTGCATAGTATCTCACTTTATTTGATTCAATTATTATCGATATTTTATATATTATTAAATCAATAATTGAGATGACGAAGTTATTAATATTATTATTTGCAATATTAACGATGTCTAGAAGTTCTGTCAAGAAGAGGTTTGGTCACCTAATTGGGCGCCAATAGGAAGAAATCCTTATTTGAAAGTCCCATCTTTCCTGGGAACGACCTGATCGATTAATATTGTGAATTATAATAATGATGATAAATGTTGTTAAATTTATTGAGGTGTCTTTTTATGAAGTCCGAGAAGTTTATATATATATATATATATATATATATATATATATATATATAAATTTTGTTTTATTAGTATTATTAATGTAATAAAATAGAAAAGTTTTTTTTATATAAAAGCAGAATACTTTTATAAAGTTATTTGTTTTATTAGACAATAATTAGAATATAATATATTTTATTATGCATAGTATTTTGCATAGTACAATTTTTTTTATATAAAGCAGAATACTTTTATAAAGTTATTTGTTTTATTAGACAATAATTAGAATATAATATATTTTATTATGCATAGTGTTTGCATAATTACTGCGTATAGTGTTTGCTTAGTAAAATCTTTTATATAAAAGCAGAATATTTTATAAAGTTATTTGTTTTATTAGATTTTAAATAAAATATATATATATATATATATATATATATATATATATATATATATATATATTATAAATAGAATATATTATATTTTATTGCATAGTATCCTTTCTATTTTTCCTATAAATGGGATGCTTAGTTAGAATTGAAAATCACACCAGAAGTTCAGAGAATTCTCTTCTATAATCTTGAGCGTATTTCTTTAGAGTTTTAAGAAGCTTTGAGCGTAGTGCAAGTTTTCTTCAAGAATATCCTCACCCTGTCCGTCGAAGTACTCTTCTTTATAAGGTAAGGGATATTATTTGTTGTACTCGTAAGGGGTATTATTTCTTTCGTATTCATGAAGAGAACTTATGTTATTCCATTCTTTATTATTATGTTGGAATAACCTATCTATGTGAAGTACCGCATACATGGTGAAATTCTTCTGTTATTCCATTCTTTATCATTACATTGGAATATCACATGCTGTGTATGTATTACTTTGACTTTGGTTCCATTAATTATTATTACATTGGAATAACACATGCTGCATGGTCTATCGCATGCATGGTGATTTACGTTGTTATTCCATTCTTTATTATTACATTGGAATATCACATCGATTTGTGAATTTCGCTTTGACTCGGTTCCGTTCTTTATTATTCTATTGGAATATCACGTCGTGTGTTTACGCATGACCGGTTCCATTCTTTATTATTCATTGGGAATAACTTCGTCTATCGCACGCATGGTGAATCCTTACATTATTTCATTCATTATTATTCATTGGAATAACTTTCGCTCATGGATTACCACATGCATAGTGAATGATCCTTTGTATTCATTCCTAATTAAATTGTAGAAATGATCATTTACGTGGATTATGATGAAAGTCATAATAAAAGCATTGGACTAATGAAAATCATGGGGTATATGTAGTATTAGTAAGTGTTATGATGAGTTATGTTGGTTATTAGGTGAAAACATGAAAGTTTCTTAGAAATCAATAATTGAGACGACAAAGTTATTCATATTATTAAATTGCAATATTTACAATGTCTAGAAGTTCTGTCAAGGAGATGTTTGGTCATCTAATAATGCTTGATAAGGAGAAATCCTTATCGGAAAAGCCCCTCTTTCACAGGAGCGACACGGTTGTTAAATATTGTGAGTTATAATATTAATGATGAATAAGTTTCTGTTGATTAAAGATGAAATTGATAGTTCCATTGTGTTGGAATTATTAGTGTTAGTGGAAATCGACATTTATTTCGATATTAATTGATGTTTGGAAGTTATCTTGACCGATTAAAGGGTAATGCTTAGGATAAATGAGAAATTAATTGCTATTTATTCACATGATTATAACTATTTGTTCACATGTGTGTACTATTGATTCCCATTCTTGTACTATTAGGGGAGTTGGTTCAAGATTGATAATACTTTCATGACTAAGTTAAAAATGCAGGTATAGATGGAGGTACTATACTGTAATTCGTATTTTCACATGATTATAACTATTGATCCACATGATTGAACTATTGATTCACATTATTTACTATTAGGGTAGGTGGTGCAAGTTTGATAATACTTGCAGGACTAAATTAAAAATGAAGAAAAAGTTGAAGGTATTATACTGTAATATTTTGAGCCCCAAAACGTGCAATTATCAAAACTATATTTTCCTATAAATAGAAGCTCATTCTTCCTTCATTTCTCACCAATTCACTAAAGCTATAGAGAAATTATTATAGAGAGAAATTATAGAGAGAAAGAAGAAGAGAAGTCTGCTACCTCTCTACTCCAGTATCCAATTTCTTTCTAAGGTAAGGGGTATTATTTCTTTCGTATTCATGAAGAGAGCTTCTGTTATTCCATTATTTATTATTATGTTGGAATAAGTCATACATCGCAATACCGCATACATGGTGAAATTCTTCATTATTCCATTCTTTATTATTACATTTGGAATATCATGCTGTGCGGATTACACTAGACACGGTTCCATTCTTTATTATTCTATTGGAATAACTCGTCATGCATGCGGTCTATCCCATGCATGGTGAATTACATTGTTATTCGATTTTTTATTATTACATTTGAATATCACTGTTTGTGCGCGGATTACTCATGACTGGTTCCATTCTTTATTATTACTTTGGAATATCCTCATGCATGCGTAATTACGCATGACCTGGTTCCATTCTTTATTATTCTATTGAGAATAACCTGTCTGTGCAGTCTATAGCATGCATGGTGAATTCTTATGTTATTCTATTCTTTATTATTCTGTTGGAATATCATATCTGTGCGGATTACGCATGACCTGGTTCCATTCTTTATTATTCTGTTGGAATAACCTGTCTATGTGGATTATCACATGCATGGTGAATGATCCTTCGTATTCATTCATTATTAAATTATGAAAATGATCTGTCTACGTGGATTACCGCATGGCGGGTGAAAATCCATTTGTAGTTTCACATATTCTATGATACTCAGTTGGTTAAAGTTTTGGCTTCTATACTCCATGAAATTAGTAGAATATCCTGGATATTTGTGCTTCATCCAGTATCTTTTCATGGAAATATTCTTCTGAGCATTCTTGAATTTTACTCCACAAAAACAATATTATGTTGACAATTTGGACATAATTGATTTCAAGATAAATTAACTTATAAATCTTTAAAATTTATTCTTGAACTTGTTTTATTGAATTATTATGTCATTGTTATCATCCTCATGCTTATATTGTGATGAAAGTCATCTTTGGCTTACGTGCATAGATGGACTTGGTATGATTATGACCAAGGATTATTCGGTATAATCATGATCTGTAATGTTATAAATGATGTGGTAAAAGTCCTCAGTAGCCTGTAGTGCATTGATGGATAGTTTTTGGTATGATTATGACCAGGGATTATTCGGTATAGTCATGACCATTGATGATTTAATGAATATCCTTAGCCCGTAGTGCAAGGATGACTCGATGATGTGGTTTATTTATTGTCGAGTCTCAAATGATAAAATTGATTAAAACATTTTAAATCATAGAAGATAGTAGATATCGTGTTCTACTTGACTCTTCTAATGGATTACTTATTCCGCTGCAGTTATACTTGATGTCTATTGTATTTTATCAGTTTAACATTGTTGAAGACTAATGATAATTTATTCTACATTATCTTAGTCATAATATTTCTTACTGGGCTAGTTGAGCTCACCCTTTCTTTCATTGTTCTCTTCAGGAAAAGGGAATGTAGCCGGGACTAGTCAGGGAACGGAGTGATAGTCCAGATGATAGCATTAGTAGTCCTCACTATTCTATTAAATAGTGTGATAATAAATGTAATGAGGACTCCATTGAGTGTGGATATTGTCACAGATGACAATATTCTTATTAAAACTCTTAGATTATGTTTTGTCGTATTTTACATTTAATTGTATAATTAAGTTGTATTTGAATTTTGTACCATGTATTTTGCGACTCAAGATGGGTGATGTATACCTATTTTGGGGGCGTCACAGTTGGTATCAAAGCTTAGGGATATGATCCCTGGCTGAGATGTGAGACAAGAGCTAGGAGGGGAGAGACGGAGAATTCCTTCGCTAGTATGACCTACCTAAGTTTATTTGGTATTTAATTGGTCGGTCAGAGTATAGGGATAATATGTGATATGTTAACTAACCCTTGTTTTGTGACAGTATTTGAAAATGGCATCCGAAAATGTTGAGATAAACAATGAAGCACATGAGACCGTTGAGTCACCACAGATTAATGCCCAAGATAATGTGCAACAAGAAGACAATAATCCTCATGTAAATAATAACACCGATGAAATGGTGAGCGATGGGATGCTCAGAGGCTTTATGCAATTCATGCAACATCAGGCAAAAGCGGCTCCTGTCCAAAATATAGGTGGAAACACTGACAACTCTCGGACTGTCACGGCTAAGCAGTTCAAAGAGCTGGGAACACCGGAGTTTATTGGAGAGCCAAAACCACTTAAGGTGGAGACGTGGATAAAGCATATCAACAAGATATTTGATGTCTTGGGATGCTCCGAGGAGCAAAAGGTTCCCTTTGCCACCTTCATGTTGGGGAGCAGAGGAGGATTCAGTGGTGGGAATCTATAAAGCGTACTCAACCTGCCGCACTCAAAATGTCTTGGGAAAAGTTCCAAGAGTTGTTCAATGAAAAGTACTTTCCTAAAAGTATTCGTCACATGAAGGAGGTAGATTTCATCAAGCTTGAGCAAAACAAATATGAGTGACCGTATGCAAGATCTGAAGCTAAGTTTGCCGAGTTGTCTCGGTTTGCATCCCACTTGGTTGATAATGAAGAGAAAATGATGCGGATGTTTCTAAGAGGTTTGAAACCCGAGATACGTCAATACCTAATTTTTCAGAAACTGTGTTTGTATTCAGATGTTGTGAATAGGGCTCAGTTATTGGAGCGCAATAATGAGTCAACCCAACCAAGAGAGAGAAACCAACAAGTCGATTATACCAGTGGTAGAAGTCATTGAAGCGATGACAACAAACGTGGAGGGAATCAACATGCCAGAAATGATAATCACTTCGGTGGTAATCATGGTCATGACAATAAGAGTGGACATTTCAAGAAGAGGAGATTCAACAAGGATGGAAAGACGTCAGCACCAACACCTGTTGTTAAGGAAGGAGAACGACCACTGGTCGTATGTTACAAATGTGGACGGGAAGGACACATAAGTCCAAACTGCACGATGCAGTCCAAAGCGTGTTATAATTGGGGAGAAGAAAGTAACCTAGCCCGATTTTGTCATGCACCAAAGTCAAGTCCAGCTGGGATGGAGGCATTAAAGGGTGTCCCAAACAAGACAAAACCGGTAGTTCAAGGGAGAGCGTTTGTCGTGACCTCCAAAAAAGCGAGGAATCTGAACGAGGTGATCACGGGTAAGCTAATCATAAACTCTAGCAATGTTTATACTTTATTTGATAACGGTTCTACCCATTCCTTTATTTCTCCTATTTGCTCTCAACATTTAAATATGACTCCGGAGAAATTAGACTTTGACTTATCTATTGAAACTCCATTGGGAGAAACCTTCATTACATCCACGGTTTATAAGTCTTGTTTGATTCAAATCGGTAACCACACGTTATATGTCGATCTTAGTTCTTTGAAAATACTTGCATTTGATGTGATTTTAGGGGTTGATTGGTTAACAACTCATCATGCTAAAATCGATTATTTTCTTAAGGTTGTTAGCTTTCATATTCCTAACCAACCTATTATGAGAATTCAAGCAACCAAACCACTAAAATCAATCACTGTCATATCAAGTCATAAAGCTATTCGTTTATTAAAAAACGGATGTCAAGCTTTCTTAGCCCATGTCACGGATTTAAATAAAGATACGTCAAATTTAAATGATATTTCTATTGTTAATAAATTTCCTAACGTATTCCCTGAAGAACTTCCTGGCCTACCCCTAGAGCATGAAATTGAATTTTGTATCGACCTTGAATCCGATACAAAACCCATTTCCAAAGCCCCATATCGAATGGCTCCTATTGAACTTCAAGAGTTAAAAACCCAACTACATGAATTGTTAGACATCGGTTTCATTAGTCCTAGTACGTCTCCTTGGGGTGCTCCTGTTCTATTCGTAAAGAAGAAAGATGGAAGTATGCGACTTTGTATTGATTATTGGGAGTTGAATCATGTCACCATAAAAATAGGTATCCATTGCCTCGCATTGATGACCTGTTTGACCAGTTGCAAGGAGCCAAATTCTTTTCAAAGATTGATCTTCATTAGGATATCATCGATTAAAGATTAAAACCGATGACATTCAAAGAGCGCTTTCGAGAACTTTATGACGGGCATTATGAATTCCTAGTCATATCTTTTGGATTGACTAATGCTCCTGTTGCCTTCATGGATATGATGAACCAAGTATTCAAGGAATATTTGGATCACTATGTGGTCGTCTTTATTGATGACATCCTCATATACTCGAAAACCCGCAAAGACCATGAGCAACACTTGAGTTGAGGCTGATACTCCAAAAGCTTCGTGAAAATAAGCTTTATGCCAAGTTGAAGAAATGCGAGTTCTGGCTTGCGGAAGTTACATTCCTTGGGCACGTGATATCAAATCATGGAATATCTGTTGACCCGACAAAGATTGAAGCAATTCAAAGCTGGGAACAACCTAAGTCAGTGACCAAAGTACGTAGCTTTCTCGGTTTAGCTGGTTATTATAGGAGATTCGTAGAAGGGTTTTCTCGAATCACTACTCCATTAAATCAGCTGACTCGAAAAGATACAAAATTCGGTTGGAGTGAGGAATGTGAAAAGAGTTTTCAAGAACTCAATAGGAGACTCATTTTAGCACCTGTTCTGACAATACCATCTGGCTCGGAGGGATTTGTCATCTACAGTGATGCTTCAGGCAAAGGGTTAGGATGTGTTCTCATGCAACATGGGAAAGTCATAGCCTATGCCTCTCTACAACTTAAAGAATATGAGAGGAATTATCCTACTCATGATCTAGAGTTAGCGGTGATCGTTTTTGTGCTTAAGTTTTGGAGGCATTACACGTATGGAGAGAAGGTGGAGATCTTTACGGATCATAAAAGCCTCAAATATTTCTTCACTCAAAAGGAACTCAACATGCGCAAGAACGACGATGGCTTGAGTTGTTGAAAGATTATGATCATACCATCAATACCATCACGAAAAAAGCGTAGTGGTGACGCATTGAGTAGAAGATCATATGCGGGTACGAGTGCAATAATGTCAACGCAAAGACCCATTTTGTATGACTTGGAAAGGATGGAAATAGAGTTAAAGACTCCAGGGAACCATGTGATGATGGCGAATATACGAGTGGAACCTACTTTAATCGATAAAGTTAAAGCTGCTCAAACTACAAACCTGGAGCTGATGCGTATGAAGAAGAAAGTGCAAGAAGGTGCCATTCCGGAAGCAAGAATCGATGAAGAAGGAATACTTGAGTCAACTCCGGACTTTGTGTTCTAACGATTATGACTTAAAGTATAAAATCATGATGGAGGCGCATAACACACCGTTTGCAATCCATCCTGGGAGTACCAAAATGTATCGTGCTCTTCGACATACATTTTGGTGGAGCAATATGAAGAGAGAGATAGCAGGGTTTATCTTAAGGTGCCTAACTTGTCAACGAGTCAAGGCGGAGCATCAAGTGCCAAAAGGTCCATTACAACCACTTGAAATTCCAGAATGAAAGTGGGAGCACATTACCATGGATTTTGTTACTAGTCTTCCCAAGGTTTCTCAAGGCATAGATGCGATTTGGGTCATTGTTGATAGATTGACCAAGTCTGCTCATTTCTTACCGATACGAGAAACTTTTACACTTGAATATCTTGCTAGTATGTACATAAACAAGATCGTATGATTGCATGGTATGCCAGTATCCATAGTTTCTGATCGAGACCCAAGATTCACTTCAAGATTTTGGGTTAGTTTGCGAAAAGCTATGGGCACGGATTTACAATTTAGTTCGGCATATCATCCTAAAACGGATGGGCAGTCGGAAAGGACTATTCAAACTCTTGAAGATTTATTAAGACTCTGTGTCCTTGACTTCAAGGGAAGTTGGGACAAGTTCTTACCATTGGTGGAGTTTTCCTATAACAATAGTTATCAAGCAAGTATTGGCATGGCTCCATTTGAGGTGTTGTATGGAAGAAAGTGTCGTTATCTAGTATCCTGGGATGAGGTAGGTGAAGCAACGTTGTTGGGACCGGATTTGGTACGTATGACTATGGAAAAGATTCAAACGATCCGACAATGTATAAAAACCTCACAAGATCGACAAAAGAGTTATGCTAATCTTCATCGAAAAGACGTGGAATTATATATTGGAGATCATGTGTTATTACGTGTTGCTCCATGGAAAGGAGTTACAAGATTTGGAAAGAGAGGAAAGCTCAATCCTCGATTCATTGGCCCATTTTTAATCCTCGATCGAGTAGGAACTGTGGCCTATAGACTCGTCTTACCGTCAAGTATGTCTCGTGTTCATAATGTTTTTCACATATCTATGTTACGTAAATATGTAAAAGATTTGAACCATATTATTGAATTAGAACCAGACGAGATAGAGGAAGATTTAACATATGAAGAGTTACCTATTAAAATCTTGGATAAGAAGGATCATATTCTACGCTCTAAAGTTATACCTCAAGTCAAAGTTTTATGGAGAAACCACGATGTGGAGGAAATGACCTGGGAGTTAGAATCTGAGATGAAATCAAGGTATCCTCACCTCTTCGACATACCAGGTATGCACCCTAATTTCGAGGATGAAATTTCATAAAAAAGAGAGGTTGTAAGACCCCAACTTTTATGAATAAAGAATAATTTTATCGAAATATATTTTGAATATTATGGTGTGGATTTGATATAATGTTATAGTTGTGGGTAATATTTACAAATTTTTCAAAGTAAGCAAGTGGTTATATAATATTCGATTGGTGGGGAATATTCGTTTTAACGGGGAATATTAAATACGACACCACAATCATTCTTTGACCCCATAATGAAGTATTATCGTAGTTAGAAAATGACATAATTATCTTTTAACAAAATAATGGCGGAAGTTTTACCGTTAAATTGTTGAACTACCCGGTAGTAAAAAATACGATGTCTGGCGTGGTTGCATAGTAGCACACGGTATTGATTATTGATGCTTACGTGAGAAGTCACCGGTTATACTCAATTATTGCTATAGTAATTCTTTGCATCA
Organism: Panax ginseng; assembly: GCA_020205605.1. Classification (NCBI taxonomy): domain Eukaryota; kingdom Viridiplantae; phylum Streptophyta; class Magnoliopsida; order Apiales; family Araliaceae; genus Panax; species Panax ginseng. Next base: position 121,271,391 of record CM035134.1, read on the forward strand.
TATCTCTTATATTATTGATTCGATTATTGTCACGAAGATCGTATGCATAATATGATATATTATTAAATCAATAATTGAGACGACAACGTTATTCATATTATTAAATTGCAATATTTACAATGTCTAGAAGTTCTGTTAGGGAGAGGTTTGGTCATCTAATTGCGCGCCAATAAGGAGAAATCCTTATCGGAAAGCCCCCTCTTTCCTAGGAACGACCTGGTTGTTAAATATTTTGAGTTATAATATTAATGATGAATAAGTTCGTGTTGATTAAAGATGAAATTGATAGTTCCATTGTGTTGGAATTATTAGTGTTAGTGGAAATCGACATTTATTTCGATATTAATTGATGTCTGGAAGTTATACTGACAAGTCGGGTAATTAACCGGATAAATGAGTAATTAATTGCTATTAATTCACATGATTATAACTATTTGTTCACATGTGTGTACTATTGATTCACATTCTTGTAATATTAGGGGAGTTGGTGCAAGATTGATAATACTTTCATGACTAAGTTAAAAATGCACGGTATAGATGGAAGTCTTATATTGTAATTAAGTATTTTCACATGATTATAACTATTAATTCACATGATTGAACAATTGATTCACATTATTTACTATTAGGGGAGGTGGTGCAAGTTTGATAATACTTGGAGGACTAAATTAAAAATGAAAGAAAAGTTGAAGGTATTGTACTGTAATATTTCGAGCCCCAAAATGTGTAATTATCAAAACTATATTTTCCTATAAATAGAAGCTCATTCTTCCTTCATTTCTCACCAATTCACTAAAGCTATAGAGCAATTATTATAGAGAGAAATTATAGAGAGAAAGAAGAAGAGAAGTCTGCTACCTCTCTACTCCAGTATCAAGTTTCTTTCTAAGGTAAGGGGTATTATTTCTTTCGTATTCATGAAGAGAGCTTCTTTTATTCCATTCTTTATTATTATGTTAGAATAACCTGTCTATGCGAAGTACCGCATACATGGTGAAATTCTTTTGTTATTCCATTCTTCATTATTACATTGGAATATCACATGCATGCGATTGATTCGCTAGACCTGGTTCCATTCTTTATTATTCTGTTGGAATAACCTATATGTGTGGTCTATCGCATGCATGGTGAATTCTTCTGTTATTCCATTCTTTATTATTACATTTGGAATATCTCTGCTCATGGCGGATTATGCATGACCTGGTTCCATTCTTTATTATTTTGTTGGAATATCTTGTGCGTGCGTATTACGCATGACACAGTTCCATTCGTTATTATTACATTGAGAATAACTTTGTTTATACGGTCTATCGCATGCATGGTGAATTCTTACATTATTCCATTCTTTATTATTACGTTGGAATATCACATGCGTCTTTGATTACGCATGACTGGTTCCATTCTTTATTATTCTGTTGGAATAACCTGTCTATGTGGATTATCACATGCATGGTGAATGATCCTTCGTATTCATTCCTTATTAAATTATGGAAATGATCTATCTACGTGGATTACCGCATGGCGGGTGAAAATCCATTTGTAGTTTCATATATTCTATGATACTCAGTTGGTTAAAGTTTTGGCTTCTATACTCCATGAAATTAGTAGAATATCCTGGATATTTACACTTCATCCAGTATCTTTTCATGGAAATATTCTTCTAAGAATTCTTGAATTTTACTCCACAAAGCAGTATCATGTTGACAATTTGGACGTAATTGATTTCAAGATAAATTAACTTATAAATCTTTAAAATTTATTCTTGAACTTGTTTTATTGAATTATTATGTCATTATTATCATCCTCATGCTTATATTGTAATGAAAGTCATATTTGGCTTACGTGCATAGATGGACTTGGTATGATTATGACCAGGGATTATTCGGTATAATCATGACCTGTAATGTTATAAATGATGTAGTAAAAGTCCTCAGTAGTCTGTAGTGCATTGATGGACAGTTTTTGGTATAATTATGACCAGGGATTATTCGGTATAGTCATGACCGTTGATGATTTAATGAATATCATTGGCCCGTAGTGCAGGGATAACTCGATGATGTGGTTTATTTATTAAGCTGAGTCTCAGCGATAAAAATTGATGAAAACATTTTAAATCATAGAAGATAGTAGATAAAATGTTCTACTTGACTCTTTTAATAGATTTCTTATTCCGCTGCAGTTAAACTTGATGTATATTGTATTTTATTAGTTTAACATTGTTGAAGACTAATGATAATTTATTCTGTATTATCTTAGTCATAATATTTCTTACTGGGCTAGTTGAGCTCACCCTTTCTTTCTTTGTTCTCTTGAGGAAATGAGAGCGTAAGCAGGGACTAGTGGGGGAGCGGAGTGGCGGTCGAGGATGATAGCATTAGTAGTCCTCACTATTATGTTAAATAGTGTGATAATAAATGTAATGAGGACTCCATTGAGTGTGGATATTGTCTAGATGATAATATTTTTATTAAAACTCTTAGATTATGTTTTGTCATATTTTACACGACTGTTGTATAATTATGTTGTATTTGAATTTTGTACCATATATTTGGCGACTCAAGATGGGTGATGTATACCTATTTTGGGGGTGTCACACTAGACAGAAAATAAGTGTATGGAATTGATAGTTCTGTAAAGGAATTTTAAGAATTTCAAAATTTTTGGACAAGACTTGAATAATTTGGTAGACTGTAAGTGATAGTCTGGTAATGAGGTATAAGATTTTGGTAGATTTAAAATTCTTGTGAAGAATTATCAGGGTTAAGTATCTAAGTGTATACGAGTCGGTATATGTGATCCTATATGTGAACAATAATTATTTTTATGTGTATAATTTGTGACAAAATTACAAGCCTAGAAACCTTATGATCACAGATCTACAAGTGGTCAAACCTAGCAACTTGATAACTGACATAGCATGTTTTGGGTTTGTGAAGAACATCTATAGCGACGGTTCTGTTGCTATAGGGCCCTTTAGTGACACTTAATTTGAAAAATGAATTATTTTATTAAATAAATAGAAAAAAATAGTTTTTAATTATTAAAAATACAAAATTAATTCCTAAAAATTATTTTAAAGCCTAAAAATTAGTTTTAAATTATTTTGAGTATATTTCATAAATATTTAATATTTTTGGAATATAAAAGGTATTTAATTTATTTAATTATAATATTAAATAAATTATTTAAAAATGATTTTAATACTTGAAAAATCATGAAAAATTATATTATGGTGTTAAAAATATTTAAAATTATTTTAATAACTTTTGATATTTTGTGATGAATTTTATTAATAAATTAATATTAATGGTAATGGATTTATTTAATAAATATATTAAATAAATTATAAAAAATTAGAATTAATGCTTTAAAAATCATATAAAAATGATTTAAGGGTTAGAAAAATATTTTGAGTTATAAAATATAACCTTTGCTATTTTTCCATGAAAATATTAATATTTTAATATTAATAGCAATTATCGGATAATGGATTTAAAGGTTTAAAAATCATATAAATAAGAAATTAAAGTATTAAAAATATATTGATATATTATGAATATATTATAATATTATGTTATAATTTTTATAAATATTTAATATTAAATAAATATTAATGATAAGAGAATAATTTGGAATTTATATTATATAAATACGATATAAGTGATTGAAAAATTATAATAAATAGTAATAATTATTTAAAAATTATTACGAGCCTATGAAAAATATTTTGACTGAATAGAAAATTATATAAGTTAATTGTTAAGTGTTTAGACCGAGTCTTAGCGACATTAGACTCGAGCATTATCCGACTAGACCGTAGGGATGTTAGAATTGAGTCGGGTTCAACTCATACTGTAAAAGTTTAACTTGAGGTTAGGTTTTAGGTGTTGTATAGACGAATAGGGTTATGTGTTATGTGTTTAGGTTATTCTATGATTATATATAATAGTATTATACTGTGATGATATTATTCTAATTTGTATATCGATATTATTTATATATTAGGTCTTCAGTCAAAGCTTAATAAATTGCGTAATAGTAATCGATCGAACAGGCAAGTTTCTTATACTTATTTATTGTGCAACTTTTTCCTAACTCGACCTCGAGTTGTTTCATTCAAATATACTTGTGGTTATTCATTGTTGATTGTCATGTCTATGAATTGTTTAATTTCACCCTGTGCGTATTGCATGTATTCATCAGATATGAAAGGTTGATCACCTTCATTACCATTCGGTCCAGATATATTTGTTCATGTTCAATGCTCATTCAGTTATAAAAATTTGTTCATGCTAATTCACAACTATATTGTTGAATTATAGCCAGCATATTTGTAACGACCCCAAAATTCATACAATTTAATTCTCTACTTCGGTCGTTAATAATACATTCAACCTCTAATTTTACATTATTAAACAATAATACAACCATTGAAACTTGCGGAATAATTAAAATTTTCTTATTACAAACTATCCTTGTTCCCAAAACCTTCAACCTTTACATTTAAATATCTTAGAATCATTTTAATACTACAATAGTTTATATCGCAAAACGTTATTATAGTTCAACATTTATACATTGTTCAGAACCTTAAACATGGTTCAAATAATCATAACTCAACCAAAGTATATAATTCTTCAAGTATGACATCTGATTCATATCTTTCAAGTAAGACATAACTTTACCTTGAATCTTGAACCTGCAAAAGTGGTTATTTGCAAGGTTGAGCTCGACAACCCAGCAAAATATAACAGTTTTCATGCATCACGTAGCACATAATAACATGCTCAACATATATTTCATAAAAATCGGACTAACATAACATACATTCTATAATTCATATAACAATTATAAAGATTGAGTTCCTTACTCAATCAACATGCTTTAGTCAAACAACGTAGTCATAAATTGACTTTAACATTTCATACATTCAATATATATATATATATAACAGATCATGCTCTTTGCAATAAAGATCAAATTCACATAGCAAATAGGAACTGAAAGACTTGCCTTGATCGTTGTTTACAATAACAGGTTTAACGACTTACAGTTATCTCATGCTTCACGTACCTACACAATTATATAATCATTCACATTAACTATTAGTCACATAGCAATGCATAGTAGTTGTACTATAAACTTTAATCTACATCCTATAACTCTTCCTATTAATCAATACACAATGTTCAATTTGATCATGTTAACTTTAGACTTATAACTCACTATATTTCTTCTTAGTCAAACTCGAAGTTCATTCAAGTGCTTAAGTCTTGCTAGGACTACTTATTGGTTTTATATTAAATCCATTCTATATCTTATAATATTCATTTCAATTGAGTTGAAACACTTTTTAAGTTCATTAACACTTGGCACGGCGTTTCGACTTTCTTTCGTCACACGCCCAATTCGTCTCTCACGTGTGTGCTTAGTATGCTTATACAACTTATCTAATACATCATTTATTAATGTTAAGCATCATTATACTTACTAATACTCATGTTTTATAACTTAGGACAACATCTTTTATTGTCAGGAGCACTACATTTGCATATGTGAATTCCCGACGCCCTCTGATTGCCTCCTAATACATATCAGACCCACAAATGACCATTTTGACCCCTGATCCCGACTTCAAATTGAAAAACTTAAACAACATAAGTTGTACGTCCTCATTCCGGATCATCTTTAATCACCGCAATCGGAGTTCGTATGCAAACGTTATGGCCATTTTACTACAGGAGGTCAAAACTGTCCTACCCATACCACAATTCCGTATTTGACAAGCGAGAGTCAGCGTCGAGGCGTGAATTCGGTAGGCGTGAATTCAAATTTGAAGCGCGAACTTCGCCTAGTTTTGGTCAAAATGAAATTTAGCGCTAGGCGCGAATTTGGTATTGGGGCTCAATTACGAACACCCAACCACGAAGAACAGAATAACTAAATTTTGTTGACTGTATCTTAATTCTAACACCAATTTATCATGTATAACATACATAAATTACACATAAGCGTTACCCATCATATGTATACTGATTAAAACAATTGAACAACAACTCTAGAAATTCTTGAATACCATGGTTTCAACCTAAAACTCCATTGTCGACATTGTTTAACAAAAACTAACACTGTAATCCCGATTATACACCAACTTAGTTCATTCTAACTACGTTCTTTTTATTTCTTACCAAATTGACATACTCAAAGTTCAATTTCACATTTAACTAACAATCAAAAGGCTAATTTTGGTATTCCTATAAACCACGTTCATACAGATACTCACTGTAAATTTTTTTTTCCTCTGTTAAACATAATTTAGCATACAATCACACACACACACACACACACACACACACATATATATATATATATGTATATACTAATTATAACATCACAACTACATAAGCACATAATTTCATAACCAATTATAAACATTTGGATTACAGACACTTTTATAAACTTTATAACACCGTGAAACTTAGGCAAACAAATATACGTACATATAGATGCATATATAATAAGAAGGTTATGAATAATACCTTATATCGCTTGAGAAATCCTTGTTCACCACAGATAGTTGCTTGGAAAGTTTCAGGAATCCTCCCTTAATTCTTTCTCAAACTCTCTCAACTCTCAAACTCCCACAATTTCTCTGTAATCTTTTCCTCTCTCTATTCTCTTACACTTAGACCAAATACATTATACGTCTAATTCACAATCCAATGCACGCAAATAAATGTCTAAAACTGACGTTCTAATAACTATACTAATAACTATTATCGGTTACCAAAAATTAATATATATATATATTATTTATATTTTATTTATTTAATTTATATTATTAATAATTCAAAATTCAAAAACAAAAATCCAAAAGCCATAAGGCTCTGTTTGGCAAAACTCTTTAAAAATTAAAGACTTGATATATTTAAGCCTTGTTTGGCAAAACTAAATTAAACTTCTTTAATTTATTTTAATAACTCCTTTATCATATAGTTATTTACCACACTTTATTTAATTAAGTTTTATACTTAATTTAATTAATTCTAATAACAATTTATTGAATAAATTATTTAATCATTCTAAACTCTCTAACTTAATTATTAAATTATATTAGAATATTATCTCATAACAATTAATTTCCTTAACCCATTAATTATTTATTAATCAAATAATTAACCAAATCAAATCAAATCAAATTAAACAAATATATATTCAACAATAAACACATCCATTAAATATTTATATAATTCAATAAATATTTATAATTACAATTAAAATTACGGATTGTTACATTAATCATATCGTAATGAGAATTTCAATTATTAAATTCTTATTTTAATAACTTATGAAAATTCGGGTTGTCACAATATTATTTAAATTCTTTCAATCATGATATATCCTCAATTAAACTTATACTTGCTGGGCAAACTTATGCTCACCCTTGCTATATCATGATAAACATTGCAGATTAAGACGAATACGTCGGATACAAGGAAAAGTTAAAGCCAATTCCAGCTTTAGTTTATGTGTGCAATCGAAATGTATCAATAATATATGATAATGACATTGTATGCCAGTTAGGTTATGAATTGTTTATACGTTAAGGTTACTTGACCTTGGAAAAATAGTGTACAATGTTTAATGTATAAACAATTTATATTTATATCTTCCGCAATAGTTATAGAATGATTGTACCGGATCCGCGGTGATTTGGGACCCGAATTCGGGACTATCACATTGCCTGACGAGGTACTATTCATTTGGGTACTATTCACGGGGTACTATTCATGATAAGTGATTTCTTTTCTGTCCAAATTATTTTTGATACATGAATATTATTCTTGAATTTTACTCCACAGAGCAATTATCATGTTGACAATTTGGACATTCTTGAACTCTGGATAAATTAAATTATAAATCTTTAAAATTTATCCTTAATCTCATTTAATTGAATTCTTATATCATTGTCATCATCCTCATGCTTATATTGTGATGAAAGTCATCTTTGACCCGTAGTGCATAGATGTACCGTTAATTGGTATGATTATGACCAGGAAAGTTTTTATTGGTATAATCATAACCTGTAATGTTACAAACAAATGATATGGTGAAAATTCTCTTTGACCCGTAGTGCATAGATGGACAGTTGTTTGGCATGATCATGACCACTGGTGATACTAACGAATATCCTTGGCCCGTAGTGCATGGATAATTCGATGATGATGTGAAATGTCTATGGATTGGTATTACAAGGATAAAATATTGATGATGGATTTTTAAATCATAGAAGATAGTAGACATCATACTCTATTTGACTTTTCTAATGGATTGTTGTTTTCGCTGCAGTTGTTGATAAAAACCTTGTTATCTATTGTATTCTATCAAATTTTTCCTTGTTGAGGACTAAGGAAAATTTGTTCTACATTATCTTAGTCATAATATTCTTTACTGGGCTAGTTGAGCTCACCCTTTTCCTTTTGGTTCCATTGTTCTACTCAGGAGGCGAGAATATAGCTGGGACTAGTCGAGGATTGGAGTAATGGATCAAGATGGTTTTTATAGCAGTCCTCACTATTTTGTAAAATAGTGTAACAATAATTGTAATGAGGACTTTATTTGAGTTTGGATATTGTCTACGAGACAATATTGTTTTGAAACTCAGCTATTGTGATGTCGTATTTTGCACGACAATTGTATAAAAGAAGTTTGTATTTAAATTCTGTACCATGTTTTTGGCAACTCAGAATGGGTTGTATGGACCTATTCTGGGGGCTTCACAGTTGGTATCAGAGCTTAGGAATATGATCTATGGCGAAGATCTGAGGTTAGAACTAGGAGGGGAGAGACGAGTAAAACCTTCGCTAGTGTGTCCTACCTAAGCTTATTTGTTATTTAATTGGTCGTTCATAATATAGGGATAATATGTGGCATGCCAATTTCTTTAATTGACCCTTGTTTTGTGGCAGTATTTGAGAATGACATCTGAAAATTTTGAGATAAGCAATGGAGCACATGCGACCATTGAGACACCGCTAACCAATAACCAGGATAATGTGCATCAAGAAGGTAATAATCCTCCTATAAACAACAACACCGACCAAATGATGAACTATGGGATATTTAGGAGCTTTCTACAATTCATGCAACACCAAACGAGAGAGACTCCTGTTCAAAATGCAGGTGGAGACAATGGTAAATCATGGTTGGTCACTGCTAAGCAATTCAAGGAGTTGGGACCACCGGAGTTTTTTGGAAAGTCAAAGCCACTTAAGGCCTATTAAGCAAATTACGAAGATATTTGATGTCTTGGGATGCACTGAAGAGAAAAAGGTTCCCTTCACCACCTTTATGTTGCGTGAAGAGGCATATTATTGGTGGGAATCTATAAAACGCACTCATCTTTTCGCACTTAAGATGTCTTAGGAGAAGTTCCAAGAATTGTTCAACGACAAATACTTTTCAGAAAGTATTTGTCACATGAAGGAGGTGGAATTTATCAAGTTGGAACAAAACACTATGACCGTATCGCAATACGAGGTTAAGTTTATGGAGTTATCCCAGTTTGCATCCCATTTGATAGATAATGAGGAGCGTATGACGCGAATGTTTCTGCGAGGTTTGAAGCCCGAAATTTTTCAATACCTCATTTCTCATAAACTTTGTTTATATTCAGATGTTGTAAATTTGGCTCAGTTATTGGAGCGCGATAATGAGTTAGCCCAACCAAAGGAAAGCAACCGGTAAAATGATAGTGGTAACCAGTGGCAACAGTCATCAAAGCGGTGATAACAAACGTGGAGAAAATCATTATGCTAGAAATGGTAACCACTTCGGTGGTAATCCTGGCCAAGATAATAGAAGAAATGAGTCAAGTGGAAATTTCAAAAAGAGAAGGTTCAACAGTGATGGAAAGACAGCAGCACCAACACCCGTTTCCAAGGAAGGAGAACGACCATCGATCGTATGCTACAAATGCGAACATGAGGGACTGATGATTGGGTAATATACCCATGAATCGGATATACTTGGGCTTAAATTATTGTATTCTCAAGTCATTTAGAAGCGTTTTTACTGTGTTTAGTGTCTATTTCGCAGAATCGAGAACAGGAGTGGCAATATGGGATTTTCAAGCTGATAATGGCATAATGGTAATTAATTTGAAGATCAGCGTCGGGACGCTCAAGCTAGTATATTTCCCAGCGCTGGGCCGAGATGTCTGTTGACCAAGGTTGATCATCCATTGACTTATTTGTTAGGTGTTAATTGATAATTGTTGAAGTTGATTGGGAAAAGGATTATGAAGAGATGGAATAGGAGTATAAAAAATGCTAAGTTGCTGAAGTTGGGGCTATCGAAGACAATTAGAACCTAAGCAAGGAATCAAGAACAAATTGAAGATTTTATTTAAAGTTTCTTCTTCTCCATTCTTTCAATTTGTGTAATTCTTTAAGGATGATTTGCAAAAGATTGTTGGTTTTAATTTCTGTCATGAACTAATTTCTTTAATTAAGATTTCAATTGAACCTTTTATGTCTTTAAATTAGTTAATTGATTTATTCCAATTATTTATGTCAAACTGAAGTGTTTATTTTGCCTTGTTCTTATTGATTAATTATTTGGCCAGTAATTACCTTGTTACTCTAGAAGGAATTGAAAGAGGAGGTCTAGGGTTAGAACTGGACATGATAACATGTGACTTAGTTATTTGCATGACGAATAATTAGGTTTGTGAATTGAATGGAAATATCTGTTCACCACATATAACACATAAGGAATTGGAATTGAAGAAGTTTAATTCAATTGTTTTGCATGGGAATATAGCAAGATTAATCTAGATTAAATAGAACTCAATTGATCACTTGAAAAAGGACTTTTGGCATTTGAGAATTCCTGTTAACAATTCAGTAGGCATAATAATTGGGATAATTGGATACTTGATTTATAGTTCATAATTGGGGATATTGAAGTCTTAATCTTTATTTATCTGAATTCATTCATTAAAATCTTAGTTTTATTTTATTTGATTTATTTTAGGATAATCTATTTTATTTGCGTAATTTAGTTTTATTATTTAGAAAAATCACATTGTATGGTTGTTTAAATAAAATTGGATTGATATAGTGCTAGTAATTGGAATTTATTAATTAGAATTCTCTGTGGGATCGACACTCTATCTTATCACTTTATTACTTGTTGACTGTGTACACTTGCATAAATTCATTGATTGCGAAATCAACCAACAAGTTTTTGGCGCTGTTACCGGGGACTTCTTTATTAATATTAATTCCATATTAGTTATAATCAATTCGGTCTTAATTTAAACGTTAATTATTTTTCTTCTTGTATTTGCAGGAATTCTTCGCGAGTGTTGCACACTAGATCAAGGGCTAAAAAGGAACTTTTTCCTTATACAGACGATATCGAAAGGAAGTTCCAGAAATTGCAGTTGACTATTGTAGTGTCACCTGAGGAAGAAAATCTGGCAGAACAAGAAATTCCAGTGAACATGGCAGGAGATAAACAAAAATCGCTTAGGGATTATGCCATGCCGAATGTCACAAATATAAAGTTGAGTATTAGGAGACCGGAAATCAATGCAAACAGTTTCGAGATAAAACCGAGAACAATTCAGATGCTTCATAATACATGCCAGTTTGGGGGTAGTTCGATAGATGATCCTAATGAGCACATCTTGAGTTTTTTGGAAGTTTGCGACACCTTCAAGTTCAATAATGTATCGAAGGATGCTATAAGGTTGAGGATGTTCCCGTTTACATTGAAAGATAAAGCGCAGAGTTGGTTACACTCTTTGCCTCCCGGTTCAATCACAGCTTGGGATGACTTAGCTCAAAAAAATTTAGCTAAGTTTTTCCCACCAGCGAAGTCGGCAAAACTACGGAACGATATTCACACATTTGCACAGTTCGATTCAGAATCGTTATATGAGGCGTGGGAAAGATTTAAGGATATGCTCCGTAAGTGCCCACATCACGAAATTCCACAGTGGATGCAGTTGGGGATATTTTGTGGTGGTTTGCACGCATCCACAAGAGCGATATTGATGCGTTGTTGGTGGAAGCAATCATGTGTCTAAAATTTTGATGAGGGTGTATCAATTTGTTAGAGACGATGGCCAACAACAACTATCAGTGGCCCATGACTAGGTCGAACCCTCCGAAAACACCGGGAAAGTTTGAAGTGGATCCTATGACAGCATTATCATCACAAGTGGCCGCAATAGCTAAGAAAATGGAAACATGGAGTCCACCATCCACACAGCAAGTAGCAATGGTTTGTGAATTATGTGATGGGGGTCATGCTACGGATCAATATGCCATAAATTCTGAATCAGCTCAGTTCGTAGGGAGCTATAATCGATCTACCCAACCTTATCCAAATCAAAGCGCATATAATCCGGGTTGGAGAAATCATCCGAGATTTTTATAGAGTAACAATCAAACTCAAGCTCAAGCGCCTAGACAACAAAACACATCCGGATTTCAAAATCAGACTCAACAACAACCATAAGGGAAACCAGGTTGGGAGGAAGCCTTGGAAAAATTCATTAGAGCTACTGACAAAAAGCTCGAGGCATAAGATAAGATATTGAATCAAGTAGATATGAATGTGAAAAGCCAAGGTGCGTCGATAAAGAATCTGGAAAATCAATTGGGGCAGATAGCACATGCATTGAACAATCACCCACATGGAACACTCCCTAGTGATACAGAGATAAATCTGGGCAGAGACGAGCATTGCAAGACAGTGACTTTACGTAGTGGAAAGGATTTGCAAGAGACAGTTAAGGATAAGGAAAAGAGGGACAACACAACAGATGAAATAGAAGGAGTGGTGAAACCGGAAAATGTCAAGATGAAACCGTAGAGCAAAAAGCACCGGAACCACCTATGACAATGCCTCCCATACTGTATCCGCAGAGATTTCAGAAATCCAAGTTAGATAAGCAGTTTTCAAGATTTTTGGATATTTTCAAAAAACTGCATATCAACATCCCCTTTGCTGAAGCCTTGGAACAAATGCTGAGTTATGCCAAGTTTATGAAGGAGGTTTTGTCGAAAAAGAGCAAATTGGGTAAGTTCAAGACAGTGGCTTTGACCGAAGAGTGCAGCGCGATCATTCAGAATAAGTTACCACCGAAGCTTAAGGATCCAGGTAGTTTTACTATTCCTTGTGAAATTGGAAATCAATTTTAGGGACAAGCACTATGTGATTTGGGGGCTAGTATAAACTTGATGCCACTATCCGTCTATAGTCAGTTTGGACTCCAAGCACCAAAACTGACAAATGTTAGTTTGCAGTTGGCGGATCGGTCCGTTACATATCCACAAGGTATAGTTGAAGATGTGTTAGTAAAAGTGGATAAGTTCATCTTCCCCGCATATTTCTTTATCTTGGATTGTGAAATGGATAGAGAAATCCCAATTATTCTTGGGCGACCATTCTTAGCAACGGGAAGAACTTTGATTGACGTGCAAAAAGGAGAATTGACGATGTGTGTTGAGGATCAACAAGTCACCTTTAATGTATTTAAGTCAATGTCTTATCCGAAAGAAAAAGGTGAATGCATGCGGGTGGATATCATGGATGAATTGGTTAATCACAAGTTCCACGAAAATTATTCAGAGGACTCACTAGAATCCATTTTGCTCGGGATGGATGACGATGGTATTGAAGATGACGTTGAGTATGTCAAATGGCAGATACATCATCTTTCTTCCAGAAAAGCAATCAACCATTTGACACCCTTGATAGGCCCGAAACGGAAGGTAAAAAGTGAAAACCCTCAATAGAAGAGCCACTGGTGTTAGAACTAAAACCGCTACCATCTCATCTGTAGTATGCCTACTTGGGAAAAGATGCCACCTTACCAATGATTGTTTTACGTGAGTTAAGCGACATGCAAAGGAGAAACTGCTACGGGTCTTGCGAGAGTTCAAAACAGCAATTGGATGGACTATAGCGGATATTCGAGGAATTAGTCCTTCAATCTGTATGCATAAGATTTTAATGAAAGAGGGGGCAAAACCAACCATTGAACTGCAAAGAAGGCTAAACCCCATTATGAAGGATGTGGTGAAAAAGGAGATCATAAAGTGGTTGGATGCCAGTATTATTTACCCAATCTCAGACAGTTCATGGGTAAGTCCTATACAGTGCGTACCAAATAAAGGGGGTATGATAGTGGTGAAGAACGAAGCTAATGAGCTCATCCCTACTAGAAACGATTCTGAGGATGGAGAGTATGTATGGACTACAGTAAAATTTGAATAAAGCCACGCATGAGGATCACTTTCCCTTGTCGTTCATTGATCAGATGCTGGATAGGTTAGCGGGACATCAATTCTATTGTCTTTTGGATGGATATTTCGGGTATAATCAAATTTCCATAGCCCCGAAGGATCAAGAGAAAACTACATTCACATGCCCCATACATACGTTTGCATTGCGTGCGTATGCGTTTTAATGCGTGGCAATGTCCTTTGGATTTATGTAATGGTAGCAACATAATTTGGAAGGATGACTTTTCTGTGTTTGGTGATAGTTTCGACTTATGTTTAAAAAATCTGATTTTAGTGTTGAAGCGATGCGTGGAGACTAACCTGGTCCTTAACTGGGAAAAATGTCACTTTATGGTGAAAGAAGGGATTATTTTGGGGCATAAAGTTTCTGCAGCAGGGTTAGAGGTGGACAAAGCGAAGATTGAGACGATTGAGAAACTACCTCCTCCATCATCGGTGAAAGGAATACGGAGTTTTTTGGGACATGCGGGTTTCTACAGACGCTTCATTAAAGACTTTTCAAAAATTTTGAAACCCTTATGTTCCCTGTTGGAGAAGGACATGCCTTTTAAGATGGATCCGTCATGTATAAAGGCATTTGAAGTATTAAAGTGGAAATTGGTTACGGCTCCAATTATAGTGGCGCCCGATTGGTCTTTACCATTTGAATTGGTGTGCGACGCCAGTGACTACGCAGTTGGAGCAGTATTGGGACAACGTCACGACAAAATTTTTCACACTATCTACTACTCCAGCAAGACGTTGAAGGATGCCCAGTTGAATTACCTAACCACCGAAAAAGAATTACTTGCGGTTGTATTTGCCTTTGATAAATTCAGACCATATCTCATTGGGACTAAGGTAATTATCTACACTGATCATTCTGCCATTAAATATCTGATTGAGAAGAAGGATGCCAAATCGCGGTTAATACGGTGGGTACTGTTGTTACAAAAATTTTACTTGGAGATCCAGGATAAAAAAGGTACCAAAAATCAGGTGGCGGATCATCTTTCTCGGTTGGAAAACGCGGAGGTGCAAAAAAAAGACAACGTAATGATTAATGAGAAATTTCTGGATGAACAGCTTCTCCGAGTAACAACAATATTGCCATGGTATGCGGATTATATGAATTACGTGGTTGCCAAGGTGTTACCACCGGATTTGAACTCACAACAACGGAAGAAGTTCCTCAACTATGTTAAGCAATACTATTGGGATGAACCATTCCTATTTAAGGCTTGTGCAGATCAAATGATTAGACGTTGTGTGCCACATGAAGAGATGGATAGCATATTAGGTCATTGCCACTCATCAGATTACGGAGGTCATTATTCCGGTGATCGGACAGCTACCAAAGTGTTACAATCATGATTTTTCTGGCCTTCTTTATTCAAAGATGCTTACCTCTATGTGTTGAAGTGTGATCGGTGCCAACGCGTAGGTAATATCTCCAAGCGCAATGAAATGCCACTCAACACAATTTTGGAGGTTGAATTATTCGATGTGTGGGGAATCGACTTTATGGGACCTTTCCCATCCTCTTTCAATAATCAGTACATTCTGTTGGCGGTAGATTACGTTTCCAAATGGGTAGAAACCGCAGCTTTACCTATGAATGATGCCAACGTCGTCCTCTGATTCTTAAAGAAAAACATCTTCACACGATTTGGAACACCGAGGGCGATCATAAGTGATGAGGGAACTCATTTCTATAATAAGTAGTTCACTAAATTGCTTGTAAAGTATGGGGTTCGTCATAAAATTGCAGCCGCGTATCACCCCCAAACCAATGGTCAAGCGGAAGTTTCGAATAGGGAGGTAAAGCGAATTCTAGAAAAGGTGGTCAATCCATCAAGAAAAGACTGGTCCTTGCGTCTAGATGATGCCCTATGGGCATATCGAACAGCTTACAAGAATCCTATAGGCATGTCACCCTATAGGATGGTTTACGAAAAAGCATGTCATCTCCCAGTCGAACTAGAACATAGTGCACACTGGGCCATTCGGAAACTTAATTTCGATCTACAAGCAACGGGTGAGAAAAGGTTACTGCAATTAAATGAGATGGCCAAATTCCAGTTCAATGCTTATGAGAGTGTAAAACTTTACAAGGAGAAAGTCAAAGCCTGGCATGATAAGAAAATTCTTGATCGGACATTTGAACCGGGCCAACAAGTATTGCTTTTCAACTCACGATTGTGTTTATTTCCTGTGAAACTGAAATCTCGATGGTCGGGACCTTTCAAGGTCGTTTCTATCGCACCACACGGAAACATCAAAGTCGAAGAACCGAATTCAAAGTGCACATTCAAGGTGAACTGTCAATGACTCAAACACTATTGGAGTGGACCCATCGAACGCCAATCTACGGCCGTGTATCTCTCCGAGCCAGTGCACAATTGAGCAACACAGAAAAGTTGAGCCGACGACTATAAACCAAGCGCTATGGGGAGGCAACCCCAGGAGTTTTTAGTTCATTCGATTTAGCTTTACTTTATTTTCCTTACTTTATTTTTTTTACAATTGAGTAGAATAATATTTTAATGAATTAAGTTCACATTTTTCACATTTGTTACAGGATTGTGCTATAAGGAAATGTTCATAAGCTCGGTGAAGCGCCATGACATCGATGTCGACTAACATCTTCTTGACACCTGGCGCCCATTAAAGCATAGATCACAAGACCCTTGGCTACTGCAAATCGAGTATCCAAAGAGTCCCCCACAATGGTATTTGAAAGTGTTAGTCCCACAGTGCCGCCGCTTAGTCAAAATCTGAAGCCCAGCGCCCCGGCACTCTAGAATACACTGCATACAGCGCCCCGGCGCTTAGACTCATCAATCGCCACTGACCTTAAGCGCCCCGGCGCTCCAGCCACGCTCAAAACCAACGCCCTGGCGCTGAGGGTCAGATAGGGAATCCTAAACAGTTTAAAAAGCCTGACTTTTCACAATTTCTTTTGATTAACTGCTTTGCACGTGCAGTGTTTGAACTCTTCCCCTTCCCCCTAATATAACTTCTTTCCCATTCACGTCATAACATACATGCTTTGCTAATTACAACTTGTTTATTTGCATTGGGATCTCTTTCTTTGTTATTTTGATTTCTCATATCCAAGGTATGTATAGTGTTATCCTCGATCTATTTCTACCCCTTCTTCCATACACATGATGCTAATGAGTTTGGATTATCATAACTATGTTATTTCCATGGTGAGTGCATATTTGGGGTCGGAAGGGTTAGACAAATTAGAAGTATTTCAAGCAATATATGAACTGCACACACGGTGTTTGATAATTTGCCTGACTCAATGTCAGGGTTAAGTACACACAAAGCCATATTTGTCCTTGCATGTTACTTACTTTCTTGTCATTCCAGAGTCACATGACTACTGTTAAATGGATATATTGCTAGAGTGGGAGGGGGCTAAACTATATTGATAATTACTTGGGGTCATATCTCTATGGTGCTCTTGTTTTGTCAAACTTGCACATCCATTAACTATGTGATTGTAATTGATAAGAAATTTTTAGTCTACATAGTTTTACAACCCCCATGTACCGAATGTATACGGTAGATTGCCATATACTTGTTTCATGTCAAATCTTATGGGCATATCACTCACTTCTTTGACCAAATTTGCTCTGTAGACATAGAATGAGACTAATTGCTAAAATTTTAACTTTCTTGCTAATATATGTCTCATTATACCCCCAACCATATATGAAAAGTACATTTTTGAGGGTTATGATATGGGTAGACGTATACATAATCGCATGATGCTAAATTCTAATACATGTGCCTGCGACTTCTTGCAGATTTTTATACATGGCATCGAAGCGTCAACGTGGTGAAGGTTCCGGGTCCGCCTCGGCTCCACCAAAATTTGATAATCGAAGGTTTGTCTCCACTGAGGCACAGGAATGCTACAACAAGATGGTTACCCTCTCACTAGTCCCCGAACGCAGTCTAAGGCCTGATCAAGCGAAGGATGGGGACTTGACCATCATGATTGTTGAAAGAAATTGGTTTTCACTCACCGAACAACTCGATCCAGCAGTAGTTGCCATTGTCAAAGAATTCTACGCCAACGTGCCCGAGCACTTCCACTATGAGGTGTATGTGAGGGGGAAAACTGTTGAAATTGGGGAAGAGGACATAAACGGTTGCTACCAACTACCGTTGGAGGGACACAATGATGAGTATACGGGTCTAGTTAGTCAAGGACCAGATTATGAAAAAATTATTCGCGAGCTTTGTCAACTGGGCACCACATGGACCATGCATGAATGGGGTAGTATGACATTTCCCTTATCACACCTCAGCTTATACGGAAAGGCTTGGTATACCTTTATATGTGCCAAATTAATGTTGTGCACACATGTGAGCCATGTAACCAAGGAACGGGCGGTCCTGTTATATTCCATAATACAAGGGTTGAAAATTGATGTCGGCCACCTTATTCAGCAGTCTATTCTCTGAGCGTCACGACGAGGGACCACAGGAGGGTTACCCCATCCGTCTCTCATTTGCGTTTTGTGTGCTAAGTTTAGGGTCAAATGGAAATCAGATGGATTGATTTAAATGCATATTCCTGTGTTAGACCATAAGTTGATCAGTAGGTATAAAGTGTGGACAGGAGGTGCCAATCACCCACATGGATTGGGTTTTATAATTTCTCAAGCTGATGCTCCACCTAGTCCACCAGTTCAAGCTCCACCTAGTTATGGTCCCTCATCTACTGCTCACCGTGGTGTTGTCCCCGAAGCTGTCCAGCGTGAAATAGATGGATGGTTCTACAATCTAGAATCCCAGAATGTCCGCCTGTCGGAACGTCAGGATGTCATCTAAAAATACTTGGTTGACCAATTTTCTGCCCAGAATGCCATGAACGCCCAACTGTACCCCGGCGTTAATCTTAGCCAGTTCCCTACTGCTCCTGTTCTGCCTGTGTTTCCCCCTTCCGATCTAGAGATGAGCGAGGATGATGATGCTCCACCCGAGGAATAAGCTCGTCAGGGAAGTCCTCTATTATTTATATTGATATATTTTTCGCAAGAGGACATTGCTCTAGATAAGTTTGGGGGTAGTTGATTTTTATTTGCAGTTGTAGATTGTTAATAGTTTGTGGAAAAATTTGGATTGTTATTGTTGGTTAAATGTTGCATTTAGGATTGCATGTTAATTCCAACTTTTGATAGTACGTATGTTTGGGGCCAATGATGAAATTAAAATTGCATGAACAAGTTTAGTAAGGATTGTTAAGTTAGTGATATGATTTTCTTGACATGATTTACATCTTTATCTATTTGACACTGTTATTATCAGGATAGCACTTGCAAAATGACCATGTTAGCTAAGAAAGTTTAAATGGATAGATAATAGACTTCTAAAGGATGAATGCTAGTGAAATAAAGGAACAATTTGAATAGCTAGAGATGACTGAATTTAGATATAAACTCAAGTTTGGAGGAAAAATATTTGGAGTATATAAGCTTTAAAAAAAAGAACTAAAAAAAATAATAATAAACACCGTGGCATGTTTGTCTAGTTTTGTGGCCTTTGTTATTTGAGTAAGTAAGCCCGAAGGGATTGTCTCTACACCTAGCGCCCTAAGGTCTTAATGGCTTGGGAGTCGTTGGTCGAAAGCTCGTTAAGGTAACACTGAAAAGCCTAAGGGAATAAGACAATGCATAGTCATGAGAAAAAAAAAAGAGTAATAATAAGGCGGGAAAAGTGCAAAAAAAAAAAAGCCCCCGTTAATAATAATAAAAAAAAGCATAATTATTCTATTTTGACCCTTGAATTTTGGTAATTATTTGATTTCAGCCGAATCAAGTTTATTTGATGAGTTCTCGAGTTTGTACTGTATGATGGCTTCTAAGAAGTCTATTATCTTTCATATTTTTGCTTTTCATTAGTTACCATGGTTGTTGAACACACACTCACGATATCAGTAATAACAGATTTAGATTTGTTGATTGTTGAGATATTATTGATCTGCTTTAACATGATGTATTAGAATATTTCTGTGATTTTTCTAAGGCCTATGGATATACAGTGTGCTATTTAATTACTGGAATTACGAACATATAGATAGTTGCAGATGCATTTGCATGTTTGTTTATTTGTTCGTGTTATTTTGTGTTTTGTTACTTGAGGACAAGCAACGATTTAAGTTTGGGGTTAGTTGATGATTGGGTAATATACTCATGAATCGGATATACTTGGGCTTAAATTATTGTATTCTCAAGTCATTTAGAAGCGTTTTTACTGTGTTTAGTGTCTATTTCGTAGAATCGGGAACAAGAGTGGCAATATGGGATTTTGAAGCTGATAATGGCATAATGGTAATTAATCTGAAGATCAGCGCAGGGGCGCTCAAGCTAGTATATTTCCCAAATGTCGGTATTTGGTAAAGATGATCTGTTGACCAAGGTTGAGCATCCGTTGACTTATTTGTTAGGTGTTAATTGATAATTGTTGAAGTTGATTGGGAAAAGGATTGTGAAGAGATGGAATAGGAGTATAAAAAACGCTACGTTGCTAAAGTTGGGGCTATCGAAGACAATTGGAACCTAAGCAAGGAATCAAGAACAGATTATTTAAAGTTTCTTCTTCTCCATTCTTTTAATTTGTGTAATTCTTTAAGGATGATTTGCAAAAGATTGTTGGTTTTAATTTCTGTCATGAACTAATTTCTTTAATTAAGATTTCAATTGAACCTTTTATGTCTTTAAATTAGTTATTTGATTTATTCCAATTATTTATGTCAAAGTGAAGTGTTTATCTTGCCTTGTGCTTATTGATTAATTATTTGGCCAGTAATTACCTTGTTACTCTAGAAAGAATTGAAAGAGGAGGTCTAGGGTTAGAACTGGGCATGATAACATGTGACTTAGTTATTTGCATGACGAATAATTAGGTTTGTGAATTGAATGGAAATATCTGTTCACCACATATAACACATAAGGAATTGGAATTGAAGGAGTTTAATTCAATTGTTTTGCATAGGAATATAGCAAGATTAATCTGGATTAAATAGAAGTCAATTGATCACTTGGAAAAGGACTTTTGGCATTTGAGAATTCCTGTTAACAATTCAGTGGGCATACTAATTGGGATAATTGGATAATTGATTTATAGTTCATAATTGGAGATATTGAAGTCTTAATCTTTATTTATCTGAATTCATTCCTTAAAATCTTAGTTTTATTTTATTTGATTTATTTTAGGATAATCTATTTTATTTGCTTAATTTAGTTTTATTATTTAGAAAAATCACATTGTATGGTTGTTTAAATAAAATTGGATTGATATAGTGGTAGTAGTTGGAATTTATTAATTAGAATTCTTTGGGGGATCGACACTCTATCTTATCATTTTATTACTTGTTGACTGTGTACACTTGTACAAATTCATTGATTGCAAAATCAACCAACAGGGACACATCAGTCCAAACTGCAGCAACCCAAAGTGTGTTTCAATTGTGGAAAGGAAGGTCATTTAGCTCAATTTTGTCATACAATGAAGTCAAGTCCAGCTGGGACAGTGACACCAAAGGTTGTCCCAGATAAGTCAAAATCGGTAGTTTAAGGGAGAGCGTTTGTCGTAACTTCCCAAAAAGCGATGAACCCGAACGAAGTTATCGCGGGTAAGCTAATTATAAACTCTTGCGAAGTCTATACCTCATTAGATACCGGTTCTACCAATTCTTTTATTTCACCTGCTTGTGCTCAACGTTTAAATTTGACTCCAGAGAAATTAGACTTTGACTTATCTGTTGAAACTCCTTTGGGAGAAACCTTCGTTACATCCACTGTTTATAAATCTTGTTTGATTCAAATTGGTACCCTCACATTACTTGTTGATCTCATCTCTTTAAAAATACTTGCATTTGATGTGATTTTAGGGATCGACTGGTTAACTACTCATCATGCTAAAATTGATTATTTTTGTAAAGTTGTTAGCTTTCATATTCCTAACCAATTTGTTATGCGAATTCAAGCAACCACACCACTAAAGTCATTCATTTTCATTTCTAGCCATAAAGTCATTCGTATATTGAAAAACGGATGTCAAGCTTTCTTAGCCCATGTCACGGATTTTAAACAAAAATACGTCAAATTTGAATGATATTTCTATTGTTAATAAATTTACTGACGTATTTCCCGAAGAAATTCATGGCCTACCCCTAGAGCATGAAATCAAATTTTATATTGACCTTAAACCCAGTACAAAACCCTCAAATATTTCTCCACCCAAAACGAACGTAACATGAGCTAAAGACGTTGGCTCGAGCTGTTGAAAGATTTCGAACATACCATTCAATGCCATCCTGGAAAAACGAACGTTGTAGCTGACGCGTTGAGTAGAAGATCATATGCGGGTACGAGTGCGATATTGTCAAACACCAAGACCCATTTCGTATGACTTACAAAGGATGGAGATAGAGTTAAAGACTCTAAGGACCCACATGATGATGTCGAATATACGCGTACAACCAGCTTTAATCGATAAAGTTAAAGCTGCTCAAGCTACAAACCCGGAGCTGATAAATATGAAGAAGAAAGTACAAGAATGTGTTATTTCAGAAGCAAAAATCGAAGAAGAAAGCTCAAACCCTCGATTCATTAGTCTATTTGAAATTCTCGATCGAGTAAGAACTGTGGCCTATAGACTCGCCTTACCGCCAAGTATGTCTCGTATTTATAACGTTTTTCATATATCCATGTTACGTAAATATGTAAAAGACCCGAACCACATTATTGAATTAGAACCAGACGAGATAGCTGAAGATTTAACGTATGAAGAGGTACCTGTTAAAGTCTTGAATAAGAAGGAACATATTCTGCGCTCAAAGGTTATACCTCAAGTTAAAGTTTTATGGAGAAACCATGATATTGAGGAAATGACCTGGGAGTTAGAATCTAAAATGAAAACAAGGTATCCTCACCTCTTCGACATACCAGGTACGTAAATTTTGAGGATAAAATTTTATAAGGAGGAGAGATTGTAAGACCCCGAATTTTATGAAATGAAAGTATTCAATTTTCTTATAATCATTATTCTATTTAGAAAATGGTTAAATTGATAAAATGTTAAAGTTAAGGGTGATATGTGAAAATTTTACAAAGTAAGCAAGTTTATATAAAATATTCGTTTGGTCGGGAAATATTCTTTTTATTGGGAAATATCCGTACGACAGAACATTCATTGGTGGACCCCACAACGGAATAACTGTCAGATATAGAAAGCGACAGAAATAACCTTTTTATAAAAATAATGGCAAAACTTTTACCGTTAAACTATTGAAATATCGATGATAAAAGAACAGTAATATGCGTGGTTGCACAGTAGCACAGTAGTACACGGTATTGTTCAGTATCTCTGATTATTGATGTTTACGTAAGAAGTCACTCAGTTTTATTCAATTATTACAACAATAGTTGCTGCATAGTATCTCCTATTATTAATTCCATTATTTTTATTGTATCATCTACACAATATTTTATATTATTAAATCAATAATTGAGACAACACATTTATTCATATTATTATTTGTATTATTGACAATGTCTAGAAAGTTCTGTCGAGAAAAGGGGTTAGATCATCTAATTGCGCGCTAATAAGGAAAAATCTTTATCGGAAAGCCCCCTCTTTTCTGGGAATGATCTGGTTGTTAATATTGTGATTTATAATATTAATAATGAATAATTGTTAAAAGATTAAAAATGTGTTTATTAAAGATAAGTGATTTGTGGTAAATATTTATTCAAATTTTTTTATATAAATAGAGGGGTTTGTCATGAGGCGTTTGTTGTAAGTTGACTTATTATTCCATGGAGAGATGTACTAATTTATGGACTGTCGGTGGTGGTTTTAATAGTAAATCAATATGAAACGTCGATTGTGGTTTTAATAGTAAATCAATATGGACCGTCTGTTTTAATAGTAAATCAATATGGACCATCCATGAATCAGTTATTATTTAGTCCATTCTCCTATAAATAGAAGCTTAATTCTTCTTTCATTCTCACCAATTCACTAAAACTCACAAGAGAAACTATAGAGAGAGAAACTATAGAGAGCAAGAAGAAGAGTATTCTGCTATTTCACTATTGTAGTATCCAGTCTTCTACTAAGGTAAGGGGTATTATTTCTTTACATATTCTTAAATCTAAACTTACTATGGTAAGTATTGCTTTTATAATTCCTGAAATTAGTATAATATCCTTGAGTTTTGCACTTCATCTAGTATCGTTTCATTGGAATATTGGTTTGAACTTTCTTATTAAATTTCAATATTTTCACTCGGGGTACTATTCACGGGTTACTATTCACTCTGGTATCACTCGGGAATTCGGGGTACTTTTCATGACGGGTTACTATTCACGAGTTACTATTCACTCGGGTACTATTCACTCGGGGATTCGGGTACTTTTCATGACGGGTTACTACTCATTTGTTACTATTCACTCGGGGTAATATTGATTCGGAGTACTTTGCATGACGGGGTACTATTCATTTAATACTATTCATTCGGGTACTATCCACAGGGTACTATTCATGATAAAAGTGATTTCTTTTCTGTCCAAATTATTTTTGATACATGAATATTATTTTTGAATTTTACTCCACAAAGCAGTTATCATGTTGACAATTTGGACATTCTTAAACTCTGGATAAATTAAATTATAAATCTTTAAAATTTGTCCTTAATCTCATTTAATTGAATTCTTATATCATTGTCATCATCCTCATGCTTATATTGTGATGAAAGTCATATTTGGCCCATAGTGCATAAATGTACTATTAATTGGTATGATAATGACCAGGAAAGTTTGTATTGGTATAATCATGACCTGTAATGTTACATACAAATGATGTGGTGAAAGTCCTCTTTGACCCGTAGTACATAGATGGACAGTTGTTTGGCATGATCATGACCACTGGTTATACTAACGAATATCCTTGGCCCGAAGTGCATGGGTAATTTGTTGATGTGATACTAACGAATATCCTTGGCCCGTAATACATGGATAATTTGATGATGATGTGAAACGTCTATTGATTGGTATTACAGGGATAAAATATTGATGATGAATTTTTAAATCATAGAAGATAGTAGACATCATTCTCTACTTGACTCTTCTAATGGATTATTGTTTCCGCTGCAGTTGTTGATCTAAAACTTGTTGTCTATTATATTCTATTCGATTTTTCTCTGTTGAGGACTAAGGATAATTTATTCTACATTATCTTAGTCATAATATTCTTTACTGTGCTAGTTGAGCTAACCCTTTTTCTTTTGATTCCATTGTTCTTCTCAGGAGGCGAGAATATAGTCGAGACTAGTCGGAGAGTGGAGTAATGGATCAAAATGGTTTTTATAGCAGTCCTCACTATTTTGTAAAATAGTGTAACAATAATTGTAATGAGGACTTTATTTGAGTTTGGATATTGTCTACGAGACAATATTGTTTTGAGACTCAGCTATTGTGATGTCGTATTTTGCACAACAATTGTATAAAGAAAGTTTGTATTTAAATTCTGTACAATGTATTTGAAGAGTCAGAATGAGTTGTATGGACCTATTCTGGGGGCGTCACACTTAGGTGGTGTTTGTTTACTTCTTATTACCTATTAACAGTTTCATATTTGATTATGTAAGATAAAAAAGTTGTTTGGTAAAATTTTGTTTGTTTCTGATCGTCTCTTAATCGGTAAAAGGAAGATATAAATTCAAATCATTAAGAGTTATCACTTAATGAAAAATATAAATATAAATATTATACTCCCTTTATTCAAAATTTTAAGATCATTATTAATTTTTGAAAAGTCAATTTGAAATATTTTTAAATTTAAAAATTATTTAGATATTTTATATTTTTTTAATTACCAAATAATTTTTTAAGTTCAAATTTCACTTAAATATATAATTAATTAAAATATATTAACTATTTAAATTTTAATTACTCAATTTTATGGAACACCACCTTACTTACTCGGTTACTTGTGAAAGGGGTGAGCCATTATCAACGGGTTACTCATAATAAGCGGGATAGAGTAGAAGAATGAAGGGCGGGCAATAATGGCAATCAAGACTTAATAAATGAAAGCAAAAATAAATAAACCACAATAATATATGCACTAATTAAGTAAAAAAAAAATTGTAAGGTGTTATGGTCCTTAATATTACGTTTAAATTGGAAGAATGGTATTAGTGAAAGAATGAAATAGTGAAATAGTCTATTATATTTCTAACCGAAATAAATCATTTCATACCCTCTCCCAAGGAATAAAATTCACAAATTTGACATAAATTACAATAATTCATTCTAATAGAACAACTAAACACATTTTTTTTCTGTGAGAATAACCTTCATTTTTATAATCCAAACGTTTTAAAAATGACTGTCATTATTATCCTGGTTTAGTATATAACTCAGACATTGATGATTGCCTTATTCCTGGTCAAACCTTGATAAGAGCAAGTGCAACCTTAGTTACTTCTCTTAAGAAAGGGTCAACTCCGGTAAGGATTCTTGCTGATGTTCAGTCATGAGCTCAGCAACCAAGGAAAATCTGTTGCTTAATAATACACTTCACTTTCACCTCCTACTGTCCCATTTTTCCAATTGTGAAGCTGAGAATCTTTTTCCCCAACTCTGTATTTGCTTTCTGGGCTTCTTGCAGATAAAGAGAAACCTGGATTCTTATTTTGACTACCAGTACAAAAAATGTTGCAATAAGATTAAAAACAGTATTAACTGCACATAGCGAGTAAAATATTTAATCATCCCCAAATACTACTCCCTACTCCATCAACAAATGGAACTTTTTTAAGAAACAAAAATAATTGGCAAATGGAACATTTTTGTCCAACATGGGGAAGTACCATAAACATTTGTAACTAAGTCATCAGATTGAAAATAGTCTCCACAAATTAAGACATAGTTCTACCATGAGTATTTGTTTCTCTACTATCATCCACAACTGGTTGGATTCCAACTGATTCACCATGATTACATACTACAATTGTTTCCTTACTATCTTGTACACCTAGCTCAATGCAAAGAAATTCATCAGACTGCAAACTATAAAAAAATTCCCTACTATCCTCCTCCACAACTGGTTGAACAAAGTGCAACTCACCATTACTCTTGAACAATTTCGGCCAATTGTTGAACGTTGATCCAGATGAAACTCCACACAACAGAAGTGGCTTTGTTGACAATTTTGGCTTGCTATACTTACGTACCGCCATCCACCTGCCAATGAATTTTTTTGGAGTTTTGCTAAGATGTTTTAACAAGAAATTAAGTGGCACAAGTTTAAATATTAAAAGGATAGGTACTCAAGAAAATAATAAAAGCCTTCATGTATCAATTTACATTGGTAAATATCAAGTTTAAATATTAAAAGGATGGGTACTCAAAAAATAATAAAAGCCTTCATGTATCAACTTACATTGGTAAATATCAGTTTTATTAAAAGGATGGGTTAAATAAAAAGACCTTGACCATCAATTTTTTTTTAGAAAAGGCATAGAAAAGGCGTTGCAGATTGATTAGCTCCTTTGAATCGATTGGAACAACAAAAGAACGAAGAAACAGAAAGAGAGACAAAGACAAGAGTTGACGAGAAAACAATTAGAGAAACAGAACAAATAGACAAGAAGCATACTGATCGATCACCTCCTCCAATCATCTCTTCTGCTGAAGAGAAGCACTAAAAGGTAATCTACATTTTTTCACAAAAATATTTATAAAAAAAAAAAACCTTTTTGGGTTCATATGAACAAACTATACCACCTACACACCCCTCCACCCCTAGATTAAAAATTGGGTATATGACAAGTGCAGATTTAGCCTTAAATAACGACTGATTATTGAGCATAGGGAACCAGAACACAAGGACTAATCAGAGCAGAGGGAACAAGATACTAAGTTAATATATACATGTAAATAGAGCTTGCATAACTCATAGATTATTATTATTTTTTGGCGTATTCGTATAGATATCCACTTAGTAACAGAATTAAAATGGACCCCACAACAGCCAAGGAATACTACTGAACAAGTTCTAGATGAAACTTATCATTTCAAAAAAGACTTGACCTGAATACCCAACAGAAGCATCTTTTGCACATGTTTTCACTTATAAAATATAGGGAAAATGACTTATATCTCGAATAATGTTGTCAAATGTGGATTGACTAACATGAAATTGTAAGCGATAAAATAGAGAAGTAATATGTGGGTCCCTTCTTTTCCTCCTATCCAATATATCCACATACGTTGGTAGTATTTAATATTGATATGAATTTGTCATATAGTAACATTCTAAATATAAATATAATTTGTTCTTGAAAATCATGAGTCCAACAAAACCATTTGCATGCATTCAGATGAAATCGCAAAGGGGAAATAAAGAAAAAAGAAAGACAACTGGAAAATAATGCATAACAATTACCTTAAAGTCACCATCTCTTGCGCTTAAGTGACTTCAAGCTCTTCATGATGTAGCTAATGACTTCCTTCAGTGTTGCTTTCCTATCTTCTTTTGAATTCCAGAGCTCAGAAACCACATACCTACCACTTGGATTGTATTCATTCATCTCCAACAAGGCTTTACTTACCGCACTATATATTTCAATTCCCCACTCCTCCTTCAAATTTCTGAACATTTCATCATCCGGGTCAATAATCTCCTGCAATAGGCAAAATGTTAATTTCTGACGGTTCCTAAAGCATACAGGACAACAGAATAACATAAAATTTCTAATCCTAGCCCTCGAGAAATATTGCAAATTTCACCTGGAAGTGCCAAAAGTTTTCTAATCACAATAATAAGCACGAGAAGTTTCAGTTTACAATCTAATTTCACTTCATGCATGCCAAAAATGATAACATGAATACATGCATGCCAGAAATGATAATATGAATACATGCATGTCAGAAATGAGAACATGAATTCATGCACACCAGAAATGACAACATGAATACCTGCATGTCAAAAATGACAACATGAATACATTCATGACAGAAATGAAAACACATACATACAATGTACAACTAAAAGCACAGTGAAAACTCTTTAAAAGTCGCTGCAAATTTGCCTACCTGAGAATCTCATGTATGCCAGAAATGACAACATGAATACATGCATGCCAGAAATGACAACATGAATAAATACAGCGTATAACTAAAACCACAGTGAGAACTCTTCAAAAGTCATTGTAAATTGGCCATGCCTGAGAATTTCCTTCAACTGTGATAATTTTGAAAGGATGCCAGTCTGGGTTCTTCATTTTATCTTGCCATAGGGAGCACAGTTCCAAGGCCTTGATGTCAGCTTCATCACGTTGAAACCTTTCTTTGCATGTTTGCTGAAAGGCTGTCATATCAATTTCTCCCATTCTCTTAATGCTGATATTAGTGCGCAGGCCGCTCAACATCTCGCTCAAGCCCTGTCAATGATGACGTCAGCTTGAAGAATATATTTCTAAGCAGAAGAGTAATCAGAGGGCTGATAAAGGCAATACTCATAACTTGCTGCAATATTGTTATGTCAATCAAACAATCTAGGTAACTTAATCAATTATTTCCACTAGATAATATCTCCACTATCAGATTAAAATGCTTTTTTTTTATAGCCCACTACTACTTCTGTTTTCCCTTTATAATTTAGAAAAATAATTTTCATATAATCATACTTAGGTCTCCATCAAAGGATACTATTTTAAGTAATTAATATCTCCAGTCTGATTTTTTTCCTTTTTCTTTTTTTTTAATAGCCAACTACTAACTTCAGTTTTATTTTTAGACTTGCGTCATTTTCTAGCATTTGAGGAAAAATCATGCTGACAATATGCCAACATTAGGCTGCTGATAACATCTTTGACCATTCAGAACACCCTAGAGTGGAGTCATTACTTTAAGATTCAACTGATGCCATACGTGCTGTCCAATAATATATCTAACTTAAGTCTCATACTACAATCGTAGTACTCATTCCATTACCTCCGCATGCCATTTCAAATCACAGTACTAACTACTAAAAAATGCCATGAGAAAAATGTCATACCTTAATCAATTTTATACGGGCTTCCTGCAGCTCATCATTACTCTGCCGCTCCTTGATAAGAAGAGTTTGATTCAAATTTTCCAGATCACTCAGTTGCTCCATTTTATCTTCTAATTCTTCATTCATCTCTTTCACCTTGCTTTGAACAGCTGCGTCATCTTCATTTCCGAGATGCTTCATCACTTGTAACTTCCCTTTCAATTCTTCAATTTCCATCTCCAATTTCTGCTTTGCATCTAGCTGCCTCTCAAACTCCAGTATTTTTTTCAGGGCCTCCTCCTTCTCCCTCTGAAAATTTGAAGACTCAGTTAACAAAAGCAATAGAGACTGTATAAGCATTAATATAAAGCGGAAATTAATTACAGAACAAGTCACTATATGTGTTCAAAGCTTGATAGAAGTGATACATCTGTTGCTCCTCTACCAGCCTTAAGACATTTTCATCTGCCTTTTTCTGCTCCATTGAAGCCAGTTGAAGTGAACTGTTTCTCACATCATTCTGATAACAAAAATTAATGATCAGTAGTAAGTATCTGAATACAGGAAAAAACTCTTTCTTTTCTTTTTCCAACCAAAGACACATACACAGTTAATAGAACAAAACAGTTATATGGCAGACAGATTTATTTACTGATATAATCGGACTCCCTGACAATATTGTCAATCAATCTAGATCAGTGACTCAAAAAGCAAAACTATTGGATGCCAAATAAAAGAAAAAAGAATAAAAAAAACTGAATATGAAATTATCTAAAAGCATGACTACGTGCATGGTTGGACTATTAAATAAACATTTATCACCTTATTCTTCTCTTCGTCGAGCTTTTGCCTGTCGCGTTCAGTCAATGCTTCACGTCTGTTAAGTTCCCTACTCCATGAATCAAGCTGTTTTCTCTTCTTCTCCAACTCCGAATTCAACATCTCTTGCTCAGCTAAAACCCTTTGAATGTGCTCTCGGGAAACACGCTGCATCTTCCTTGTCTCTGAACAGGATAGAAGATTTATACAATTAACTTATCAAAAATCAAGTATCAATAGGAAACCAAAACCCCAACGACTATATCAATAGAATGGTCTATCTGTTGATTATGTGATTTTCAATCAACATTATCTCCAACTTTCAGCACATTAAGCATAGATTCAGAACACTTGAAACCAATTACTAGAACATATTGGGTGATGATCCAACAAAGGCAAGTTAACATACCTTGGCAAGTAAATTGTTTCATAAATGCTATGTTGCTACCGTAACACTAGGCATCATCCATGTATGGCCACAGCAAAACAGTAATACATTCAAGCAAGACTATGAGCAGTACATACATAGATAAATGCATTACAATGAATGAGAGGTAGCAGAATCGAAAGTAACCTTCGTAGAAATTAAGGTGTAGCCTGTCTTTTTCCTCGAGCATCCGACTTAGAGACAAGGTCTTCTCATTGTACTTGATCTGCAGATCATCCAAATTTTCATTTTTCTTGTCAATCTCATTGGCTAAGGTAGCCACAATGATCTTTCTACCCTGTTTTGCTTCATTAACAAGATCAGAGATTGTTTTCAGATCTCCATTCTTACGAAGATAATCTCCAATTATTCCTTCTGACTCAAAATTCTCAGCCCGTGCAAACCAACCATACAAGCGTGACCCGGGAAGACTTTTCTGAGAAACCCAATCCTTCTTACTGTGGTGATCAGTTTCAAAGAACTTTTCAAATTCCATTGCATTCTTAAAGCCAGCCCAATAATTATTGAACTTGACAATAGCTTGTCCAACCTGCTCTCGGCCATCCCAGAATATATTAATTTCTACAGGTTTATAATTAGAGAACCTGTCCATCAAGTACTCTTCACTGCTAACAGCTCTTCCATTCTTTGGATCTTTAACTATATTAACAATAATCCCTGTCCAAGGATTGCAATATAGTTCATTGCGCTCAGACAGTGGAGCTGCAGGTGCAGGTGCAGGTGCAACCACATGCTGGGATTGCTCCATCTCATCAGCTAAATCAGTCTCTAAGTACTGTGCTAATGCAAGATGATTTGCCTTCTGTTTTGCACTTCTGTTGGAGGACCCTTTACCCGCTCCAGTGGCATGTTGAAGAAGATCTTTGAACTTGTAGTCTTGCTTCTTCTTTCCAGCACAGAAGGGGCATCTTAGGCTGCCATAGGGTCCTTTTACTTTAAGTTTTCCAGTCCTCAACTGCTCAGATGGTTTCTCCTTATATTCGAAGATCTCTGAATCGCTGATGTCTGACTCTTCATCCGAGCTGTAATCCATCTAGACCGGATATTAAATAACCAAATATGTAACGTTAGAAACAAAGCAAATTTTCTAAGAAATGACTAGAGAAATGACAAAAAAATTGAAAGAAGAATGTACGAAGAAATAAAAGGTAACAAAAAACATTCATCACATAAATTTCGTTTTGCTTTGTTCATTCCTCACAGTTCTGCTCACATGTTTCCAAGTATATAATAACCAAAGTTGTTGTCAAGTTTTTAACAAGTAAAGGAAAACAAATACATCCCATCTTACCGCTAGCACCTTCATTCTGTTGTCAACAAAGTTTACTAAATACTAACACAGGCAAACAACAGAAACAGACTTCATTTCAATTTTCATACCCTTCCAACTTTCCCAATCTCAAAATATACAAATAAAAACTGTAGCAACAATTCAAAAACAACAATAACATGTTTTCATGCATAAACTAGTAACAATCGACAGATTCCATTTCAGCCATCAATTAACTGTGTTAACGCAACCCAGTATATATGCATGCAAATGATTACACATAAAGGCGGTTAAAATAAATGCACTGTGAATGTATCCATCAAAATGAATCCAACAAACAGGATTAACAAACAATGCAAGGAATTAAACTAATATATTCAGATAATACAACAAAATCAAGAGGAAACCTAGAGGAATCAACTTATACACTTACAATCGGTGATTAATTAGCAATGGCAGCTGTAGTTCGTCGATGGGAGAGCCCGGCGGTAGACCGGGAAAACAGTGGGAACCTAGAGGAATGACTGAAGGCGGTAGGAAACAAGCACCGTTGGATTTTGATAGAATGGACGGTAGATAATAAGATTGAAAATACAAAATTAATTATTGAGCATAAAAAATAGAAAATAAGCTTAAATATGAATTAGTATCCTAAATTATATGTCATATTCTATTTTAGTGATTCACCTTTCAATTTTGTCAATTAGATGATTGAACTATTAATTTTTTCTAATTGCAACAAATTGAACCTGCCACGTTAGAAATTGCTGACGTGACTACTTGTGTGGGGCTATAGGAATCTGGTGCGACAAAAAAAATATTTTTTAATCATGAATTAAACAAATCTGATTTTATAAAGGGTAAAATGGTCAAACAACAAATTAATACAAAATAAACATTAAATTAAAAATATATCCTTATATCAGATCATAGCCAATCAATCGAACACAGTCATTCGATCTAAACCCAGCCCCAAATCGCTCGAAAAAACCCTAACTCAACAACTGCGAAGAATTTCTGAGAATCAACCATTCCGGCACCCAATCGATTCAACAATGAAGTAAGTATGTGATTTAGTTCTTCTCTGTTGCTACCTCAAAAGTAAAAATCCTACTCAGTTCTCCCGATAGTCCTACTATCATCTGGTGTGATTTAAAGATTTTAAAGAAAACAAGCGAGTTAGGGTTTCATTATCTACCCCCAAAATCCTCTCTTTGAAAATGGAAATTATCGGTATGGAAGATGAACCTGGAGTTGGGCGAGTGTCTTGATTCGATGGGTGAGACTCTAAGGTGCTATTGTGGGTATAGAGCTCGAATGAAGATATCTTAGACTAAGAGTAATCTAGGAAGAAGATTTTTTGGTTGTCCACAAAGGAGCAAGGTACTAGTATTATAGTAATATAGTTTTGGTTGGCTGAGTTTTTTCTTATTCTCTAAAAACATTAAAAATACATTTGTGTTGGAATTGTATTTATGTTTTGAATTGATTTTTATCAACCATACAGGACAAATTGACAAGCAAACACTGCAACTTCTTTTGTTAGTATGACCAAGAGATTTGTAAAAGGTCTAAGGAAGTTTTACCTGAGCTGAAACTTATGATAAGTGCTCTGAATTTAGAAATAGAAGGAAGGAGTATGAAATTGAGAGAGGTGCTGAAAAAATAAATGAATTGAAAAAAAGTAATGAAAAGCTTCAAATTGAATGTGCAGAGCAAATTGAAGAGGTTGGAAGACTGAGAGAGGTGATTTAATTGTTGAGAATGAAGGATAAAATATGTAGCACTTCAATTAAAGTCATATTGTTAGGCATGATATTTGTATTCATGTTAGGACATCTGTATGTGAATGATAGTGGTGAATGATTGTAATTTATAGTTTGAATTATGTATAAAAGAACAAGTTTGCAATGAATGGTGAAAGTTGATTTTAACCTATGAAAAGTTTGCAATGAATGTATAAAAGAACAAGTTGGTTTTAACCTATGAAAAGTTTGCAATGAATGTATAAAAGAACAAGTTTGCAATGAATGATTATAATTTTTAGAATTGCTTGAATTATGGTGAATGGTGAAAGTTTGAATTATGGTGAAAGTTTGCAATGAATGGTGAAAGTTTGAAATATGGTGATAGTTTGCAACTGTTCCAATTTTTTGCACTTACAATTTTATTGATGAAAAAAGTTATTTTGCAATGATTAGTGCAACTCAATCTGCAAAGTTAAAGGTGCACAAAGCACTGCTGCAACAAACAGATGCATTGTTATAACACTGATTTTTTGAGGAAAGTGCAAATAACTATTATTTTCATTAACACCAAACACCAACAGATGCATAATATTAAAAGCACCAATAATACAATAATACTTCCAAAAATAATGACTTTTGCATTAAAGCACTCTCATTCAACATGTCTTCGATTAAAGCCACATAGTCATTATACATAATGTGCACCACTTGCATAAAGTTAACCAAGCTGTCACAGTTTACCAAAACATAATACTACATAACTTTGTTTACCACATAATGTGCACCACTTGCCAAAACATAAATTAAAAACATAACTTAGTTTGCCAACAGTAAGCACTTAGAGTATTTAGCCCTATTCAAATATTACATAATAATTAATTGGTTGAACTCTTATATAGTCTAAATAATACTAATAATTTCCATCATGCACTACTTGAACTAGATATCCACAACTTTCTCTTTTGCCTTTGCATCCTGTCTTGCATTCCTTCCATTGATTAGTTAATTTGCAGAAATCCAATTTCTTCCCATAGATTGGAATGTAGATGGCCTCATGGCTGACATGGATGTTGTTAAACCTTGAGTATTCCCTTGACTTTGATTGTGAAGATTTTCTTGACTTACATTAGAACCAGTTGAAATCTAAAAAGTATTAAACAAAAATAATGAGTAATGTATGCTTTAATAAAGTAAACATGCTAGACAACAGAGGTAGTATTTACCCTAGTATGTTGTGCTCCACTTGATATGTAAGACTCCCCACTTGTAAATACATAGACACCAAACCCATTTCTACCTCCACTTCTCCCTCTCCCTGTCCCTGTCCTTGTCCCTGGTGGCCTACCTCTTCCTCTTCCTTGACCTCTAATGCATGGGGGCCTACCCCTTCCTCTTCCTCTTCCACCTACTGCAGGTGTAACATCTCCACCTCTCTCTGCACTACTTGATGCTCCTCTACCTGACCCATGTCCCATCACATTTGTCAAATTCTGCACTATTTTTCTCTTACTCCAGGGCAGTTAGCACCCAATGGTTGGAGAGTCTTGTTGGGCTTTCTCGTATTATGGAAGAAAGTGTATCACGAAGATGCTTCTCCCAAAGAGTTCCATGGGGCTTACAACTTGAGTGAGACTCTTGCACCAAATAGGGGTTGGTACTATTTTACTTCAAAGAGTGGTATGGTGTTCACTAGGTTACGCTCCAACTGCCATGGCTGGAAATCTCGCTTTTTCTTTGTCGATGGAGAATGGGCTGATGAGTCTGATAGGGCCTTGGTTTCAATGCGTTGGGGAGCTGCCAAGAAACCTGGTGCATTTTTGAGTTGCCCCTTTATATATATATATATATATATATATATATATATATATATATATATATATATATATATGCTTAACATCTCCTTACAGGTATGCCGGTGCTCTCCAAAGAACAAGAGTCGAAGCTGCAGGCTGTGAAGGCTCACCCTGACAAAGACCTGAGCATTCTTCTGCCTAAATATGGTAGTAGAGCTAGATGTTCTTCGCCGAAATCAGGTGGTGCTTTGTTGAAGAGAAAAGGTATGTGAACTTACCTTGTGACTTATCTTTTATAAGGCGATGGTCACTCAGATAATGCTTTGTCTCATTTGCTGCAGTGGATAGGGCGGTGATTGGATCAATCCTCTCTGGGGGCGCCAGTAGAGGCGCTCATCCTCCCAAGGTGGCGAGGACGGATGATGTGCACATCGAGGCGAGCGCTCACCAAGCGACACCTTCAGCTATGCCTTCTCAGTTGGTGACTTCGAGTGCTACTCCTGAGACTTCCCCGCCTATATCTTCCGTTCCCCGCCCGTCCACGCCTCCTTCAAGAGCTCATGTAGGGGGCACCGATTCAGTCTGGTTCTATACTGGGGGATCCTCAAGCCATTAGGGAACGACTTGGGAGATTTGTGGTTCCATCTGATATTCAGCAGATTAGTGCCTTAGGCACTGAGGGGGTCATCAACACATTTCTGGAGGGCTTGGCTCAGGTAAGAATCCCTTCTCTCTTTTTTTCTTTTTTTTTGCGCTTGGTCATTCTTCTGTCTTTTGTCTTCTCCAGGTTTCTACAGCATCTGTATGCTTGTTCTCGAGGGCTCATTTTTATGGCTAATTAAAGCTTAACCATGAGGTTGCAAGGTAGGAGCTTCTTCGCTTTCGGGGAGGATTGTCGAGCTCGAAGCTGCTGATAGGGCTTCTCGGGCTGAGATTTTGGCGACCCGTGGGAAGGCCGCGCTTAGTGAGGCAGCTTGCTCGAAAGCTAAAACAGATCTTTCGGCTATCCGTGGGAGGACAGTTAAGCTTGAGGCTGAGCTTTTGGCAACCCGTGAGAGGGATGCGCTTAGGGAGGTGGAGCTTGTTGAGGCCCATGGGAGGGCAACTAAGCTTGAGCTTCAGACGACCCGTGAGAGGGACGCGCTCAGGGAGGCTGCCTGTTCGAGAGCGGAGGTAGAATTGAAGGCAACTCAAGAGAGAGCTTCTCAGGCTGAAGCGGATCTGGAGTATGCTGTTGTAGGTGCATTCATTGATGGCTATGAGGAGCTTTGGGGGAAGATCTCTGCTTCTTTCCCCGATATTGATTTCTCAGGCTTTGTGCCAACTGAGGCGCCTGACGATGGAGGTTCTGAAGATGCTAAGGATGATGAGGACGACCATGATAGTAGTTAGAGTGCTAGGAACTTTTGATTATTTATTTTCTTTTTAAGAAAGGCTATATGCATCCTTACTTTTGTACTGATACTCCTTTGAAATTGAATGAAAAATGCAATCTGTTGGAGTAAAATATAGGAAATTTCATTGCTGACCCAAAAAAGGTATTTTAAACATTGGATAATAATCAAATAAAATTAAGTCCCTAACTATACTACCATTACTTCTTCAAGGTGTCACTGGTAATACCTCTTCAAGTGCTCAGCGTTCCATGGATAAGGTAAGACCTTCCCTTCAGAATTTTGGATCTTGTAAGTGCCTGATCTCACCACTTCTGTTATAAGGTATGGTCCTTCCCAATTTCGTCCCAGTTTTTCTTCGCGCGAATCCTTCGTGGCAAGGATCACCTTCTTAAGGACCCATTCTCCTGGTTGGAAGGAACGAGGCTTCACCCTTGAGTTGTAATACTTTGCCATGCGACGCTTATACTCTGCATTGCGGACCACGGCCATTTCCTTTGCCTCCTCTACCAAGTCGAGGTTGATGCGAAGTCCTTCCTCATTGGAGGTAGGGTCGTGGTGTTGGACCCTTAGAGAGTTCACCCCGATCTCTATAGGGATGATCGCCTCAGTTCCAAAGGCTAGGGAAAAAGGGGTTTCCCCAGTTGGAGTTCTTGGCGTGGTTCGGTAGGCCCACAGTACGCCTGGGAGTTCATCGACCCAAAGCCCCTTCGCTCTTTCAAGCCTTATCTTTAAACTGCGTAACACTGTTCTCACCATGACTTCTGCTTGTCCATTTGCTCATGGGTGAGTGGCTAGAGGCTGTTGCTTTATTTGAAGGTCGGAGCAGAAGGAGTTTAGCAGCTTGTTGTCGAATTGTTTGGCGTTGTCACTGACAATGGCGTGGGGTATGCCGAAGCGACATACTAGATTCTTCCAAATAAAATCTTTAACCTTCAGATCTCGTGATTTTTGCTAAGGGTTCTGCTCAAATTTCACTTGGTGAAATAATCAACTGCTACTACCACAAACTTGCATTGTCCTTTGCTTAGAGGCAACGGGCCTAGGATGTCGATGCCCCACTTGGAGAAAGGCCATGGACTTGAAATGACCGTTAGCTCTTCTGGTGGTTGTCTGGGTACAGTTGTGAAGCACTGACACTTGTCACACTTCCTGGAGAACTCCTGGGCCTCCTTTACCATAGAAGGCCAGAAGTAACCTTGCCTGAGCGCCTTGTGGGCAAGGGATCGTCCTCCAGAGTGGTTCCCACATATTCCTTCGTGAATTTCTCGCAGGGCATAGTGAGCTTCTTCGGGTGAAAGGCACCGGAGCAAGGGCAAGGAATAGCCTTTCTTGTATAAAGTGTCCTGTAGGATGGTGAACTTAGAAGCTCTCATCCTTAGCTTCCTAGCTTCTGAAGGATCCTCCAGCAATACACCTTCCCGACGATATGCTCTTATTGGGGTCATCCAGTTTGGTTCGGCCGATACACAGTTGATATTTGAGGTTCCCAAGTCTATCGTGCTTGGTTCGAACTAGTGACCAATATATGATGGTCCTCCTGGTGGGGTTTCCAAGGACGAGGCAAGCCTTGCAAGTGAATCGGCGGCCATGTTGTCTTCTCTAGGAATTTAGCAAATTTGGAAATGTTTGAACTTCGGCATCATGCTCTTTACCATGCCAAGATATTCTTGCATTCTGGTTCCTTTTGCTTCGAATTCGCCCTTCACTTGGTTAACTATCAACTGAGAATCGCTGTATGTAATAAGGTCTTAAGTCTCTATCTCAATTTCCAATCTTAATCCAGAGACGAGGGCTTCATATTCTTCCTCATTGTTCGAGGCAATAAAGTGGAGCTTCACTGCATACTTGAGAGCGGTACCATCTGGCCTGATCAAGATCAAACCTGCTCCGCCTCCATCGTCGGTCGAGGAACCGTCTATATAGAGTTTCCAGGATGGAAGAGAGTAGGGCTCGGAGATTAAAGAGGGAGACTTGGTGCCAGGATTGGGAACTGGGGCTCCAGTCTGGGTCCTTTGGAGTGTCTGGTCATCCGAAAGAGCTGTCTGGGCGTCTGAGGAAGGAGTCTGGGCGTTCAGCATGATGGTCTGGTCACCCGGGAGGGCATGTGTGCTCAGTTCGGGCGCCTGATCTTCGTTATGCTGTGGAGCGCTTCCATCAACCATCTCTGAATCGGGTGAGGTGGGAATTTCGTTGTTCTCCGTCTCTGCTGGTGTCAGTTCAGCAACGAAATCTGCCAATGCTTGTGCTTTGATAGCTGACCTTGGTTGGTCCTGTATTTCAAATTTACCAAGCTCCACTGCCCACTTAAGCAGCCTCCTAGATATGTCGAACTTTCCCAAGACTCTTTTCAGAGGTTGATCTGTGACGACAACAATGCTGTGACTTTGGAAGTAATGTCGCAACCGTCTCGCTGTTGTGATTAAGGCGAGCGCTAGTTTTTCTAGTCTCGAGTACTTGACTTCTGCTCCTCGGTATGCCCTGCTTACATAGTAGATTGGCTTTTGCGCTCCGTCGTTGCTCTTGACGAGTACTGAGCTTACTATCGATGGGGAGGGAGAAAGGTACAGATATAACACCTCACCTGGTGTGGCATGCGAAAGGAGATGAGGTGCAGCCAAGTAGGCTTTGAGTTTTTGGAATGCCTCTTCTGCCTCATGTCTCCACTCAAAAGTTTTTCGAAGGATTTTAAAAAAAGGCAGACACTTATTTGCAGACTTGAAGACGAACCTGTTGAGTGTTGAAATTCTTCCATTGAGGCGCTGGAGCTCTTTTGTTGAAGTGGGTGATTTCATATCGAGGATGGCTTTGATCTTGTCGGGGTTTGCTTTAATTCCACTTTGGTTGACCATGAAGCCCAGGAACTTTCCCGATCCTACGCCGAAGGCACACTTTTCAGGGTTCAGCTTCATTCGGTAGGATCTAAGAACATTGAAGGTCTCTTGGAGGTGATTAATGTGATCCGCTGCACGGAGGCTCTTTACCAACATGTCGTCAACGTAGACTTCCATTGTTCGTCCAATTTGAGATTGGAACATTTTGTTCACCAGTCGCTGGTAAGTTGCTCCTGAGTTCCTCAACCTGAAGGGCATGGCCCTGTAGCAGTAAGTCCCTTTAGGAGTGATGAATGATGTCTTCTCTTGGTCCGGGGGGTACATGCTAATCTGGTTATACCCGAAATACGCATCCAAGAAGGTGAACAACTCATGCCCTGCAGTTGCATCGATGAGAAGGTCGATCTGTGGCAGCGGATAGCTGTCTTTTGGGCACACCTTATTGAGCTCTGTGAAGTCAACATAGAGGCGCCACTTCCCATTAGCTTTAGTGACCATTACCACGTTGGAGAGCCATTCTGGATATGCTACTTCTCTAACTGCTCCATTATCTATTAACTTTCTCACTTCCTCGTCCATGGCTTGGGCTCTTTTAGTGGAGGCACCCCTTAGCTTTTGACGAACTGGCTTGTAACGAGGGTCGACATTGAGACGGTGCATGGCTACTTCTGGGTCGATGCCCTCTAAGTCTGCATGTGACCATGCAAAGACATCCATGTTGTTTTTTAGGAAGTCTATTAGTTGATGAACTAGATCTTTACTGAGGGAGGAACCAATGTACACCCTTCTGTCTGGGTGTTCCTTGTCCAAGACTACAGGGGTGAGCTCCTCGACGGGCTCTCCTCTTTCTATGGTGGAGTCATCCCTTGGGTCAAGGACCTCGACCTGTAATGCTTCTTCCGGCTTCCTGGTCTTCATGGAGGAAACATAGCACTCCCTTGCTGCTACCTGGTCTCCTCTGACTTCCCCGACTCCATTTGGGGTTGGAAAACGAAGGACAAGATGATAAGTGGAGGGAACGACCATCAATGTATTGAGAGCTAGTCGCCCCAGTATGATGTTATAGGCTGATGGGTAGTCTATAACTAGGAAATTTACCATCACTGTAGATTTTCTTGGTGCCGCTCCGGCTGTGATTGGCAGGGTAATGGACCCCAGGGGATATACCTTCTCCCCAGAGAACCCCATGAGGGGGGACCTGATAAGCTGCAATCTCTCCCTGCCCAGATTGAGTTTTTCATAAGCTTCTACGAACAAGATATCGGCAGAGCTGCCACTATCTACTAATATTCTCACAGATTGCTTGAAAATTAGCCATACATGGCCATGGTGAGCACCAGAGGGTCACAGCAAAGTGGTTTGAATCCCCTTCAAATCCTCGTCTGAGAAGGATATGACTTCACTAGCATCTTCCCTGGGAATCTTGGATGGGCGCCCCTCTTTGGGGTGCCTTGCTTTTCTGGTATGGGCCTTCATGGCAGACAATGACTCTCCCCCTCCTGCGAATCCTCCCGAGATGGTATGGATCTCCCCAACTGGATTTTGATCTTCCTGATTGCGAGTTGGTGATGGTGCCTGTAAGACCCCAAATAATTAATAAATGAAATTTAATTTCCTCTAATTATTATTTTGAAATAGTAAGGGTTGATGTGATTAATGTGGATAGTTATGGGTAAAATACGCAAATATTTTAAAATAAGCAAGTGGTTATAAAATATTCATTGTTGTCGGGGAATATTCATACGACGGCGCAGCCATGTGTGGGCCCCATAACGGAAAGTGATTGGAGGAAGAAAACGACAAATATAAGTTGTTTAAAAATAACGGCTTAATTGTTACCGTTTACACTGTTGGAATACCCGGTGGTTTAATACGCGTTGTTGCACAAGAGAGACACAAGATTGCACCAATTATTGACTCTTACGTAAGAAGGCACTACTCAATAATGGTTATTTGATAATTATCGCTCAAAGATTTTATTGGTTCAATAATTGTTGTGTTGATATTTTATATTCTTTCGTTGTTTCAATAATTGTCATTACACGATATTTTCATTATTGAAGCAATAATTCATATTATCTGAATAATATTATTAGATAACATTATTGGCAATGTCTAGAAAGTTCGCTCTAAGGAGAGGTTTGGTCACCTAATCAAGCGCCCAAGAAGAGAGAAATTTTATTCGAAAGCCCCTTTCCCGGGAACCGCCTGGTTGTCAATATTGTGATTTCAGTAATATTATTTGTGAATAATTAATTATTGATTCATATGATGAGGAAAATATTGATTTTATGTGGATATAGATGGAGAAAATTTTAATGTGACAATTGTTGAAAATTGAAATTTTATCTTTTTCGATAAAATAATTCATTTAAATATATATATATATTATTATATTTTAATAATATAATAATGGTGATATTTTTACAACGAATGTGGGATATATGAGTATACGAGGAGGAAGAGTATTTTGTTGCAATAAATGTTTAAAACATGTTAAACATGCTCGGTGGACCCCATTTATCGACCGAAATTTGATTATAGCCTTTATAAAATCGCCTTCGCTTGTGGATTTTTGGTCAATTTTTGTTTGGAATTTGAAAAAACTTTCTTCTGCAAAGTTGTAGAGAATTGAATTTCCTATATAAACTCGCGAGATTCGAATTTTCTGACAAAAGAGCTATTTATTGTGAATTATTGAAGTTCCGGAGTTCTGAAATAATTGATTTTTGGAAGTTTTAATTTTTTAAAATAACAAAAAAGTTTTTTATATGTTGTGAGACTCATTAATCACATGCTAGGTGGCTGATTTCAGATTCCCAAAGGATGGCGTAGAAATTTTTTTATAAATATATTATTATATTAAATTTTCTGCTTTGGTGTTCTAAGCAATTTCTATAAATAGGTGCTTAGGTTAGAATTGAAAATCACATCGAAATCAAGTTTTCTCTCTATATTATCGAGTTTATTCTTGTGAGTATTTTGAGTATACTTTGAGTATTGCTATACGGTGAAAGTTCAAGTTATAGCCTATATCCAAAGATTCCGCTTTAAGTATTGTCTTTCCGAGGTAAGGGATATTTTTTTTGTAATGATATTATTTCTTCAATATCATTATGCTGAAATATTGATCTGAAGTTTTTATCAAATTTGGAACTTTTGGTGTCGGAGTTACTATTTACGTATACGACACTATTCACGATACTCATGATTATTCATTTAATACTAAGACTATTCATCTAAAAATAAAAATTTTCCTTTTCGTCCAAAATATCTATTGTGGATACTAGTTTTGATTGTATCCATGTTTTGATCATTCTTGAATTTTACACCACATCGTGATTATTTTTGAGGTATTTTTGGACGTGGATAAAACAAAAGTACTAATCCTTAATCCTTAATCCTTGTCATTTTGTTTCACTAGATTCGTTTCTTTAAAAAAAAAAATATTTTCCATCATCCTCAGTCTTAAATGATGATATTATTGAATATCTTTGGCCTGTAATGCAAAGATGATTGATTTCTGATGAATATCTTTGGCTCAGTAGTGCAAAGATGAATGATTTCGATGAATATCTTTGGCCCGTAGTAAAAGATGAACATGTATTTAGATGAACATGACTAATCGGTGAATGTCCTCGCTCAGAAAGTGCAAGGATGAATATATGATTTCGGATATATATTGATTGATGTTACAGGATAAAATATTGATGATGGACTGTTAAATTCATAGATATTAGTAGATTTCATCTCTACGTAACTCTTCTATGAATTAATATTTTTTCACGCAAGTATTGATTTAAAACTTGTTGTCTATTGCATTCTATTAAATTTTTCCTCGTTGAAGACTAACGATAATTTGTTGTATATTATCTTAGTCATAATATTCTTTACCGGGCTAGTTGAGCTCACCCTTTTCCTTTTTGTTCCATTTTTCTTCTCGTGGAGGCGAGAATGTAGCGAAGTTTAGCCTGGGTATGGAATGATGGTTTTAGAGAGTTGTTTAGTAGTCCTCACCATTTTGTAAAATAATGTATCAATAATTATGATGAGGATTTATTTGTATGTGGATATTGTTTAGATGGCAATATCTCAGATTTAAACTCACAGCTTTTACTGTTGTAATAATAAAGTTGTAGTTGTTTTTGTACCGTGTATTGACAACTCAGAATGGGTGATGTATA
Organism: Panax ginseng; assembly: GCA_020205605.1. Taxonomy (NCBI): domain Eukaryota; kingdom Viridiplantae; phylum Streptophyta; class Magnoliopsida; order Apiales; family Araliaceae; genus Panax; species Panax ginseng. The sequence continues at coordinate 121,316,258 of CM035134.1, forward strand.
CCTATTTTGGGGGTGTCACAGTGCCTGTCTTCTACTAGCAACATACTGGCGCAGATGACCACGTTGAATGAGATCTGTAATTTGTTTCTTGAGTTCTTAGCAATCGTCAGTGTCATGACCGTGGTGGCGATGAAAAAGGCAGTACTTGTTTGGGTTTCTGCGGTTTGGAGGAGACTTCATCCTCGCAGGCCACTTTATGGTGGGGTCATCCTAGATTTGTAATAGAATGTTCCCGATAGTGGCATTGAGGGGAGTGAATGCCCGTTGATCTTTCAGAGGAGCTGGACCGAGTCTGTCTTTGGCGGATACCCTCTCTGTCCTGCTTGATTTGCTGTCAGTCTCCTTCTTGTCGTCCCTGTCTCTTCCTTTTCTCTTCTCTCCTTCTCTGGAGGATTCCCCTCGTCTGGCCCTTGTGACGTCCTCAGCGTTCATGTATTTCTAGGCCTTTGCTAGTAGTTCAGTCATGTTCTTTGGTGGACGTTTCATCACTGAGAAAAGAAAAATTGACGAACGGAGTCCTCCCAAAAAGGCGGTCATGGTTACCTTATCATCAGGTTCTTCTACTTGAAGAACCTCCTTGTTGAAGCGAGTGAGGTAGTCCCTTAGGCTCTCGTCTTTGTCTTATTTTATGCTAAGAAGGTGTGTGACGGGCTTTTTATGACGCCCCCAAAATAGGTATACATCACCTATTCTGAGTCGCCAAATACATGGTACAGAATACAAATACAATCTTAATTATACAACAAGAGAGCTGTGAGTTTAAATACAAATATTGTCTTCTAGACAATATCCACTCTCAGAATAAGTCCTCATTACATTTATTGTCACACTATTTAATGTAATAGTAAGGACTACTAGCTAATATCATCATCCAGGACCATCACTCCGCTCCCCGACTCGTCCCAACCACGTTCTCATTTCCTCAAGAGAATAAAGGAAAGAAAGGGTGAGCTCAACTAGCCCAAAGAAGAAATATTATGACTAAGATAATGCGTAATAAATTATCATTAGTCTCCAACAATGTTAAACCGATAAAATACAATAGACATCAAGTTTAATCAGCAATGGACAAGCAATCCATTAAAAGAGTTAAGTAGAGAATAAAATCTACTATCTTTTATGATTTAAAAGGTTTTTCATCACTTTTATCACGAGACTCAAATTTTAATAAATAATCCACATCATCTAATCACTCCCCGCACTACGGCCAAGGATATTCTTTAGAATCATGACCACAAATTATCCATGCACTACATGCCAAGGACATTTCAGGTATTCATTAATGGTCATGATCATGCCAACAATCGTCCATCAATGCACCACGGCCAATGAGGACTTTTATCACATCATTTGTAACATTACGGCCATGATTACAATCAATAATCCTCGGTCATAATCATACCAAGTTCATCTATGCACTACACGGGCCATGATGACTTTCAAAAAAAATATAAACATGAGGATGATGACAATGATATAAGAATTCAATAAAACAAGTTCATTTAATTAATTTATTCAGGAACTAATAACGTCCAAATTGTCAACATGATACTGCTTTGTAGAGTAAAACGCAAGAATGCTCAGAAGAATATTTCCATGAAAGATATTGGGTGAAACACAAATATCAAGGATATTCCACTAATTTCATGGAGTATAGAAGTCAAAACTTTAACCAACTGAGTATAATAAAGAATGGAATAACAAAAGAAATCACCATGCATGCAGATCAGAGACAAAGTTATTCCAATGTAATAATAAGTAACGGAACCGTGTCAAAGTAAATTCAAGACCGGCATGTGATATTCCAAATGTAATAATAAAGACTTTAATAATAAATAATGGAACCAGTTTCACGTGAAATGCATGCATGTGATATTTCGACGTAATAATAAAGACGGAATAATAAATAATGGAACCGTCCGGCGTAAATGCATGCATGTGATATTCTAATGTAATAATAAAGAGCGGAACTGTGTCCCAGATAACGCATGCATGTGATGTTCCAAATGTAATAATAACGAATAGAATAACAACAAAAATCACCAAGTATAGGTAGTAGTCGCGATATAAAAGTTATTCCAATAGAATAATAAAGACTGGAATAACAGAAGTTTTCTTCATGAATAAAAAAAATAATACCCCTTACCGTAAAAGAAACTGAATATAAGAGTAGTTAAGTAGCAGAATATTTTTCTTCTTTCTCTCTACAGTTTATCTCTCTAGAGTTTCAGTGAATTCATAAAAAAATAATGAAGGAATGAGCCTCTATTTATAGGAGAATGGAAGGGCACTGTTCATAGATGAAATAATTCTGCAGATTTACGTACCAAGGTTTTGATATCATACCAATGCAAATGTCAATCAACTAACCAATAGGATCCAAGCAAAAATAAAATATAAGACATATATATATAAACACATGCTAAATAAATAAATATATATATATATAATATATCTCCCACTTAATTTTTCTCCCCCATAACCAACATCAATCCCCCACCCACCCAAAAATCAATTTCACTACACTCTTACACATCACTATCACACTACCACTTTTCCACCATTTTCCACTCACACACACATCACACACCTATCACTTTCATATATCATTTTCTCCCACCATACACTCAATACATACATATACTTCCATACGTATACTCTTCCATTTCCAAAATCATTTTTCCAACATAAATGGACCCCACATGTGGGTCCCACCTTTATAAAAAATTTTCACCCAATATTTTGAAAAATGGGTAAATAGGGTCCATAAAATAAGCAAATCTTTATAAAAATCACCTTAATAATTTTAACAACATTTATCACCTTTATTATAATTCACAATATTAATCGACTGTGTCGCTCCTAGAAAGAGGGGCTTTCCAATAAGGATTTCTCCCTATGGCGCCGCAATTAGGTGACCAAACCTCTCTCTTGGCGTAACTTCTAGACATCGTTAATATTGCAATTTATAATATTAATAACTCTCGCTATTTCAATTATTGATTTAATAATATATAAAATATCGACAATAATTGAATCAAATAACGTGAGATACTATGCAACAATTACTATAGCAATAATTGAACAAAACTGAGTGACTTCTCACGTAAGCATCAATAATCAATACCGTGTGCTACTATGCAACCACGCCAGACATCAGCGTACTTTTACTACCGAGTAGTTCAACAAAGATTAATTCAGTAAAACTTCCGCCGTTATTTTCATAAAAATATTTTTGTCGTTTTCTCAATCCGACAATAATTCTGTTGTGGGGTCCACCAATGATTGTACCGTCGTACGGATATTCCCTGACAAAAAGAATATTCCCTGACCAATCGAATATAATATGACAACTTGCATACTTTGCAAAATTTATAAATACTACCCACAACTATAACATTATATCAATCCACTCCATAATATTTTAAAAAAATATTTCGAGAAATTTAAATCTTTATTCATAAAATCTGGGGTCTCACACTTTTGATGACGTCGCCCCCCAATAAAGTGGGATACAAAAGACCTGCTCAGCTCAGCAAAGGTGGAGATGGAGGCTGGAGAGAGCTTGGCAAACCACTGTTGAGCGGAGCCCCTTAAGGTGGTCAGGAACGCCCTGCACATGATTTCATCAAGGATGTTATGGAGCTGCATCAGGGTTTTTTATGTTTCGAGGTGATCTAGCGGATCTTTCGTTCTGTCAAAGGTCTCCACGGATGGCATTTTGAACTTTTGAGGGAGTGGATAGTTTGCTATGTCAGGCTTGAAAGGCGTGTCTGTTCGCCCCACAAGATAATCCACGGTTTCTGGTCCTCGGGCCTTCATGGCGTTGAAGACATCACCTAGTTGATTTTGCACTTCCTTGATTTTCTCATCCCAGAGAGCTCCCCTAGAATGATCATGGGGGTGACTCCCATGCTCCACGCTTTGGTTCTCGCCTTCATCTTCTTGGAGATGAGGATCTCCTCCTTGGGAAGGAGGAGGAGGAGGTGGATCATGATGGGCTCCCTTGTGTGGGGCTCCTTGTTGCACTCCTCCTCTTTGTCCGACGAGCAGGAGTTGTAGTATCTGCTGGTTTTGGATGGCCAATTGCTGCGTGGTCTCCAGCATCTGTTGTGGATTTGGAGCTGAAGTATTTGAGACGGGGTTGGTGTGCGGAGGAGCACCCTCTTCTAGCCGTGGATTATCCTCATGTTGGTTCATTGACCTGGTTGTAATCGCCATTAGTTAAGATGTTTGAAGGTGAAAATCTTTTCGAATTCCCACAGACGGTGCCAAACTGATGATGCACAAAATGGACTTTGCACAAACACCAATCAAATAATTATAAAAACGATAATTAAAGTAGAAAAATGAGACACGAAATAAAGTTGTTCGGTCAAGTTGACCTAGTCCACTGTTGAATGGCTATGGTTGCCTGGCACTTTATATTATATGTGTTGGAGAGAATACAAAGAACATAAGCTATTAGACACAAGATTCAGTTGTCTGCCCTCAATGATGGTAAGTCATTCTATTTATAGCGACCGTGACAGTTTTGGGGTGAGCACGTAACCACTACTTTAGTGGAGCTCCCAACTTCTTCCTAACGTGCAAGGTGATGTGCGTGCTCTCCGTGAGGTACGGAGATGAGGCCTGACCACTTCATGATGTGCACGTGCTTAATTAACCTGACTATGATGAATCACATTTATTGGGCTCGTCAGACTTCTTAAGCTTGGGCCTATCATATGGACCTATGAGATGGGCTGGAGCATGAGGCCTGTGAGATGGACTGGATCCTTGAACTAGACCCATGAGATCTAGTGGTAAGTTGGTTGTTTATCCAATTCAAATTTTGAGTTCGATTCTTACCCATAATACGCGCTATTCCGATTCGCGGAGAATTCTTTGCGTTGGGAGTTTAAGAATTATTGTAGTCCAAAATTAAAAATATTTACTGAATGTATAAATTTATCCCTAAATTTGTTAAATACTGCACGAAAGCTTCCAATATAAAGAGGAAAGAGATTTGCAAAAATTATGTATGTATAATATATGAAAATAAAAAATATATGATGTGTATGTGTATGTTTTTTTTAGTTTTCTAACATTTTAAATGAAGAAAATTACTGTTAATTTTTTAGACATCCTCTATATTAGTCTTCAAGAATATAATGAGATTTACTCTAGTTCATGAAAAAAGAGGGAGAGGTTGTACACATGGGCTAATTAAAAATTAATATAAGTTGCAAGATATATTAGAAGTATACAAAAGTCTATCACAGCTTTGATAAAAAGTTTATAAAAATCTGTTACTTATTTCATAATTTATAAAAGTCATTAAAAAAAAATCTTTAAAATCTGTGAAAGTTATTAAAATCCCACAAATTCTACAAAAGTCTATCACTTAAAAAAAGTCTTTAAAAATCTTAATTGAATACACCCCCTTAATCTCCTATAAATGCTTAAAAAATGGCATCCTTATAATTGAATCAACTGCTGCTCTTATTCTTTAAGGAGCTTTGCAAACATCCACAAGCTATATTGTAAAGAGGAGACAGCAACTATATGAGCAACAATAATAATGATCAAAATTACAAGGTGTCTCTGAAAAAAGTATTCCACCCACTCGTCAAGCCAGATCCACTGATCAAGTATTTCCAGAAAGCTCGAGAGGAGGCCAAATAGAGAGTGATTAAATGAGATGAATATGAAGCCTCGACAGGATGGTCTTACCATTCTGTCAAATGGTTTGCAGATCGAGAGTCGGATACCAACCTAGAGCATCCCACCGCCATTTGAAACTACATAGCACATGACGAATAAAGTTCCACAAAATGAGTTGATTTATGCAAATTATGCTAGCCATGTAAGTTCACGTTCAACAGCATCTGCAAAATACTTTCCTGATTTAAACTTTAAGCCTACTAGGCAGTCTGATTTATATTGAACCTTGCATGTGAGGAGGAAAATTGGTAATAACACCCATTAACACACAAGATGCATTGACAAAATTTTAATGAAGCCAGAAGTATCAAAAAATAAAATTTTGTTCATACAGCAACACAAGTTATTTAGGTCGGTTCAAATCAGAGCCGGTCCTGGATTTTCTAAGGCCCAGAGCAAATTTTCTTAAGTGTGTCCCTTTATATAAATTAAATAAAAAAAATAAATAAATTATCAACTAATTAATTTTATTAAAATTATAAGAATTTATAAAAGATAAGGAAGAACATTTTAAAATATCATCGAAGCAAAGAATCATTATATGTACCTACAAAATAAAAATATCAATGAAATCGGTAAAACTAATGAAATACCCACTGTAGTTGGTAAGTTTTACAGATTACACAATTGAACTTTTAATTTTTCAAATTACCCCACTAAACTAATTATTATTTTGAAATTGGGTTAATTATTCTGTTAAAAAAATAAACGAATGTTAATTTTTTATCTACAAAACTAATGAATTACCCACTGTAGTTGGCACGTTTTACTGATTACACCATTGAACTTTTAATTTTTCAGATTACCCCATTAAACTAATTAAAAAATAATTATTTTAAATATTTTTAAAAATAATTATTATTTTCAGTAAAAAAATATTACAAACTTTAATTTTTTTCATAAAATGAGTAAAGTTTCATAAAATATAGATTTTAAAAAATTAAAATTTTATGAAACCTTATTGATTTTAATTTTTTTCTTTTGAAAATAACATTTATTTTTTGAATCTATATTTTATAAAATTTTACTCATTTTTTTAAAATATGAAGAATTTTCCAATTTTTTCTTGAAAATAATATTTATTTATAAAAATTAATAATTTCTTTTCCGAAAAAATTGAATCAGCTTTTTTTTATTTATCTTTTACTATTTTTTTTATTTTAATTTATATTTTTAGTTTTTAAAAAATTTAATATTAAGAATGGGTCATTCTCATTTAAAAATTAAGTAGACATTAATTTAATTTAAAATCACTTTATTTTTTTTTAAATCTATATTTTATGAAACTCTACTCATTTTATGAAGAAAAAAAAGTTTCTAATATTTTTTACTTGGAATAATAATTATTTTTAAAAATATGTAAAATAATTATTTTTAATTAGTTTGATGGGGTAATTTGAAAAATTAAAACTTCAATGGTGTAATCAGTAAAATGTGTCAACTACAGTGGATAATTAATTAGGTTTGTAGATAAAAAATTAAGGTCCGTTTATTTTTTTAAACAGAATGACCCAATTTTAAAATAATAATTAGTTTAGTGGTGTAATTTGAAAAATTAAAAGTTCAATATATGTTGTAATCAGTAAAACCTACCAACTACAATGGGTATTTCTTTAATTTTTCCCAATGAAATCTAAACCAAAAATATTATTTAAAATGTTGTTGCACTTTTAGATGCAAAATCATCAATTATACTATTATATTTAATATTTTATAACATATCATTTTTAATGCATAATATCCCTAATCTTTTTATTATTTTATTTTTTTATATACATAAATACATCAACTTAATTATAAAAAAATTTGAGCCCCTCAACTGTGGGCCCTGGGCGGTTGCCCTGGTGGCCCTTGCCCAGGGCCGGCTCTGGTTCAAACAATGTAATCATGCTTTAACACTCCACGTGCAACCCCCACTAACACAGGGAGAGGTATACCAAGGTGTACAGCATAATGCACAAAGAAAAGACAAATACATGAGAAAGCAATGAAGAGGGGAGATACCTGGCTGATAAAAGGTTTAGCAGCAGTACTATGGCTCGTAAGCGGCAGCTTCATGTTGGAGATGAAACAGAAAAGAGCGATAGTGGATCATTTAGTTTTATGGCATTGTTCTTGTTTTCTAAAGCTGCGGTACAGTACTTGCATGATAACCTACATTTAGCCTGAAACACATAATATCGGCCTAGACCACCATATTGATGACTGGAACAGTACCTATGCCTAAGTACCCTTTTTGGTTGGAACTTGGAATCATACGTACAAGTAGTGCAATATGGTTGTAAATCTTGTGAAAACTATGGGGAGTAACAAGTGTTTCAATCCAAGGTATATGAGCTTTTTTTATTACTATTATTATTATTATTTTAATTATTTTGCCATGATTCGTTCGTATAGTGAAGTAGCCTATTTTTTGCAGCCAGTTAAGAACTTAAAACACAGTAAAGTTTTTGGTCCAAGACAAATACATTGGCTAAATAAAACACGCAACAATAAGTCCATAATTGAACATTCTTTTAATCAAATTTATTCTCTGCAATGCAAAAAAGGGACCAATGAGATCACTTCTATGGGAAAGATGGTTCTCAAATGAAATATGAAAATCATCATGATAAAATGATAACTTTGTATATATTTGTTTCCCTAATAATATTCACTACGGTAGAAATAAGCAGGAAAATTTTGGTCATGAAACAACAAATAATATGATTATTCTAACAGGGATGCAGGTTCAAAAAATACCTCAGTAACAGTGTGTCAAACTTTTTGGAGTCTCCTGTATTTTCTGTTACACAAGGCTGCGAACTCTGGAGTTGCTGGCTCATTATTTATCAAATCCTGCTGCTATTACAGTGACTGATGTTTTGGTCACCAAAGTTTGCTTTTACAACCAACACCACATTCAAGAAAGCCTGCAGTGTATACAGTGGACTAGTTTCACGAAATGAGATTTATATGAAGCCGTCACCAATAATCTCCGCAAGAGCAGGTTCCATCCTTGAAATGGTGGAAACGGTGCATATCACGCACGACGATTTCCCTTCTTGTCACAAGTGAAATGTACTTTGTTGCGTTATGGCAATCACCACAAACACGAAGATTCTTCCTAATATGAATAGTTGTCCTTGGGCTAGTGTTTAAAAGTCCGAATGCAATAGCCAGCTTCTCACTATAGGTATTGAGCAATTGCTCCTGAACATCATCTTCCACATCATGAATAGAACTAGTATCAGGTATATACCCAGCAGCTTTAATCTCATCAATCAGTGTCTCAAGGAAAGCATATATTCTTTTAGATTGGGGATGCCATGCACTTCCAGAATAAAAGGTGTGAACCACATTTTCAAATCAATTAAACTGCAGCCAGGTGTTTTCTGAATTCCTTTCTTCACCATGGTATTTCTGACTGCAGCCACTTTGTCCCACATTGAAGCATTCGCATATATATTAGCAAGCAATACATGATACCCACCTTCTTGAGGCTAGGGGGCCTAGGCGGAATTTTTTATTCTAAGCCAATTTTAATATTTTATCTTACATTTATCCAAACAAAACAATAATATAAAGAAAATGAGATAATAAAGACCTTTGCTTAAAGTTCTAACACATATCTATATTGTCAATGTCAAAGTTCAAACACAAACATGCAATTGTTCAAAGTTCAAACATATCTTTAACGTATTAGTTTTATTCATAAACAAGATTGCTATTAAATAGTAAAATTTAAAATTTCAAGAATTCAATTCAATATTAAAACTTAAGAAACTAAACATAAATTTAAGAATTATATTGAATTAAACTAAATATTACAAATGTATCATTATTTATATAATTTGAAATTGGTACAAGTTCAAAAAATTACAACTATAATAAAATTATCCATTTTGACTTTATATTGTTCACTTTTTATTGTGATTTGATATGGTACAACGTGCATTATGAATATGATAAATCATTAGAAAAATAAATATATCAAGATCTGGTTTGGGTAGTTATTAAATTTTTTTTTAAAAAAATCTCCGCCTAGACCCTGTCTAACTTCCTGGAGGGAATTTTTTGCTGCCTTGGGACTAGGTGAGGCGCCAGAGAGGGCCTAGCGCCTAGGCGGAGATTAGGCGGAGATTTTTAGAACAGTGGATCCAACACAGGGTTAGTTAACAAGCATTGTCAAGTAATGGTTCTTCTTACATGGTTGATATTAACCTGAACAATATTAACACTTTGAATACTGCTTGATTAGGCACAGCCAAACAGGAAACTTAATATTTTTGGTTAAGTTTTACCCTTATTAAACTTTAATCTAAATTGCATCATTTAAGAAAATATTAACCTTAATATGGGAGAGTAAGGGTGAGTCAGCAAATAAAGTAGGACTTTCATTTCATGACAAAACAAAAAAGGCATAAAAAATAAATTAAACCCGAATGATCATATATCCTTACTCCATGATTCTAAGTGCATGGTTGTACAAATAGAATGAGCATTCACCTTATCCTAATACTCATCAAGAATTTGTCTATCACAATCAACCAAGGGTTCACATTTATTAATGGCGGCAGCCTTGGATAGGTAGTTGCTGGTCTTTATCTTTCTCCATTTTTATTTATTGCTAATGTGACCCTAAATCCACATTTAGGCGTGCAGGGGCTTGCATCAGGGCATCTCTCCCCTTCTCTCCACCCTTGTGGTTGATATGCCAAGTAAAATGATCACCAAACAGTGATGAGGTAAGCCTGGTGGTGGGGTGCTTTGTGGATATGGAGAGTTAAAATATCTCTATCTCCAGTTTGTTGATATACAGATCTTGTTCTTGCCTAAGGGGCTTCGAGGTCTTAAGAATGTTTTGTCTATAATGCAGATTTTTAGAGCGTGTAGGCTTAGAGTCAACTCTACTAATGTAATTTAGCTTAGATTATTAAAGAGTCACTCGTAAGATATGTGCAATTCCTTGATTGGCTGTGTAGTGCAATAACTTCCTGTGACTTATCCTGGATCCTTTAAGGAAAAAACCTACATCATCTCCGACATTTTATTTATTTTATCTCTATCTAAGCTTACGGTAGGAGTCACAAACTCCCTGTACCATATTATTTGTTGTTTCCTTTGATCTAGGGTGGCGGCAAACTGGAGGACAATTTGGTCAACTAAAGGAGCTGTGTTGGCCAAGGGAGGACGGGGATTTAAGCATTAGGAATCTGGTCTGTAAGAACCTATTGTTAATCTTTAGTTAAGTGGTTGTGGCAGTTCCCTTTAGAATTTGATTCTCTCTGTCATATAGAATTAAAAGCAAGTTTGGTTGGTCTCCATTGAAATGGGTTAGATGTTAATTTATCCAACTATTCCACAATTCACTCAAGTCCGTGGAAGTTTATCTCTTAGGGTTATCCCCCAACCAAACATCCTCTCATGAATCAAATCGTTTTTCATTTTTACAAACTTGAATTTAACACTTGTTCAACTAAAACCCCTGGAATGTGCTCTTGGGAAACACACTGCTACTTCCTTGTTTCTAACCAGAGAAAGAACATCTATATCTCGACTTATAAATATCATGTATCAATAGGAACCCAAGACCTCCATTAAACTATTAGTAACATGGATAATGCGTTGATTATATTATTTTCTATCAACAATCAACTACAATTGTTCTGCATCTTAAGTGCATATTCTGAACACTTGATCCAATTACTAAAACATATACTAGGTGGATCCAACAAAAGGGGTTAGTTAACAAGCATTGACAAGTAATGGTTATATTAATGCTTACACAGTAGATACAGAACCGATATATATTAACCCTTCGTATCATGCATGCTTGGGCACAGCGAAAGAGGTGTATAACAAATTCATGTGCCACACATGCAAATAGATGCGCAAAAGGAGTGAGAGGGAATGGGAAAGAAAGGAACCTTCACAGAAAATTTGGTGTAGCCTGTCTTTTTCCTCAAGCAACCTACTCATAGACTTGATCTTCTCATTGAACTTCATATGCAGTTTGTCAATCTCAGAATAACTGCCGGCTGACTCTTCAGTGGAGCGAAAATCCATCTAAACAGGAACCTGAAAACTAAATATGAATTGTTAGAAATAGAGAAACTTTGAAATAATGAGGAAAGGATAAAAAGAAAAGAATTTTGGAAAAAGAAAAAGCAAGGCAAAGATATTCATTACATCAATTTTCTTTTGTTTTGTTCTTTCCCCACAAGTATCCTCATTTCCCCATTTCCTGAGTAGGCTCAAAATTTGCAGTTTACCTTCTTTTTCGTCATGAATCGGATTCCCACTCCGGCCTACCACCTCAAGGTTGAGCTTGTTCAATTGATCAGTACCCAAAGAAGTTATTTTTCTTTTAATAATTAAATGAAAAGAAATTTTCTCTTAGGGAAAATGAGATATCCCGCCTTATCCCCTCCACCAAAGTCTAGTAACACAGCAAAAGATAGGAAATAGGGTGTCCTAAATTTTCCTATCCTTGGTGCTTTTTTTGTTATGCTAGCGGAGGCAGATCTATTAGTAAGCAGAAGCCACTATCACTAGGCTGGATTGAATGTCAGGTAAACAGGAGCCCCTGCACCCGGCTGGATTATATGTCAATCCGACAAATTTGTGGCAGAAAAGAAAAAGCTGGGTCAATTATAAGAGGGAAACAGAGGAAAATGACGATAGAGCTAGGTCTCCAAAGCTCAAAATTGATATAAACAATGATGACATGGTTTCATGCATAAATAAAAAACAATTGATAATTACTACATGAGCATGATATCTATCTAACGATGCAATGTCAAAATCTAGAACTGCGAATAGGTACCTTCTTAATTAGGAAAAATCAATTAAATATGAAATGGTTACAGTAATAGAATGTTAGATAATGAACTGCGAATGTGCCCTTCTTAGTTAGGAAAACTGTGGGCTGTAAAGCAAGCAATATATCATTTTGCACAGAAAAGGAAAGGAGCCATCTGCTTCAAGATTGAGAATCTTGCTTTCAACACACTAGAAGTACACTTTTTAATGATTCTATCTAGTTATGATCTCTTCAAAATGGGAAACAATAAATTTTGGACTTGGAAACTAACTTATTACCGGTATCAATTCTTGAAAAATTCCGATAGAAAGTACTTGTTCATGAAAGAGAGATGTCCTGACCACTAAACGATGGGGCATATTTTCCCAATGGCCATCATACTATGTTCATGAACAGTTTTTTGAAATTGTCAATATAATGGAATGATATGATTCGATCCAGGGATCTTTCTGTTTTTCATCATTTCATATTTCATAGAATTTATTCTCTTGTTTATAGATCTTCAGTCAGTTTCTTTAGCATCAGTCTTCTATTTAATCAAAATGATAAACTTTAATTGTTAGATTTTTAAGCAAAACTATTTTAAGAAAAAGGCCTAGAAGAAAGTAGTGTGCAACCTATATAACAATATTAAATTAAGGCCATCAACTAGAAAAATGTAGATCTGACTCAATTCTTGCACCAACGGCATCAAATTCATTTGCAAAATTTTGGAACCAACACTTACAAGATATGAAAAATAAAATGTAGCCAAACATATTGAGATTTCTACTAAGTGACACCTACGAAGTAAACAAGAAAGGAAAACAAATTCAACCAGAGATTTAATAATAAAAAAGGCCCAAATTTTTAAACAGTAAATGGAGAAAGAAAACACTACAGTGCAAGGGGAAAGAGAGAGAAAGGATGGAGAAAAGGAGAGAGGGAGAAGACATACGTGGTTGAACTCGCCAAAGAAAAACAAATATAGGGGAATTAACTTCAGTTCATATAGAGAATGAAAGGAAGTTTGCCAAGCTAGAGAAGTAACGAAAGAGAGAAAGATCAGATGATATTTAGGATATCACAAGCAATTAATTAAATTGCGGTCAATCAAGTTATATGTCTGACCAAATAAGCTGAGTGTGTGAGTCTTACCAAATAAGAGATAACCAGTCCATTCAAACATTCATCAAACCACCCAAACTCAGAAATTTACCGCTAGTGTATCAAAATAGCAAAAATTCATAAACATTAATGACAAAAGCATAAACTAGTAAATCTCACGATCTTTTAATGTTTTATATATGAGCATGATATTCAATGATGCAATGGCAAAATCTAGAGCTTTTTATTAATGCAGTTGTACCTTGTACATGGTCAGTGGCGGAGCTACCTTTTGCTGATGGTGGGCAGTTGCCCAGGTTAACATTATGTGTCCAATATAATTTCTCAAAGAAAATATGATAGATATTGAAAATGCATATAACTTTTTTACCACCTTAATTTTGTAAACAATTTACGTACATTCAAATTTGGCCCCCTTGACAAAATATTTTAGCTCTGCCCCTGCATATGGTAAATATTGAGAAAGTATAACAATTATACATGCCATAACATTAAGATCTTATTTGGTAACTGCTTCTTGTTTCATTTTTTTGCTTTCTGTTTTTCTTTTCTTATGTTTATGCTTTTACTTGCTAAGTTGCTTTCACTTGTAAAAGCAAAAAACATAAAACACTGGTTGATAATACTATCAGAAACAAGTAAATAAAATTACTAATATCCAGTTTTAGAATATACAAGTTTTCTAAATGACATTCATTTGATTAATATAATATAGAGACTTCACAAGTCCTAATAACTTTAAATATTAAATGCCACAAGTGTTTAACGTCTCCAATAATATTACATTGCCACGAGTGTTTAACATCTGCATTACAAGTTAATTAAAAAAAATACTACTAATAGTTCCCTGAATTTACGAGTATAAGACACCTAATAAACAATACCATAGAAGCATGGTTAAATAGAAAATTTTCAAAACAAACACGCAACGTACTTGGTCCATTCCAAGCTTAAACAAACTTTTAAAACGTTTTCAACCATAAATCACACAAAAAAAAAATCAAATTGAACACCATATGTTTCTTTTTCCAGTAATTAAGCAAGTGTCATAAAACTGAAACTATGAATATTCATACTGCAAGGGGCATATAACATACCATAAGTCCCCAAGGATAGGCTCTTGGAACGTGAAGAAGATCACTAAAGATATACATGAATATGTATATACAACCTACACAATAATCGTGAAAAAAGATAATACACAATCCCATATGAGTGAAAGATAAGATCAAGAGAATACCAACAAATGTAACCTCCCATAAGGATCCAACATATGACATGCTAAAATCGGAATTGTACTTGATATTACCTATTTACCTTTGATTAAGTTGATTAGTACTTGGATACTCACTAATTGGGATAACATTACAAAATTAGAGAGTTTGTAAGGAAAGTTAAACTTTGAGAGGACTTCAAATAGGTAACAATAAACCCCTGCTCTAGCATAATAATAAGGCTTGTTTTATTTATATTACTCAGGTTACCAAAAATATATTATTATTGTGCTTGGAGAATAATTTGGAAAAATTGTTTCAGTTTGCTTGTCAAAAATTGCAAATAGAAGACAATTAAATGTGACTGTTTGGACTCATTTAGTTGGGACTTCTGACCTGAATAACTAAACCAAGTAGTCTAGATTCTAAATCTTTTTTTTTTTTTTGTGGGGGTGGGGGTGGGGGTGGGGAAGGATTTCCAATTTGTTTGGACAAGATAAGAAAATACAAATGTCTAAACTTCATTTTTTGCCTTAAAACAAATAATAATATATCAGTTCTCAAAAATTCAATGTGAACAAGCCAAATTCTTTTCCATTGTTGTGAGAATATTAATAGAAGTAAACATCACTCTCATAAAATAACAGATACATCATAACTACTAATAAATGATAACGTGTTATATGTGTGTGTGTCTTTGTGTGCGTGTATATTGAAGTGAACCTCAGTGCCCTGCTTGCAGCAACATTATAATTTGTTTATTTTCAACAAGGAGAAAATATATGAAACCAAAAACCCAATAAGAGAATGTCAGGAAAAAAGAAGAAGCTAACCTATGATTCTCATGTCTCACTTGTCTTAACAACACTTCTGGACAGTCCATTTCACATTTGCAGCTGTCCTCTTTCTCTATTGACCTGCATTCACATCCATTTTACATTGAAGAACATATGTCAGAGAACTCACTGCAATTGATGCCATAAATGCTCACAATAATTCCAAGGATGCAAAAACACCATTTATTATCCTCTTGAATTTTACATAGAGTTAAAAATTAAAATCTATATGGTAAGGTGGTCTATATTCTCACAAGGCTCGGTGGCTCTATCAATAAAAATTGGGACAACACAATTCCATCTTTGTTTTATTGTGGGTACTTGAATAAACACAAAACCAAGTGGATATTTTTTCCCCAGTTCTATAAATTTAGCCTCTCTCCTAGTAAATAAAATGTCAATCAATTGAAATAGCATTACTGGATCTGAGACGAACCAAAAACACAACCCTAAGAATTATCAGGCAGACAAAAAATGCTCAAATAAGGTGACTATAATAAAAAATTGCAAGACCAATACATCATAAGATACTGGCTTTATGCAAACTTTTCCTATAATAGTAACAATAGTTAAATAAAACTACGTATAAGAATTCACCAAATAGTTATTAAAGAAAATGTTCGGTAGTGTTTTTTGCAAAAGTACTTCAGCTTACCTCTTACCAGAGGTTCTTCATATTCTTTAAAATATAACTGAAAGTCTCTTTCATTGTGTCTTTCCGAGCTTCTCCCCCATTCCAGAGTTTCTTTCAAAGTCGTACCAACAGCCTTTGTATATCTCATCACCCTTCTCTTCTGTGAGTTAACTTTCGGAATTATTTCATGCATCATTTGATCGTATATTGTAATGCATACATATTATAGCTTGATCTATTGCAAATTCAACATAGTATGCAGTAAACATAAGAACAATGGGAAAATTGACATTTGACTCTATTTCAGAGCATAATTTGTATCGAGTGGGTTGCATTTGCGGAATTGTTTAGCACAAATATGAATCTCAAAAAAACACAGACAGACTGACTGACATAATATATTTCACATGCTTTATTATATACTACTGTGAATTATGAATGTTAGAATATTTTATTTACTTATCTTGGCTCTACTATTTATGTAATTATTGGGGTTAAATATTGTATTAATTTAATTATTTTTCATTTATAGGTTTGATAATTAATTATGTAGCCTATAAATAATATTACTAATAGTATTGGAATAATGGGTCGGTTTTATAATCTTGATGGACTACCTTAGCTATTCTATAAATAAAATAATTAGGGTTTGGTTTTAATTGTCGTCTTAAGAACTTTATACACACCTATACATCCATCATATGATTAAGAGAGACAATTGAAGACCTTCACCCTTAAAGCGCGGTGGAAGCGTGATACATATAAGATGATTTCTCTCAATTCATGTAAATATCTAATTGATTAATTGATTTTATTCTATGTAATAGTAGGTTCAAATATAATTATTTAACATCTGGTATCAGTGCGTGATTACGTTATTGCATAGACTAAATTAATTATGTTTTTTATGTTAAAAATAAAAATAAAAAATTAAAGAAAAGACTTTGCAGATTATAACGTTGTTTCAATTTTTATTATTATGTACATTTGCAACTGATCTCTTCTATCACATGATGAACCTAATGCACAATTCATCCCCCAAAATTGCTAGTGTAGAACAGTGTTTGTCCAATTCAATAATTTCATAAGCACTCTTTTACAATTCAAACTAAAAAGGTGTCAGGACCTTAAAAGACATGTATAATTCATGAAATTATGATACATCATGGATGCTTACCTACTCTCAATTAATTATTTTGTTACATCATAATTCATAAAGATTTAACTATTCTGTTGTTACAAAAAAAAGGGTTTCGAAAGTAAAGTATTATCCTGATTATGTTTACCCATGTGTTGTATTCAACTATTCATGATATTAAAGTCTTTCTCATGTTCTATGATCTCTCAATTTATTGTGATCTTCATGTTTTGCTATGATCTTAATTCATGGCTACTAAATATGCCCATTATATTATGTTTATGGGACTTGGACCATTTGTAATGGTTGTTTATGTTTTTCTAATTATATTCATATAATATTATAGATTATGTCCTTATGTATTTAGTTATAAAATTAATGTTAATATTTTATAACCAATTCATGTTCATAATTATATATTGTAATTTAGATTTTGGAACATGATATATTATTATGTCATTTAAGTTGTTACATGTAAATTATAAATAATATTAATTTTTAAACTTGACTAATATGTTATCTAAATAAAATTAAGTTTGATCATAATAATTTACATGTATACGTAACTCTTTTATTGTTAAAATTAATAATTAGCCCAACGGAGGATTATTAATTGAATCAATTAAAGATTACGAAAAGTCACATAATGTTACATTTAATAAATAAAGATTTTAATTTTACCCAACGGAAAAATTAGAATTAGAATTTATTAAATGGAATTTTATTGCATAAGTAACATGTTTATTTTGTTTCTGTCCAACGGTGATGCGTGGATAAATGTTTTTTGCATTATATTATAGGGATGTTATTAGCATATTATTAATTGTATCAACGAAAGATTGATAATTATGCACCAACACCTTATTAAAATCTATTTTTTGGTGTTATAAATAGATTTTATGCAACTAACTGCTTTCCCTACAGTTGGTTTTATTATGATTAATTATTAATTATTGTTATACATTGTGGATTTCTTTTAGTTTTTTGTAAGAATGCTTATGAGCTTGATTATGTTTCAACATTGACTCCAACTAGTACTTCTGGGTATATCTCTGGAATTGAAACTTTGAATGGAACTAATTTTACTGCTTGGAAAGAGTAAGTGAAAATTGTTCTCGAATTTGGACTATGCACTACGAGTGGATCATCCTGCTCCACTTACAACTACTAGCTCAATTGAGCAAAAGGCTATTTATGAAAAGTGGGAACGATCCAATCGTATGTCCCTTATGATTATGAAAATCTCTATCATGACAGCCATTCCTGACTCTGAGAATGCTAAAGAGTACTTAACTTCAGTCGACTAACAATTTAAGGGTTCTTTTAAAACTCATGCAAGTAGTGTTATGCCTCTTTTGCACCTATATACAAATGATTTGACTTATTAAAAAGTTCAATTTTAAGCAAAGAATAAAAAAGTGATGTTTTGAAAACAGGTTTTCAAACTCTTATGCTAAAATAGGAATTAAGGCATTTGATACTTACATTCTATTCAGCATTCAGCTTGATTTGATTTTATTCAAGATCTGAAGCATCTTTGACAAAGATATATATATATATATATATATATATATATATATATATATATATATATATATATATATATAGACTTCTTATGGGCATGAGAGCCATCAAGCAAGCCCGAACACCACAACCACAATTTTTACTATTTTGGGGCCATAAACCCGTATAACCATTTTAAGTCCCTGGATTTACAAGTAAAGAGATTTGCAAGCTAGCTGTACAATTGAAAAGGTCCATCACGGGAACCGGATCTAGAATCATTGATTGAATCGTAGATTCTATAGCTCCTAGGCTCACAGGATATCACATAAATAGCCTACATAACGAATATACATAAATAAAACATATATTTATATTAGACATCGTTGTACGAAGGATTCATCAGTTAAATCCTTGTTAGCGAGTAGCCCATAGCTTTCAGTTTCCTCTAGATATAGATCTAGGGTCACATAGTTGCTAAATACTTACAAAAACTAGAAAGAAAACTAGATCTGTACAGATCTTAGCCATTCTAGTTTTCAGGTTCAATTTTTACAACTTCTGAACCGGTTGAAAGCTAAATCTGGCTAGATCCAGTACAGATCTAGTCAATAAAGCTTAAATATTGACTATTTACAAGAAATGAACGGTTAAAAAGTCAGATTTGACGAATATAAGTTACTAACTATATATATAACACTTATATACGTATTAGAGTAAGCGAAAGAAGCAGATCTAGCGAAATCTTATAGTATTGCGTGAGAATAGCTTTCGAACGGCTTCTGGCACCTCAAAACTCGTTTCTCATCGGTTAAAATTTGATATATTGTAGTATATATTTATATGTGTGTTTACAAAGAAGTTTTATAGAAATCGGAGTAAGATAGAAGCTCCGTTTATGTGAGACCCCGGATTTTTTTAAATGAAAGTATTCAATTTTCTTATAATTATTCTATTTAGTAAATGGTTAAATTGATAAAAGGTTAAAGTTAAGGGTGATATGTGAGTTTTTTTTAAAGTAAACAAGTTGTTATAAAAATAAAAGTATAGTAATACGCGTGGTTGCATAGTAGCACACGGTATTGTACAGTATCTTTGATTATTGATGCTTGTCTGAGAAGTCACTCAGTTTTATTCAATTATTGTCACAATATGTTATATTATTAAATCAATAATTGAGATGGCAAAGTTATTCATATTATTATTTATAATATTGACAATGTCTAGAAGTTCTGTCAAGGAGAGGTTTGGTCACCTAATTGCGCGCCGATAAGGATAAGGAGAAATCCTTATCGGAAAGCCCCCTCTTTCCTGGGAACGACCTGGTTGTTAAATATTGCGAATTATAATAATAATGAATAAATGTTATTAAAAAATCGAATTTGAGTTTGGAGTTGAATTTGGAGACGTGGACGTGATATTTGAGTCCGGAACGATGAAATTAGTAAAAATAGACTATAAACACAAAATTTTCCAAGGTTGACTTTTTGGTCAAAAAGTCAAAAGTTGACTTTTTCAGAAAAAGTCAAACTTTGAAATTTCAAAAACAATTTTTTTAATAAAAATAGTGCCATTGTGTTGAGATTATTAGTGTTAGTGGAAATCGACATTTATTTCGATATTAATTGACGTCTAGAAGTTATATTGACCAATCGGGTAATTAACCGGATAAATGAGCATTTAATTGCTATTAATTCACATGATTATAGCTATTTGTTCATATGTGTGTACTATTGATTCACATTCTTGTACTATTAGGGGAGATGGTGCAAGATTGATAATACTTGTATGACTAAGTTAAAAATGGATGTATAGATGGAGGTACTATACTGTAATTCGTATTTTCACATGATTATAACTATTGATTCACATGATTGAACTATTGATTCACATTATTTACTATTAGGGGAGGTGGTGCAAGTTTGATAATACTTGTAGGACTAAATTAAAAATAAAGAAAAAGAGGGAGGTATTATACTGTAATATTTCGAGCCCCAAAACGTGCAATTATTGAAACTATATTTTTCTATAAATAGAAGCTCATTCTTCCTTCATTTCTCACCAATTCACTAAAGCTATAGAGCAATTATTATATAGAGAATTTATAGAGAGAAAGAAGAAGAAAAGTCTGCTACCTCACTATTCTAGTATCCAGCCTTCTTTTGAGGTAAGGGATATTATTATTATAGTAAGGGTTATTATTTCTTTCGAATTCATGAAGAGAGCTATTGTTATTCCATTCTTTATTATTCTGTTGGAATAACTTGTATACGCGGACTACCGTATACATGGTGAAATTCTTCTATTATTCCATTCTTTATTATTATGTTGGAATAACTTTTATACAGAAAATCTTTGCATACATGGTGAAATTTTTTTGTTATTCCATTCTTTTTATTATTACATTGGAATATCCATGCATTTGTGCGGATTACATATGACTGGTTCCATTATTTATTATTACATTTGGAATATCTCGGTTGGAATGCGGATTACGCATGACTGGTTCCATTCTTTATTATTATGTTGGAATATCCTCGTAATCTGAATGTGAATTACGCATAACACGGTTCCATTCTTTATTATTACATTGGAATATACATTTTGTATGCGGATTATGCGCATGACCTAGTTCCATTCTTTATTATTTTGTTGGAATAACCTATGCATGCGGTCTATCATGCAGGCTGGTGAATTCATTGTTATTCCATTCTTTATTATTACATTGGAATAACTTTATGCATGCGGTCTATCGCATGCACAGTGAATTCTTACATTATTCCATTCTTTATTATTACATTGGAATAACTTTGTCTACTGCGGACTCGCATGCATGGTGAATTCTTACATTATTCCATTCTTTATTATTACATTGGAATAACTTTGTCTATGTGGATTATCACATCCATGGTGAATGATCATTCGTATTCATTCCTTATTAAATTGTGGAAATGATCTGTCTACGTGGATTACTGCATGGCGGGTGAAAATCCATTTGCAGTTTTGTAATTTTTCTAACCCTCAAAAATTTTGGAAAAATTTGAAACGATAATTTGATGAGTTTTCTAGATTGTGTCCAAAAATGACGATTTTTGGATGTATAGATTAGGAGTTATGAATTTTACGGGAAAAGACTATTTTAAATATAAACCCTTATAACTCATTGTGGTTAACTCCAAAATTGGTGAAATTTTTATTGGGAGTACATATATATAACAGGAGTATACCCTGCAAATTTCAGAATTTTTGGACAGAAGTATAATTTATGATAAATGTCTAAATATTCGGCAGTTTCTGCCATATGAAAAATAGTAAATGAATTTTAAAAATTCCGAGAAAAATATATGTTCAATATGGGACTATATTCTGTTAAATCCCAGAAAAGAAAACTTTTTGGGAATGATTTGTTATTTTTCATTAAAATAGTTTAGTTACGAACATATGAATTAAATATGTTATGTGGAGTTGAAAAATTGGTAAATAGAATTTTATGGCTTAGAAATCCTATATAAGGTATATGCAGATTTTTGATGAGGGATTTGATCATTGGTGATGAAATCTTATGAGTATGGCATTTTTGAATGATTAAATGCATTATTTGGTACAGTGTAAACAATTAAAATAAATTGTTTATAAGTTTAAGAAATGATTAAAATATTGTTATAATATTAATGATATTAGATTATGAGATTATTAAGTGATTGATAACATTTGGATATTTTAAAATCTGGATAAATATAAAGTCTTTAATATTTATCCTTGATTTCGTTTGATTAATGCTTATATCATTGTCATCATCCTCATGCTTATATTATGATGAAAGTCATCTTTGGCTTTTATGCAAAGATGGATTTGTTGATTATTGTTTTTGATTGTATATCTTTGGCTTACGTGCAAAGATGGATTTATTGATTATTAGTTTTTGAGTTGTATATCTTTGGCTTACGTGCAAAGATGGACTATTGATTATTGGTTTTTACATTTGTATATCTTTAGCTTACGTGCAAAGATGGATTTCTTTGATTATTAGTTTTATGGTTGTATATCTTTGGTTTACATGCAAAGATGAACTATTGATTGATGAATATCTTTGGCTTATGTGTATAGATGAACTATTTATTGGTATGATTATGACGGGGATCATTCGGTATAATCATGACCCGTAATGTTATAGATGATGTGGTAAAAGTCCTCATTGGCCGTAGTGCATTGATGGGCCAGTTATTGGTATGATTATAACTAGGATTATTAGGGTATAATCATGACCATTGATGATTACATGAATATCATTGGTAGTAAAAGAGGGGATGATTCAATGATGTGGATTATTTATTAAAGTTGAGTCTCAGCGATAAAATATTGATTATACACTTTTAATTCGTAAAAGATAGTAGATATCATGCTCTACTTGACTCTTCTAAAATACAGTTGTATGTCTTTGACACTGTAGTGCAAAAGATGAATTGTTAATGAATATCTTTGGCCGTAATGCAAAGATGAATTTATTAGTATGATTATGAGCAGGAATTGTGATTTGGTATAACCATGATTTTGATGTTTCAGGTGAAGATAGGTGATAAAAATTATCTTCGTCCTGGGTGCGAAGAGGAATTTAGAACCATAATTATGATTATGAGTTATTCATATGATTGTGGACAGGAACTGTTGATTGATGTTACAGGGATAAAAAATTGTTAGTGGACTTTTAACAAGGAGAAGATAATAGACCTTATGGTCTATTTGAATCATCTAATGGATTGCTCGTTCTGCTGCAACTATGGTTGAAAAGTTTTATCATCTACCATATGTTCTAAATCTCTGATTCATTACTGATGAAGGCGATTGATGATGTAAATTATCTTTAGTCATGATATTCTTTACTGGGCTAGTTGTACTCACCCTTTTTGCTTCACAATTCTTTTCAGGTAATAAGAGTGTAGCTGGGTCGAGCGGGGATAACAGAGGAATAGAACGGTGGTCTATAGCTGTTGAGGTTCTCCCTAAATAGTATGTAAATAATTTTGTTGAGAACTTTAGATAAGTGTGTCGTATTGTATACGTCATTTGATATTTAATTTTGGTGAACCGAATAGGGTGAGGTGAACCCTGTTGGAAGAATGCATATAAATGCTCATGATTATGTGTAAAGTCCTTCGAGGAATATATGTATGAGGACTTAGTGATATATCAAAATTGTTATGTTGATCTTAGTCTTTAATGTTCACTTTTATAGAGAAAGAGATCAAATATGTTAGGTTGATCTATGGCTAGAAAGAAATAGATAGGCCTTGAAGAGAATCGTAGTCTATCCGGCTGGTCAACAGAATGCAGAAGCTAAGGCAAGATCGTAGTGCTGAGATGATCGTAGTATATTTGCTTTGAAGGGCCTCTCCAGTAATCGTAGAGTGGTCTAGACATTTGTCGAAGCTAAATCGTAGTGTGCTTTCGGAAATGTAGAGTTTGCAAAACGAGCAAGTGAAGATCGTAGTATGCAAAACTATTGAAAGAAATCGTAGTGTTCTATTCAGACCAAGCATAAATATGACAAGACACCACGATATGTATCGAAGAGTATCATCTGTCTTGTGTCAGAAGCGTCGAGCCCTATCTCTTGTTTGGAAACAAATTCCAACAAATGTGGAATGGGTTTTGAATGTTGAAGCTCTCACCAGTCCCAACGGTACAAAAGATATCCTTAGTATTGATCAAAAGAAACGTATTCAAGAAGCTAAGAAAAGGACCATTGGGCAGAGGAAAACACCTTTTCAGGTGTTAGGTGAGAAAGCAGTCTGTTATGTCAGTGGGCCAGATTGTAATTCAGAAGATGTGCAGAAAAGTCTCCATCAAAGCTCAGAAATGTCAAACGCATTTAATGGCTCATCAGATGACTTCAACAGATAGATTTAAAGAGATCACATATATACAGAACAAAGACAGATGAGAAACATAAGCAAGCATTTGAACAAAAACGAACAAGGACACTCAATGCTCAACTCTACGATATGAGAAAAAGAGAAAGCTTGCTCAGCTACTCAATTCTTTCAAACAAGTGCTTAATAGCAACTGAGTAGCACCAATCACGATCTCAACAACAACCAATCAACTGAAGTGAGAAGTTCCAAGTCTGAAGGACTTGAAGAGTTCTAAGTGAACTGTAAAGAACCAAGTCTGCTGGACTTGAAGAGTTGAAGAGTGAACTAAGAAGTGTGACTGGCTTTGGTCTAGAAGGAACTGTGAGATTCAAGAAGTGTAATGAGACATCCTTAGTGGATTTCCTACTCAAGGAGTAGAAGAGTGGATTAGGAGCTTTAAGTGCTCTGAACCACTTAAAACTACTGTGTCCATTATAACTGCTATAACTGTCATAACTGCCTCACTATCATTAATTCAAGATACTTAAAAGAAGGTTTATCATATACTCATTTCGCTGTGCATTAATCACAATCATACTAACGAGTTTAAAAGAAAAGTTTTTAATTATCTATTCAACCCCCCTTCTAGATATCTATTGTGCCTCCGGGAACTAACAATTGGTATCAAAGCAGGTTCTATAATACAACCTACAAAGCTTGAGTACATCCAATGGCACACTTATAAAACGAATCAAAGACTGGAGGAGGCAGCAAGCCACCTATGTGCAACAAAGATAAATTTGTTAACTGGAAGGTTAGGATGCAAGCTTACATGGATTCAATAGATGAAGATCTATTTGAAACTGTTCAAAATGGGCCCTATGTTCCTACAAAGTTTGCACCAACTACAGATGACCTAGACATAGTACAGATCAAGGTCAAAGGAGAATGGACAGAGAACGAGAAGAGAGTTGTCCAGCTCGATAAAAAGGCCAAAAATATATTGTTCCAATCCTTAGAAGATGATCTATTTGAAAACGTGGTCAACAGCAAAACAACAAAGGAGGTTTGGGAAGCACTACTCATTATGCATGAAGGAACAAAAGAAGTCAGAGAAAACAAACAATCTCTCTTGACTCAGCAATATGAGATGTTTGCTCACGTTCAAGGAGAGAATGTTACTGCCATCTACGAAAGATTTAATGTTCTGCTCAACTCTCTACAAGCCTACGGAAAGATCTATCCAAACAAAGATCTAATCATAAAGTTCATGAGAGCCTTGCCAAGCAAGTGGGATGCCAAAACCACTGCAATTAGAGAATCGAAGAATTTACATGAAATGATTATCCAACAGTTGTATGGCAACCTTCTCACATACGAACTGGAGCTAACTTAATGAGCAGAAACCCTATCACGAAGGAAGAAAGAAGGATAAAGGTGTTGCTCAAAAGCAAGCGATAACACCCTCAAAGTCGAGCGAAGTTGATTTTGACTACGATGAAAGCGATGATGAGGACCTTGCAATCTTTGGTGAAAAGACTAAGAAGGTTCATGCGACAAGGAAAAAGCAGCAAGCCAAAGAAAGTCAGCAACTACAACAGCTAGGAGCAAATGAATGACCTATGCTACAATTACAAGAAACCGGGCCACTTCATTGCTAACTGCAACAAACCTCTCAGAGAAGAACTCAAAAAGAAATCACATTCTAAGAAAGAATACAAAGGCAACAAAAGGCCACAGAAGAAAGACAAAGGCCTTGTGTGACGCCCCCGAATCCGGGTCCTCTGACCCCGGTTCGGTCATCACGATAAAATACAAACATCCACCTCTAAACAACATAAGATAACTAAGATGCGAAATATAATAAACGTAAGTCATTCATTCAAAAGGTGTTACTAGTCACAAGATACGATAACCTTAATATCATCTTACAATCATACCCTAAAATATATATTAGGGTTCATATTACATAATCGTAATTTAAACTAAGCATAAGATAAAATTTTGCTTCTTGTAATAATCCTACATCTTCTCTTTACCCTTGTTCTTTCCTGAGGTCTCGGGCTTAGCTGCAATATAATTCATGATATAGTAAGGATGAACAACAAGTTTGCTCAACAAGTTTAAGTACAACAATAAGGATATATCATGATGAATGGAAAAATGTCTGACAAAGGGTTCAACAGTATAATATCTGAAGGATTCAACAATATGAATATAATAAGCAAAGATAATGATTGCTTTTAGAATAACTGCTAGTCAAATAGACTTCGAACTATAACACTCCAATGGAATCAATAGCTAATTGACCCTTTGGTTACTAGCTACAGAATAAGTACTTTAGGGGATCAGCCTCACGTACTCTATGTATATGCATAACATTTAAATCTATTCATTATATCTTTATTAGATACCTACAATCTCCTATCATAGAAAGGGGTGTTCTTTCAGTCTAAGAATCCTTACCATCAATTGGTTTGGATAGCTTTTAAAAAACTTCATAGGCTTGTCTGACCGGACAAAGGTTCAGACTCTATTACTTGTAACACAATAAATTCGGATACTTGCTCAATATAATTTAGAGTAAGTTTAGGAAAACTTGCTTAACAAAAGTAGGGTTCAAGGAACTTGCTTAACAAAAGTAGGGTTCAAAGAACTTGCTTACGGTATGCATCGAATAAAGTAATGCAAGGGTTTAGGATACTTGCTCACTAATAAATGGAGTAAGTTTAGGGAACTTGCCTATTTGCTCAGCTACAGTATAATACTAGCTTTAATTTACTTGCGTTAAAACGACCTAACATTAACAAGTCGGTCTTTCAATCAGTATGTGTAAACTAATACGAGTCTACACTTAAAAGAATCAAGTCATCACATAGCATGCTTCTCAACACATTAAATGACCTATTGGTCACACATTACAAAGTAAAGTAATCATATAAGCATGCCTTAACTTTCAAAACCAAAAATAGCTCATCTTGGCAAGATCTGCGGGATGGTAGCAATTGCTACTGGTCTAGGCTTAGGAATCCAACAATTGCTGTTGTCCCTCGCTGCACGAGATTGAGCTTTTGCTCTCCTGACTTCAGTCCAACTCTAACACACTAATCACACATACATTTTAACATACATACATGCTAGAGTTTCACATATAACACATGATTCTACTTGGGTTCATTACCACAAGTTTAGCTTACACATTATATGTCATTAAAATATAAAAATTCACGTAATCATCATGCTTTACAATCTTGGCAATACAATACTTGGTAGTCATGCTTGTATATAGACAACACATGTATACCTTACTCACATAATTCATATTCTAGAAATTTCCCTTTCTTTATGACTATGTGTGCATAAGTAAAAACCATACATTAATCAAACTATGATCATGTCAATATGTCTATAGGCATAATGAATCCTAATACACATTCTTGAATGGTCATAACATACTCTGCTTATTACTTGATGACATTAGCTTCCTCATTCTAACTTTCTTTGAATTTTACACTAAGTCAACTTAGTACATACAAGGCATCTTAACATGTAACTCTCATGCATTTACAACATAGATTCAAGCCACATATGCATGTTCAAATGGTCAGATCTTATAAGACAAAGTCTTGGTCAAGTTCACTTTGAAAAGTCTCAAGTTTCTTATCTTTGAAATAGTCTTAACTTTCAATCATGTATGCTAGTGTGTTCAATCACTTTAGTCTTGCATTTCATGCCCATATACACCATATTATCATGTTCATAAAGTCGAGATGCTCACATGATGTGTTCGTGACAAAGTCCACTTTTGAAATCACAAATCTCATTCCAATACCACAAGTGTTGTGTCCATTGTAGGTACTAACATGGTTATACTTGTTCATACTACATGCATGTGCCTACGTGTGCATGTTAAAATAGTTTACAAGCTTGCTCTACCATGTACTAACAAGTTAGTATGAACAGAAACAAAGCGAAAACATCGTTAGGTTAGGTGCAGGATCAATAGCATTACTGTTTGCCCTAGTACAATTAGAAGCGCAATTGCGCCATGCACGAGAAAAAACTGGTTAGGGTTTGGCAGCAATGTATGGCACTACCTAGTACAAATAGGGCCCAGCTACACCGTGCACTGCATGTCGAGAGAGATAAAGGTTACTGTTTCTTGAGTAACTACCAACATGACTTCTAATAATTCTAGCATGCTCCAAATCAATATTAAAGTGTTCATACATGAAGACATATATTATAAACATATCATGGCATGATAATTCACATAAACTAACGAATAATTTCAAGTAATTCTCAAGAATTTGACAAAACCCATTTCAAGAACACAAGTTAAGATTTTATACCTCTTGGCTTGAAATGAACTCCTCACACACTGAGTATGCTCCCAAACTTTCTCAGCAACTTAGAACTCTCAATATCAAACTTAAACAAACAACAAAACTGAATTTGGAGCTAGTATTTATAGAGGGGACTTGGACTAGATAATTACATTACACAAGATTGAAGTCCATGGAGTAATGGAAGGAAACAAAGGATAATCAAGAGTGGTTTAACAACTCTCTACCAGCCACCTAGTTAGCAAATGATCACCTATGATTAACCATTTGAAAAATACGTAAACTAGCCTTTAGTTCACTGTTCATGTACTTGGTGACACTCATTTTGGGA
Source organism: Panax ginseng (assembly GCA_020205605.1). Classification (NCBI taxonomy): domain Eukaryota; kingdom Viridiplantae; phylum Streptophyta; class Magnoliopsida; order Apiales; family Araliaceae; genus Panax; species Panax ginseng. Next base: position 121,345,730 of record CM035134.1, read on the forward strand.
CAAGGAGCAAGACTCAGCATTTTGCACAAAATGAAATGCTACAATTGGTTTATATCACATACACATAATATATACTTTGGTTATAAAATATGTCTACACCATTTATTTCATATAACATAGGGTATAATGATTTAAAAGGGCATACAATGTATTTCCCAATTACAAGATATCTAGTAGTGCACATACATATATCAATATTATTATGCAAATCTCATGAATGCAAATAATTCATTACTATATAGTCTATATATAGACATATTAATGTGTCACTATGCATAACATAAAATATACAATTAACTACCATATAATAAAGGATTACTATATTGCATGCTTTGCACAAATAAATCAAGTAAACATATAATCATTTTATAAACTATTAATCTATTACACATTAATTATTATTTATTAAATAATAATTATTAAATAACACACTATCAATTAATTACTCATAATTGCAATTAATCAATATAAATAAACTCTTGCTACTATATTCAAATAAATTGAATATTTAATTAATAATAAACTTATCGATTCCTTGATATTAAAACCTCAGGGTTAGTCCACTAATTTAAATAAACTATTAGTAACTCCCTTTAATCATTTCATAAATTCTCATAACCACATAAGGTTTAAATAATCACACAAAACTAACTCATTAAAATTAAATCACATATTTAATTAATAAGGAGTTTCAAATTCGTGGACGTTACATCCCTCCCCCCTTATAAAAATTTCTTCCCTGGAATTGAAAAAATAAGGTTACTCAAATAAAAACGGATAATTCGCTCTTATTTTCTCTTCTAGCTCCTACGTAGCTTCTTCTACTGCGTGATTCCTCCAGAGAATCTTAACGGAATGAATAATCTTATTCCTCAACTTCTGTTCCTTCCTATCTAGTATCTGGACAGGAACTTCCTCGTACGATAAGTCTCTCTCGACTTGAATTGGTTTGTAGGAGATAACGTGCTTGTAGTCCGGTTTATATGGCCGTAATACTGACACATGAAACACGTTGTGAATGTGCTCAAGTTCAGGAGGTAACGCTACCTCGTACGCCACTTCACCGACTCGCCTCAAAATCTTAAATGGTCCTATGAACCTAGGGCTCAACTTGCCCTTTTTCCCAAAACGAATCTTCCCTTTCCAGGGAGAAACTTTCAGAAAAGCAAAGCTTCCTACTTCAAAATCTCTCTTCTTGCGATGTAAATCTGCATACTTCTTCTGGCGATTTTGAGCTGCTACTAATCGTGCTCTTATCACCCTGATGATTTCTACCATCTGCTGTACCAATTCTGGTCCCAACAGTCGACGTTCTCCAACTTCGTCCCAGCATAAGGGTGTTCTACATTTCCTACCATACAGTGCTTCATATGGCGGCATTCCAATACTGGCGTGATAATTATTATTATACGCGAACTCTACTAATGGAAGGTGATCCTCCCAACTACCCTTGAAGTCCATCACACAAGCTCGGAGCATGTCTTCAAGTGTCTGAATCGTTCTATCACTTTGTCCATCGGTCTGCGGATGATACGCGGTACTCATTCGTAGTTGTGTCCCCATTCTTTCTTGAAGACTCTTTCAGAAGTTTGACGTGAATCGCGGATCTCTATCTGATACAATAGATACTGGAACCCCATGTCTTGAGATAATTTCCTTAACATATAATTTGGCTAATTGGTCCAAACTATACTTAATCCTAATCGGCAAAAAGTGAGCTGCCTTAGTAAGATGATCTACAATTACCCATATGGCATCGTGCCCTTTCTGCGTTGCCGGAAGTCCCACCATAAAGTCCATTGTGATGTGCTCCCATTTCCATTCTGGAATCTCTAATGGTTGTAATAACCCGCTTGGTCGTTGGTGCTCTGCCTTGACTCTCTAAGAAGTTAGGCATCTACTCACGCATTTTGTGACCTTTCTCTTCATGTTTGGCCACCAGAAATGGTGACGCAAATCTTGGTACATCTTCGTGCTTCCTGAGTGTATCGAATATCTCGTACTGTGCACTTCTTGCAAAATCTCTTCTCTCGATTACGTACTTACTTGGTACCCAAATTAAATCCTTCAAATCTTAGCAGCCTAGTGCTATCAATCTTAAATTTCAATTCATCACCTTCAGTCAATCGCTTCTTGATGTTAATGCAATCTTCGTCCTTTTCTTGTGCTTCTTTAACCTTATCCAATAGAGTCGGACTCGCTGTCACTGTAAAAACTTGTTCGTTGGTCTCCATCGGATACTTAATCTCTAAGTCTAATCGTTTAAAATCTTTCACCAATTCTTCTTGAATAGTTAACTTCAATAACTTCTCTCTACCTTTTCTGCTCAAGGCATCTGCTACTACATTTGCTTTGCCTGGATGGTATAGAATCTCACAATCATAATCTTTGATCAATTCTAGCCATCTACATTTGCCTCATGTTTAATTCCTTCTGCGTGAAGATATACTTCAGACTCTTGTGGTCCGTATATATCTCACACTTCTCGCCATACAAATAATGCCTCCAAATCTTCAAGGCAAAAACTACCGCTGCTAACTCCAGATCATGAGTCGGATATCCCTTCTCATAGTCTTTTAGCTAACGTGAGGCGTACGCAATGACTCTGCTGTGTTGCATCAATACACAACCAAGACCCTTTTTTGACGCATCACTATACACTATAATCCCTCCCGTGTTGTCCGGTAAAGCCAACACAGGTGCTTAACTAAGCCTCTTCTTCAATTCTAGGAAACTTTCTTCACACTTCTCCGTCCAAATGAAATTAACTATCTTTCTGGTAAGATTGGTCAACGGTGATGCTAATTTCAAAAAATCCTGAATGAATCTTCGATAGTATCCCACCAATCCTAAGAAACTCCTGATTTCTGTCAGCATCTTCGGCTGCTCCCAATTTATAACCGCTTCTACCTTCGCTGGATCCACTGAAACACCATTCTTGTCGATAACGTGTCCTAAAAATTGCACTCTTTTCAACCAAAACTCATATTTGGAGAATTTTGCATACAACTTCTCCCTCCTTAATGTCTTCAACACTATCCGAAGATGCTCGACGTGTTCTTCCTCCGTTTCTGAATACACTAGAATGTCATCGATGAATACGATAACAAACTTATCCAAATAATGTTTGAACACTCTGTTCATTAAATCCATAAATGCTGCTGGCGCGTTTGTCAAACCAAATGACATTACCAGAAACTCAAAGTGTCCATACCAAGTTTTGAATACCGTCTTTGGAATATCCACTGGCCTCACTTTCAGTTGGTGATAACCGGTCCTCAAGTCAATCTTTGAAAAGTACTTTGCCCCCTTTAACTGATCAAACAAATTATCTATCCTGGGCAACGGGTACTTGTTCTTAATGGTGACCTTGTTTAACTCTCGGTAGTCAATACAAAGTCTTAGCGACCCATCTTTCTTCTTTATGAATAAGACTGGTGCTCCCCAAGGTGATACGCTCGGTCGAATATCCCTTATCTAACAACTCTTGTAATTGAGCCATCAATTCTTTCATCTCTACCGGTGCCATACGATACGACGCTTTGTATACCAGTGCCTGTTCCTGGTGCCAAATTAATGACAAACTCAATCTCTCTATCCGGTGGCAATCCCGGAATCTCGTCTGCGAAGACATCAATGAAATCCCTTACAATAGGTATCTGACTCAGTTCACCCTCGACTCGTCGAGTATCAACCACGTGAGCCAAATAACCTATACAACCCTTCCTAAGCAACCTCTGTGCTTGCACCATCGTCAGACAATGAGATTGTCTCGGCGATTTACTACCATAAAATACCACCTTTGACTTATTCGGAGTCTTAAGGTGTACACACTTCTTTTTACAATCAATAACTGCTCCGTGAACCGATAACCAATCCATTCCAAGGATTACATCGAACTCCCCCAAACGAATCGGTATCAAATCCACCTTGAGCTTAAATCCTTGCAATTCGGTATAACAATTCCTATGAATGTATTCTACGGGGATAATTTCCTTGTTCGCTACTTCTACGTTCATAGGGTGTTCTAATTTCTCACAGGGTAATTCTAACCGTTTAGTGAATTCTTCAGAAACAAATGAGCAGGTAGTACCCGAATCAAATAACACGTATGCATCTATATCATTGATCGGAATGATACCTGACACTACGTCCTTAGACTCCACCACATCCTGTACGGTCATGTTGAACGTTCATGCCGTTGGTCTGTTGGCTTGACTGGCTGGTCCTCAAATGTTCAGCCCATTGTTGTTGTTGTTGCGGTTGCCGCTAGCTGCATCGCTCTTTTTCTTCGAGCAATCCTTAATTTGATGGTCCGTGGCTCCACATGAGAAACATCCTCCCTTCTGCTTATTCGGACACTGAGGAACCATGTGCCCCGGTTGTCCACAACGATAACAAACACTCTTTCCTTTCATGCACTCCCCCGAGTGATTCCTCCCACAATTGTTGCACTTCACACTTTTCTTAGCTTCTTCCCCGAATTTATTACCTCCAGAGGATTGGCTCTCTGTCCTTTTACGCTTATTAGGGTTGCTGCCTCCACTACTTCCCCCTTTCTGACCTTCCTGACGGGTCTTCTTTTCTTGCTTGAATCGAGCGATGGCTTTATTGCCTCCTTCGGAAATGATAGCCCTTTCCAAAAGATTGGAGTAAGTCTTGATCTTTAACAAGGACACTGCCTTCTGCACCCATGGTTTTAATCCTAGTTCGAACCTCCTTGCCTTCCTGGCCTCCGTGTCAACCTGATGTGAAGCGAATCGGGCTAACTCGTTAAATCTCGCCGCGTACTCTGCGGCAGACATACTACCTTGTTTCAGTTCTAGAAACTTAACTTCCATATCCTGTTGTGTATTCTCTGAGAAGTAATTCTCAAGGAATAGCTCCTTAAATCTCTCCCAAGGAATAACTCCTTCGTCTGCTCGGCCCTTATTGGCTTTCCACCAATAGTTAGCTTCGCCCTTCATCATGAAAGTGGCAAAACTCGTCTTCTGTTCTTCGGCCACTCGTGCGACCTCAAACACCTTCTCCATCTCTTCAATCCATGTCTGGGCTTCAATTGGATCCAAGGTTCCCTGGAATTCCGGTGGTCCTACCAATTTAAAGTCCTTAAAGCTAGCCAAGTGTTGTCTGGGCGCCCTGCTCGTCAAGTGGGAAGTGCATTTTTGCATTGCCTCGATTAATGAGTTAACGAAGTTCGCATTTGATCAACATTTGCCCTCCACCATTGTTAACGGATCCTTCCTCCCTCTGATTTATTTGAATTCTCCTAAAGCGGTATGATCTCGAGGAAAGAAGAAAATTATTAGGCTTTATGTGATATGCTATCCATGTTAGCATTAAGAAGTTTAAGACGTCTATCAATCATTCTTGATTTAAATAAACAACTTCAGTATCACAATAAAACTCGATGGATTTCCTCCACCCATCACTTACATACTCTACTTAAGTTTTCTACTAAGGTTATAACCTAGGTTTTGCATTCCTAACGTTTATAACCTACAGCTCTGATACCAACCTGTGACGCCCCCGAATCCGGGTCCTCTGACCCCGGTTCGGTCATCACGATAAAATACAAACATCCGCCTCTAAACAACATATGATTGTAAGATGATATTAAGGTTATCGTATCTTAGGACTAGTAACACCTTTTGAATGAACGACGTACGTTTATTATATTCCGCATCTTAGTTATCGTATGTTGTTTAGAGGTGGATGTTTGTATTTTATCGTGATAACCGAACCGGTCGAGGACCTTGATTTAAAAGGCACACCTGCTAATGGAGGATCATAGAGTGATTTCGCATAATGACTCAACTCGAATCGGGAGATGATGAAGATCCTCAAGTGGCAAATCTCTGCCTTATGGCCAAAAATGCAAGGGACAAATAGAACTCCAACATACATGAAGTAAGTATCGATGATGTATTTGACTTCAACTCTCCTGATGTAGATATTAATGACCTTAGAACTGCATTACATGGCATAACATTTGATCTACACCAATACATGAAGTGATTTAGAGTTCTGTCTAAAGACTATTCACTTCTTCAAAAGGAGAAAGAGAAATTTCAAGAGGAACTAGAAACAGCCCTTCTCAGTACTAGTTCTCTTTCAAAGTTTGAAGCTGAGAATAAGCTTTTGAGACAAGCAAATGAGCTCAGTGCACAAAGAGAGTCTAGTCTAACCTCCAAGATTGAGAATCTAGAAAAGACAGTCTCTACATGGAATAAATCCTCTTCATCCATGGAATCCTTAATCTCTAACCAGAGAAGTGTCTCTGATAGAATAGGGTTAGGCTTTGGGGAATCTACCTCAGAGCCATGTGTGGAAAAAGTAAAGGAGATTAGCAAGAGTGATGCCTCAAGTTTAAGTAGAGGCATTATATTTTTGAAATCCTCACAAAACGATGAGCCTGTCAAACCTTGCCCAACTGATTCAATTCATATTCCCAGGAGTAAGGGATCTCATGCTGGTCTAGGTTTCAGAAAAGAGAAGAGTAATCTAGCTACTACTCATCAACCTCGAAGGATCGTATAGTCAATAAAATCAACTCTACTGAACCAACGGGAAGAGACTGAGAGAAGTAAGATACACTCCTCACAAATAATAAAACAAGAGAACACATGGAAAAGGGAATATCAGCCTAGCAAGAGAATGACCAATAACCCACAAAAGTCTAAATGGAGGAAGAACTTTCACACACACACAAACATGCATCATATCAAGTGTTTTGTGTGCTACAGAATTGGCTACAAGGCTGCAAAGTGTCATTATAATTCCATGCATGTGAGACCCAAAATCAAGCAGATTTGGGTCCCCAAGGGTACTAACATAGTAAGACCCATGCAAGTATGGGTACCAAAATGAAGGTTTAATGTTGCCTCAGGAAAAGAGCTCCACAAACTAAACCTGGTATCTGGATAGTGGATGTTCAAGACACATGACTGGGAACAAAGCCCTTTTGTCTAACTACATAGAGAAGGAGGGTCCCTCGGTCTTCTTTGGAGATAATGGCTCTGGCAAGACAAGAGGCTATGGCTCATTTGGAAATGGTGCGGTATCCTTGAAAGAAAGTCGCTTTATGTGGAAGGACTACAACACAATCTTCTAAGCATTAGCCAACTCTGCGACAAGGGTCATCAAGTAACATTTCTCAACAATCAATGTCATGTCCGAGACCTGAAGACATCTACTGTGAAGCTAACCAAAACAAGAGAAGGAAATGTCTACACAGTAAATCTTGGAAAACTGAGCTCAGACGAGACAATATGTTTTTTGGCTAAAGCATCTGAAGAAATGAGCTGGCTATGGCATTGAAGACTGTCTCATCTCAACTTCAAAAGCATGTCCAAATTAGCTTTAAAAGATCTAGTTGCAGGCCTACCCAAATTCAATTTCATTAAAGAAAGGCCGTGCAATGCCTGTCAACTTGGAAAACAGACCAGAAGCACATTTAAGAGCAAAACTGTCAATTCAATTGACAAGCCTTTGCAGTTGCTACACATGGATCTTTTTGGGCCAATTCCAACAACGAGCCTTGGAGGAAAGAGATACTCTCTGGTCATAGTCGATGACTTCACCAGATCTACATGGGTGTTCTTTCTAACCTCAAAAGATGAGACAAATTCCCAGCTGATCAAGATGTTCAAGCTTGTGATGAACGAGAAAGGAGAGAAAATCAAGGCTATAAGGAGTGATCATGGTAGAGAATTTGACTTCTCAAAAATGGACCAATTCTGCATAGACAATGGCATTAGTCATAACTTCTTAGCTCCACGAACTCCTCATCAAAATGGAGTTGCTGAGAGAAAGAACAGGACATTAATAGAGGCTGGAAGGACTCTAGTAGCAGCAGCTCATCTGCCTGAGTACTTACAAGGCGAAGCGATCAACAACTTGCATGTTATACTCAGAACAGATCACTCATACACTCTATGATTAAGAAGACTCCCTATAAATTGTGGAAAGGAAGAAAACCTAGTGTCAGCTACTTTCATGTCTTCGATTGTGCATGCTAAATTCTCAACAATGGAAAGAAATACTTGACAAAGTTTCAACCAAAATCAGACGAAGGAATCTTTCTTGGATATGCCACAGATAGTAAGGCCTACAGAGTGTTCAACAAGAAGACACTGAGTGTTGAAGTCTCAATTCACATCATCTTTGATGAAACAGACTTAGACAAAACAATGCCTCAAAACACTATGACTAATAGTTCAGACACTACGAACGAGGTCGTCGAGCTCAATACTATGATCGTAGTACCAGACAGTGAAATCGTTGAGCAAAGGAATGAGATTATAGAGAGGCTTATGCCAGACAACGAGCCTCTACATCAAGAAGAAGAAATAGATCTTGAAGGTCTAAGACAAGAAGGCATAAGAACTGATGTCCCAACAGGAAGCAGATGGGCAAGAGATCACACTCAAGATCTAATCATTGGAGATCCGAGTGAAAGAGTCAAAACAAGAGCTGCCACCCAAAATGAATGCTTTTATCTAAGCTTCTTATCTCAAATAGAACCGAAGAAGATAAAGGATGCTATAGAAGACTCCAGGTGGATAGAGGCCATGCAGGAAGAACTTAATCAGTTTGAGAGAAGTAAAGTATGGAGATTGGTTCCAAGACCAAAGAATCATCCTGTAATTGGAACCAAGTGGGTGTTTAGAAACAAGATGGATGAAGATGGGGTGATAACCAGAAATAAGGCTAGACTAGTGGCCAAAGGTTACTCTCAGGAAGAAGGCATTGACTACGATGAGACATTTGCACCTGTTGCCAGACTAGAAGCCATCAAAATATTTCTTGCCTTTGCTGCTCACATGAAATTCAAGGTCTTTCAGATGGATGTCAAGAGTGCATTCTTAAATGGTGAACTTCAAGAAGAAGTCCATGTAGAGCAGCTTCCAGGTTTCATCAATCCATCTCTTTCTAATTATGTCTTTAGATTAGACAAAGCCTTATATGGTCTTAAACAAGCACCTAGAGCATGGTATGAAACACTAACTAACTTCCTTATTGAAAATGGATTCACTAGAGGTAGAGTAGATACCACACTATTTCTTAGAAAGCATAAAGACAAAGTCCTATTAGTTCAAATATATGTTGATGATATTATCTTTGGATCTACTGATGAAAAGCTATGCAAGAGATTCTCCAAGCTTATGCGAGAGCAAGTTTGAAATGAAGCATGATGGGTGAAAGTGAACTTCTTCCTTGATCTGCAAGTAAAGCGGTGATGAAGGAATCTTCATCAACCAATGAAAGTACATTAAAGACTTACTTAAGAAGTATGGCATAAAGTCGACCTCTCCCATGAAAAAACCCCAATTGCTCCCCTGACAACCAAGCTTGACAAAAATGAAAAAGGTAAAATTATTGATATAACTCAATACAGAGGTATGCTTGGCTCTCTTTTATATCTAACTACCAGTAGACTAGATATAATGTTTGCAACATGCATTTATGCTAGATTTCAGGCTATTCCTAAAGAATCCCATTTATTTGCTGTAAAGAGGATTTTTAGATATCTCAAAGGTACACCCCACCTGGGGCTTTGGTATCCAAAGGAGTCCTCATTTGAGCTAACAGTATACACAGATGCTGATTTTGTAGGCTGCAAAATTTATAGAAAGAGTACCGATGGCTTTTGTCGATTGCTAGGAAGCAGACTTGTGTCTGGTTTAGCAAGAAGCAAAATTCAAGATTCACTTTAAGCTGCGCAAATTTGAATACATTCTTTGCAGAGTGATTCTTTGTCTTTCAGATCTTATGGATGAAAAATCAACTAGCAGATTATGGGTTTGAATTTAAATCCATTCCTATTCACTGTGATAACACAAGTGAAATTGCTATAACTCATAATCCTGTCATGCATTCTAGGACTAAGCATATAGAAATAAGGTATCACTTCATTAGGGATCATGTGAAAAACGGAACTATATCTTTACAATATATCCCTACTGAAAATCAACTTGGTGATGTCTTTACAAAGCCTCTAGATGAATCTAGATTTAACAAGTTAATAAGTGAGCTAGGCATGCTTAACTTACAACCATAAAAAATATGCTCTAGTATGTGCTAATCATACAGGTTTAAAGGCTATGTTCGAAATCATATACATGATAAAAGGAAGTCCACAATCGTAGAACCAAAGTGTCATATAACGACAACGATCGCAGTGAAGACTCAACGATCGCGGTGCAGACTCAACGATAGCAGAGCTACATCAAAACCAAAGGAGCACCCTATGACGATCAAGTATCCAACAAAGCAATCTCTCTGATAAGTGCCTCAGGGACAAACCTAACCCTTGATTCATTCAATGAGGTTGGCCCTTCCTGAGCTCTCTTAAACCAAGAAGAATGCTAAGTCAAAAGTTCATCATATGGACTTGGTCAGAGTCTACGATTGCTAGTCAGACTCGACGATCATAGTTCAGACTCTACGATTGCAGCTCAGACACGACGACTGCTGAACAAACTCAATGATGGTAGAACAGACTCGACGATTCCATGGACCATTTCAACGATTATAGTCCTCCCGAAGAACATATTAGCTAGAAAAAGTCAAGGGTAATTCAGTACAATCCCTCTCTGACAAATTCAGTGAGCCAAGCTGAGATTACACTTTTGTCCCACTAAGCAAAATGGAGAGAGGGAAGTTACTTGTACCATTTGAAGGCGCCCTTTTGAAATCAGAAGTTCAAAAGCTTATCCCTCTCCTTATCTCTGCAAGAAGAAACCCTAAGCTGTCTAGAAAGCTTAGTAAATCACACCTTATGCAAGAAAATCAATGGCGGCTTCCAGTGTTATCTCCGGCTACAGACTCTGCTTTGACGAGTTCAAAACAACTGAACCCCAATTTCACAAGACTTTTTCGCTACTGAAGAAGGCAGGTCTCGAAGAAGCCTTGGGTACAGACACATTGATCTACCCGAAGCTGGTAAAAGAATTCTACAATAACGGGGTATTTAAAAACAACACCATCACTACGAAAGTCAGGGATGTTGAAATCAAACTAAGGGCTGAGGACATCAATCTAGCCCTAGGTCTCAAATCTGAAGGGTATCCGTCCATAGATGGCATAGACTTCCATAAGGGACTCAAAAAGATGCATCACAAGAAATCACCTTCTGTCAAAGGATACAAGAAGAAGGAGTTTCCACAAAGGTATGAATTTCTAGCTGATATTGTTGGAAAATGTATATGTTCTAAGAGCTCAGGTCATGACTCTGTGAATGAGGTGCAACTCAAGCTCATGACTGCCATATGTTATGGAATACAACTTAACTATGGGGCTCTATTACTTGAATGGATTGAGAAGTGGCTAATCAGCTCAAAGAAGACGAAAATCTCTCAGAAGATGCTCTATGGGCGATTTATAAGCATTATCCTACAGGCTGCTCTTGGTGACTTAATTGAGGACGATGAAGGTGAAGCCATCAATCCAAATCGTCGAATGACCCAACAATTATTTGAGAACTGGAGAAGGAATCCAGCTGAAAATGTGAGGATGATGTCTGAATCTAGTGGAAGAACTGGTGAAATAAAGGAATCAGGAGTGCCAGAAAACATGTCAGTTGTTAAAGAAATTGAAGAAGAAGAAGAAGAAGAAGAAGAAGCTAACCAGGAAGAACCCATTGCTTTAATTAGAAAAAGCAAAGGGAAAAGAAAGCTGAAAGCCAGAACTATAGAAGAAACTCAAGGATCCACTACCAATAAGCCCGTAGAGTCCTCAGACATTGAGACTCTAAGGATCCTAAGAAGGAAGCAACAACAGGCTGAGGCAGAAGAAGATATAGCCACCATATCTCAAATTACTTTGAAGCGAGAATAAATCACCACAAATCCAAAAAGCCATCAATCTCTTCGATCGTAGAGTCCAGACCAAACACATCAAGAAAAGATGTAGCTGAATTAAAAACTCTGGCTGATCAGCAGGACAAAACTAAAGTTCAAGAAAGTCCTGAGGCTGTGGCTCAGCCTAGAAAAACAAGAAGAAAACTGGTTAAGAAGTATATCCTTGTTAATGAAGGAATACTCAAAAAGGAAGACAAAGAGCTGGCTGCTGAACAGGAATTGTCCAAAGAAAGTCAAATGGACAAAACTCAAGCTGAGGGGGAGACACAACATGCCAGCTGAGGGGGAGATACCTGAAGAAAATGCTCCAGCTGAGGGGGAGCTGGAAACAAATTCCAACAAATGTGGAATGTATTTTAAACGTTGAAGCTCTCACTAGTCCTAACGGTACAAAAATGAATCTGATGGCCCACCCGTACGCCTTCTTGAATTACGCCCGTCTGTTGTTCCAACTCGGTAATAAATTTGTCTGACCATCGAGGGACTTTTTTACTTATTTCTTTTATTCCAAAAGATTTTTGTTTTATTTTGTGACCATTAGCGATAGTTATAATTGCATTTAACAAAAATTTTAGAAGTTTTGCTTCGTTTTCTGAAAATAAGGAAGGGCCCTTCAAATTTAAACCCGATCTTGATATCCTTAGTATTGATCAAAAGAAACGTATTCAAGAAGCTAAGGACCATTGGGCAGAGAAAAACACCTTTTCAGGTGTTAGGTGAGAAAACAGTCTGCTGTGTCAGTGGGCCAGATTGCAATTTAGAAGATGTATAAAAAAGTCTCCATCAAAGCTCAGAAATGTCAAACACATTTAATGGCTCATCAGATGACTTCAAAGGATAGATTTAAAGAGCTCAAATATATACAGAACAAAGACAGATGAGAAACATAAGCAAGCATTTGAACAAAAACGTACAAGGACACTCAACGCTCAACTCTACGATCTGAGAAAAAGAGAAATCTTGCTTTCATTACTACTCAGTTCTTTCAAACAAGTGCTTAATAGTGGTAGTAGCACCAATCACGGTCTCAACAACAACCAATCAACTGAAGTGAGAAGTTCCAAGTCTGAAGGACTTGAAGAGTTCTAAGTGAATTGTAAAGAACCAAGTCTGCTGGACTTGAAGAGTTCAAGAGTGAACTAAGAAATGCCTAGACTGCTGGTCTAGAAGGAATCTGTGAGATTCAAGAAGTGTAATAGACATCCTTAGTGGATTTCCTACTCAAGGAGTAGAAGAGTAGATTAGGAGCTTTAAGTGCTCTAAACCACTTAAAACTACTGTGTCCATTATAACTGCTATAACTGCTATAACTGTCATAACTGCCTCACTCTCATTAATTCAAGATATCTAAAAGAAGGTTTATCATATACTCATTCTGCTGTGCATTAATCACAATCATACTAACGAGTTTAAAAGAAAAGTTTTTAATTATCTATTCAACCCCCCCTTTTAGATATCTATTGTGCCTCCGGGAACTAATAAACCCAACATTGGAAGTGTCTATCATACAAGATGTCTAATGACATACAACCTCGTGTTATCATAAGATAGGGTTGTGCACATCCACTTGTTGAGTATATCTATGAGCACTACCTATATGATCTTGGAGTTTATTTGAAATATAATTTTCAATTGGAGAAAACAGAGATAATTATATGTCAAGAGAAGACTCACCATTGGAAAGAAGATGATAGCAATCTTCTTGTTTTTCTTTGGGGACTATTGGGTCAACCAAGGATAATTCTGTGGACATATGATATCTATCATAACCTAGACGCATGGCCTCCCATGCACGAAGGTTTCTTTGAGCACTTCCCAAAGATTTTAATTTCTAAAATAGTTTTTGACTGTTCTTTTATGTAAAGTACCATTGTAAGGTTGTGGTCGAGGCACCATGAGAGTTACATACATTTGTATTAAAACTCACAGTTTAACTGTGGTCGTATTCTGCACGACAGTTCAACAGTTGTATAAATGAAGTTTATATTTGATTTTTATAGTATAATATTTGGCGACTCAGAATGGGTCGTGTGGACCTATTTTGGGGGCGTCACAGTTTAGCTCTCCTAGCCTCTTTCTCTCTCTCCTAAGCCCTCTTCTTCTCTATTCTCTCTATTAAAAGCAAAGGGGGGAGGCGCTATTTATAGACCTGATCAACCGTGGTTCTACCTGCAGAAGCCGCAGGTAGAGACCTGCGGTTGGGCCTGGTGGGCTCAGTCCGGCGGGCCTTGTTGTCTCGAAGTACGTGCACTCTGACCAACACATAATTTGCTTGAACCTTCATAACTTGCAATCCAAGAATCTGATGGAGGCGTGCCGTACCTTTCCAGAAAGCTCTTTCCAAGAGCTACGCAATGCCATGAGGCTTAAAGTTTTTTGAATCCGGTAAGATAGGTCCATGACCAGATCTTCAAGTCTTCGCAGTTAGTTCGTTAAGTTGTCTGGCGCAGTTTTTACTCGGGATTGCTGTGATGATTCTATATGACATTATTAACAATAATTTGATCAATATTGATGTTAAGTTGGCAAATTACCCTTTTCCCCTTACGGGTTGGTTTCCAGGCTTGACGCATCTGCAACTGTTTTCCCTTAGGGTTATCTCCGGGGTTTGACTATTGTTTACTTCTGTCTGTCCTCAGGGTTGTCTCTGAGGTTGACTTGATGATTTTCTGGGGCTGTCTATGGGGGGTTGTCTCCGAAAGATAAAAGATGATTTTGCCCTCCTGCATGGTTAGTAACAGGAATGCATAATTTCGAGTGTCTACAATTTATTAATCACATAGACGTTTTTCCTTGTTCTAATTTAGGGGTACGAAATACATAACACATATCAGGTAGGAGTTGGTATTGATGAATAAAATATAGACTTATAATATTTAATATTTAGAAATTGGCTTTAATCATCTCTAAAATAGGGAACTGATAATTCTGGAGCCTTTTTTGTTATTTTCTCATGTGGGTTAGCTGTTAACCTATCCAACAGGGGCGAATACATATAAGGGGCAGTATAGGTAGTTGCCCTTGCTGGATTATTTGTTTTCTAGGTATAGGGTAGGGCAGATATATAAATTAATAAATTTAAGGAGGCAAATTAATGAAAGAGTTAAATTTGAAGGAGACAAAAAAATTTCATAAACCAATTCTAAAAACAAATAAAAAAATCTTCTTAATTGGTGAAATCTTAGAAGTATTTTTTGTATAGTTTTTGGTTTTGAATGTTCATCAGCGTGTGAACTATGAGGGATTATTTGATTCAAGTTTGAATTTTTTTTTTGTTATTGATTTGGTTGACTATGGTTACTATTTATTTGGTTTGATTGAGTTTTTATTTTTGGGTTGTTTGATCTTCAATTGCAAATAAGATCATTTTGGTTGAGTAGTTTATGTCTTTTATTGTGATAGTTTACAATGATTTTGCTTTATTTTATAATGGGAAATGGAAAATGATTATGAGCCTTTAGCAGCCTTCATTTCTAGTTGACATGATTTTGTTTGAATATAGAAAACAAATTTGGTTTGAGACTTTGAGCATTTGGGAAATCCTTTAAATTGAACTATGACAAGTAACCGAAGTAAATTTCTAAATTGTGTCTAAATATTTTTTATTTGATATTCTTTTTTTAGTTTGGATTATGAATATTTTTTGCAATTTGTAAACATTATTATGATTTATTAATATTATAATTAGTTCAAATTTTCTTTATTTAACTACAACAAAAAAATAGTTAAAATCCGCCCATGCTAACCAACATTACTCTAGTAACGTGGGAAACGGTATATTCCAAATTTCTGCCCAACTAATTCTCCCATCATACATTGTTGCATTTACATACTTAGAAGAAGAAACTCGGGCCAACTATTATTTTCATATACTTTACTAGGGATGACTATTCGGTTATAATTGAATATTGATTTTTAATTTCACACTATAGTTGCCAAACAATATTTGTAGACAATCCACATTAATAATAATTCATAAACAAATTTAATAATTTCAAATTATAAAGTACATAACACAAATACTTAAACGGTTATAACTGAATTAAGCAAAATAACCAAAAAAAATTGGTTACAAAAATTATGTTCACTTTGGTAATTTGGTTTTATTCTTTTTTTTGTAAACTACTACTTAATATATGTTATGCTCATTTAAAACAACTATTAGCGCTTTGATTTTGTACACTGATTGAAATCACCAAAACAAAGAGCCAAAATAAGCATAACGGTTTGATGGAGTAATTGTTGTGAAATCAAACTCACATAAATACACTCACATAAACATAAATAAAGAAATATAAATCATGAACACAAGAATTTACGTGGACACCCAATTGGGAAAAAACCACGGGGAGAGAGAGTAATCCACTATAATAATATTGGGAGTACAAGATGTGTATATGGAGAGTACAAGTTGTTGTGTTCTATGATATTCTCCCCACAAACCCTAGCTTGTAGCCATATATATAGAAGCCACCTCCACCCGTATCCTACTAGGAGAAGGACTCCTTATCCCTCCAAATAAGGAAACACAATCCTATTTTAATAAGGACTCTTCCATTGTCATAACAAATACATATGGGCCATCATCAGATCCGGACCATTAAATATACTGGGTCACACCATGGCTAGACCCAAATAATCACATCCTAACATTTCCCCCCAGTCTCTTATTTATAAGGAACTTATAAATGGGAGACTATACAAGTTTATCCCAACAAAAACGACCATATTTGCCGAAGACAAAATATCACACCTGAACTCCATGTGCCGAACTAAAATTGTTGGAGAACCAACCTTATACCAACCGAACCAACCTTATCACTACCGAAGATATAAAGAATCAACCTTATACCAACCGAACCAACCTTATACCAACCGAACCAACCTTATCACTACCGAAGATATAAAGAATCAACATTATACCAACCGAACCAACCTTATACCAACCGAACCAACCTTATCACAATCGAATATAGAGAACCAACCTTATACCAACCGAACCAACCTTACCACAACCGAACACCAATTATAAAGTTCGCTCCGGGGAACTAAATGTATTCGTTCTAAAGAACTGTATAAATGTTTATTCTGACCGTTCGGGAGGATGTTTGTCCGACCTTATGCCCCCAGTCTCTTATTTATAAGAACCTTATTGATAAGAGACTATTCATAAAGTATCCATAGGATTTATCCTCGGGACTTTTATCCTCGGGATTTACATCCTCGGGACTTTTATCCTCGGGATTTATATCCTCGTGATTTATATCCTCGAAATTTTATCCTCGGGACTTTTATCCTCGGGATTTTTATCCGCTGAATTTTTATCCGCTGGATTTTTATCCTAGGGATTTTATCCTCGGGACTTATATCCTCGGGATTTATATCCTCGGGATTTTTATCCTCGGGACTTATATCCTCGGGACTTATATCCTTGGGACTTTTATCATCGGGATTTATATCCTTGGGATTTTTATCCTCGGGACTTATATCCTCGGGATTTACATCCTCGGGATGTTTATCCTCGGGACTTATATCCTCGGGATTCGATTTTCGAGATTCGATCCTGGTAAGATTCGATCCTCGGGATTCGATCATCGGGATTTGATCTCGTAAGATTCGATCCTCGGGTGGCGTGATGATCCAACTTTTCAATTATACGTGTGTGGGGTTAATTCTTCCAATAGCTTGAGGATCATATTTACGAAGCTTGATGGCACCTCTTCTTGTTCTTCCTCATCCAATGTTAAAGTGTCGCTTATGATCAATGAGCATGAGTACAACTCCCCCACTACAAATTGAGAGCCATCCGAAAGTCTTTGTTGTCGTTCGTGAATGCAAATATAGGAGAGGTTGGGCCGGTTCGAGAAAAGAGATGCCATCTGTCCAAGCTTTGTGTATACAAATATATCATCCACGCCAAGGTTGTTTATACTGATGATGCGGGTTATTCTTGATTGGGGTTTACTGTTTGCTCGATTTTTCCATCAATTGGCTCCGATGAGTTACGGATCAATTTGCCTCCGA
This sequence comes from Panax ginseng, assembly GCA_020205605.1. Lineage (NCBI taxonomy): Eukaryota > Viridiplantae > Streptophyta > Magnoliopsida > Apiales > Araliaceae > Panax > Panax ginseng. The sequence goes on from CM035134.1 coordinate 121,363,618, forward strand.
CCCATTTGATTTTGAGGCCCTGAATTGAAAAACCCAGTAGTGGATTCTCTTAATTCATATTGCGAGCAGAGCCTCCCCGGTATTGCTGACCACTTCACCGCATGCTCCTTTTTCAACTCTGGTTGATTTAAAGAATCCAGGCCATGCATTATGTATAGTTCTTTGCCATCACCTTTATTGAAAAGTAATTTCCTGGGTATGTCCCTAGCTTTGATTTCTAGGACGGGTAACAAATTTAACGCCACAGTTGATCTTGGCGATTTTGATCTGACACTAGAACAAGTGCCTCGATTCCCACAGACGGCGCCAATGTTAACGCCTGATTTTGTACACCTGACGAAATCACCAAAACAATGAGAAATAAAATAAGCCAACGGTTTGATGGAGTAATTGTTGTGAAATCAAACTCACGAAATACACTCACATAAACATAAATAAAGAAATATAAATCATGAACACAGGAATTTACGTGGAAACCCAATTGGGAAAAAACCACGGGGAGAGAGAGTAATCCACTATAATAATATTGGGAGTACAAGATGTGGATATGGAGAGTACAAGTTGTTGTGTTCTATGATATTCTCCCCACAAACCCTAGCTTGTAGCCATATATATAGAAGCCACCTCCACCTGTATCCTACTAGGAGAAGGACTCCTTATCCCTCTAAATAAGGAAACACAATCCTATTTTAATAAGGACTCTTCCATTGTCATAATAAATACATATGGACCATCATCAGATCCGGACCATTAAATATACTGGGTCGCACCATGGCTAGACCTAAATAATCACAATCCAACAAACCTTATACCAACCGAACCAACCTTATACCAATCGAACCAACCTTATCACTACCGAAGATATAAAGAATCAACCTTATACCAACCGAACCAACCTTATCACAACCGAATATAGAGAACCAACCTTATACCAACCGAACCAACCTTACCACAACCGAACACCAATTATAAAGTTCGCTCCGGAGAACTAAATGTATTCGTTCTAAAGAACTGTACAAATGTTTATTCGACTGCTCGGGAGGACGTTGGTAAAATCCCAAAGGATATTATCTCGATTGAGAGGACGATGGTCGAAGTCGGAAGGAAGTAATCCGTTCGAGGAGGATGGTCCGTCCCCGAAGGATGTTTGACTGAATTCGGGAGGACGTTGGTCCGTCCCAAAGGAAGTAATAGATTCGGAGGATGATGGTAAAATCCCAAGGAAGTAATCTGTTCGGGAGGATGATGGTAAAATCCGAAGGATGTTTGGCCTGATTCGGGAGGACATTTTTCCGACCTTATGCCCCCGGTCTCTTATTTATAAGAACCTTATTGATAAGAGACTATTCATAAAGTATCCATAGGATTTTTGTCCTCGGGACTTTTATCCTCGGGATTTACATCCTCGGGACTTTTATCCTCGGGATTTATATCCTCGCGATTTATATCCTTGGAATTTTATCCTCAGGACTTTTATCCTCTGGATTTTTATCCGCTGAATTTTTATCCGCTGGATTTTTATCCTCGGGATTTTATCCTCGGGACTTATATCCTCGGGATTTATATCCTCGGGATTTTTATCCTCGGGACTTATATCCTCGGAATTTTTTATCCTCGGGACTTATATCCTTGGGACTTTTATCATCGGGATTTATATCCTTGAGATTTTTATCCTCGGGACTTATATCCTCGGGATTTACATCCTCGGGATGTTTATCCTCGGGATTTTATCCTCGGGACTTATATCCTCGGGATTCGATTTTCGGGATTCAATCCTGGTAAGATTCGATCCTCGGGATTCGATCATCGGGATTTGATCCTCGTAAGATTCGATCCTCGGGTGGCGTGATGATCCAACTTTTCAATTGTCTGTGTGTGGGGGTTAATTCTTCCAATAGCAGGGATCATATTTCTGAAGCTTGATGGCACCCTCTTCTTGTTCTTCCTCATCCAATGTTAAAGTGCTGCTATGATCAATGAGCATGAGTACAACTCCCCACTACAAATTGAGAGCCATCCGAGTGCTGTTGTCGTTCGTGAATGCAAATATAGGAGAGGTTGGACGGTTCTGAGAAAAGAGAGATGCCATCTGTCCAAGCTTTGTGTATACAAATATATCATCCACGCCAAGGTTGTTTATTACGTTGGTGATGCGGTTATTCTTGGTGGGGTTTCTTTGCTCGATTTTTCCATCAATTGGCTCGATGAGTTACGGATCAATTTGCCTCCCACCCATTTGATTTTGAGGCCCACGAATTGAAAAAACCCGAAGAGTGGATTCTCTTAATTCATATATGCAGAAGAGCCTCCCAGATTCTTGACCACTTCACCGCATGCTCCTTTTTCAACTCTGGTTGATTTAAAGAATCCGAGCCATGCATCATGTATAGTTCTTTGCCATCACCTTTATTGAAAAGTAATTTCCTGGGTATGTCCCTAGCTTTGATTTCTAGGACGGGTAACAAATTTAACGCCACAGTTGATCTTGGCGATTTTGATCGAACTTAGAACAAGTGCCTCGATTCCAGACGGCGCTTAATGTTAGCGCTTTGATTTTGTACATTGACGAAATCACCAAAGCAATGAGCCAAAATAAGCGTAAGCGGTTTGATGGAGTAATTGTTGTGAAATCAAACTCACGAAATACACTCACATAAACATAAATAAAGAAATATAAATCATGAACATAAGAATTTACGTGGAAACCCAATTGGAAAAAAACCACGAGGAGAGAGAGTAATCCACTATAATAATATTGGGAGTACAAGATGTGTATATGGAGAGTACAAGTTGTTGTGTTCTATAATATTCTCCCCACAAACCCTAGCTTGTAGCCATATATATAGAAGCCACCTCCACCCGTGTCCTACTAGGAGAAGGACTCCTTATCCCTCTAAATAAGGAAACACAATCCTATTTTAATAAGGACTCTTCCATTGTCATAATAAATACATATGGGCCATCATCAGATCCGGACCATTAAATATACTGGGTCGCACCATGGCTAGACCCAAATAATCACATCCCAACAAGGTTGATTCTTTATATCTTCGGTAGTGATAAGGTTGGTTCGGTTGGTATAAGGTTGGTTCGGTTGGTATAAGGTTGATTCTTTATATCTTCGGTAGTGATAAGGTTGGTTCGGTTGGTATAAGGTTGGTTCTCCAACAATTTTAGTTCGGCACATGGAGTTCAGGTGTGATATTTTGTCTTCGGCAAATATGGTCGTTTTTGTTGGGATAAACTTGTATAGTCTCCCATTTATAAGTTCCTTATAAATAAGAGACTGGGGGTCAATGTTGGGATGTGATTATTTGGGTCTAGCCATGGTGCGACCCAATATATTTAATGGTCCGGATCTGATGATGGCACATATGTATTTATTATGACAATGGAAGAGTCCTTATTAAAATAGGATTGTGTTTCCTTATTTAGAGGGATAAGGAGTCCTTCTCCCAAGTAGGATACTGTGTGGAGGTGGCTTACATATATATGGCTACAGCTAGGGTTTGTGGGGAGAATATCATAGAACACAATAACTTGTACTCTCCATATACACATCTTGTACTCCCAATATTATTATAGTGGATTACTCTCTCTCCCCGTGGTTTTTTTCCAATTGGGTTTTCACGTAAATTCTTGTGTTCATGATTTATATTTCTTTATTTATGTTTATGTGAGTGTATTTCGTGAGTTTGATTTCACAACAATTACTCCATCAAAATCATTATTTTTTTATTTTTCTTTGTTTTGGTGATTTCGTTAAGTGTACAAAATCAGGCGTTAACAACAACATAAAGGTATTACAATTTTATTTTTTTCAAACATAGAAAGTTATTACAAATTTAATATGCATCATAAAGGTATTACAAATTTAAAACAACATAAAGGTATTACAAAATTCTTTTTTAAAACATAGAAAGGTATTACAAATTTAAAACATTACAAAGGTATTACAAAATTATAAAGAGAAAAATATAGGAAGATATTTTTTTTGAAACATAGAAAGGTATTACAAATTTAAATACCTTAAAATTGACACAAAACGCACTCCCTCTATATTCCGAATCTCACCCATCCCTAGCTAGCTAGGCGGCTACCTAGTATTCTTCGCTTGATGGTTTGGCTCGAGCAAAATAATTGGAGAACTTTTCAGCATTGAAATGAAGGATTTCTAGGGCTATGTACTTTGAGAAATAATACAATAAGTAAGTCTGGGTAGAGACTGGCCAGAATTTTTTTAATTTTATTTTTATTTTTGACTATCAAATAATTAATGTGATTTATTGAAATTGAAATTAAAATTTTTATAAAATACAGTAATTTAGGTATCATTTGGATACATATAAAAACAGAGTCTGTGCAACCCTGTTTTTTACATGTATCCAAATGACACCTAAATCACTGCATTTTATAAAAAATTTAGTTTCAATAAATCACATTAAGAATTCTTCTCTATTGACGAGAATTAGAAATAGGTGTGGCGGCCAAATAGAAAATTTATTTTATATTTTATATATATATTTTTGCTTTTGACTCTCAAATAATTAATGTGATTTATAGGAACTAATTTTTTTATAAAATGCAGTGATTTAGGTGTCATAATTTGGATACATTTAAAAAACAGGGTTGCACAGACTATACAACTCTATATTTTACATGCATCCAAATGACACATAAATTACTGTATTTTGTAAAAATTTCAGTTTCAATAAATCACATTAATTATTTGGTAGTCAAAAGAAAAAATAAAATAAAAAAATTCGTACGGTCGCTACCATATGGAACTTACCGAATTCTTTGTAGAACTTATTGTATTATGAATTCTTCTTCCGGGGTGGCGACCAGCCAAAAATTTATTTTATATTTTATATATATTTTTTTGCTTTTGACTCCCAAATAATTAATGTGATCAATAAGTCTATAGCAACCGGCCAGAATTTTTTTATTTTTATTTTTGCGTTTGACTACCAAATAATTAATGTGATTTATTGAAACTGAAATTTTTATAAAAATGTAGTAATTTAGGTGTCATTTAGATACATATAAAAAATAGAGTTGTACAGTCTGTGCAACCTTATTTTTTACATGTATCAAAATGACACCTAAATCACTGCATTTTATAAAAATTTTAGTTTTAATAAATCACATTAATTATTTGGGATTCAAAAGCAAAAAAAATATTAAATAAATTTCAGTTCGGTCGCCACCCCGATCATAATTCCCTGTCGCGGTAGAAGAATTCAAAATAATATGCATGGATGCTCCACCTACAAGGGCTCAGACTGATTTTCGCGTACCTTTTTAAACCCCTCCAAATCGGTAACAACCGTAACTGTTATTATCTCTTATTTTGTTCTGTTATTCAGATTATTAATTTTTGTAAACACTTGAATTCGACGGCTCTTAGTCTGATTTTCATTTCAGTTCACACATCAGTATATTACATATTAAATATCTGTGTTTGACATACGGAGTTATCAAGTTTTGGTATCTCCTCATTCAATTTGTATATTGTTGCTCCCTATAAAGATTTACACAATGAATAGATTTTTGGAAAAGCTCAATTGTTTCCATTACTGTGTATCATATTTATACAGAGATAAGTTGCCTATAATTACGGAGGAAATAATGACAAACATATAACAGAGTAGTAATTACAAGGAATCAGTGCCTAAACTCAAGGAGAGCTGTACAATATTATCTATAAACAGAATTAACCTAGTAAAGAGAAATCCTTAATACTCAGCCTGTGATGTCGCACCCCCCCGCAAATTGGTGGACCGTTGAGCAACACCAAGTTTGGGACGAAGAAACTCAAGTCGCTGTTGAGAGAGTGGTTTCGTTAGAGCATTTGCTAGTTGGTCTTTCGTGGAAACATGAGATATATGTAGTGTGACGCCCTCAAATTTGGGTCCCTTCGAACTTCGGATTCGGTCCGCCACGATACTACTATCGTCAAACTGTTATATCTTTTATTCATAACTTAATGAATATAACCTTGCTTATTACAATTTCGAATATAAATTCTTTCCATTTCCAGGATCTGTGAAATGACCGCCAAACTTTTTTAAGTTTCTAATCTTGGTCATTTATTATTCCTGTTTTACATCACATTCGATATTATAAAAATATGCAGAATAATTTAAACTTTTTCAATCTCATTTGAAAAATAAATCTTTTATTGATTTCTTAACTTGAATCAATTACAAATCCCTGAATCAAATTATTCTATGATTCACTCTATTCAATTTTCGTATAAATATTTACATCTCGATTCGAATTTCTCAATGTATCACATAGTACAACTTAACATGTATTACACATTATAAACTACTATCATGTACATCTACTAGAACCTAAACATGGTTCAAGAGCATCTAGTTAAATAATAAATCAATCTCCTTCGATACTATTGAACTTTATCAATCAATCAAAAGACGTAACCTTTCTTAAGTGTATCCTTAACTTTGCAAAAGTGGTTATTTGCAAGGGTGAGCTCAAAGCAACAAACAATTTAATGGTTTTCATGCAACACATAGCATATAATAACATACTCAGTTCATGCATTCATAATCAATTAATATTTACTACGACTACGCATGTTACTTCACACATAACATGCATAGAGATTTTCAGCACAAGCATATCATCAAAGATCAACTTTCACATTTCATACATATCTCATATGCATTTCATATATATACATCAACATTCTCATGACATAATATAGCTCAACTAACAGTTATCGAATTCATATAACAAATAGGAACTAAAAGACTTGCCTGATTCGTAGTTTATCAACTACGACTTAACTGCTTAAAGCTTATCTGCACTGCGTGTATTCCTACACAGTTATATAATCATGGATTCATATCCATCAGTCATACATTTCATACGCTCTTAATATAATAATAAATATTACATCGTTTCCTAACTAGGTTTGTAAAATCTTTATTTCACTTTCTCATCATACTCTTAGAATAGCTAGGCATGTATAAGTATACCTTAACCATCCGTACTTGACATGAAATAGGTTGTGATCTATTTTCAAGTTCACATTCAAACTACTTAGCTCCATAATGATTTATTTCAATCAATAAGGCTTAACAACTTTCTTTAACAAGATTCGATGTTAAAAGCTTTTAAACCATATATTGGTATTAATAAGCCTCTAATAGCATGCTCACATGTATATATCTCATTTACATAGACATAGCATAGTTCATACTTTTAAAACATGCTTAAATAACTTATGTCATGCTTGACTAGTTGAGTGCACATATCATTCATATTCAAAGGCATAGACAACTCTATCATTCTTGCTTATAAGGTCATAATAAGTAATACAATGCTCATCAAAGTTAGTTTCTAAAACTTTTAAATTTCTCTTTAAAACACATACTAAACCGAGCTTGACAACCTTTTATGTGCAATATATCTTGAAATTACATTCCTTGTCCATTCGCGCATATAACTAGGCCACAATCACATGTTCCCAAAGTCGAAACTTAAAAGACACAAAGTTCGTCAAGTTTCATTTTCAAAACTTCAAGTTTTTCTTTCAAAACACTTTAAACGAATCTATATCAATCTAGTATATGCAAGGTAACTTTAAAACTACATTTCATGTCCATTGATATGCATACATAGGGTCCAAGGTCAGAACTCAAAGGACACCAATTTCATCAACTTTCGTTTCTCAAAAACTTTAAGTTTTCTTTTAGAAAATCATGTTAACGCATTTCATTATGAGTAAAGAAATCTTAGCTATATGACATGTCTATTATCATGCATATTTATGTTTTATCACTTAGAATAACATATTCCATCGTCGGGAGCACTATACTTGCGTATGTGCTTGATCGACGCCCTCCGATTGTCTCCAAATATGTAACAGTCACAAAGATGACTATTTTTACCCCTTCTAATGACCTCAAATTGAAACACTTAAGGAATAAAAGTTGTTGGTCTATTCGTTCTCGTTTCGGATCATCTTGAATCTCCTCAATCGGAGTTGGTATGAAAAAATGGCTATTTTAGTAAAACATATCCGGTCAGATTTTCTCAACATCTGTAACTCAGACCAACCCCCCGCCGGGGCGGAGGTTTTGCCCTAATAATAGCCTGTCGGGGCGGGCCTAGCTACTGCAAACTTGAAATTTAATTCCCTACTATGAACCATCATGCCAAAATTTCTTTCTAACCTTCATAATTTGAGTTATACATGTCCAAATTAGTTCATTTTCAATTTTATGGGTTTGTAACTCATAAAACTATAACATACCAAATACCCATCAACTAACATAAACATTAACTAACCAAAATATGAATTTAAAACTCATGTTCATACTAATTGTTCATGTTTTGATAATTTAGCGAATTCGTTCACTACGAATTTGTTTCTCAACCAAATTGGTTCGTTTAACTTCCATTGTTTTCGCATATGACTATATTAATAGTACCTAGCATCAATTCATGGATTATAACAACCCTAGCCCTCAATTTTGTGACTCAAAAGCTACTTTTTCTAAGAACTTTGTAAAACATGAATTTAAGAACATATAGAGGGATGTTACCTTCTTAATGCTTGATTGGCTAACTATTGCTCTTCAATCTTCCAATCTCAGATTGCTCACTCTAATTTTCACTTACTCTCTATATAGAACTCATCAAGAACCCCATCAACCCAATCAGAGAAGAGAAGGCTCCAATTTATAGAGAATCTCTTACCTAGATTGTAAGACCCCAACTTTTATGAATAAAGAATAATTTTCTCGAAATATATTTTTGAATATTATGGTGTGGATTTGATATAATGTTATAGTTGTGGATAATATTTACAAATTTTGCAAAGTAAGCAAGTGGTTATATAATATTCGATTGGTCGGGGAATATTCGTTTTAACAGGGAATATTCATACGACGGCACAATCATTGGTGGACCCCACAACGGAAGTATTGTCCTAGTTAGAAAACGACAAAATTATCTTTTTATAAAAATAACGGCGAAAGTGTTACCGTTAAAACTATTGAACTACCCGGTAGTAAAAGTACAGTAATACACGTGATTTGATTCCCAAGGGGTCTAGACGGTTCAAGCGATATTTACAATGTCGAACATGTTTCCTTGTCACATATTTATTTAGTTAATTTAATCAAGTCAAATTTTACACTTAACTTATAACACTACAAGAAAAAGCTTTAATTCCGACGGAATTAAGGTCGACTGAATGTATTCAGTCGACTTTAATATAAGATCGACTGAATATTCGGTCGACATTAAGTCAGTCGGTGTTAATTTATCTTTAGTTTAGTTTAATATTAAACTGAAACTATAGTAATTTAAGTTGATATTATTTAATGTATATTATTTAGGCCATGCGGAGTAGCTTGGGCCGACCTCCTACTATGATGGAGTTCTGGGATAGAGTTCATAATTGAAGGCTCTTTCTTGAGTCGACGATGTCTCCAAAGAACACTAGCTTATCTGAGTAATAAATTTACTATAATAAATATTATTTAGGATAATATTACGTAATTTATATGATGATATCAAGATAACTCACATGTATATATATCAAATTACATGAGCGGTTTGAGAAGATCCATGACCGGTATAAATGGAGCTTGAGTCTGTAAGGGCGATCTTTGAGACGTTAGATTCCACCGTCCCTCCGCCCTAGATTAGTTTATCTCAAGACGAGGAGATGGCTCTTTGGGTCGCATCTCAGGATACTCCCACTAGTACTAGCGGTCATATCTCTCAAGACGAGGAGACGGCTCTTTGCTGCATCATATCTCTCAAATTATTGATTCAATTATTGTCACAGTATCATCTGCATAATATGTTATATTATTAAATCAATAATTGAGACGACAAATTTATTCATATTATTAAATTGCAATATTTACAATGTCTAGAAGTTCTGTCAAGGAGAGGTTTGGTCATCTAATTGTGCGCCAATAAGGAGAAATCATTATCGAAAAGCCCCCTCTTTCCTGGGAATGACCTTGTTATTAAATATTGTGAGTTATAATATTAATGATGAATAAGTTCGTGTTGATTAAAGATGAAATTGATAGTTCCATTATGTTGGAATTATTAGTGTTAGTGGAAATCGACATTTATTTCGATATTAATTGATGTCTGGAAGTTATATTGATTGACCGATCGGGTAATTAATCGGATAAAAATGAGCAATTAATTGCTATTAATTCACATGATTATAACTATTTGTTCACATGTGTGTATTATTGATTCACATTCTTGTACTATTAGGGGAGTTGGTGAAAGATTGATAATACTTGCATGATTAAGTTAAAAATGGAGGTATAGATGGAGGTACAATACTGTAATTCGTATTTTCACATGATTATAAGTATTGATTCACATGATTGAACTATTGATTTACATTATTTACTATTAGGGGAGGTGGTGCAAGTTTGATAATACTTGCAGGACTAAATTAAAAATAAAGAAAAAGATGAAGGTATTATACTGTAATATTTCGAGCCCCAAAACGTGCAATTATCGAAACTATATTTTCCTATAAATAGAAGCCCATTCTTCCTTCATTTCTCACCAATTCACAAAAGCTATAGACCAATTATTATAGAGAGAAATTATAGAGAGAAAGAAGAAGAGAAGTCTGCTACCTCACTATTCCAGTATCCAGTTTTTTCTAAGGTAAGGGGTATTATTCTTTCGTATTCATGAAGAGAGTTATTTTCTTTCAATACTCGTAAGGTTTGTTATTCCATTCTATATTATTATGTTGGAATAACTTTGTTTATCAAGCATCGCATACATGATGAAATTCTTACATTATTCCATTCTTTATTATTACATTAGAATAACTTGTCCATCTTGATCTATCGCATGCCTGGTGAATTCTGTTATTATTCTATTCTTTATTATTTTGTTGGAATATCCTGTCTGTGCGGATTACGTATGACCTGGTTCCATTCTGTATTATTCTTTATTACGCATGACCTGGTTCCATTCCTTATTATTCGGTTGAATAATCGACCTGCATCATGATTACACGCGCTGGTGAATTCTTCTATTATTCCATTCTTTATTATTCTGTTGGAATAACCTGTCTATGTGGATTACCGCATGCATGGTGAATGATCCTTCGTATTCATTCCATATTAAATTATGGAAATAATCTGTCTACGTGGATTACTGCATGGCGGGCAAAAATCCATTTGCGGTTTCATATATTCTATTATACTTAGTTGGTTAAAGTTTTGGCTTCTATACTCCATGAAATTAGTGGAATATCCTTGATATTTGCGCTTCATCCAGTATCTTTTCATGGAAATATTCTTCTGAGCATTCTTGAATTTTACTCCACAAAGAAGTATCATGTTGACAATTTGGACGTTATTGATTTCTGGATAAATTAAAATTATAAATCTTTAAAATTTATTCTTGAACTTGTATTATTGAATTATTATGTCATTGTCATCATCCTCATGCTTATATTGTGATGAAAGTCATCTTTGGCTTATGTGCATAGATGGACTTGGTATGAATATGACCAGGGATTATTCGGTATAATCATGACCGTAATGTGACGAATGATGTGTTAAAAGTCCTCATTGACTTGTAGTTCATTGATGGACAGTTGTTGGTGTGATTATGACTAAGGATTATTCAGTATAGTCATGACCATTGATGATTACATGAATATCCTTGGCCGTGATGCAGGGATGATTCGATTTTATTTATTAAGCTGAGTCTCAGCGATAAAGTTGATGAAAAACTTTTTAAATCATAGAAGATAGTAGATTTTATGCTCTACTTGACTCTTCTAATGGATTATTTATTCACCGCAGATTAAACTTGATGTCTATTGTATTTTATCGGTTTAACATTGTTGAAGGCTAATGATAATTTATTACGCATTATCTTAGTCATAATATTTCTTCTTGGGCTAGTTGAGCTCACCCTTTTTTCACCGTTCTCTTGGAAAATGAGAATATAATTTTGGGGACGAGTCGGGAAGCGAGTGACGGTCCAGGATGATAGCATTAGTAGTCCTCACTATTCTGTTAAATAGTGTGACAATAAATGTAATAAAAACTCCTTTGAGTGTAGATATTGTCTAGATGACAATATTCTTATTAAAACTCTAAGTTTATGTTTTGTCGTATTTTACACGACAATTGTATTATTAAGTTGTATTTGAATTTTGTACCATGTATTTGGCGACTCAAGATGGGTGATGTATACCTATTTTGGGGGCATCACATAGACCATGGCTTTACCTGAAAGATTGAATCCAATGGGAGATAGAAGAAGATGTTGGTTAAGGAGAAGTTGTTGGAAAGTTGATATCAACTCCTTCCCCTCCATTCTTCTAGCCATCATCAGTCTCCTTGTTTATACGCAATAGAGGGGGATAGGCCAATGGCCTATTCACGTGTATGAGAGAAATGAGACTCTCTATTTGGGACAAAAGCTTATAACTCAGCATTTTAGCAATTTGGCTCATCTAGTACATTTTCCTAGCTCAATATTACTACATTAAATTAAGTTATGGGCACATATATACACATATATATGCACCTACCCACATATAAGAAGTATACTTATATTTTAAATATACACCAATATAATCTTATATCTCATGTACAATGTTTTATTCCAATTAATATTTTAATTGGGCTAATTATAAAATAGTTGGATATTCTCAATCCATCATTTTTTATAAAAGTTATTATCTCAAATACACTCAATTATTATAATGATAATTAATATCAATTATTTATTAACTCACCATTTTTTTTAATACTTCCCATTAAATCTCCATTTGTTTTAACTTTCCTAGTTATGCCACACAAGACATAATTATGTGAACTTAGTAATTAATAGTCCACAAGCTTATAATAATATAATCTCATAAAATAATATTATTCTTAACTTTACATCTTATAATATGGTCATGGAAGTGGTCTATTGCACCATATTATATTTTATTATCTCGCTTGTACATAATGCTAACATACAAACCTTTATACATATATATTCAAATACTTCCTATATTATATACCATTGAAGTGTTCTACTTCATTTCATATTATATAGATGTAGCTACTATATAATATAAAACCATTGCACATATAATTTAATTCCTTAAATTATTCATTTATTAAATTATTTAATGAATGTTTATTCCATCACTTTGCCACACTAGGCATATCTCACAAGCTTACATTAAGCTTATTCTCATTTTCATTACTTATTCATTTCCCCCACCTTACTATTTATAATATGTTCAATTTACATCGAACTGTAATATCACAAGGTTCACATATATAAATATATCGTGAATGAAGATATTTAAATATTCTTTATAACATTCACGGAAATATAATAACTCAAATTATTTAGTAAATTAAAATAACTTAGTTTTCTTTTAACTTTAACCCTCTTGGAAATACATTACTATTATGTATTTCTCCATAACATAACATAAGATATTTTTATCATGTTTTATCTAAATATAGGAACTAATCATAATAAAACGATTTACTCATTTTCTCAAGATATTATTCTTAATATAATATATGTATTATTAGAATATTTACATGCACGACACACATACACACTATACATAGAAAATAAATTTATTTCCTATCATGATAAATTGTTTCCATCAACTTATATAGCAAATATGTTTTAATATATTTATCATATTACTTAATCACACACATTACCTCGTACAAAGCTATACAAGATAATATCAAAATAATATTTCTCCTTTTATTAGAATAATCAAATGCTAGAATTTATTTTAATATCCTTTAGTAAAAATATACTATAATTATTTCTCTTTCCTTTCTATAAATTGTCTCAACACAATTTCTTTAATCTATACATTTAACCATATCTCAATATTAATCAATAAATCTCTAACCAATATTTATCTAAAGATATATCGATTTTCTTCTCTCGTCCACAACTTACATATATACAAGTCTAAACCTAGCACACATCAAATCTTTAATAGTATTCAATATAGTACACTGAGTGGTTTCCCACAAACAACCAACAAATTAGTTTCAGTCTCGTCTACACTATTTTCACAGTGAGTTAGATCGGTTACTAATTCGTATGTACCTCCGCTCTTTGAAGGAATCGTTTAGCCCAGCTCCTATACATCCACCATTAAAGGGTACGGTCGCACCGCCTTAGAATTGATACTTACTCGTACATACTCAAGAAATTGGTGATTATCAAAGACATTTAATATCACCAACTTACTATGATAAAATAATTTTAAATAAATTATTTAATATCGATACATAAATTTCTATCCATCTTCTTTACTTCAAATAACTCGCCTCTTCAATAAATAACAAATATATAATAATAATATATTTATTAAACACAGAAATCACTTATTGCATAGTTTATATTACCCCATGCAACACAATACCACAGACCTCACAATGTGTGTGTGTGTGTGTATATATATATATATACATATACTCTTATTCGAACCCTTCTCATGCCTTAAGAATTTTATTTACTAAATCCTTATTTTAATATTTTTTTTAAAATTTGGGTTCTTACACGTAGTTCGCCATTGGCAACCTTGTCATGGACAAAATGAAAATCTATGGCAATGTGTTTCATTCGAGAGTGAAACACCAGGTTTGCACAGAGGTAGTTTGCACCAATATTACCATAGTAGATTACCGGAGTTTGAGTAGGAGGAGTGTGCAACTCGGAGAGGAGAGAGGGAGCTCTGCAGCAGTAGAGGCAACGGACCTGTATTCCACTTCAGTAGAAGAGTGAGCAATGGACTGTTGCTTCTTGGAGCTCCAGGAGATGGGATTGCAGTCTAAGTATACAACATAGGCACTAGTAGAGGTGTAGTCGTCTTTGTTTTCGGCCCAATCCGCATCGGAGAAGGCATGAAGATGAAGAGAAGACTTCTTATGAAGACGTAAACCATAATCAATGGTGGATTTCAGGTAGCGAAGGAGCCGCTTTGTAGCTGCCCAATGCGTCTGCGTGGGCTTATACATGAATTGAGAGAGTCGGTTAACGACAAAAGCAATATTTGGTCGGGTGAGGGAGAGATATTGCAAGCTCCCAACAGCTCGGCGGTAGCCAGTAACATCGGAGAGATTTGAACCATCGTGAAGTGTGAGAGAGAGACATTAGTAGAGAGTGGAGAGTGAACATCCTTAGCGCCTAACATTCCAATCCGATCTAAGATGTCCCGAATTTATTTCTGTTGAGATAAAAATAATCCAGTGGAAGTGGGAATTACCTCAACACCGAGGAAGTAATTTAGGGTGCCGAGATCCTTGACTGAAAATTTTGACCCCAATGTACTTACAAAATCAGTGACAGCGGTAGTGTTGTTGTCGGTAAGAATCAGGTCATCGACGTACACAAGCAGGTAGAGAACAGTTTGTCCATGAGAGTAGATGAACAAGGAGGCATCAGATTTGGAGTTAACAAAACTAAAGGAGAGCAAGAAACTTTTTAACTCAGTGTACCACGCCCGAGGGGCTTTCTTAAGACCATGGAGGGCTTTACGAAGTTTGCACGCATGAGAAGGATAAGTTTGATCAACAAAGCCGGGTTGAGACATAAATACTTCTTCAGATAAATTACCATGTAGAAATGCATTATTGATATCCATTTGTCGGAGAGGCCAACCCTTAGAGATGGCAAGGGAGAGAACAATTCTGACTGTAGTCGGTTTGACTACCAGACTGAAGGTGTCGTTGTAGTCGATACCTGGCCGTTGGTGAAAACCTTTAGCAACAAAGAGGGCCTTATATCTCGCTACCGAACCATCAGGGTGGCGTTTTACTCAAAAAACTCATTTGCATCCTACTAGGTTTTGGCCATTGGTAGAGGGGACAAGCTCTCGTGTCCCATTGTGAAGAAGAGCATCAAATTCCTTTGACATGGCTTGACACCATTCTGGAATTTTTAAGGCTTGTGTCAGAGCAGTGGGTTCAGGTATTTCAGGTGAGGAAAGATGGGAAACCAGAGAAAATAATTTCTTGGGTTTGAAAATATTATTTTGAGATTGGGTAGTAACTCGTGGAGAAGGGTCAAGAAGCCTGGCAGCATCTTGATTACTTGCTCCTTCAGACGCGTCAAGGAGATCACACTGGGGTGCACCTGTTAAGGCCAATAAGGATTGTGATGAGTGGTCATTGCCAGACATGGGGAGAGATGTACAATAAGTGGAAGTAGGAGAGATTGAATCTGGACAAGTTTGAGAGAAAGGCAAAGAGGGAGATTTTTCAAAATCAGTTGCGGAAGGAGGGGATTGACCGTCCAGATTTTTGGTGACAACCAAATTAGTAGGTGGCTGAATTTGGGGAACAGAAAAGGAAGTATTGTTAAGGACCACAAAATAAGGAGAGTCACTGGAATTTGGTAGCAACCAATGAGACATATCACTATGATTCAACCGTTGAAGATTTGGCTCAAGAGACGCATAAGGAAAGACATTTTCGACTAAGGAAACATGTCGAGAAACATAGATTCGGGAAGACCGAGGTTCAAGGCAGCGAAAGGCACTTTATGTCGGAAGATAACCTAAGAAAATTCGAGGTTTGGACTTTGGTTCCAACTTATGCTTATTGTAAGGCTTAAGCAAAGGGTAACAAAGGCAACCGAAGATGCGTAGTTTGGAGTAATTGAGAAGATTTTCATGGAGTTTGTGAAAAGGTGATTGAAAGGAGAGAATTGGAGTGGGCATTATATTTATTAAATAGACTGCAATAGGAAACACATATGACCAAAAATGCAAAGGGAGAGAGGCTTGAATAAGTAATGTAAGTCCAGTCTCAACAACATGATGATGTCGTCTTTCAATGAAACCATTATGTTCCGGAGTGTGAGGTGGAGTAAGGAGATGAGTAACACCATTAGACTCAAAGAAAGGTTTGAGTTTGTGAAACTCACTTCCACCATCAGAATAAAAGGAGAAGGAGATGATTGGGCGATTAAAGAATTTTTCCACCACCAATTTAAATTTAATGAATACATTTGGGACATTAGATTTTTTCTTTAGTGGATATAACCATATGTATTTGGTGAAATGATCAACAAATATAATGTAGTAACGAAAACCATTAATGGATTGAACGGGGGAAGGTCCCTAAACATCAGAATAAATCAATTCAAGGGGAGAATTACTTTGCAGTGTAGATAAGTAAAATGGACATTTATGAGATTTATTACACTTGCAGGAATTATAAATAAATTCTCGACTAGAAGAGATTGGTAAAACATTTGAAGAGACAATATGGTTTAAGATTTTCGAAGAAGGGTGGCTGAGACGATTATGCCAATCTTGGAGAGTTGTCTTGACACTAGCGAAGGAGAGAATGGGTGATAATGAAGTGGATGACGAGAAGGATTGAGGAGGTGCATGCGATGGCCACTCATAAATTCCATCTCTATTCTGCCCTTGCACTAGAGGTGCCCCTGTGTGAAGATCCTTTACAACAAAAGAAGATGGTAAGAACTCAATAGATGCATTATTAGAACGAAATTTTTTGGAAACAGAAATGAGATTCTTTTTCATGCTAGGAACACAAAGCACATCATTCAATAAGAAATGTTTTGAAGATGAGGGTAGATTTGTGGAACCGGTATGGGTGATAAGAAACCTTTTTCCATCGCCTATGACCATGTCATCAGAACCCTCATAATCTGAATGGAGGGAGAGATTATTCAAGTCCGCAGTGACATGGTGAGAGGCACCGGAGTCGACCAACCAGTTGACAGGAGATGCGCTAGGTTGACCAGCAAAATAAGCACATGGATTGGAGCCAAAGCCACCATAGTCGAGGAGGTTCTGAGATCTTTGGCGCGTCGCAAGAAGCGACATGACCACGGTGCTCACACCATCAAGCGCACAATGTTCTGAGAATTCTGATTGTTAGAGCCGTTGGAATTTTGATTTTTCTTTTGAAAATGACTCTGTTTGTTGGGATTTCCAGAGTTGTTAAATCTGCCAAATTTATTGCTGTTTCGTGACTGGGGTCCCGTCTTGCTTGCAACATTAGCGGTAATTGAAGCATCATCCGAGTTAATCACATGTGTATTAGAAGTTGAAAGAATTCAAATCTTTCAATAGTATATCTCATACTTCATTTGTTTTGGTGTTAATTGTAAATAATTATTGATCAATTCTTATACATTCTCATGTTATTTTCATGGAGTTGCAACCTTGATTTTATGAAGCATCATCCTTGTAGAAAATATGTAGCTTGAGGAATACATGCCATGGTGAACTTTTCACTCATGGGTGGTAATTCTAAATAAATGGTTTCAAGTAAGGCTGTCTTGAAGTTTATTAGAACATTCCTTATCTTATTATATTATTTTGATTGTTTCTCTCAATTATTTCAAAGATTTTGAATGTAGAATATGATTTTGATTTTCTGATAACCCTTTGCAATTTCCCTTTATTCTGTTCTGTTTCATTTAGTATCTCTTTGATGGTTTATTCTTTATTTTGATGGAATGGCTTAATCAGAGACCTCTTACGAGAAACTATTGGGTTACTGGCTTCTTTTATCATGATTAATACCTAAAACGGACAGCAATTTGTCATTTTGATGAGGGGTTCTGTTTGAATTCAGGTTTTTCCTTCATTGGGGGTATATAGTTCTTGATTCACATATTAATTGTTTGTTATTTTTTGGTGTTGTCCATTTCTTTGGAGCTTATAATACTTCTTAATTAACTGCAGTTTATGAAAAAAGTTCTTTATGCAAGAGAAGGCGCCAAGATTATCATGGATGGGACATTTGCAGATTATCCTTGGGAACTTTGAGTTGATTAGTCAAAAAGGTGTCCTCACCCACTCCCACTCATTATCAATTCCACCCACTCCTCACTTATTATCCTCACCCACCCACCCTCCACCTTCTACTTTCCTACCTACCTCATAATTTAGCCAACCTCTCTCCTCCTCATTTGGCTATAAAAGGAGGCTAAGGAAGAAGGATGAAATACACCAACAAAAATCAGATACTCTCTCAGAGAGTTTAAGGAGAGAAGGAGAGAAGGGAGAAAGAAAAAACACGTGAAGCTTTAGAAAATAGAGAGGAGAAAGATAGTTCAAATAGAAGGGTGTTTTATTTGGGTTCCATCACATAGTTATTGTGGTGAAGTAATTTGAGTTTGTACTCAAATTAAGATATCTTTGTATTCTCTCATATTATTCTAGTGGATTTTTAGGAGATCGTCCGTGGTTTTACCTCTTAGTTTTAGAGGGTTTTCACGTAAAAATTCTTGGTGTCTCGTGGTTTGATAATCTTGGTGTCTCTTTGTTTGTTTTTTCTTTCTTATTATTCATTTAATTTATCAACAACAACGGTCTTTGGGTGGTGTTTTTCCAAACAGCCAGTATCAAAGCTAAGGTTATTTGCTTGGTTGTTTTTGATAAATTTTATGGAGAGAATCGATCGAACCATGATTAAATTGACCTCTTCAAATTTTTCGATCTGGAAGCCCGAATGGAGGATATCCTTTATTGCAAGGATTTATATGATCCGTTGGAGCTCGAGGAAAGAAGCTTGAGTGGATAAATCGAAAGGTGATTGGAATAAAATGAATAGGAAGACTATTGGTCACATCCGTGGTGGATTGATCAAAGTGTGTTCCATCGTGTTTTCGCGAGAGGCGGATGCTCACAATTTATGGACAACACTAGAGTCATATGCGAGAAGAAGAATGCACAAAATAAAACTTTTGTCATTGAAAAATTGTGAATCTAAAGTACTGAGGGCGGGAGGCGGTGTGCCGGAGCATATGAGTGAGTTCAAGGTTTGGTGAACGGTATCCACCATGAAGTTGAATCTTGATGATGAGATTAGAGGCTCTTTTGCTTCTCGATTCGTTGCCAAAGCAATTTGGGAGACTTTGGTGGTGTCTCTAAGTAATTTGACTCGAGAAGGAAAAATGACTATCACGAGATGGTCGAGGATAGTCTTCATAATGAGGAGACAAAGCGAAAGGAAGCAAGGCGTAAATTTTGAGACTCATGCTCTTGTCATCAGAGAGAGCGAGCGAAGCGAAGCAATTTTAGAGGATCTCACAAAGGAGATACAAGTCGTGACAAAAGCAAAAGCTACGAGAAGCAAGTCGAAGACCGAGACAAGGTGAAGCAGCATAGATGCTTCCATTGTAATAAGGAAGGTCATTACAAAAGAAATTGCGAGAATCTGGTTGAGCAAGCGGAAAAATGGTGGCGGGAAAGGTTGAGGAGAAGAACACTTTGCGACACGATTTCTAGAAGATGTTGTTATTCTTTCATTTGGGGAAAAAGAATGCTTTGCGTTGATGATCGAGAAAGTTGATTGGGTGGTTGATCTTTGGTGCCTCGTATCATCACTACACCTAAGAGAATTTTCACAACTTACAAATTTGGAGACTTTGGAGTGCGTGAGAATGGGAAATCTTGATCGATCAAGATTATTGGAATTGGTGATGTTTGCATTGAGACGGTGTTGGTTGCCTTTGTTACCTTGAGGGATGTTAGACACGTTCGAGTTGCGTCTCAACTTGATTTACGGTATGGCCTTGGGCGAGAGAAGGCTATGAGAATCACTTTGGCGGTGGAAAGTGGAAGCTTACGAGGGCTCTATGGTAATTGCAAGAGGCGTTGCTTGTTGTTACGTTGTACAAGACTCGTGTGAAGATGTGTTCTAGTGAATTGAATGCGATTGAGGATGACTCTTCACCAAACTTGTGGCATAAGAGGCTTGGCCACATGGTGAGAAAGGGTTGCGATTATTAGCAAAAGGTCACTCATTCCTTACGCTAAAAGTCTTTGTTTTAAGCCCTTGTGATTATTGTTTGTTTGGGAAACAACATAGAGTCTCTTTTAGTAGTTGACTAAAAGAAAATCGAACTACTAGAGAGTATATTCCGATGTATGTGGACCCATTGAGGTTGAGTCTTTGGGTGGAAATAGGTGCCGTTACCTTTATTGATGATCTTCTTGCGGAAGGTGTGGGTATTTTGTTGAGAACAAAAGACCGGTATTCGACATTTTGAGTCTTCATCTTTATGGTTGAAAGGGAGGCTGGAAAATCATTGAAGTGTCTTAAATGGCGACAACGGAGGAATACACTTCAAAGGAGTTTGTTGAATATTGCGATAAGCATGGCATTCGGCATGAAAATTATTCTGGTACCCTGACATAATGGTGTGGTGAGAGAATGAACCGCACTATTATTGAGAGAGTGCGATGCATGTTGAGAATGGCTAAAATTTGCCTAAGTCATTACGGGGTGAAGGCTATTCGTCTTGCTTGTTACGATTAATAGATCTCCATAATGCCCAGTTGGATTTTGATTCGAGAAAAGATTTGGAGTGGTAAGGATTTGTCTTATTCTTATTTGAGGGTATTTGGGTGCAAGGCTTTTGCACATATCCCCAAGGAACAAAGATCGAAACTTGATGACAAATCTACTCCATATGTATTTGTTGGCTATGGAATCACGAGTTTGGATCTCGGTTATGGGATCGGTCTGAATGAAATTATTGAAGCGAGAGATGTGGTGTTTCATGAGCACGAATTATGAGCATTACGATAATGCTACTGACCACCGAGAGATAATAGAGTTCGGACCTCGGTGAAGTTCCTCCTCCGATCTGAGAATGCCACGGTTGGAGAAGGAGGTCAGAATGAAGATATGGTAATCTGAGACTTGCACGATGGTGATGGGTGGGATCGAGAGAGTGTTGATCGGGGGAGCAACTGATATTGAAGAACCTCGACTAAGAAGATCCACTAGAAGAGCGTGTGCCATCAATCGGATATCCTTCATCCGAATATCTTTTAATTCTTTGAGGAGGGGGAGCGAGGAGGATTTTCAAGAAGTCGGAGACTCATAAGGACAAGAGGCGATTGGTAGGAGAGCTATGCAAGATGAGATGGATTCTTTGCTGAGAATCACACCTATGAGTTGACTACACTTAGAAAGCGAAAACATTGAAGAACAAATGGGTGTTTAAGCTTAAGAAGGATGGCGATAAACTAGTAAAGTCTGAGGCTCGATTAGTTGTCAAGGGTTTTGCTCAAAAGCAAGGTATTGACTTGATGAGATTTTTTCTCGATCGTAAAGATGACTTCTATTCGAGTAGTCTTTGGGATTAGTTGCTAGTATGGATCTTGAGCTTGAAGCGGTTGGATGTTAAAATTGCTTTTCTTCATGGTGATTTGAAGGAAGAAATCTACATGGAACAACCGGAGGATTTGAAGTTAAAGGAAAGAACACTTGAGTGCGCAAGTTGAAGAAAAGTTTATGCGACTGAAACAAGCTCTCAAAGCGTTGGTACATGAAATTTGATTCATTTATGGTGGAT
This sequence comes from Panax ginseng, assembly GCA_020205605.1. Classification (NCBI taxonomy): domain Eukaryota; kingdom Viridiplantae; phylum Streptophyta; class Magnoliopsida; order Apiales; family Araliaceae; genus Panax; species Panax ginseng. Next base: position 121,385,998 of record CM035134.1, read on the forward strand.
CGAGGTTATAGTAGAACAATTGCGAGATCCTTTGTGTGTATGTCGAGAGGTTCCCGGATGGTAACCGTTATTTTATTGCTATATGTAGATGATATGTTGATAGTTAGGCGGGGATCTTTGATATGATTCGCATGAGGCTCTCGGGTGAGTTGTTCAAGTCCTTTGATATGAAGGACTTAGGTCATTAAATGATTTTGGGTATGAAGATTGTTCGTGACAGGGAAAGCGAGAGGTTGTGGTTGTCACTGAGAAGTATGTTGGCGGGTGCTTGCAAGATTCAACATGAGTGATCTAAACCAGTTAGCACACCTTTGGCTAGTCATATTAAGTTGACAAAGTGCATGTGTCCTTCTACCGAGGAAGGAGAGATGATATGGAAGCAGTTCCTACTCCTCCTGCTTGTAGGGAGTCTTATGTATGCAATGGTTTATCTGTGACGAGATATTGCTCATGCGATTGGCGTTGTGGCGGTATTTGTCAAATCTGGCGAGAACATTGGGAAGCGATTAAGTGGATTCTCGAGATACTTGAAAGCTACTTCGGTTTATGTTTGGTTTTGGTAGTCTGAGTCCGGTCTTGGAGGTTTCTGAGATCTGAGACATGGCGAGTTACGAAGAAGAAGTCTACTTGAGGTATTTGTTTACTTTTGCGGGGAAGCGATATCATGGCGATCAAGTTGCAAAAGTGTGTTGCTTTGTCTCAATTGAGTCGAGAATACATCGCCATTCTTGAAGCGAGCAAGGAGATGTTGTGGTTAAAGCGGTTTCTCAAGAGTTGGGTTTAAAACAAGATGAGTCGTGGTTTATTGTGATAGTCGAGTGCTGATTGACTTGACCAAGAATGCCACGTATCATAATCGGACCAAGCATATTGATGTTCGTTATCGCGGCCGAAGTGATGGAAAAGGAATTGATGAAAGTGAAGAAAGTTCATCTTGCGAGAATCCCTCAGACATGTTAACAAAAGTTGTTACTCGTGACAAGCTGGAATTTTGCAAGGAATTGGTCGGGATGGACTCCAAGTGACGGGGTCACGGAGATTGGGTTCGGAGGGGGAGATTGTTAGTCAAAAAGGTGTCCTCACCCACTCCCACTCATTATCAATTCCACCCACTCCCACTCATTATGTTTCCTCACCCACCCACTCCACCTTCTACTTTCCTACCTACCTCATAATTTAGCCAACCTCTCTCCTCCTCATTTGGCTATAAAAGGAGGCTAAGGAAGAAGGATGAAATACACCAACAAAAAATCAAAGCATACTCCATCAGAGAGTTTAAGGAGAAGGAGAGAGAGGAGAAAGAAAAGCACGTGAAGCTTTAGAAAATAGAGAGAGGAAAGATAGTTCAAATAGAAGGGTGTTTTATTTGGGTTCCATCACATAGTTATTGTGGTGAAGTAATTTGAGTTTGTACTCAAATTAAGATATCTTTATTCTCTCATATTATTCTAGTGGATTTTTAGGAGATCGTCCGTGGTTTTTACCTCTTAGTTTTAGAGGGTTTTCCACGTATTAAAATTCTTGGTGTCTCGTGGTTTGATAATCTTGGTGTCTCTTTGTTTGTTTTTCTTTCTTATTATTCATTTTAATTTATCAACAACTTGAGTCTTTGGGTGGTGTTTTTTAGTTAACAAACAAACAAAGCTCAAGTTTTGATGATTTGAGTTTTTGGTTCCCACAAGCTTTTAATATTTTTCTGAGTTGATAGAACTTGATTTAAGTAGCCATCATGTCTCAATACAAATCAGGTCTCTTCTAACTTTCAACCGTCTTTTCTGGCTCCTTTTTACATAAACATTATGTGAAAGTTTCTGAATTATTGTTTAGCGTCTGACAGGCAGGTTTATCTCGGGCTCGAAGGCTAGCACAAGGGCAGTCTATTAAAATTCAGCTTTTTGCTGCATTGCCCGTTCAAATTGATGGAGAAGCGTGGTTGCAGTCACCCTGTACGCTGACGATATCACATCATGGACAGGTGGTCTCTTTACCTTTCCTGAACGCATCCTAGCAAACCATAATACAATAATTACTTTTTTACGAGATTTGTGTGTTCAATTTGGAAAAGGGAATTTACTTCTTTTGAGTATACATATGTGGATTTTGGTGTATATTTGCTTTCAGTTCCAGTATTTCCATGTGTTCTGCAGTGTTCTTTCTTGCCTTTTCATTCCTTTTCTTTTCTTTTCCTACTATTCTGCATATTTCCCTTGTTTAAATGTATATGATGGATTTATTTGAATATGCAGATGTAATGCAACAAAGGCACTTTTAGAACTTACACCACTTGAAGCAAAACAAGTAGATCAATAATTATTCCTCAGAATGAATATTTTATTTTAGGTCAAATGATCTGCAAACATTCAAATCACAGGCAAAAATGAGCGCATACAGACCCTTAGTAAAGGAAAAAGGAATAGTTACATGGTTTTAAAAAATATACCTATTGCCCCTAATGGATATCTTAAGGATGAAAATCTTGAGGTCAGAATGAAAATCTTGAGGTCAGAATTTTGATCCATTTTTATTTTTAACAAAGTATCTTATAATAGTAAATACTCAGGCATGAAAAATTGAGACCTAGTCTTTATCTTCAAATTCAGTTTTCCATTGTCAATTTCTTGTTAGCTGCAAGTGAATTCAGTTTTACAGACCAGGACTATTCTGGTTGCGCCTCACAATCAAAAATGTCTATAAAGCATTGTAATACAAATGTTTGCGGGTCTAATTGCATTTACAATGGGACACTTTGCAGGGACTGCTGATATGGATGGTAGTGCTCTAGATGGGAATGGTGAATCAATTGGATGGTACTGCCCAAGTTGTTAGGGAAATTGCCGCTCTTAAGCCCAAGGGATGACCGCCGTGATCCTGCATTAATCATTTCTTCCAGCCATCGTTGCTGTGTTGTATGTGCCATATAAGTAAAATGTTTTCCTTGATTTTTCTATAGAGTAATAGTCGTCGTAGTCCCAGACAGACATTATGGAAATTGTGTTTCGGTTTCTTTTCACCAATCATCTGTACACCATGTTACTGACTTCATTATGTATTTCAGATTAAATACACTTGAAGGGATAGGAAAAAAGAGAAATATGATCTAATAATATGAAATTAGATCATTGTAGCGCTTCCACAAATTCTTTTTGTAATATTAGATATTACAATATTCGATTCAAAATAGTTCTTTTTCTTTTTGTAATATTATTCTTTCCTTATGATTGATGTTTGGAAATACAAGCTTTACATCATTCACTAATTTTGAGTAATTCATTTTATGTAACTCTTTGGGAATAAATTGTATTAAGTATGTATTTAAAAAAACGTTTTTTAGAAATACACAACGTTTTTTAGAAAAAAACTTTGTGTAATGTGTCAATAGACAACGTTTTAAAAACGTTGTATAAATGTGTCTAATAGATGATACTGTTAACCACGACGTTTCTGGGGGACTTACTACAATATTTTTTAAGCGTTACCTACTTACTTTTTTCTACTAGTGTCCTTAGCTCTAGTCTTTTGTGGTGCTTACCCTTGGTTAGATTTCCTCATATCTAGTAATAGGTGAAATATCTTCATATCTAGTCTTCGATAACTCCAATCAATGAGCTCTCTTTAGATCTAGTATTTGGTAGTTCTTATCGATAAAAAAGATCAAAAGTTTAGGAATTTTAGCTCAGATCTTGGTTGTTCTACCTCTTATAGTCATAAGCACTCTTCACGAATTCTACACCATCTCAGCAAAGTCACCATAAAATGTAGACAAGGAAATCGAACCTCGCTCGATTAGGGTTTCAAATTGACTGAGGAGGAGTGAACTCCACAAAGAGTACAGAAAATGATCAAGGGTTTGTAGTCAATGCAACACGTGACATAATTCTAAAAAATCTTCTTGTATATCCTGGAATGTCAAATAATCAAAAGTGATCTCTTCTAATGAAATGAAGGGGGTATTTATATGGTTTTCTGGTAAGTGACCATGTGTCTGGCACATGTCTAGGTCATATGCCTATCATGTGACCTCAGGTGAATTTTCAAAAATACCCTCAGTTGCCTAAAATGATGCCCGAATCATTCTAGGGTCCTTAACACTAATATACAACAATTAGAAAATAATTACAAAAATAAAACACACACAACATAATTACAAAAATAAAACAACACAATAATAAAGTTGCTAACATCACGCACACGTCGGTTACCGACTGTCCTATCTAACACTAACCGCTCCTAAATTCAAGCAATAGAACACAACATGCAACTTTGATATCGGAGAAAGCCAAATCTTCTGTCGACGTTTGCCTTTGGACTCACCTCTGAGATCGCGACAAACATCTAAGATCGGAGAAGACGAAATAGCATACAAAATCATCATCAACTTCAAGTTCAGTAACAAAAAACAATCACAGCAACTTCGATACAATTCTGAACACTGAGGTATGTGAGTTTAAAGTTCGTATGCATATAGTTACCTATGGTTACTACGATATTCATATATTGATTACCTTTTTTAAGTTTTTCACACTTAAAATGGTTACTACAAATTCCTATAGCGTTTGGTTGATTCATTTATATGTTTTAGATTATGGTTACTAAATACATATAAATTGTTTCTTTATATATTGTGTATTTGTTTGCTAAATAGTGTTTATTTGATTAAATTATAATTTTAAAAACGAGTTCTCTTGATTTTTTTTATATTAATGGTTACTCATCAAAATATTGGTTTCTTGTCTAACATTAAATCATTGGTGATTCGCTTCATCGTTGTCTTGCTTACTATGTAAAATTATATTGTTCAATGTTGTCTTGGTTACTGTCTAATGCTATCTTGGTTACTGTATGACAATATGTTGGTTACTGTCTAATGCTGTCTTGGTTACTTTGTAACATTATATTGTCTAATGTTGCCTTGGATACTGTATGACAATATGTTGGTTACTGTCTAATGCTGTCTTGGTTACTTTGTAACATTATACTATCTAATAATTTATTAGTTACTGTCTAATGCTTCATAGGTTACTATATAACAATATATTGGTTACTGATTCATGATGATTCGATTACTGTGTAACTTTATTGTGGTTACTACATATTGCTGAGTTGGTTGCTATGTAAAATTATAATGGTTAGTGCATAATATTACTGAACAATACTGGCTTGGTTAATGAAAAATGATGACTTGGTTACTGACTAATATTGACTTTGATACTGTTTAACATTATATTGGTTACTAACTAATACTGACTTGGTTACTATATAAAACTATAACGGATACTCGATAGTGCTGACCTGGTTACTGTGTAAGATTATAAATTTATATTCTTTTATATTTGAGGTTACTAATTGACTACATTGTATTGGTTACTGTCTAATATTGAGGTGTATCAGTTTTAAAATTATATGTATATATTTACCTATGGTTACTACAAATTCCTATGGTTACATATGGTTACTGAACAATTATATGTATATAGTTACCTATGTATGAACAATTATATGTATATGTTTCTTGACTAATCTTTGAGTTAGTTCTTGTTTAACATTATATTGGTTACTGAATAATACTGATTTGGATACTATGTAAAAATATAATGGATACTCATTAGTGCTGAACTGGTTACTGCATTAATCTAATTATAATTATACTTATATTTTTATATTAATGGTTACTTGATAACTACATTGGTTACATTCTTACAACAATTAGCATTTAACTGCCCATAAACCCATTATATTGGTTGTTTTTGACTATAACAATTAAATTGAAAATGTTTTTATCCTATGGTTACTAAATAAACATGTGTTGGTTACTGTCTACATTGGATTTTGTTACTTTTAATGTTGTTATGATTACTGTGCAATATTTGATTATTTTATATTGGTTTGTTTTATTATGATGGAAATTAATTGGCTACATTGGTTACCTTCATACAGCTGTTATAATTTAATTGCTAACAAATAACATTAAACTGATTGTTTCCATTATAAAATGAATGTACAAATGTGTTTCATTTTTTGGTTACTAACATTATATAGTTTGGTTACTGGTTAACATTGATTTGGTTACTTTACAAAACTTATTCTGTTTTCAGACAATGGAGATGATTCCTGTTGTGCTTTATTTCAATGGTACATGGACTAATAGTAACCAGTACACCAACTTTGAAGTTACCGGCATACTAGTTTCATCAACTTGTTCGTTCAGAGAAATGCAAAATATGATATGCATTGCATTACGGATAGACACAAACACAACAACATTGTCGATCAAATTTCACATTAGAATCGACATTCCACCGATCTGTATATCAGATGAAGCAACCTTGAGATTCTTTATTGAAGTCAGTAGAAAATCTGATAAACAAGGAAAATTCCCACGGATTATAGATATTGAAAAAAGAAGCGGCCGCACAACAATCTTGCATAACTTGACAAATATAGAAGAATCTGTTGTTCACGATGTAACGCAAATCAGATCAACACAAGGGAATTCAGCACTAGTTCCACTAGCAACACAAGATTGCCAAATTGGAATGCAATATGTTGATCAGCTTGCAATGGAAATTATAGAACAACAACAAGACAGACAATATGACAAATCATACACAGAAGAACGTTATGATGATGTAATAACAGATCCGAATGAACGTGAAGTAAAATTACATCAAACCTACAAAGACAAAAAAATCCTATCACAATCAATGAGGCTGCATTCAATCAAGAAAAACAGACAACACAAAGTTCAACGAACAAGTCATAGAGACTTTGTGCTAGTGTGCGTAGATGATGAAAATTGCAAATGGAAGATGAGAGTATCAAGTATTCAAAAAACCAGTCTGTTCAAGGTGAGGGAATTCAATGACAATCACACGTGTTCAGTCAATGTATTGCTGGGAGACCACAGACAGGCAAATAGTGAGTTGGTTAGCGAATGCATAATGCATAAATTAACAAATTTGAAGAAAATATACACACCAACCGATATTGACGAGGACATGATGACAGAATATAATGTGTCTATCTCTTACCAAAAAGCATGGAGATTGAAGGAGAAAGCGTTGGAAAAGGTAAGAGGAAATCCACACGACTACTCATTGATCCCATCATGGTTACACATGCTGCAAAAAACAAATCCAGTTAACACTTTAAAACATATTATTAGTTTTCATAATTAGTTGGTTACTCAATTCAACTGATTTGGTTGCTATAATATGCATTGGTTACCTTCCTCATATTTATAATTTTTAAATGAGTTCTACTAATTTTTTTATATAAATGGTTTCTCATCAAATACATTAGTTCTTGTCTATCGTAAATGTTGGTTCTTGTGTCTAATGTTGTCTTAGTTATTATTGGTTATCTGATTTAATGCTCTCTTAGTTCACGCTTAATGTTGTTTTGGTTACTGTATAACAATAAGTTGTTTACTATTTAATGCTGTCTTGGTTACTGAATAACATTATACTATATAATGCTGTCTTGGTTACTGTATGACAATATGTTGGTTACTGTCTAATGCTGTATTGGTTACTTTGTAACATTATACTGTCTAATGCTTTATTAGTTCTTTGCTAATCTTCGTCTTTGTTATTTGTGTAACAATATATTGGTTACTGAATAACATTATACTATCTAATGCTATCTTGTTACTGTATGACAATATATTGGTTACTGTCTAATGCTATTTTGGTTACTTTGTAACAATATATTGGTTACTGATTAATGCTTTATTGGTTACTGCCTAATGCTGTCTTGGTTACTGTAATACCAGTAAATTTTATGATTTAATATTATTATTAAATAGAGTAATTTAATTATTTATTTTACAAATGCTTTACGTGGCATGAGGAGAGTAACTCAATTGAATTAAAATTGAGTCATTGATGATCGATAAGATAGGTTCATGAAATGTCTTATGTGACACAATGATGGACTTAGTGAAGGATGATTAAGCAATTGCATGTTTAAGGTCCAAATAATAAATTGGGAGTCAGCCCAATAAGTTAATTGATGGACTTTTGAGTTAGCCCAATAAACTTGGGATATTTAGAATCCAATCGGAATCCAACAAAATAGTTAAGCGAGAGTACAAGTATCAAGGTTAAATTAAAATGTGGCGCAAGGCGTTGGGCATTCTGAAGCTAGCCCTTGTCCATGTCTCGAGATCTACTCTCTTGTCCCCAAATTAGGGTCACCAAGTACAAAAAGAATAGCCTAAACTCTCTTTACATAAATTTCAAGTCGCTAATCCTAGGCATGCATGGCTAGCTAAGTGGCCCCCAGATGGAGTGATTGAACAACTCCTTAAATAACCATTGTTCATTTCTATTGCACCATGAATCCCAATATTGGGTAAAGCAAGTGTCCGCCCATGTTTTCTCTTTAAATACAAGCCACTAGGGCGATCTGTTTTTAGTGATAAGAGTGTTGGAGAAATCGAGTAAAGAATCCTTAGTTGCTAAGCATTACCAAATCGATTAGTGTGAGATATCAAGGTTAAAGCTCGAGAAGGTATAATTTCTACCGTTCTTAACTTGAGTCTTGTTGATTCTCAGATTATTAGGTCAAGTATGATGAATTAGCGGGATAAAGGGTGTTTAGAAAGTTTACCTTCATGCATGAATACGTTAAAATTGTGCGGAATCAAGTTGTGGCTACTCGCAAAAATGCGAGCATGTTCACCGCTACGAAATCCATGGGGTGCTGTTGCACCATGCTTAGGAACCATGTTGATGGGTTTGGCCATGTCGGACCTTGTATTAAGAAATTCCCTTAGGTTGTATGCATATAGTAAAGTCTTAAATTAACGACGAACTTAAACCTTGTCAAAGTAGTGTAGACCAAGTCTCTGAAGGAGTCGCTTGGACAAAGCGTGATGTCTTGGACAGAGCGTAATGTCTTGGACAAAGCGTGATGTCTTGGATGAGAGCGTAATGTCTTTCGGACAAAGCGTGATGTCTTAAATGAGTGTAATGTCTTGAATAAGCGTGATGTCTTGAACGAACGCGATGTCTTTGGACGAAGCTTGTTGTCTTCGAGCAAGTCATAATATCTTCGGACATGGCGAGATGTCTCGGAACTCGGAGACAACATCGTAACTTGATATAAGGATGGATTAATAAATACTCCTATACTGTCGTAAACTATTAGTACACGAATGAGTTCTAAGTAGAGAATTTTACCAACCCGGAAAATAAATCTAATACTTGCAAACATGCGTAGAAAAGGTCGATGGGATTAATAGACGTTATGGTCTACTTAAAGCAATGAACCTCTTAGAACTTCGAGGAAGAAAGATTATGAATAAGCTAGCAGTGGTCAATAGTATGAGCATGTTAGTGTACCATTATGAGTTTTGATGGGTACAACAGATAGAAAGAAAAATGTGTTATGTGTACATGTTGTTGATATATATCAAGTGTGTTTGGCTAATGAATACCTATACTTACATGAATAGGACAGACATAGTTCGTTGAAGTGATTTTCGTTATTAGTAGTAATCAACGCTAAAGGCAAGTTTCTTAATCTACCTTGATTTCAAGTATGCAAGTTTTCTATCCCTAACTTATTGTTATTGTTGGGCAACCTCACTCAAATTTACAATGAGCAAGTATCCGAACACTATTATTACTGTGTTGCAAGTTCCTTAATTCACACACTTCATACGTTGAATTGTTGTCATATCAATCATATTTTATCAAGCAAATATCTGCTTCTATTTAAAAATCACTTGCATACCTTGACGTTGTTGTAAGCATTGGACTTATCATTCCTCAATGCATGATGAAAAACTGTCTAAGCCCTTGATTCGGCTAGACTATTAATATGAGTTAAAGAGCTATCCAAACCGATTGATTTGGTGCGGACTATCGTAAATCTCTTGAGATGAACAACCCTCATAGAAGGGAAATTATATATTGTTGGGAACCAAGCGTGCATATATGAGTATGATTAAATGTTATGCATAACATAAGGTACCTTAAGTCGATCATTTGATGTACTCGTGGATGTTGGATTACAGTTGTAATCTTATTAATTCTAGTAAGAGTTCTTGGTCCTTAGTGAACGCTTTCAAGATTCAATTATGTTGAACCTCGAAATGAATAAATCCTCGAGATTTTGTTGATATCCTTGGGTCCATAGCAACACACTGTTGAATACTCTTGGTATTCTTGATATCCTTGAACTATCAATTATTATTATACCTTTGAAAGATTCAAATGCTATAACCGCTTGTTCTTCTAGCTATATTGTTTCTTTGGGCAAACTTGTTGCTCATTCTTGCTTCCTAAAACATTACGCTTAAAGCGAGCAAGGAGGTACTTGAGAAAGGACAAGGGAAAGGGCAAGATGACAGAATAATTTAGCCCTTAAGACTAGAAGTATTATTATTATTGTTATTATGATGTATTCAAGAATGATTAAGCTATGTTAAGCTAATCATAGAATGGTTGTAGTAATGGTTACGGTACCTTGGGACGTGAATATTTATATTTCATTAATGTAAATTATTCTATTATTTCCGTTGTTAATGATTTTGTAAGATATTAAGTAGTAGTAGCGTGATGCAATCAAATTCGAGATATGAGTGTTCGAAATTTTGGGGGCATATGAGTTGGTATCAAAGCCATAGTTATAAACCTTGGGAGCGAGAGCCCTTAGATTTTAATCGAGGAGAACTCGAGAAGATAGAAAGGGATGAAACTCATATAGAGTTTTCATAGAGATGGACTTAGCGTGTTTACGAATATAACTTCATTCTATACAATGAACTTATGATTCTAATGGAGTTGTTGGTTGTTTTGTCTTGTGGCGGTGATTGTAGGATGGTGACATGGGAGGACCTAGCCGAGAGTAGTAGAAGAGAGCAGCGTGACATACACGTGGTATATGAGGCACCATTGATAATGAGCCTATATCAGCGGTAGTTCCTATCGATGATGATGACGAGGAAGAGGAGATAGAGCCAATACCAAGAGTCGATCCGGAAGAGGGCGTATGGTGGATGAGCCCATGGGGGACTCCGACGAGGCTACTTTTGAGGATAGGATGTTGGGGAGTATGAGGAGCGATTTTGGAATTAGGGTGCAAAGTTGAGAAGTTAGAGGTGAGGCCAAAGACAGGAGAGTCCAATTCCAAAAGCTAAAGGACGAAGACCACTTAGAGAAAGTTGGTAATGCAGGAGATGGAAGTAAAGATTGTTCACCGTAAGGAGGCAGGAATCCAGATGGGGGCTTTGTTTCACAAGGCGGTGGCTAGGAATGTAGAACTGGCAGGGAAGTTGGAAGAAATGGAGCAGAGAGAGGGGTTGAGCGAGGGGAGAGGAAGGAAGCTATCCGTACTCAATTAAGGATGGAAGTAATGGATAGGATCCATTTCGAAGAAAAGTGGAAAGGGGCCAATGATAGGGCTAACGATCTAGAAGATGAAGTGAGGTGCAAAAGGAGGAAGATGGATAGGATGAGCTATGCATTGCGCACGACCATGGAGGGACTGATTGGTGGGGTAAATCACTACCCGACAGAGCAGGGACAGACCCGGCACACCATAAGTCGAGATGTGGTGGTGCACATTACTCAGAGGGAGTACCAGAGCGCTGTGGAGCGCGGAATGATAGATTAAGTCTAGGCGCTAAAAGTTATTAGTTGTAGTTCGTTGTGTAATGTATTATCTGTTGTGGTAATCCTTATGTAGAATGTGAGATGTTGTAAACCCCAAACTTTTGAGTTATGTTAGAGGGGTAGTATGTTAATGGTTGTCCCCATCTTTTGTGATATTAAGGGATAAGTTGTGTCATTTATAGAAGTATGCTGGAGATAATCATGTAATGTAACAATTTGGCATATGAATATAAATGATCTTGTTCTGAAATGTATTCCGAAATCTTATTCCTTTTATGGAGAATTGATTAAGTAATATAATTAGATAATAAAAATGGGAGTGCCCTGATGTAGGAAAATGCCATACAAGCGTAGATTAACCGCTTTCCGGAAGAGTCGGTTAATGATGAGAGAGGACAAGTAGATCCCATTCGGAGGCTTGTAGATTTGTTAGGGGAGGCTCTTGGGGAAGAAATGAACAAGTACCACCCGTTTCCCCAAGTAGCTCGGCATGCAAACTTCAAGGACTTTAAGAGCGTAGGACCTCCGGAATTCATGGGTACTACCGACCCTATGGTAGCGCAAACGTGAATCAAGGAAATGGAGAAAGCCTTCGCCATTGCTCGTGTGGGTGAAGACCAAAAAATCGTGTTCGCTACATATATGATGAGGGGTGAAGCAAACTACTGGTGGGAAGCAAATCAACAGAGAGCGGGAGAAGGGACTATAACCTGGGAAAGGTTTAAGACTTTGTTCTTCGAGAATTACTTCCCGAAGAGCGTGAAGAATAGGATGGAAGTAAAGTTTCTAGAACTAAAACAAGGGAGATAGCGTGGTGGCAGATATGCCAAGTTCAATGAACTCGCGATTCGCAACACATCAAGTAGACATCGAAGAAAGGAAAGCTCGACGCTTGAACTTGGACTAAAACCTTGGTTGTTCAACAAGGTGTCGATCCTTCAAATTGACTCTTTCGCCACCTTATTGGAGAAGGCAATAATTCTTGAGGAGGTAGCGAGGCATTGAGCCAATACAACAAGGAGAAGAAGATCAAGAATCTTTGGAGGAGAGACTCGTGGAGGGAGTAGCGAGTGGTGGAAGTTATTTGGGAAAGAGGAAATGGGATAACCGCAACAACGACAACAACACCAACCCATCAAGCATCAACGATTGAGGAAAATTATCAAGGAGGATTCAAGAAAAGAAGTGAAGCATGCTCGAAATGTGGGAAAAACCATCAAGGGGAATGATGGAAGGGCGAACATCTGCTACAATCTGCGCCAAGAAGGCACATTTCACCTAACTGCCCAAAGACGAAGAGAAGCAAGGGATGTTTCGCGTGTGTCTCAACTGAGCATCAAATCAAGGATTGCCCAAAGAAAGGGAGCAACGGAGGAAGCGCCCAGCAGGGGAGGGGCGACAAAGTCGATGATCGGCGGACCAACATAATCCAACCGACCGATCGCCGCCTCAACCTTTAACATGACTGCCCGAGACGCAGTGAATGAAAGGGACGTGGTGTCAGGTATTCTCCCAATCAATAATATAAACGCCTATGTATTATTTGATCCGGGTACTACCTATTCCTTTGTGTCTGAAGAATTTGCTAATCGACTAAACATACCTCCTGAACATTTAGAAAACTCATTGAACGTAGAGATTGCGAATAAGGAGGTAATTCCCATAGAGTTTATTTCTCAAAGCTGTTGTGCAAACATTAGAGGTCACGAATGAACGTAGACTTAATTCATTAAAGCGGGAGAGTTTGATGTGATATTAGGAATGGATTGGTTATCCAGCCACGCTGCGATAATCGATTGTCAGAAGAAGAGTGTGAACCTTCAGACCTCAAATCGGTCTAAGGTAGTGTTTTACGGTAGCTCATCGCTCAAGCAATCGTGTTGCCTTTGATGATGATGCAAAGCCAAGAAATTGTTAAAGAAAGGATGTGTGGGTTATTTAGCCTATATAGTGGACATTCATCAAAAAGGATAGAAATGAAAGATATATTAGTGGTAAAAGATTTTCAAGACGTGTTTCCAAATGAAGCGCGCTGGCCTTCCGCTGCATGTAGAGAAATCAATTCATAATAGACTTAGCACCGGGAACCGCACCAATTTCGAAAGCCCCATATCGTATGGCGCCAGTAGAAATGAAGGAATTGATGATTCAATTGCAAGAGTTACTAGATAAGGGTTACATTCGCCAAGTGTGTCTCCTTAGGGAGCACCGGTGTTGTTGTAAAGAAAAGGATGGATCGATGAGACTCAGATCGATTATCGGGAGTTGAACCGAGTGACAATTAAGAATAAATATCCACTTTGCCAAGGATAGACGACCTTTTTGATCAAGCTGAAGGGGCGAAGTGTTTTTCCAAAATAGATTCTTAAGCGGGTTATCATCGGTTGAAAGTGCGAGAGGAGGACATACAAAAGACGGCGTTTGAACTCGCTACGGACATTACGAATTTTTAGTGATGTCATTTGGGTTAACCAACGCTCGGCGTGTTCATGGACTTGATGAACCGGGTTTTCAAGCCATACTTAGATAAGTTAAGTAGTAGTATTTATCGATGACATTTTGATTTATTCAAAGACAAAAGAAGAGCATGCCGTAACACCGAAGATGGTATTGGAAGCATTGAGAAGGAGAAGATGTATGCAAAATTTTCAAAATGTGAATTTTGGATGGAAAGGTCCATTTCTAGGACACGTGATAGATCAAAAATGGAATTTCATTGATCCTGCAAAGGTGGAAGCGAAGTAATGGGAGGAGCAAGACGCCAATGAAGTTAGGAGTTTCTTAGGTTTAAAGGTACTATCGAAGATTTATCCAAGATTTTTCTAAGATAGCAACCCCGCTGACCAATCTAACGAAGAAGACAGAGAAGTTTGTATGGACGGAGAAATGCGAGGAGTGTTTCCAAGAATTGAAGAGGAGGCTGAGTGAGGCGCCTGTATTATCGTTACCAGATGATATGGGAGGATTTGTGGTGTATAGTGATGCATCGCATAGAGGACTTGGTTGTGTGCTAATGCAACATGGCAAGGTCATTGCATATGCCTCACGATAGTTGAAAGATTTTGAAAAACGATACCCTACCCATGACTCGGAGTTAGCGGCGGTAGTCTTTGCATTGAAGATTTGGAGGCACTATTTGTATGGAGAAAAATGTGAGATATATACGGATCACAAGAGTCTGAAATATATCTTCACACGGAAGGAGTTGAACATGCGACAAAGAAGATGGTTGGGCGCTTTCAAGGATTACGATTTGTGAAATTCTTTTTATCACGGGAAAAGCAAACGTTGTGGCCAAGCGCTTTGAGTAGAAAAGGAAGGGAGAAGTTATTCAAACTGACAACTCAAGAGGATTTAATAAGAGAAATGGAAAGGTTGGAAATAGAGGTGGAGGAACCAAGAGAAGCGGAAGGAAGATTTCTCATGATGAGAGCTCACCCGACGTTATTGGATAGAATGAAGGAAGCACACGAGAAAGATGAAGAATGTGAGAAGATAAAGAAGAGAATAGTAGAAGATAAGGAAGAAAGGTTCAAAGTAGATAATGATGGTATATTGAGATTCGAGGGTCGAGTATGGGTGCCAGCTGTAATCGAATTGAGAGAGGAAATCCTACACGAAGCACACAATACGACGTATTCCGTACATCCAGGAGGCACAAAAATGTACCGAGATCTTCGACACCATTTTTGGTAGCCTAATTTGAAAAGAGAGGTTGTAGCGTGTGTTAACAGATGTCTTACTTGTCAAAGAGTCAAAGCAGAACACCAGAGGTCAAGTGGACTACTTCAACCGCTGGAAATACCAGAATGGAAATGGGAGCACATTACGATGGATTTCGTGGTTGGACTTAGGTTACACGTAAGAGTTACGATGCCATTTGGGTCATTGTGGACCGACTAACAAAGACGACTCATTTTCTACCCATCAAGATTCGATTCAATTTGAACCAATTAGCAAACTTGTATGTAAAGGAAATCGATCGCGACATGGAGTACCGCGGTGTCGATTGTCTCCGATCGAGATCCGCGTTTCACGTCAAAATGCTCGAAAAGTTTGCGAGGGCGAATGGGAACTCAATTGAGGTTGAGTAACGCCTATCACCCTCAAACCGACGGCAGAGTGAACGAACCATACAAACGTTGGAGGACATCTTTGAGAGCTTGCGTGATGGACTTCAAGGGAATTGGGACGACCATTTACCATTAGTAGAATTCGCCACAATAATAGCTATCATGCGAGTATCGGTATGCCTCCATATGAAGCTCTTTTACGGGAGAAAGTGCGGGACGCCATTATGTTGGGATGAAGTCGGAGAACGATGACTTTTGGGACCGAATTAGTCCAAAGAAACTACCGACGTGGTAGCAACAATAAAGGCAAATTGGTAGCGACTCAAGATCGCAAAAAAGAAATGCGCCGACTTGCATCGTCGTAACAAAGAGACTTTGAAGTCGGTAGTTATGTGTTTTTGAAGGTATCTCCGTGGAAGGAAAGATCGATTTGGAAAGAAAGGAAAATTGAGTCCGAGGTTCATAGGGCCATTCGAGATATTGAAGCGAGTGGGCGAAGTGGCATACAAAGTTGCATTGCCACCTGAACTGGAACACATCCACAACGTGTTTCATATTTTCGTACTACGACCGTACAAGTCTGATTATAAGCACGTAATTTCCTATGAGCCCATTCAAGTAGAGAAGAATATGGCATATGGAGAAATTCCTGTTCAGATAATAGATAAGAAAGAGTAAATGCTAAGAAACAAAGTTATATCTTCTGTTAAGGTTGTTTGGCGAAACCATGATGTCGAAGAGGCCACGTGGGAATTAGAAGATAGGATGAGGAGAGACTATCCCCATCTTTTCGTATAACCCTGTATCAATTCCGAGGACGGAATTTTTATAAGGGGAGAGGATGTAATACCGAAGAAATTTTATGATTTAATATTATTATTAAATAGAGCCATGAATTATTTATTTTACAAATGCTTACATGGCATGAGGAGAGTAACTCAATTGAATTAAAATTAAGCTGTTGATGATCGATAAGATAGGTTCATGAAATGTCTTGTGTGACACAATGATGGACTTAGTGAAGGATGATTAAGCAATTGCATGTTTAAGGTCCAAATAATAAATTGGGAGTCTAGACCAATAAGTTAATTGATGGACTTTTGAGTTAGCCCAATAAACTTGGGATATTTAGAATCCAATCGGAATCCAACAAAATAGTTAATCGAGAGTACAAGTATTGGTTAAATTAAAAATGTGGGCGTGGGGCGATGGGCACTGGCCATTAGCCCTTGTCCATGTCTCAGAGATCTACTCTCTTGTCCCCAAATTAGGGTCACCAAGTACAAAGACGATAGCCTAAACTCTCTTTACGCAAATTTCAAGCTGTTAATCCTAGGCATGCATGGCTAGCTAAGTGATCGGTATGGAGTGATTGAACAACTCCTTAAATAACCATTGTTCATTTCTATTGCACCATGAATCCCAATATTGGGTAAAGAAAGTGTCCGCCCATGTTTTCTCTTTAAATACAAGCCACTAGGGGCGATCTGTTTTTAGTGATAAGAGTGTTGGAGAAATCGAGTAAAGAATTCTTAGTTCTTAAGCATTACTAAATCGATTGTGTGAGATATCAAGGTTAAAGCTCGAGAAGGTATAATTTCTACTCCGTTCTTAACTTGAGTCTTGTTGATTCTCGATTATTAGGTCAAGTATGATGAATTAGCAGGATAAAGGGTGTTTAGAAAGTTTACCTTCGCATGAATGAATACGTTAAAAATTGTGCGGAATCAAGTTGTGGCTACTCTGCAAAACAGAGCATGTTCACAGCTTCTGAAATCCATGGGGTGCAGCTGCACCATGCTTAGGAACCATGTTGATGGGTTCGGTCGTGTCAGACCTTGTATTAAGAAATTTCCTTAGGTTGTATGCATATAGTAAAGTCTTAAATTAACCCGACGAACTTAAACCTTGTCGAAGTAGTGTAGACCGAAGTCTCTGAAGGAGCTGCTTCGGACAAAGCGTGATGTCTTCGGACAGAGCGTAATGTCTTCGGACAAAGCGTGATGTCTTCGGACAGAGCGTAATGTCTTCGGACAAAGCGTGATGTCTTCAAACAGAGCGTAATGTCTTCGGACAAAGAGTGATGTCTTCGGACAGAGCGTAATGTCTTCGAACAGAGCGTGATGTCTTCAGACGAAGCGCGATGTCTTCGGACGAAGCATGTTGTCTTCGAGCAAGTCATAATATCTTCGGACATGGCGAGATATCCCGGAACTCCTGAGACAAAGATCGTAACTTGATATAAGGATGGATTAATAAATACCCTATCCGTCAGAAACTATTAGTACACGAATGAGTTCTAAGTAGAGAATTTTACCAACTTCGGAAAATAAATCTAATACTTGCAAACATGCGTAGAAAAAGGATTGTGGGATTAATAGGCGTTATGGTCTACTTAAAGAAATGAACCTCTTAGAACTTCGAGGAAGAAAGATTATGAATAAGCTAGCGGTGGTCAATAGTATGAGCATGTTAGTGTACCATTATGAGTTTTGGTGGGTACAGCAGATAGAAAGAAAAATGTGTTATGTGTACATGTTGTTGATATATATCAAGTGTGTTTGGCTAATGAATACCTATACTTACATGAATAGGACAGACATAGTTCGTTGAGGTGATTTTCGCTATTAGTAGTAATCAACGCTAAAGGCAAGTTTCTTAATCTACCTTGATTTCAAGTATACAAGTTTTCTATCCCTAACTTATTGTTATTGTTGGGCAACCTCACTCAAATTTACAATGAGCAAGTATCCGAACACTATTATTACTGTGTTGCAAGTTCCTTAATTCACACACTTCATACGTTGAATTGTTGTCATATCAATCATATTTTATCAAGCAAATATCTACTTCTATTCGAAAATCACTTGTATACCTTGGACGTTGTTGTAAGCATTGGACTTATCATTCCTCAATGTATGATGAAAAACTGCTCTAAGCCCTTGATTCATTTAGACTATTATTATGAGTTAAAGAGCTATCCAAATCGATTGATTTGGTGCGTGACTATCGTAAATCTATCGAGATGAACAACCCTCATAGAAGGGAAATTATATATTGTCTGGGAACCGACGCGTGCATATGAGTATGATTAAATGTTATGCATAACATAGGGTACCTTAAATCGATCAAATTTGATGTACTCGTGGATGTTGGATTACAGTGTAATATTGTTAATTCTAGTAAGAGTTCTTGGTCCTTAGTGACCGTCAAAGATTCAATTATGTTGAACCTCGAAATGAATAAATCCCGAGATTTTGTTGATATCCTTCTGCGTATATAAACTCGTTGAATACTCTTGGTATTCTTGATATCCTTGAACTATCAATTATTATTATACCTTTGAAAGATTCAAATGCTATAACCGCTTGTTCTTATAGCTATATTGTTTGTTTGGGAAAACTTGTTGCTCATTCTTGCTTCCTAAAACATTACGATTAAAAGCGAGCAAGGCAAGCGTTACTTGAGTGAAAGGACAAGGGAAAGGGCAAGGCGACTGAATAATTTAGCCCTTAAGACTAGAAGTATTATTATTATTGTTATTATGATGTATTCAAGAATGATTAAGCTATGTTAAGCTAATCATAGAATGGTTGTAGTAATGGTTACGGTACCTTGGGACGTGAATATTTATATTTCATCAATGTAAATTATTCTATTATTTCCGTTGTTAATGATTTTGTAAGATATTCGTAGTAGTAGCGTGATGCACCAAAATTCGAGATATGAGTGTCTGAAATTTTGGGGCGCCACGATTCATCGTGTAACAATATATTGGTTATGATTATATAACAAATATATTAGTTATCGCATCTAATGTGTCTTTGTTATCGATGACAATATATTGGTTACTATCTAATGCTGTCTTGGTTACTTTGTAACATTATACTACTTGTAATTCTATTGATAATGTTGATGTTTCATAATGAGTTCACATGCATGACTCTTGAGTTGGAAACAAATGCTCGCTTCAAATATTTATTCTTTGCCATTGGAGCATCCATTCAAGCATGGCATCATTGCTTTCCAATTATTGTAATCGATGGCACATTCATACAATCAACTTACGGGGGGACACTACTGATAGCAAGCACACAAGATACAAACCGAAACATTGTTCCGATTGCTTTTGCAGTGGTTGATAGCGAAAATGAATTATCTTGGAGATGGTTTTTCATGAATTTGAGAACTACTTGTGGAGTTAGGGAAGGGCAATGCATTGTTTCAGATAGACATGAAGCCATAATATAAGGACTGAATTATGTGTTTTCGGATGTCATGCATGGTTCCTGCACATACCATATGAAAAATATAAAAAATAGATTCAAAAAGAGAGGAGAAGAACTTAAACAGGCTTACAACGGGGCATGTCGAGCATACAATATTGAACAATTCAACAAACACATGGCTGAACTTGATGCCATTAATCCTCGAATAAGGACATATTTGGAGAAAGAGGTCAATTTGGAAAAGTGCACCGGGCTCCATGGGGCTGTAAGCAGATACTCAACAATGACTTCAAACACCGCCGAATCTATTAACAATGCAATCAAGATGATTAGGGATCTTCCAGTTGCATCAATGATTGAATGCCTACGTTGTCTGGTTCAAAGATGGTATTTCACAAACAAATAAGCAGCCCTATCAACATTCATAACACTTTCCACAACAGCTGAAGAAAGGTTGCAATCTAATATCATTAAATCAAAGAAACTTAAGGTAACTAATACAAATTATAATTTATTGCATCAATTTTTATATTGTATTTGTTACTGACTAATGCTGTCTTGATTACTGCATAATATTACTAATTAATATTGAATTATTTACTGACTAATGCTGACTTGGTTACTGTGTTACACTATAATGGTTACTGACTAATACTGACTTGTTTACTGACTAATGGTAACTTGGTTACTGTGTAATATTATATTGGTTACTAACTAATACTTAATTGCTTATTGCATAACATTATAATGGTTACTTAATACTACTGAGTTGGTTACTGTGTATCATTGTACTGGTTACTTACTAATGCTGACTTGGTTACTATATAATATTACTAATTGTTCAGGAGCGTTTGGCCGACCTTCGTGTGGGCCGAAGGCCTGACATTAGAAGGGGTTTATGAATCCACTGGGCCGAAGCCCATGGTAAAGTTGGAGGTGTTCGGGTCGGTGTCTGAGTCCTTTTGGGCCGGAGCTTCATCTTAGTGGATGTCTTCGGGTTCGGTATCCGAGCCCCTCGGGCCAGAACCTCACCCTGTCGTGTGGAGTTCGGGGTCGGGTCTTCGAGTCCTTTGGGCCGAGACCCAGACCTGATGGTGGGATTGTTTGGGCCTGCACAGTGGGCTCTCCTGCGTGCAGAGTTTGGCATCCTAATCATAATTGAATAAGGTAACTCTGACTAATGTCGACTTGGTCTTTGTGTTACATTATAATGGTTACTGACTAATAATGACTTGTTTACTGACTAATGGTAACTTGGTTACTATGAAATATTATATGGGTTATTAATTAATACTTAATTGCTTAATGCATATCATTACAATGGTTACTGACTACTGCTGAGTTGGTTACTGTGTATCATTATACTGGTTACTAACTTGTTCTTGTTTGGTTACTTTGAATAATTATAATGTTACCGCCGAGTTCAAGTTATCGTGTATCATTATACTGGTTACTAACTGATGCATGTTTGGTTACTCTGTATAATTATAATGTTACTGCTGAGTTGGTTACTGCTGAATTGCTTGTTTGTAATTATAACATTGAGTTGTTTACTTTACTATATTTATTCTTTTTTCAAACAATGAAAATGATTCCAGTTGTACTTTATTCTAACAACACTTTATTTGTGATGTAGGTTGAGACATCAAACTTAGTGATTTTCACTGTTTATGATGTCGCCAAACAATATATTGTGGACATCGACCAAAAGACATGCACATGTGGAAAATTTCAGTACCATGAGATGCCTTGTTCAAGACGTCACGTCATTAAGTTATGAAAGCAAGTTTAAATTTGAGTCGTTATGATTTTTGCTCAAAAAATACTATAAAACAACTTTGGTCACACATATTCAAATTTTCAATCATGCCGTTAGATGACAAAGAAAATTTGGATGTACCGTAAGAAGTAAGAAACATGGTTATAAAACCACCAACACAAGAAGACCAAATTGGAAGACCAAAAGTAGGAGGTACAAAACACGGATCCAAATCAAAATTCAAAACAAATGCAAAGAAAAGCAAGAAAAAGGACACAACAGAAAACTCGCAATAATCCAACCGATTTTAAGACAAAAAACCCCGATATAGTACATTTACATTAAGAGTGTAAATACATGTATATATAATTGTTTACTATCATTAACCATATAAACCACATGGTTGGTAACATTTTGATTTTGTACAAGAAACCAAAATTTTTATTGATTAATATTTTGATTTTGAATTCATTATGAGTTGCCAATATAATTGGGAACCCACAAAAGTACACATCGTGCACTTGATAATTGTTCCAAATATAAGTTGTAAATTATTTGGTTACTAACATAAAGTCAAATGGTTACTTTATATGAAAATTTGATACCAATATAAAAATATATTTAATTTAATGAGTTTATAAATGACCATCATATATAATAATGGAATTTTAATTAAAATTTTTATTCCATCATGATGATAGACTAAAAAATACATACATTTAACAATTCATAACATTCGTGATACAAATTTATAAATTTTGTTACAAACTAAAACAAATATTGTTAACATATATGTATGTTTGACACCAACATAACATTTCAACTTAAATAACGATATATACCGATTTTATCAAATTTTATTACAATTTGTTTACTTATAAAAACATAATATGGTGACTATAATACTAAACTATTTGGTTACTTATTTGTTATAATAATAAACAAAATATAACAAATAGGTAACCAAATATTTAGATAATAATACCAAAACAAATTTTTATGTTAACTAATGTATACTCACATATCCATACATAACAATGAAAGTTTATGTCCCGATAATTTAACAATAGTTATATAGTTATATGTCCCGATACAATATTGTAAATCACATTTACTATCAAAACATTAACCGGTTACCCTTTTTTTATACATATTTGGTTACCAATCGTGACATTTCAAAATAATGTAGCAAAACACAACCAAAAAAACGAATCAAATACCAACCAACACACAAAATTACTTCCAATATCGCTATTATAATAAAATATGAAATCCCATCTATATAAGATCCAATAATCATCCTTAATAAACCATACAAAATTGTTGTGTATATTCAAAAAAAAAATAAATATAAAAACAAAAAATACAAAAAACAACAATTCATAATCGACAAAACAACAAGATCTCGAACTAATCAAAATCTGGAACAAATCTTCCGGAAATTTTCTCGTCGCCTCATATCCTCCAATTGTTTTGTTCATTGCATGTATATATAGGTTTGTGCATAACTTCTTCCGACATCGCAAGAATGGGGAATGGAATAGAATTTCATCAAACTTCGATGAATGACATGCTCAAAGAAAACAAATTGTGAACATCCCGCAATCATCGTACAAATGCACAAAAGATAACGAAAATCAATACTAGAATCAACCTATATATAATATATATCATTTATACAAGAATAAAGCTTATATATAAAATTAACCAAAACATAAATTAAAGGTAACAAAAACAAAAACATGTATACCAACAAACATATTGAAAAAGTAACCAAACAATTATATCAGATTAACTAAAACCATGTTTTAATGGTAATCACATATATGATCAATATATCGACCAAACCCAATTCGATAAACCAATGTATAATACTTAAATATATGGTAACTAAAACAACATACAAAAGTAACAAAAATACCAAATTGAGGAACAAAGATTATTTTCCAAATCATAAAAAAACAAGAATAAAAAGCATACTAATTAATATCCAAAACAATATATACGATAAGAATCAAATCAATTATACGATAAGAACCAAAATAGTTATATGATGTTAACCAAATCATAAACAACATGTAAACTAAAACCATTTATTTTTATTAAACCATGAATAATAGGCAAATACATGGTAACTCTAAACCTATTTTGGATACTTATTTGTTATAATAATAAAAAAAAAATATAACAAATAAGTAACCAAATAGGTATATAACAATAACCATATACTTATTTTAATAAGAACCAAAGCATAACCAACCTCAGATATCCAAAGAACCTATAATGAAAGTCATATTGTAAAAAATTGAGTGAAAAAAAATATTTTCTAATCATAACCAAACAAAGAATAAAAAAAACATACTAAATCAAGAATCAAATAGTTACAACATAAGTAACCAAAAAAAGCTTATATATAGACCAAAGAACCAAAATAGTTATATGTAATAATTCAAAATTGTAAAACATCAGTACCCTTTACCCCGACTTGTTCAGAACCGACTCGCAAATTCCAACTCAATTATATCATCTTCCTCCTTATCAATTATATCATCTATGCAGGATACATCTACTAAAGTCAATGTCACACCTATCCCTCCAAAACCCACTCTATGCAAAGAAAGTGGGAAGAATAAATATATAAGGTTCACAAACATCCATGATTTTTGTTTGCATGGATTTCTTTTTGGTCGCAGAGAATTGTAAATAGCTAGACGCTCACGATGCACATCAAACGTTAACAAAAACCAATGGTCCCATGATGACATATGGATGGGGAACAAAACATAGTCAACATTTTTCCATGGTGTGTCGACATCCATAAAAAAACCCATTAATGTATTCAAAGAACATCACCTCCCCGCATAATACACTCTTATCTCGCATTTTTACTTGAATACTCTTCAAAAAGAGAGGTCATCTTGGCATGGAACCAACAATCTGTAGTCGTTGTTCTTATATGCACACTATCGTAATGTCCGCCAATTTACTTAAAATAATATAATGCAACATTGATGTGTCGAACTAAAAAAAAAACATAAAATATTAATAGTCATTCGAAAAATAACATTATGTAATGAATGTAACCAACATCGTTAACGCTAGTTACTTAAACAACTAAATAATGTAACCATAACTATAAAAACATAATTTAAAAAAAAAAACATAAAACATGTATGATAAGAACCAAAAAAATATATAAAAATATATATGATAAGTAACCAAAAAAATTATATGATAAGAACCAAACAGTTGTAGATAAGAACCAAACAATTATATGATAGTAATAAAAATAGTTATATAGACAAGAATAAAACAGTTATATGACAAAGAATCAATCACTTATATCATAAGAACTCAAAAACATGTTTATATAATAACATATCGCTTTATATGATGGTAACCAAAAACATATATAAAATATATATGATAAGAACCAAACAATTATATGATAAGAATCAAATAGTTGTATGATAGTAACATGATGATGAATCAAATAAATAATATGATAGTGATAATAAAAAACAGCTTATATGATAAAAGAAAAAAAAATAGTTATATAATGACAAGAAATCAACATCGTTAACGCTAGTTACTTAAACAACTAAATAATGTAACCATAACTATAAAAACATAATTTGAAAAAAAAGAACTCACATCGTCGTTTCAACCATCGCCCAGAGTCTTTAATTTATAAAACCACATTTTTGATGAAAATCGATAGACCCAAATACAAAAAGGTGTTCGATAATGTCATTCTTCCTGTGAAATTTGTTCGCCCTTCAAATATAAAACATATTAGTATAAACGCTGACATTAACAATCACCATGTTAGTTAGTATACACACTACCCAAAAACAAATTTATTTGTTTCATAAAAAACTATAACATTGTTAATAAAAAAAAAACATACCTTTTCCTATTGTTAAGTCCTATTTTAAACCATTGTTCAAACAATGCCTCTTCATATTTTGATGGCATATCCATGCAAAAATTGGGGAACGCAGTAAATAATAAAAACTCTTTCGACTAAAGACCGATGCATTAGACGATAACCCAAATTAACCAAACGTTGGAGTATATGGAGACCGCAGAACAACACTCTTTTTACATGTTCGACATAACAGTCTACCAACGATTTTTATCAACGCTCTTCTCCAATTCATCACATCAACTATGTCCCGTGTAGTCGTAACCATCTCATCAAGTACATGATTTGCTTTTCGCCTCAAATTTATTCCCTTTACAATCGATGTAAAATGTAACAAATACAATTAGATTTTCACATAAACACCGTGATTTAACTAATATATGCAATAACAAAAAAGCTTGTAAAAAGATATAAATTGAATAATAACGAACAAATTAAAGTGAACATATCATAATATAAACAAAAACAAAATAAAAGCAAAGAATCAAACAAAGCTTATATAGTGGTAACCAAAAACACATCATAATAGTAACCAACCAATATAATAATAGTAAACAATCCATAATACTAAATAGATATAAATCGTTAATGTTTATTATATATTTGTTTGCTGAATAATGTTTATTTGATTACTTTATAGTTTTCAAATGAGTTCTACTGATTTTTTAATACTGATGGTTACTCATCATATACATTGGTTACCTTCCCGCAATCGCTAGTTATCGATAATGATGTTTGTTATCGTGGAAACATTATATCGCCTAATGCTCTATTAGTTACCATTTCTAATGCAATTTGTTCTCGCCTCAAATTTATTCCCCCGCTTATATCGACATAAAGGGTAACAAATACAATTATATTTTCAACATATAGTTAATAACTATATATTTAATAAAAAATGAATGAACAATAATCGATATATTAAAGTGAATATATCATATTTAAAACCAAAACAAAATAAATTACTAGTCAAATTATAATATAGTAAGTAACCAAACACACAATGTAATAAGAACCAACCAATATTATAATAGTAAACATAATATATATAAAAGTAACCATATAACAATATAATAAAGAACTAATAACCAACAACATGTAAAAAAACAGATGGCATGTCATTATAACACTAACCTCATCAAGAACATACAAAACAATCTCTTTACCAAAGGCATTGGCTTAATATGTCAAACGATGGCATGTCATTATTCTCGCTAACTGCGGAAAGATAAAAACAATCAATTAATCATTAAAAACAAAAAGACATATAACACAACAAAACAAACAAATATGTCTAACCTTGACATTTTCTGCATCATCATCAATTTTTATTTCATGATGTTCTTCAACCCCAACATCACGTTCAACTTCATTACCAATCTCAGATTCATTCCCAGCCTTCTTCACAACAAAATTCAACACACCATCACCATCATTATTCTTATTTATTTTTGAACCATTATCAACATCCTCATAAACATGGGGGTCTTCACACTCTTTAAGAACTTCATCATCATTAACAACTTCATCAACATTAACAACATCTTCACACTCCTTAACGACTTCAGCTACAAACTCGTCATTTTTCTCATCACCTATCAACCCATCATCACAAACCTCATCATCATCATTATTTTTACCTTTAAAAATAACATCATCATCAGCAACACCATGATCAGCTTCATCAGCTTCATCACCTAAATCATCTTCACCATCATCATCATTATCATCATCAACATCATCATCATCATCATCATCATCATCATCATCACCGCCATCATCAGAATCATCATCATCATCATCATCAACTTGTTTCTCCCCAACACCTTTGATACCACGTAACTCATCTCTAATAATGGACCTAAAGTCCCTACATAACTGAACATGAAAAACATGCATATCATCCTTAATATCAGCTCGCAATTTTACAATGTCTTTCTTAATTTCAGACATTTTTTCTCCAACGGCCTAAACCGTGCATCAATCAGATCTTTAACTTCGTATATATCAATTCCAATGTTGCCACCCTTAACTTTTTTTTGAAACCTTCTTATCAAAGATCCTTCCCATTTAAAAATCAAGCCCACCCAAATCAAGCCGATCCTTCTCCCTGACGGGAACTAGACTTTTATCCTCAATCTAAAAAAAACATTAAGTACATTTAGTATAATATCCGACAAACATTGAACAAATACATAAAAAAATAGTAAATAAAGAATCATGTAACATAATTAGTAACCAACTACATATACACAGTAACCAAATGTATATAAATCAAGAATCAAAACAATTAAGAAAGGTATACAAAATTTGTATAACCGTAACCAACAAAATTGTTATTAAGAACACAAGGATAATTTAATTAAGAATCAAATGCGATATTCAGTAACAACATACATTGTTATTATTAACACAAATATAACTAATCAAGAACTCAAATGAGTATATAAAGGTATCTAACTAATTTGTTAACAAAGAAACATCACAAAAAAATAATCAAGAATTAAATATATAACTAAAGGTAACCAATTATACTCTTAAGTAGTAATAAAAATATACCGTCTCTAACAAAATACTAAATCGCTCAACTTGTCATTCGTAGGGGGCTTCACTAGCTCCTTCCATCTAAATAAACGGATATCGACGGATGCTCATCATTGCATATGCCCCTAATTTTGAATACTGAATGATCTCAAACATAAAAACTTGGAATACATAAGGTAAACCATTCAACTTGTACAATTTTGTATAATGATCCTTGTAGAAATTATATATTGACCCACCATTCCTTCCTTTCTTCAATCTCCCTTCAAAGCATTTGACAAAGAGTACTTTGTCATCTCGAATGCTAATTTCCCCAAGGAAAACTATTAACATCACCATAACATAGAAAATCGACCATCGCCCCATCCACATGATTTTTAAAATGTGGATAAAATGAAATTAAACACGTAAAAATAAATGACATCTTAATAGCCTCATCATCATTATCAAAAATCGCCTTCCGATAAACCCCGCTTATACTACTACGCAGTAATGTACTTTCATGCCCAAAAAAACTTTTCAATAAGCATATTCTCCATACCTTTATACGCTAAAGAATATCATCCTTACCCCGCCATCTCAAACCGTAAATTAGACAAAACTCGTGCAAACCAAATCAATTCTTTTCCCCAAACAAAAACCACATTTCACCAACATCACTCGTGAACCTCCCAGATAAGAAGCATGGTGAATAATCTGGGAATACATTTGGTGCCGATCACCAACTCCAAGAAATTCCCAAAACATGTTGCCTTGAAACTCTCCAATCGATTTTCGCTCAATTTCTTGGAAATCATGCCGGAACTTCCATGTCGCATCAATAAATAACTTTTTCAAGAAATTTTTCGTTACATCCCTCATAATACATGTCCCATAACCGCAAATAAACAAAATCGATTTGCATAGCTTATTAAGAATCAATATAAAACATTGTTTATACCATAAAAAGCTACATAAGAACCAACAAATAATATCATACTAGCAAAAACATAATATAACAATTACATAGTTACAAAACATACTATAAATAGTTTCCAACATCCAACACCGATCGCAGAAAAAATAGTTACCATATATGTAATATAACAAGAACTATAACATGATAAAACAAAGAATCAAACAAAGCTTATATGATAATAACCAAATAGTAATATGATAAGAACCATACAGCTTATAAGATAAGAACCAAACAAAGCTTATTTGATATTAAACCAAACATTTATATGATATTAACAAAAATAGTTATATGATAAGAACAAAAAACAGCTTATATCATAGTAATATATCGCTTTATATCATAGTAATATATCATAGTAACCAAAACATGTTTATATAGTAATATATCAATTTACATCATAAGAAACCAAACAGTTATAAGATAGTAATCAAACAAGCTTATAAGATAATAAACAAAACATGTTTATATATTAACATATCAATTTATATGATAAGATCCAAACAAATATATGATGGTAACCAAAAAAGCTTATGTCATAAGAACAAAAACATGATCAACATGTACACCAAATCCATTTCAAACCAACAAATGTATACTACATATACATGGAAACCAAAAACAACACAAAAAAGAAACCAAAATACCAAATCGAGGGAACAATAATAGATTCCAAATCATAAGCAAACATTAACAACAAACATACTAAACAAGTAACCAAAAAACTATATGATAAGAACCAAACCATGTATCCATGGTAACCAATACATAAACAAACATATAAATCAACCACATTTTAGTCAAACAATGTATACTAAAGCAAATATATGGTAACCATTACAACAACAAACAAAGAATCAAAGACCCAACTCAAGGAACAAAAGTGGTATCAAAATCATAATCTAACAAAGAATCTAACAATTATATGATAATAACCAAAACATCTTTTAATGGTAACCATAACAAAATAAAAAAGTAACCAAACATTCCAAATCGATTGAACACAAGTGGTATCCAAAATGTAAACTAACAATATCCAAAAACATACTAACTAATAAACCAAACATTTATACGATCGTAGAAATAAAAAAAATTTAAATTAACAAACCTTTAAAATTCTTTTTTCGTTGAAATTATATATTCGCTAAGCACTTGTCCTTCCGACTTAACTACATCGACATCAAAATCGTAATCTTTTTGCACTTCAGTGATGCTTGATACCACTATGTAACACCAACCTATGCTCACTCTTACTCGATTCCCCGACCAACATTCTCCCCCCCCTTCCCTTCCTCTCCACAACAAACTTCTTCAAACCCTTTACGTAATCATCCTCTCGTGATTTTCTTTACGCATTTCTTCATCAGATCACCATTCAACACAAATCGAAACTAACAAAACAAAACAACTAATCGAATCTAACAGAAAGTAAACTAAAAATGGAGACCAACAAACAAAGTTGTTCCGAATCGAGAGTAATAACAATAATAATAAAAATAATAACAAATAATAACAATAACTATACAACAAAACGAAAATGGCGATCAAACGATGAAGAATAAACTAACAATAGAGAGAAGATAAATAAGAAGATTTAACAAAAAGAGAAAAAGGGTTTCAAAGATGCAAACGAGGGTTTAAAAACAAAGAGACGATACTCGCTATTATCACGCCTTTCAAAAAAAAACAATTTCCATTAATATTGCTTAATGTAAGAACCATTATATATTAAATCCTTTAATTTAAGGACCTTTAATTATGTTAAGATTGAAAAAAAAACAAAAAAGTGTAATATTTTTGTAATTATTTTATAGAGGTATGATTTTTGTAATTATTTTAAAAATGTACTAATATATGTAATTTTCTTTGATGTAATGAGTAAGACCAATCAGTTTATCATGCGTGGAATGGGCGGGAGGAAATCGTATCATACAAATGAAACAAAAGAAATGACAGAAACAATTCATCTAGGGTTCAAAAATTAACTTTTGTCTGAGTAAAAATCGAGGAAAAAGGTGTGACGCCCCCAAAATAGGTATACATCACCCATTCTGAGTCGCCAGATACATGGTACTGAATACAAATACAAACTAATTATACAACTTTCGTGTAAAATACGACAAAACAAATGCTATGAGTTTTAATACAAATATTGTCATCTAGACAATATCCACACTCAAATTCAATCTTATTACAATTATTATCATACTATTTCACAGAATAGTGAGGACTACTATGACACCATCTCGGACCATCACTCCATTCCCCGACTAGTCTTAGCTATATTCTCATTTCCTGAAGAGAACAATGAAAGAAAGGGTGAGCTCAACTAGCCCAGTAAGAAATATTATGACTAAGATAATGCAGAATAAATTATCGTTAGCCTTCAACAGTGTTAAACTGATAAAATATAACAAACATCAAGTTTAATTGCAGCGAAACAAGCAATCCATTAGAAGAGTCAAGTAGAGAATAAAGTCTACTATCTTTTATGATTCAAAAGATTTTTCATCATTTTTATCGCTGGGACTCAGCTTAATAAATAATCCACATCATCAATTCATCCCTGCACTACAGGCCAAGGATATTATTTAGTATCACGACCACGAATTATCCATGCACTACGGGCCAAAGATAATTGTGTTTTCATCAACGGTCCTGATCATGCCATAAAACAATTCATCTTTGCTCCCTTGGCCGAAGAGAATCCATAGCCATAATCATACCAAAAACTATCCATCAATGCACTACGGGCCAATGAGGACTTTTTCCACATCATTTGTAACATTACGGTCATGATTATACCGAATAATCCCTGGTCATAATCATACCAAGTCCATCTATGCACTACAGGCCACAGATGACTTTCAACAAAATATAAACATGAGGATGATGACAATGATATAAGAATTCAATAAAACAAGTTCAAGAATTAATTTATCCAAGAACTAATAATGTCCAAATTGTCAACATGATATTTCTTTGTAGAGTAAAATTCAAGAATGCTCAGAAGAATATTTCCATGAAAAGATACTGGATGAAGCGCAAATATCAAGGATATTCCACTAATTTCATAGAGTATAGAAGTCAAAACTTTAATTTGAGTATAATAAAGAATGGAATAACAAAAGAAATCACCATGCATGCGGTACTTCATGACAGACAAAGTTATTCCAACAGTAACAATAAATAACGGAACTGGTCGAGCGTGTCATTGACCAAGCGAGATATTCAAACAGAATAATAAAGAATGGAATAACAACAAAATCACCATGCACGCGGTACTTCACATAGACAAAGTTATTCCAATGTAATAATAAATAACGGAACCAGTCCCAAGGCGAAAACGCATGCAGACATGATATTCCAATGAATAATAAAGATGGAACCAGTCCCGGTATAGAACGCATGCATGTGAGGATATTCAAATGTAATAATAAAGAATGGAATAAAAGCAGAATTTCACCATGTATGCGATACTTGGCAGTAGGTAAAGTTATTCCAAAGAGAATAATAAATAATGGAATAATGTAAGAATTTCACCAAGTATAGGGTAGGCAGGTGTATACGAGTTATTCCAATAGAATAATAAAGAGTGGAATAATGTAAGTTCTCTTCATGAATATGAAAAAATAATACCCCTTACCTTATAAAGAAGAGTACTCAAGCGGTAGAGAAGGTGGATATACTTGAAGAAACTTGCACTACGCTCAAAACTTTCTTAAACGCTAAAGAAATACGCTCAAGATAGAAGAATAATTCTCTACGTTTTCTCTCTAGAGTTTCAGTGAATTCATAAGAAATAATGAAGGAATGAACTTTTATTTATAGAAGAATGGACTGAATAGTAACCAATCCATGAACGGTCCAGATCTATTTACTTTAAAACTAAGCGGTCAGTATTGGTTTATAATAAAATATAATATATTCTATTTATAATCTAATAAAATGAATAACTTTTAAAAAGATTTTACTATTCAAACACTATGCATAATAAAATATAATATATTCTAATTATTGTCTAATAAAACGAATAACTTTATAAAAGTATTCTGTTTTATATAAAAAGTTTTTCTGTTTTATTACATTAATAATACTAATAAAACAAAACTTATATATATATATATATATATATCAACAATAATTGAATCAAATAACGTGAGATACTATGCATCAACTACTGTAGCAATAATTGAGCAAAACTGAGTGACTTCTCACGCAAACATCAATAATTAATACCATGTGCTACTATGTAACCTAATGCCAGACATCAGATTTTTACTACCGAGTAGTTCAACAAAGATCAACCAGGTAAAACTTCTCTCGTTATTTTCATAAATATATTTTTGTCATTTTCTCATTAAACAATAATTCCGTTGCTAGGGTCCACCAATGATTATGCGCCATTATATTTAATATTCTCTGCTAAAACGAATATTCCCCGACCAATCGAATATTATATAACAACTTGCATACTTTGAAAAATTTATAAATATTACCCACAACTATAACATTATATCAAAAAAAATATTTCGAGAAATTTAAATCTTTATTCATAAAATTTGGAGTCTCACAAAAGGGGTGGGTCTCAGGCGACATAAAGCGACGAAGAAGGTGGGGGATCATTCCAAGAAAGTTAGGGTTTGTATTGTCTACCAAACATGTAAGTTTTGTTTGAGTTCCACCCAATTTTGTCTAAAAATTTAAATATTGCACTCCTTTTCATCTGGGTTTTTCTTAATAGCATTGCTATGGTGGGGTTTTGGTGCAAAAGTTTTGTTTTCTGTAGTTTAAAGTAATATTATTGTGGTTTACAGTGGATTTTGTTTATTAACAATGATTAAAGTGAAATGGGTGAAATAGATTTGTCGTTTGTGTTGACTGATTTTGAGTAGTTAATTTCTTTAATGTTTACAAAGTATAAAAAGTGGGAATTTGTTTAATGTATAGAGTTGTGTTTCTTTAATGTTTACAGTATAAAAAGTGAGTAGTTAATTTCTTTAATGTTTACAAATTTCTTTAATTGGTGACCCTGTAATATGTTTATGTTTACAGTTGTGTAATATATTTACAGTTGTGTTCATTTGTTTAATGTGTAAGCTATGTAATTTGTAATTGCTTTAATATTTACAGATTTCTTTAATTGGTGACCCTGTAGTTTGTTTATTCAGTTAATGGTCATGGTACTGATAGTGTGCATTATGTTCCATGCATCATGAACTACTTTGATGTTGAATTATACCATGGAGGTCAATTTGTTACTATGGATGATGGATCATATGTTTATGAGGGTGGAAGGAAAGAAAGTTATGAGGGGGCTGATGGAGATTACTTGAATGTTGACAGGATGGTGAAGTTGGTAAAACACCTAGCTAGGGTATAAAAGAGACTTTTCTATGTACTTCAAATTGGTAAGGTTTAGTTTGAAGAATGGTCTAGAACTTCTTCGCGATGACAATAGTGTAAGACTTCTAATTGAAGAAACTCTAAAAACTGGGAAGATAGATAAATACTGTTACCATGAGGATAATGAAGAAGCACCTGCAACAGAGGATGTGGTCGATGTCAGAGATGAGGAAGCACCAAAGCATATAGATGATGATTCAAGTGATGCTAGTGCTGAGGAAAGTGATGAGGGGTTAAGTGAAGCTACTGATGATGATGTGATTGAGGAGTTGATAAATATAAGTAAAAGAAAGGAAGAAATAAAAAAACAAAAGAACAAGAGTTGGTTGTGAATTGTGAAGTAAACCTTGATGAAGAACCAGCTAATATTAGGGACTTACAAGTTGAGGAGGTTGGGGATCCATCTATCCCAATAAAGCAGCCTGAGTCCTCAAGTACTGCTAGAGGTAATGCCTCCAAATCAACTACATGTAAGGATAAAAAACCAACAATGGATGAACCAAATATGGATGTTGGTAAACAAGAGAGCAGCAGTAGGGGGGAAAAGGCTAGAAATCTAGAAAAAACTAAGAATACAGAGGTTAAAGAGGTTGAAGTTGAACTAACATTTTCAGATGATGAGGATGAATTGATGTTTAGGACAAAAGGAATGAGGCCTTGGGTAGAAAATGAAGAAAATTCTGATGATGAGATTCCTCCAAGTGGTGATTCT
The DNA here is from genome assembly GCA_020205605.1 of Panax ginseng. Classification (NCBI taxonomy): domain Eukaryota; kingdom Viridiplantae; phylum Streptophyta; class Magnoliopsida; order Apiales; family Araliaceae; genus Panax; species Panax ginseng. Next base: position 121,421,225 of record CM035134.1, read on the forward strand.
AGTAGTAACAGTGAATGAGAAGGAGAGGAGCCACAGAGGAAAGAGAAAAGATTTCTTCCAGTATATAATCCCAACACTCCAATTAGCAAGATAAAATTTGAAGTTGATATGACATTCACTGGACCTGGACAATGTAGGGAAGCTATAGTGAATTATGCAGTTGGTTATGGAAAGGGAATATATTATTCTATAAATGAGAAAACAAGAATACAAGCAAAGTTTGACAATAACTGTCCATGGGGGTTGTGGGCTAGTTATGTGCCAAGGGAGAAGGTGTTTCAAATTAAATCATACAATGAGAAACATTATTGTGTGAGGAAAACAAGGATTAAGATTGTTAGGTCTAGATGGTTGGTTGACAAGTTTGGGAGTACCATAAGAGCAAAACCAAGAATGAGGTTGAGGGAATTATAGGTTGCAATTAAACAAAGGTTTGGACTGCAATCAGCATTACCTCAGTGTCGACGAGTAAAGAAAGTGGCTTTAAGTGAAATTGAGAGCACCTTGAAGGAGCATTATGCTAAAGTATGAGAGTATGTGATTGGGATTCTAGCTACAAATCTTGGTAGCACAGTCCAAATTAGAGGTGATGGAGGCACTCCACCTAGATTCCAAAGAATGTACACTTGTTTTAAAGCTGTAAAAAAAAATTGGTTGGAGGGATGTAGACACATAATAGGACTTGATGGTTGTTTCTTAAAGACATACTGCAGGAGTGAGTTGTTGTCTGCTATTGGTAGGGATGAAAACAACCAAATGTTCCCAATTGTTTGGGCAGTGGTTGAAAGTGAAAACAAGGATTCTTGGAGTTGGTTTTTGAGTCTATTGCTTGAGGATGTTGGCCTGGAATCAGGTAGAGGATGGACCTTGATAACTGACCAACAAAAGGTATAATTTACTTAATTATATTAACACCATTTTTTCTGTTATATTACTAGTTATAATATTATATAATATTAGTACTAAATCTATTTTTACTGATAAAATTACAAGGGTTTGGTGCCTACCATACAAGAGCTTTTGCCAGAGGCAGAGCATAGATGTTGTGCAAGACACATCTATACTAACTGGAAGAAGAAATCCCAGGGGCAGCCTTGAAGGTGATGTTTTAGAGAGCAGCCAAGGCCAATAATCCTCATGATTTCAGAAGGGAAATGATTGACATCAGGAAGGAGATTAAGGATGCTCACACTCATCTATTAAATATTCCTCCTAAACAGTGGAGCAAGGCCTTTTTTCTTATGAAACCAAATGTGATGTTGTGACTAATAACATGTTTGAATGTTTTAATAGTTGGATCTTAGAGGCTAGGTATAAACCACTAATAACTATGTTTGAAGATATAAAAAGACAAGTCATCGGTAGAATTCATACAAAGAGAGATGGGATGCACAAAATAGAGGAAAAGTTATGTCCTAGGATTATGACAAAGGTAAATAAGGCCATTGGGTTAACCAAATACTGTGAGTATGACTGGGGTGGGGGGCACAAGTTTGAAGTGTGATAAGAGTGGAAAATACAAGGTAGACATAGAGGTTATGACTTGTTCATGAGGGGTATGGCGGTTATCTGGTATTCTTTGCTACCATGGAGTAATTAGAATCCTTCACATGGAACAACCAATTGAGAACTATGTTGATTCTTGCTATTATGTAGAAACTTATCTGAAATCATATAATCACTTGTTAAATCCAATGGGGGGTCCAATGGGGGGGGGGAGGGGTCAAATGAATGGCCTCCTGCCAATATGACAAAATTGTTGCCTCCACCAACCAAGAGAATACCAGGCAGACCTAAGAAAAATAGGAGGAAGGATCCTAATAAAGAGCCTAGTAGCAAGACCAAGTCATCTAGGAAAGGGACACTTGATAGGTGCTCTAGGTTTAAGGAGTATGGGCATAACAAGTTAGGTTGTAAGATGACACAACCTACTGGAGAACCAAGGCAAGCTACCCCACAACAATCTGGGACTGAACCAAGGCATACTAAGCTAAGGGTAAGCTATTTTAAAACCAATCCTTGTAATAGTTTTTATGATGTGATTGTATATTAGTTTAAATGTGGTTCTATTATGCAAGTGGAAAGGAAAGAAATGGGTCAAGGAAAAAAGTCAGGTAGTGGAAATCAAAATGTTCAACAAGAGGTAAACATGTATTTAGATTGAATGTTCAATTGAATTGTTTCAATGCCTAAGACTAAATGCAATTGTGCACGTAGGTAAGGAAAATTCCAAGAATGGAAGCAAGTGTAGGTGGACCATCTTATGTTGCTAGTGGACCATCTGCAGGTGCAAGTGAAACTCCTAGAAGTGAAACTCCTAGAAGGGCAACTAGTGAAGGTGGACCATCAACCAGTGAGACAAGTAAATGGAAAGTAAAGGGTAAAAGAACTCCTGTCCAATGGGAGTGGAGTGACTAGAGTGAACATAATATGTAAACAATGGTTTATTAGTTGGCTGCAGTTGGATATTATGTATGTATTTTTTGGGGTAATTTTCATCATCTGACTTTATGTAAACGATGGTTTATGTTATATTTTGGTAACCAAATTCTGGTAAACAATGGTTATGGTTATGGAATGTATGGTTATGTTGTTGGGTCTGTTTTTGGCAATTGTTGTTGGCTTTATTTTTGGAAATTGTTGTTGGCTCTGTTTTTGAAAATTGTTGTTGGCTCTGTTTATTATCATGAATGGTTGTGTTTATGGAATGTTAAAATTAACAATTACATCTTCTGCATTTCAATGGGGGGTACCATGACAATAGTGTGAAAAAATTAACATCTTTTGCATTTCAATGGGGGTACCATTACATCTTTCCTATCACCATTAACCTATTATGTAATACCAAAAAAAATAATAATAAAGAAATAAAATAAATAAATAATATTTAAATCCATATTTTAATTGAGCTTTTCTTATGTTTGGGTCAAATTATATTTAATTTGTGTGAACTATAATAAGTATGTGATTACATTAATTTGGGCTTGTATACTATTTGGGTCTATTTTGTATTTGGGTAATATTAAAATCCTATTAAAATTAGGAGGCACAATAAGATATTTAAATAAACAAGTAAAACCTAATTAGACTCTCATACGCTTTATACGTGACTGAGAGAAAAGAGAAAGAAAGAAGGGGCTGCTGTCGCTTAATCTAGATAGGGAGATATGACTATGGCGTATTTTTATTATGAAAGTAAGTAATTAGTTGTTTTCAATGTATAAATCATGTGTGGTATATTCATTTATTAATAACATAAAAGAGTTATTGATGTGGGTAGTACTATGATGTATTGGTATTAATAGTAATATATATATGACTTACAACATGTTTGATTGATTTAAAGCAGGGAGTACTGTATAGCTTACACATATATATTTAGTCATGTGCGCCTAGTCTTGTTGGAACAAAATTGATTTAATTCTATACATATAATAGAATGGTTCATGAATGAACCTGACACATATATATATATATATATATATATATATATATATATATATATATATATATATATATATATATAAGAATGGTCATTGAATCTTGCAGGAAGGAATTTAGATAATAAAAAAAAAGGTACATCATGGTGGCTAGAAGTTTATATAAAAAAATAAAATTTGTATAATAATATATGTTGGCCATATAACTTAATTAACAGCATTTAACTGGAGGAAATACTTTTGTCCAATAATAAGTGACTCGTAAATATTATAAATATAATAATATGTGAAAGCTTAATGATTAACAGAATTATATAAGCTAATGTCTAGTAATTGTAAGGTTTTGATTTTGTTAAACTTATAATTAATTAATTAATTCTTTTAATTAGTTCAGATGGAGGGAGTCTAACGAGTCATATTTGGAATATACTTTGGGTATTACATTACTTATTTCAGGTACGGATTCTGTAATCTTTCAGCGATACTCTTGTTAAATTTGATTTGTTCGTTTGTTTCCATGTTTCGAATTCTGTTATTATTTCACATAATTGTTTCCTGTGAAATAAATATATTAGTTTCATTTTGTAGTTGATTCATATAACTTGTATTTGTACTCTTTGAATTAGGATATCATGTTTAGTATTTATTTTTTTGATAATTGTAGAGCGGTACATGTTGCTACCTTCTTGTTGAAACCTTGTGATTATAATTTGATTTGGTTCAACATGTACATAAAGAACCCTTTAATTTGTTGGTATTATGTCGCATGTGTTGTGACATGGTATTTTTGTTAGAATATACCGTAGGGTATACCTAAGCTATAACCACCTGTCGGGGTACCACAGGCATGTCGTCTTGGCACGAGAGGCATGACACTTTTCGTGGAGGTGTGATTAGTCCACGGCGTCTCTATTTGGGCTTTGGAGGAAGTGGGCCATTTGGTGTTTTGTTGTGGGAGGCGTATGGGTTAACCCTAGTTTTTCTTTTGCTCATGGATTGTGCTTTGTGCCAAACACACCTATCCGATTTGCATACATTTGGATTCGCGGTCCAATGTGTGACTTGCCTGTGTGGCATTTGTAAGACCCCGAATTTTACAAAATGAAAGTATTTAATTTTTATAATTATTATTCTATTTAGTAAATGGTTAAATTGATAAAAGTACAGTAATACGCATGGTTACATAGTGACACACGGTATTGTACAATATCTTTGATTATTGATGCTTACGTGAGAAGTCACTCAGTTTTATTCAATTATTGTCACAATATTTTATATTATTAAATCAATAATTGGGACGACAAAATTATTCATATTATTATTTGCAATATTGACGATGTCTAGAAAGTTCTATCGAGGAGAGGTTTGGTCACCTAATTGCGCGCCAATAGGGAGAAATCCTTATCGAAAAACCCCTCTTTCCTGGGAACGATCTGGTTGTTAATATTGTGAGTTATAATATTAATGATGAATGTTATTAGAAATCAAATTTGAGTTTGGAGTTGAATTTGGAGATGCGAACGTGATATTTGAGTCCGGAACGATGAAATTAGTAAAAATAGACTATAAACACAAAATTTACCGGGATTGACTTTTTGGTTAAAAAGTTAATAGTTGACTTTTTCAAAAAAAGTCAAATTTTGAAATTTCAAAAATGAAATTGTTGACAAAAATATTTCCATTGTGTTGGGATTGTTAGTGTTAGTGGAAATCGGCAGTTATTTTGATAATAATTGATGTCTGGAGGTTATATTGACCAATCGGGTAATTAATCGGATAAATGAGCAATTAATTGCTATTAATTCACATGCTTATAACTATTTATTCACATGTGTTTACTATTGATTCACATGCATGTACTATTAGGGGAGGTGGTGCAAGATTGATAATACTTGCATGACTAAATTAAAAATGGAGGTATAGATGAAGGTATTATACTGTAATTATTTTTTTCACATGTATAGAACTATTGAGTCACGTGATTGTACTATTGATTCACATGATATACTATTAGGGGAGGTGGTGCAAGTTTGATAATACTTGCAGGACTAAATTAAAAATAAAGGAAAAGATGAAGGTATTATATTGTAATATTTTGAGCCCCAAAATGTGCAATTATCGAAACTATATTTTCCTATAAATAGAAGCTCATTCTTCCTTCATTCTCACCAATTCACTAAGACTCACAAGAGTAATTATAGAGAGAGAAGCTATAGAGAGAAAGAAGAAGAGAAGTCTGCTACTTCACTATTCCAGTATCCAGTCTTCTTCTGGAGGTAAGGGGGTATTATTTATTTCATATTCAAGAGATATTATTTTTTGTATTCGTTTTAATATTTTTTTTGTTTAATATTCATAAAGAATATTATCTTCGCTCAATATTCGTAGGAATATTATTTTTCGATTCTCAACAATGTAAGGGGTATTATTTATTTCATATTCAAGAGATATTATTTTTCGTATTCGTATGAATATTATTTTCGTTCAATATTCGTAAGGAATATCATCTTCGGTCAATATTCGTAGGAATATAATTTTCGTTCAACAATCGTAAGGGATGTTATTTTTGTTCAATACTCGTAAGAAATAATATTTTCTTCCATACTCTGTAGTATGTAAGTAATATTATTTCGTTTCAGATTTCGAATTCTATACTCATTTTGTTAAAGTTTTGGCTTCTATACTCCATAAAATTAGTAGAATATTATTGATATTTGCGCTTCATCCAGTATCTTTTCATGGAAATATTATTCTAAGATTTCTTGATAATTATTGATCTTTTCATGCCGGAATACTATTCATGAGTTACTATTCACCTGATTACTATTCACTCAAATATTATTCACTCGGGTATTCGGGGCACTTTTCATGCCGGAACACTATTCACGAGTTACTATTCATTCGATTAATATTCACTCAAATATTATTCACTCGGGTATTCGGGACACTTTTCATGCCAAAGTACTATTCACGAGTTACTATTCACTCAGTTACTATTCACTCGGGTATTTGGGGCACTTTTTATGCTGAGGTACTATTCATGAAGTACTATTCACAGGATACTATTCACAAATTACTATTCATGGGGTAATATTCATGAAGTACTATTCAAGGGTACTATTCACGACAAAAAATTGATTCTTTTCTGTCCAAATTAATTTTTGATACATGAATATTATTCTTGAATTTTACTCCAAAATTGGTGATCATGTTGACAAATTAGATATTCTTGAACTCTGGATAAATTGTATTATAAATGTTTAATATTTATCCTTTATCTCATTTGATTGATTCTTTATATTATTGTCATGATCCTCATGCTTATATTGCGTTAAAAGTCATCTTTGGTCCGTAGTGTATAAATGGACTGTTGGTTATTAGTTTTACAGTTGTATGTCTTTGGCCTGTAGTGCAAAGAAGAACTGTTAATTGATATATTTGGTCGTAGTGCAAAGATGAACTGTTGATGGATAGCTTTGGCCCGTAGTGCAAAGATAGACAGGTGTATGACATGATTATGACCACTGGTGATAGTAACGAATATCCTAGGCCGTGAAAAGTCTGAGGATAATTCAATGATGTGATTCAAGGGATCATGACCATTAGTTAATAGTTGATTGTCTTTTGTCAGAAAGTGCAATCGACAAGCAAGTGACCTGTATGATCATGACCATTGGTTTTATAATTGAATATCTTTGGCAGTAGTGCAAAAGGTAGACAACTGATTGGTATGATCATTGTTATTACATTTGAATATCTTTAGCCTTTGGGGTAAGGATATTGAGTAAATGTTCTATTAAGCCTTTGTGGCAAGGAGAAACTATTGATTTACATGATTATAAATATGAATTGTGGATTTAACTATAATCTTTGGTGGTTCAGGTGAAGATAGGTGATGAGAGTTCTTTTTGTCTTGAGTATAACAAAGTACTGTTAATGGGTATTACAGGGATAAAGTTGATGAAAAACTTTTTAAATCATAGAAGATAGTAGATATCATGCTCTACTTGACTCTTCTAATGGTTTGCTTTTTCTGCCGCAGTTGTTGATCTAAAACTTGTTGTCTATTGTATTCTATCAGTTGTTATACTGTTGAAGGCTAAGGATAATTTATTCTGCATTATCTTAGTCATAATATTTCTTACTGGGCTAGTTGAGCTCACCCTTTTCTTTCACTATTCTCTTCAGGAAATGAGAACGTAGCCGGGACTAGTCAGGAAACGAAGTGACGGTCCAGATGGTTACATTAGTAGTCCTCACTATTCTGTGAAATAGTGTGATAATAAATTAGGACTTATTTTGAGTTTGAATACTCTTTAGAAGACAATATTCGTGTTTAAACTCTCAGCTATATTTTGTCGTATTTTGCACGACAGTTGTATAATTAAGTTTGTATCTGATTTATGTACCATGTATCTGGTGACTCAAGATGGGTTCTGTATACCTGTTTTGGGAGCGTCACAGCATTATTTTGACTTGCCTGTGTGGCATTATTTTGACTTGCCTGTGTGGCATTATTTTGACTTACCTGTATGGCATTGTTTTGACTTTCCTGTGTGGCATTGTTTTGAATTGCCTGTGTGGCAAGGTATATTTCTGAGCTCACTCGATATGAAATTTCTGTTCGGTTCAATTAATTGGGTTAGTTATTTCAGTTCATTATTTTCTTTACTCTTCTGTTTGTTTCGTTAATTTTGTTGGTTCAGATATATTCTATTCAGATCTTTGGAGTTTTATTTTTGTTAGAGGCAATATTTTTTCTATGTTGATTTCGTATTTCAGTTGTATATCTTTTGTATCTTTATATCCGTACTGGGCATTTGGCTCATGTTGTGTTTTTCTTCCGACAGATTTGCAGGGGTGATTCGGGCTAGTGTGATGAGAGTGTTGCCTTTAACCATCTAGGTTGTTTTGATTTTAAGTACTAACTCTGTAACACCCCCTTCCCGAAAAGGAAAGGGAGGTCACGTGCAAAACACAACAAACCTCAAAATAAATAAACAGAGCACTAACAACCTCAAAATATTAATAGTGGTGATCTATTAATAAAGTACTAAGTACAATTCTCCAAACAGAGTCAAAATAATCAAAACTTAAAATCGAAACAATCTAGATGGTTAAAAAGCAACACTCTCATCACACTAGCCCCGAATCACCCCTGCAAACCTGCCAAAAGAAAAACACAGCATGAGCCAAATGTCCAGTACGGATATAAAGATACAAAAGATATACAACTGAAATACAAAATCAACATAGAAAAAATATTGCCTCTAACAAAAATAAAAATTCGAAGATCTAAATAGAATATATCTGAACCAACAAAATTAACGAAACAAACCGAAGATTAAAGAAAATAATGAACTGAAATAACTAACCCAATTAATTGAACCTAACAGAAATTTCATATCGAGTGAGCTCAGAAATATACCTTGTCACACAGGCAAGTCAAAACAATGTCACACAGGCAAGTTAAAATAATGCCACACAGGCAAGTCAAAATAATGCCACACAGGCAAGTCAGAATAATGCCACACAGGCAAGTCACACATTGGACCGCGAATCCAAATGTATGCAAATCGGATAGGTGTGTTTGGCACAACATCACCAATCCGTAGAACAGAAAACTAGGGTTAACCCATACGCCTCCCACAACAAAACACCAAATGGCCCACTTCCTACAAAGCCCAAATGGAGACGTCGTGGACTAATCACACCGCCATGGAAAGTGTCATGCCTCTCGTGCCAAGACGACATGCCTGTGGTACCCCCACAGGTGATTATAGCTCAGGTATACCCTACGGTATAATCTAACAAAAATATCATGTCACAACACATGCGACATAATACCAACAAATTAAAGGGTTCTATATGTACATGTTGAACCAAATCAAATTATAATCACAAGGTTTTAACAAGAAGGTAGCAACATGTACCGCTCTACAATTATCAAAAAAATAAATACTAAACATGATATCCTAATTCAAAGAGTACAAATACGAGTTATATGAATCAACTCGAAAATGAAACTAATCAATTTATTTCACAGGAAACAATTATGTGAAATAATAACAGAATTCGAAATAAGGAAACAAACGAACAAATCAAATTTAACAAGAGTATCGCTGAAAGAGTACGGAATCCATACCTGAAATAAATAATGTAATACCCAAATTATATTCCAAATATGACTCGTTAGACTCCCTCCATCTGAACTAATTAAAAGAATTAATTAATTAATTATAAGTTTAACAAAATCAAAACCTTACAATTACTAGACATTAGCTTATATAATTCTGTTAATCATTAAGCTTTCACATATTATTATATTTACAATATTTACGAGTCACTTATTATTGGACAAAAGTATTTCCTCCAGTTAAATGTTGTTAATTAAGTTATATGGCCAACATATGTTATTATACAAATTTTATTTTTTTATATAAACTTCTAGCCACCAAGATGTAACTTTTTTTAATTATTATCTAACTTCCTTCCTGCAGCATTCAATGACCATTCTTATATATATATATATATATATATATATATATATATACATGTGTCAGGTTCAGTCATGAACCATTCTATTATATGTATAGAATTAAATCAATTTTGTTCCAACAAGACTAGGCATACATGACTAAATATATATGTGTAAGCTATACATTACTCCCTACTTTAAATTAATCAAACATGTTGTAAGTCATATATATATATATATATATATATATATATATATATATATATATATATATATATATATATATTAATACCAATACATCATAGTACTACCCACATCAATAACTCTTTTATGTTATTAATAAATGAATATACCACATGATTTATACATTGAAAACAACCAATTACTTACTTTCATAATACAAATACGCCATAGTCGTTTCTCCTTATCTAGATTAAGCGGCGGAAGCCCCTTCTTTCTTTCTCTTTTCTCTCAGTCACGTATAAAGCGTATTAGAGTCTAATTAGGTTTTACTTATTTATAATACCTTATTGTGTCTCCTAATTTTAATAGGATTTTAATATGGGTCATTTACAATAATATACAACATTTAATAAGTAATTACACTATTAGTGCATCACCAAAATAATTATAAAAATAATAATCTTCCCATATTTATTTACAATATTAATGTCCTTAATTTAGGGAAACACTCATCCGCTCATTTTCTTTCTCTCCCTTATCGCCTCCTCCGTCGCCGCCGCCGCCGCCGCTTCAACACCTTGAAGTTGTAGATCTGTAGATCTTGAAGATGTAGCCGCAATGGACGCCGATCTCCTCATCCATTACGGCCATAGCTGCCATTATGACGAAGGTTGATTTAGTCCAGAAATTAAAAGGAGAAGATGATAAATTTTAGTGCAGTTGGTAGCCAAACATTTATACAAAGGTAACCATTTTAGTTTTTGTGGATAACGAAGAGAAATTTCAGTGCTGTTGGTAACCATTTTTATTTTTGTTGGTTACATTTGTATTAAGGTTTGGCTACCAACTGCACTATGAAAAAAAATCTATAATAGATTTTTTATAATTAATTTGTAACCCAATAAAACTGAATTGGTTACCTTTGTATTAAGGTTTGGCTATCAACTGTATTATGAAAAAAAATCTACAATATATTTTTTTTAATTAATTGGTAACCCAATAAAACTGAATTGGTTATATTTGTATAAAGTGTTGGCTACCAATTGCACTATTAAATAAAAAAAATCTATAATAGATTTTTTAAAAATAAATTAGTAACCTAATAACACTGAATTGGTTACTTTGGTTTGAATGTTTGGCTACCAACTGTACTATAAAAAAATCGCAATGTGTCCATTTTGTAACCGTCCAAGGAGTGGCTTAGCATTACTTGCATCTCTCTTTAAACCCATAACTGGAGCACCACTCTACCTATCCACTATCTTTCTTTTCAGATTCAAGCAAACTTTGTATATACTGCCAATTAAAGCAAAAGAGATAAGGTCCATGAATTTCATTCAAACTTCAGATCTCAAATTCAAACCACCCATTTCATTTCACTCCATATCATCTATAATCACCCATGCACTGCATTACCGCCTGCGAGCTCATCGGCGACGAAAGCGAGTTCGACGGAGTGGGATAGAAGGGAGGAGAGAGAAAGTGCTAAATTAAAACACTCAACTAAATTAAAGGGAAGAGCATGCACTAATTTTGTAAATAAAACTTTAAATACATTAATTGTGTGAATATTTTATGAGTGCACTATTGTTGTAATAATTTTTAAAAATATTATAGAAAATGTAATTGTTCCTTTTAATATTACCCAAATACAAAATAGACCCAGATAGTATACAAGCCCAAATTAATGTAATCACATACTTATTATAGTTCACTCAAATTAAATATAATTTGATCCAATCATAAGAAAAGCCCAATTAAAATATGGATTTAAATATTATTTATTTATTTATTTTATTTCTTTATTTTTTTTGGGTATTACATTACCTCCCCCTTAAAAGAATTCCGTCCTCGGAATTCAAAAGAATGGAACGCATCTAATTTTCAAAAAGATGCGGATACTTCACTCTCCAGATGTTTTTTATTTTATTTTATTTTTATTTTTATTTTTTATTTTTTTACCGGGTATTACATCACCTACCCCTTAAAAAGGATTCCGTCCCCGGAATCAAAAGAATGAACGTACCTAATTATCAAAAGATGCAGAAACTCCGCTCGAAAAGACTCCTCTATCTCCCAAGTAGCTTCCCGCTCCGAATGATTTTACCACAAAAGTTTAACAAAAGAAATTATCTTCCTCAATTTTAATTTAATCAGTTATTTAATTATCTACAAAAAGAATTTAATTTTCCAAACAAAACAAAGAAGGAAAAAGGGAAACAATATCATTTAACTTTTCCAATTTAATTACAATTGTATACGATAAAATCAATTAATATTTAATTAAAAAAATGGGTTATTACATATTACATATTACAAGACAACACATCCATTACAATCAATACATTACCATTACATCATACAAATCCATGTCAAGATTACAATTGCAATGACAATCCATGACAATACACAACACATTCTAAGTTATGAGTTTGCCTCCTTAAGTCTATCAACTTTTATTTCCTTTATCAGTGTTTCCTTCTTCAAAATTTTCAACTTCTGCTTTAGTTTTGCATTTTTATCCATCACTAAGCTTACCTCTTCAACTGGCTTGCTCATCACACTCGTTGCTTCATCAACATTGGAAGGCACTTCAACCAATTCAAAATATCCACAATATCTCCCAGATTGCTATCAAATACCAAACATTATTTAACAGAGAGAGGAAAAACAGAGCCACATACTAAACATTATTTAACATAGAGAGGGATAAAATGCAGTTTACAAATTGGACAGAGGAAACTAATCCCATAGTTGCGGCAACTATAAAATCTTTTTCCTTTTGACCTATCTTTCTTCGAAACACAGATTCGCGCTGGTACATCACAAAAACACATGTGCATGTCTGCAGCAGTGGTTGACAATGATCTAGATCGTGATGAAGCCATATTAGATACAGACTAAGGTGGCACTAACCTGGATATCAATTATCAGGTAAAAGCTCTAACTTTCGTGCACTTGTTGCCTGTAATTTTGTTGAAAAATTTAAACCCTAGTTCTTCACTTTTTCACTTCAATTACTGGTATAATATACAATCAGGACCTTACATGTTTTCTGATCTTTAATCGACCCACTTGATTTCGCCCAACTTCGTCGTTTTCTTCTCAGATCTCAAACTCGAACTCGATTTCTTTGACAACAACTATTTGATTGTTGCCTCCCGCCCAACTCCACGCATGATAACCTGAGTTCTCTTACTCATTAAATCAGCAATTACACGTGTTTTAAGTATTTTTTATAAAGCCACGTAGGAAAACTTGAGTGATTTTTTAGCGTCTTTGATGAAAATTGGACGGAATGACTTGATTTTAAATTTTTAATAAGTACAGTGGGCCAATTGAATTTTTTAAAAGTATAATGACTAATTGCTTAAAACATGACGACCACAATGAGATAAATATGCTTTTTCCCTCTAATTTATACTTGGACTGACACTTAGTTTAAGGGAAAAAAAGAACACTATTATGTTTTAATGAAAACATGAGAGAAAATGAAGAATAGTTATTTGATTGTATTAAATATTCTTAGAAAAAGGATATAAATATGAGTATTATAAGAAAGAGAATTTAAGATATATATATATATATATATATATATATATATATATATATATATATATATAAATGATAATTATTTTAAAATATATAAAATAAGTTAAAACGAGAGCTATAATAGAATAGAGAGTACATTTACATAGAAGTACTCAACAATTTCTACATAATAATTGAAGGTTCAAAGAGGAATACTCCCAAAAGCGACTCATTTTGACCCGTGAAGTTTTAAATTTTTAACTTATATGAATTCATCAGTTAACTTTTGAAACTAACAAATTTTTAAGTACCATTTCTTGATAATTTATTTTAAAAAGTCAAAATAAGAGCCTTTTTTTTTAATTATTTTTTGAACTGATATTTTGAACCTTTTTCCTTCGTTTTCACTTATTAAACAACTTGTTTACACGACCTATTTGACAATTTTGTCCAACACATTAATTATGGAAATTAATATTTTCACATGTATTTTTAATATTTTCACGGTCTTCTTTCACATGAGAAGAAAATAGATCTCACATTCATGTAAGAAATGATCATGTAAAAATATTAAAAACTCATATGAAAACAATGATACCCATTAATTATTTGATCAATCTAACATTTTTAAGACAATATCTATTTTTTAAAACATATTCTTAACAGTAGTTAAAATATAGTAGTAATCAGTAATCACATGATAGTATTTAATTTATCTAACAAAATAATAATAATAATAATAATAATAATAATAATAATAATAATAATAATAATATTTAGGAGTTTCACATTATTTTGTAATTAAAAAATGAAAATATATTATTTATTTTAAAAATATTAAAATAAAAAACATAGCTTCAATTTTATAACGTGGAGAAGAGCTTTAAAAATATTCCTTTGGGTAACGACATTGAAACATTATTGACAATTCCACTGCATTCAGCGGTGTCATTATCACCAAATTTTTCTTTGACAATTTAGCAATTGACTCCTTTATTGAATAAAACACGCAACTAATACAAATGCAATCCGAATTATTCACTTACTCTTCACTCTTTGAAAGTATTGAACAAGAAATTAAATTAGAATCGAAATCATATTAAAAATCGCATAAATCGCATCAATTAAAGTCACACTAACCGTTCCAGCGTAGGTGACGGTTTTAGATGAATTAAAAAACTAAATTTACGGTTTCGGTTTAGTTACTAGCCAAAACCACACACATACAATCAAAACAGCATCATGTGTGTGTATGTATGTATGTAAGGGCGGATGGAGTATGAGGGCAACCTATGTTCAGTTTTTTTTAATAGTTAAACTCATGGGACAAAATTTATAAGTTAGTAAACTCAAAGGGTCAGATTAATAAAAAAGTTGAACTTGATGGATAAATAAGAAAAACATCTATTCTAATCTAAATATCTAATTCTTCTAACTAACTAAAGGTTACTGCATACAGAGTTATCGTCGACTAGAGCTCAGAGTACTTCAAAGTACTGTGACTTCCTTGGCCAAGCACTACGTCCATCGGTCCACCGCGAGTTCACGACTTCTCTTTTTCTCGCGATTTCGTCTCCTCTTCTCATTCTATTACGGTCTCTATCACTCGCCCCTTGCGCATATCAGATTTATAAGATAACAAAAGTAGATCTTTTTTATTTGATAATTTAAAATTTGTAGTTTGTCTCTCCTTACAATTACAACGATTCCATAAATATGCATCTCCGCCTCTATTTACTTCATATTTGTTGATCAACAAAAAATTGCTCCTTTTCTATTATTTCAACATTATTTTATTTTGTATACATATTGATTATTCGGGTTTGCTTGATTTTATTCGATTAAAAAGATTTTTTTGTCCTTTCTTGATTTTTGTTGTTTGTGTTCCTCCCTCTTGCACGGGCGTTGGTCCAATGTTTGACATGGCCGCTCTGCTTAAAATCAAATTTTTTTAAGTGTTGGCAGAATAGTCTATAATATTTTTGACTATTTATATAAATGGTGGAGAGAAATGTTATATAGGAGCCTATTATGTAAACAATATAGTGTTCCTCTTTGGAAAGAAAAAATAAAAATCTGGGTTGACCTTTTGGGGATTCAGATGTATGATCTTGATGTCTCTGAATGTATGACTGTAATGAAGTCAAACATGTCAAAAATCATTGATCGCATAATTAAAGGTTCCAAATGATTGTTCATTTGATTAGGAGGAAAAAAAATTCTATTGAAGGCTTAGACCTTATTGAAAAATGACCTATTCAAGTCACTATTAGTTGGATTGGAAATGAGTTCTGCAAGTAGTGGATGGCCATAGAGTTGGTCTAAGAAATAATTACACTACAAGTCCGCACCAAAGAAATAACCGGCTCAAAAGAGATAAATATTTTTAAAATATTGTCACAAAATTAGAGAAGTGATGCTAAATTGCATAAAATTTTGTTGCTTCAATTGGTTTTGTAACCGAAACCGCACTAAATGAAACTGCACTGCACAGTTTAAACCGCACCACAGCAATCAAAAGCGTTTTCATGTGCTTTTTTAAATTTGTCAAACCGCACCTAAGCAGTTTTGGGTGTGATTTGGGCTTCAAACTGCATCAAATCACAACATGCTCACCCCTACTTTAATTTGTCTTCCCTCTATAGTCTTCCTTTAGTGAAGTTCTTTTATCGCAGACAGAAGTGATGACATTATTAAAATTATATTATATTTTTTAAAAAATAAGATTTTTTTTAAAAAAAAGAAGTAAATTGATTGGGATAGTTATACATATATTGATTGATACTATTTTCGCTCCAAAATATAAAATTATTATTAACTTTTAAAATTATTCTAAAATATTTTTAAATTCAAAATTGAGATAATTTATCAATAATTATAAAAAATAAGTCTTATAACTATTAATACTTTTTGGATAGTTTAAAAGTTGATTGATGAGTGCATATTATTCATTAATTTTGATTCATTTATTTTTAGTTTTATTGCATGCTTTATGTGTATATGAGATTATTAAGGTGTTTAATGATTTCAAAAGTAATTGGAGCTGAAACGAGGAAAATGGGGAGATTGCAGAGTTTTTAATGATAAGATGGATGCATGGTCTTGGCTTGAAACTTCAATTTTATTGTAGAGTTATTCCTTAGCTTTTCGGAACATCTTGAATCGTCCCAATCGTAGTTCATATGAAAAAGTTATGATCTTTTTACTAAATGGACGCTGAACCTCAATGTTTGGAAGTTGCAATTTACATAGCAGTCACTTGGAGCCCAATTTCGACCTGAATCCAGCCAGAATTTGTCAATTCTCAAAGAATGAAAGTTGTATATCTCATCGAGATCTTAAATTTGATAGATAGAAGGCTCCACAACTCCTCCCTGATCAAAAGTTATGGTTATTTTACCAAAGGACGTCGCAGCAGGAAATGGAAATTCGCCCCAGCGAATTTGAGCGGGAAAATTGAGAATTTTTGGATTTTTGGAAAGTTTCTAAAAATAGATTTTGGCAGATTTCTACATGGAATGAGATTGATATTTCTATTAGATTTAGGATATCTTTAGACTGAGATTTATTTCCGAATTGGATTCTATTTCTTTATGGAAACTAGTTGTGACTTGTAATTTCATTTAGGATTTAGATTTCTAGTTCTCATAGGATTTAGGTCTTTGTCTACACTATGAATAGATGTAATAGTTAGGGTATTATTCATTCTATCATCTAATTCATTCTATATTCTATAATTCTATCATCTACATAATTGGAGATTGAAGATTGAAGACATGAGCTAAGTTCTTTATTTCAGTTCGGAAGGATGTTGAACCTTATATATAATTAATGGTTAATTGAGTATTCATTATTTATTCCTTCTCACATGAAATTCATTCTTGATCATCTGATTTAATTTCTGAATGCTATTTGGCTTAACTTATTTGATTTCTGCAGGATTTGAGTTGGTAAACGAATATCATATGCTAGATTAAGGAATAATATTACGTGTAATTGATAGTGTTCCTAATCACAAGTAGTAATTACTAATACCTAATTGTGGAAAAGCTTTTGAGTATTGGTATTTGTTAGTTCCTAGAAGGGGGGGGGGGGTTGAATAGATCCTTGAATTTGAAATACTTTTTCTCTATTATTTTGTATTGCTCATTAAGTAGCAAATGACAAACATAAGAATCTTTTCAAGCACAGCGGAATATGTAAGACCCCAAATAATTAATAAATGAAATTTAATTTCCTCTAATTATTATTTTGAAATAGTAAGGGTTGATGTGATTAATGTGGATAGTTATGGGTAAAATACACAAATATTTCAAAATAAACAAGTGGTTATAAAATATTCATTTTTGACGGAGAATATTCGTTTGGTCGTGGAATATTCGTACTGTCGGGGAATATTCGTACGACGGCGTAGCCATGTGTGGGCCCCATAACGGAAAGCGATTGGAGGAAGAAAACGAAAAATATAAGTTGTTTAAAAATAACGGCGTAATTGTTACTGGTTTATAATTGTTGGAATACCCGGTGGTTAAAACACATTAATACGCGTTGTTGTTGCACAGAGAAGACACGGGTATTGCACCAATTATTGACTCTTACGTGAAGGCACTACTCAATAATGGTTACTGAGAATTATCGCTCAAATATTTTATTGGTTCAATAATTGTTGTGTTGATATTTTATATATTCTTTGTTGTTTCAATAATTGTCATTACACAATATTTTTTATTATCGAAGCAATAATTCATATTATCCAGAATAATATTATTAGATAACATTATTGGCAATGTCTAGAAAGTTACATCTAAGGAGAGGTTTGGTCACCTAATTGCTTGCCAAGAAGGAGAAATTCTTATTGGAAAGCCCCCTTTCTCAGGAACCGCATTGATTATCGATATTGTGATTCGTAATATTATTTGTGAATAATTAATTATTGATTCATATGATGAGGAAAATATTAATTTTATGTGGATATAGATGGAGAAAATTTTTAATGTTACAATTGTTGAAAATTGAAATTTTATCTTTTTCTGATAAAATAATTCATTTAAATATATATATTATTATATTTTAATAATATAATAATAGTGATATTTTTACAACGAATGTGGGATATATGAGTATACGAGGAGGAAGAGTATTTTTGTTGCAATAAATGTTTAAAACATGTTAAACATGTCGGTGGACCCCATTTATTGACTGAAATTTGATTATAGCATGTAAAATTGTCCGTTTATGGATTTCGGTCAATTTCTGTTTGGAATTTGAAAACACTTTCTTCTGCAAAGTTGTAGAGAATTGAATTTCCTATAAAAACTCGCGAGATTCAAATTTTCTGACAAAAGAGCTATTTATTGTGAATTATTGAAGTTCCGGAGTTCCGAAATAATTGATTTTTGGAAGTTTTAATTGTTTAAAATAACAAAAACGTTTTTTATATGTTGTGAGCCTCATTAATCACATGCTAGGTGGCTGATTTCAGATTCCCAAAGGATGGCGTAGAATTTTTTTTATAAATATATTATTATATTAAATTTTCTGCTTTGGTGTTCTAAGCAATTTCCTATAAATAGGTGCTTAGGTTAGAATTGAAAATCACACCAGAAACTGAAATTTTCTCTCTATATTATCGAGCGTATTCTTGTGAGTATTTTGAGTATACTTTGAGTATTGCTATACGGTGAAAGTTCAAGTTATAGCCTATATCCAGAGTATTCTAGTTAGAAGTCTTGTCTTCCGAGGTAAGGGATATTTTTTTTTCGTAATGATATTATTTCTTCAATATCATTATCTTTGAAATATTGATATGAAGTTTTATCAAATTTAGAACTTTTGGTGTGTGAGTTACTATTTCAGATACTGCACTATTCACGTATCTGGATTATTCATTCACTTATCTGGCCTTTATTCATCGAAAAATGAAAATTTTCTTTTTCGTCCAAAATATCTATTGTGGATACTAGTTTTGATTGTATCCATGTTTTGATCATTCTTGAATTTTACACCACTATGATTATTTTTGAGGTATTTTTGGCGTGGATAAAACAAAGTACCTAATCCTTAATCCTTAATCCTTGTCATTTTGTTTCTTTGGATTCGTTTCTTTAAAAAAAAATATATTTTTCATCATCCTCGGTCTTAAATGATGATATTATTGAATATCTTTGGCTCAGTAGTGCAAAGATGATTGATTTTTCGATGAATATATTTCATTCAGTAGTGCAAAGATGAATGATTTACGATGAATATCTTTGGTCCGTAGTGCAAAGATGAGCAGTGTTTAGATGAACATGACTAATCGGGTGAATGTCCTTGGCCTCAGTAGTGCAAGGATGAATATATGATTCGTATATATATTGATTGATGTTACAGGATAAAAATATTGATGATGGATCGTTAAATTCATAGATATTAGTAGATTTCATCCTCTACGTAACTCTTACATGAATTAATATTTTCCAACACTGCAGTATTGATTTAAAACTTGTTGTCTATTGTATTCTATTAAATTTTTTCCTGTTGAAGACTACGATAATTTGTTGTATATTATCTTAGTCATAATATTTTCTTGGGCTAGTTGAGCTCACCCTTTTCCTTTTTGTTCCATTTTTCTTCTCGGGAGGCGAGAATGTAGCGAGTAATTTAGTCGGGGTATGGAATGATGGTTTTAGAGAGTTGTTTAGTAGTCCTCACCATTTTTGTAAAATAATGTATCAATAATTATGATGAGGATTTATTTGTATGTGGATATTGTTTAGATGGCAATATCTCGTATTTAAACTCACGCTTTATTGTTGTAATAATAAAGTTGTAGTTGTTTCTATCATATACCGTATTGACAACTTTCGGAATGGGTGATGTATACCTATTTTGGGGGTGTCACGAGTTGGTATTAGAGCTTAGGGATATGATCTTTGGCAGAGATCGGGGAATAGAACTAGGAGGAGAGGCGAGGTAAATCCTTCGCTAGTGTGTCCTACCTAAGCTTATTTGATAGTTGGTCAAGATATAGGGATATTATGTGATATATTGATTTCCTTAATTAACCCTTGTTTTATGACAAGATTTGAGAATGTCGACCGAGAATATTAACAATGGAAATGAGGATAGTGGAGACGCTCTTGTACTCACCAACGAGGAGAACGTAACAGCATTGGCAATGTTCCTCCCGTGAACAACACCACCGATCGACGATGAACGAGCATTTAATGTTTAGAAGCTTTTTGCGATTCATGCAAAATCGACGAGGAGACTCGTGTTCAAAACATAGGAGGAAATGATAGCAATTGAGGTTGTCACAAACCAAGCAGATTCAAAGAGTTGGGACCACGAATTTAAGGGAAAGCCGATCCGATCATGGCGTAAATATGGGTCAAGCAAATTACCAAGATATTCGATGTCTTGGGATGCACAGATGAACAGAAGGTTCCATTCGCCACCTTTATTTTCCGTGGCGAGGCAGACTACTGGTGGGAGTCTGTGAAGCGTACCCATCCAGCCGCACTCAGCATGTCTTGGGAGACATTTCAGAACTATTTAATGACAAATACTTTCCCGAAAGTGTTCGTCATATGAAGGAAGTGGAGTTTATTAGATCGGAGCAGAACAAACATGGCGGTGTCTCAAAGATGAGGCGAAGTTTGCAGAGTTATCGTGTTTGCACCTCATTTGGTGGAGAATGAGGAACATATGACGTGGATGTTTCGAGAGGTTTGAAACCCCAGACACGCCAAGATCTCATCTCTCATAAATTTTTTCTCTATTCAGGATGTTGTTAACATGGCTCAATTGTTAGAGCGAGATAACGAAAGTACTACCAACCGAGGTACCACAATCAGGATCATCTAGGAGATGGCGGTCAACAAAACAACAATAACCAAAGTGGATAAAGAAAAAGACTCGGACAAAATGGTAACTACCTCTGGTGGTAATCATGGCCATGAAAATAGAAGAAGCGAGTCAGAGGAGATTTTAAAAGAGGAGATTCAACAACGACCATGTGAAGAGCGATATGCAAAGAAGAATCGGTTCCAAGGGAGGAGAACGACCACCAGTCATATGCTATAAATGCGGGAAAGAGGGACATATTAGTCCAAACTGCCCACAACAGTTCCAGGTATGCTATAATTATGGAAAGGAAGGACATATCGCTCGAGATTGCACGGTAGCGAAACCTAGTTCAGCGGGGATGGTGACTCAAAAGACTATCCCAGAAAGGTCAAAGTCAACGGTTCCTGGAAGAGCGTTTGTTGTGACTGGTCAAAATGCGAGGAACCCAAACGAGGTGATCACGGGTAAGCTATTTATAAATTCTTGTGAAGTTTATACTTTAGTAGATACCGGTGCTACCCATTCATTTATCTCTCCTACTTGTGCTCAACGTTTAAACTTGACTCTGGAGAAATTAGACTTTGAACTATTTGTGGAAACTCCGTTAGGAGAAACTTTCATCACATCCACTGTTTATAAATCTTGTTTGATTCAAGTTGGCACCATCACCTTACCTGTTAACCTTATCTCTTTAAAGATACTTGTTTTTGATGTGATTTTAGGGATTGATTGGTTAAGTACTCATCATGCAAAAGTTGATTGTTTTCGTAAGGTTGTTAGCTTTCATATTCCTAAACAACCTGTTGTACGAATTCAAGCAACTAAACCATTAAAATCAATCACATCATATCTAATCATAAAAGCTATTCGCTTATTAAAAATGGATGTCAAGCTTTCTTAGCCCATGTTATGGATTTGAATAAAGACACGTCAAATTTGAATAATATTCTGTTGTTATTGACTTTTCTCAAGAACTTCCGGTCTACCCCGTAACGTGAAGTTGAATTCTTTATTAACCTTGAACCCGTACAAAGCCCATTTCTAAAACCCCATATCGAATGGCTCTATTGAACTTCGAGGAGTTAAAGGTCCAACTATAGGAGTTGTTGGACATCGGTTTCATTCGTCCTAGTACATCTCCTTGGGGTGCTCCTGTTTTATTCATAAAGAAGAAAGACGGGAGTATGCGACTTTGTATTGACTATCGGGAATTGAACCATGTCATTATCAAGAATAGGTATCCTCTACCTTGTATTGATGACTTGTTTGACCAGTTGCAAGGAGCACAATTCTTTTCAAAAATTGATCTTCGTTCTGGATATCATCAGCTGAAGATTAGAACTGAGGATATTCCAAAGACTGCCTTTAGAACTCGGTACGGGCATTATGAATTCCTAGTCATGTCTTTTTGATTGACTAATGCCCCTGCGGCTTTCATGGATATGATGAACCGAGTATTCAAGGAATATTTGGATCAGTTCGTTGTTGTCTTTATTGATGACATCCTCATATATTCCAAAAGTCGTGAAGATCATGAGCACCATTTGAAGTTGGTACTTCAAAGACTTTGTGACAACAAGCTATATGCCAAGCTAAAGAAATACGAGTTCTAGCTTAAGGAAGTAGCATTCCTTGGGCACGCGGTGTCAAAACATAGAGTATTTATTGACCCGGCAAAGATTGAAGAAATACAAAGTTGGGAGCAACTAAAGTCGGTAACCGAAGTACGTAGCTTTTTGGGCTTAGCTGGTTATTATCGGAGATTCGTGGAAGGATTTTCTCGAATCACTACTTCGTTAACTCAGCTGACTCAGAAAGATACAAAATTTGTATGGAGCGAGGAATGCGAGAAGAGTTTCCAAGAGCTCAAGAGGAGACTCATTTCGGCACCTGTTCTAACAATACCATCTAGTTCGGATGCATTTGTTATCTACAACGATGCTTCAGATAAGGGGTTAGGATGTGTTCTCATGCAACATGGGAAAGTCATAGCCTATGCCTCGCGATAACTCAAAAAAATATGAGAGGAATTATCCTACTCATGATCTGGAGTTGGCAGCAGTCGTTTTTGTGTTGAAAATTTGGAGACACTACCTGTATGGGGAGAAAGTGGAGATTTATACGGATCATAAAAGCCTCAAATATTTCTTCACCCAAAAAGAACTCAACATGCAGCAACGACGTTGGCTCGAGCTGTTAAAAGATTACGACCATAGCATTCAATATCATCTTGGAAAAACAAACGTTTTAGCTAAAGCATTAAGTAGAAGATCATATGCGGGTACGAGTGCGATGATGTCAAGTATACGCATAGAGCCAACTTTAATAGAAAAATTTAAGGTTGCTCAAGCCACCGACCCGGAGCTAATGCATATGAAGAAGAAAGTACAAGAAGGTGCTATTCCGGAAGCGAGAATCGATGAAGAAGGAATACTTCGATTCCACTCTAGACTTTGTGTTCCTAACGACTCTGATTTGAAGTACAAGATTATGATGGAGGCACACAATACACCATTTGCAATCCATCTTGAAAGTACTAAAATGTATCGTGATCTTCGACATACATTTTGGTGGAACAATATGAAGAGAGAGAGATTGCAAAGTTTATCTCAACATGTTTAACTTGTCAACGTGTAAAGGCGAGAGCATCAAGTGCCTAAGGGACCATTGCAACCACTTGAGATTCGAAATGGAAGTGGGAACACATTACCATGGATTTCGTTCACGGGTCTTCCCACGGTTTCTCAAGGCATAAATGCTATTTGGGTTATTGTTGATAGATTAACCAAGTCTCGCACATTTCTTGCAGATCACGGAGACTTATTTCTTGAACGCGTCTTGCTAGTATGTATGTAAATGAGATTGTGAGGTTGCATGGCATGCCAAGATCTATAGTTTCGGATCGTGACCCAAGATTCACTTCAAGATTTTGGGTTAGCTTGCAAAAAGCTATGGGTACGGATTTACGATTGATTCGGCATACCATCCTCAAAGCAGACGGATAATCAGAGAGGACTATTCAAACTCTTGAAGATTTATTAAGACTCGTGTCCTAGACTTCAAAGGCGGTTGGGATAAGTATTTACCATTGGTGGAATTCTCCTACAATAATGCTTATCAGCAAGTATAGGTGTGGCCCCATTGAAGCATTATATGGACAAAATGTCGCTCTCAAAGTATGTTGGGACGAGGTGGGTGAAGCAACATTGTTGGGACTCGAGTTGGTACGTATGACCCACGAAAAGATCCAAATGATTAGACAACGCATACAAGCTAGTACAGATCGATCGACAAAAGAGTTATGCGGATCTTCATCGAAAGGACGTGGAGTTTAGTATAGGGGATCATGTATTGTTGCGTGTTGCCCCATAGAAGGGAGTTATAAGATTTGGGAAGAGAGGAAAGCTCAATCCACGATTTATTGGTCCATTTCAAATTCTTGACCGAGTAGGAAATGTAGCCTATAGACTCGCTTTACCTCCAAGTATGTCTCGTGTTCATAATGTGTTTCACATATCTGTACTTTGTAAATATGTGAAAGACCCGAACCACGTTATTGAGTTAGAAACCGGATGAGATAGATGAAGACTTAACGATGAGGAGGTACTGTCAAGATCTTGGATAGGAAGGAGCATCCCCTACGACGAAGGTCATACCACAAGTTAAAGTCTTGTGGAGGAACCATGCTATAGAAGAAATGACCTGGGAATTGGAAACGAAAATGAAAGCGAGGTATCCTAATCTTTTCGAAACACCAGGTACGTATGTCAATTTCGAGGACGAAATTTCATAAGGAGGGGAGGTTGTAAGACACCAAATAATTAATAAATGAAATTTAATTTCGTCTAATTATTATTTTGAAATAGTATGGGTTGATGTGATTAATGTGGATAGTTATGGGTAAAATACGCAAATATTTCAAAATAAGCAAGTGGTTATAAAATATTCATTTTTGACGGGGAATATTCGTTTGGTCGTGGAATATTCGTATTGTCGGGGAATATTTGTACGACGGCGTAGCCATGTGTGGGCCCCATAACGGAAAGCGATTGGAGGAAGAAAACGACAAATATAAGTTGTTTAAAAATAACGGCGTAATTGTTACCGTTTACACTGTTGGAATACCCGGTGGTTAAAACACAGTAATACGCGTTGTTGCACAGTAGCACACGGTATTGCACCAATTATTGACTCTTACGTAAGAAGGCACTACTCAATAATGGTTACGATAATTATTGCTCAAAGATTTTATTGGTTCAATAATTGTTGTGTTGATATTTTATATTTAGTTGTTTCAATAATTGTCATTTACAAGTATTTTTCATTATCGAAGAAATAATTCATATTATCTGAATAATATTATTAGATAACATTATTGGCAATGTCTAGAAAGTTCGCATCTAAGGAGAGGTTTGGTCACCTAATTGCGCCAAGAGAAGGAGAAATTCTTATTCGAAAAGCCCCTCTTTCACAGGAACCGCTGGTTGTCAATATTGTGATTACGTAATATTATTTGTGAATAATTAATTATTGATTCATATGATGAGGAAAATATTAATTTTATGTGGATATAGATGGAGAAAATTTTTAATGTTACAATTGTTGAAAATTGAAATTTTATCTTTTTTACGATAAAATAATTCATTTAAATATATATATATATATTTTTATATTTTAATAATATAATAATGGTGATATTTTTACAACGAATGTGAGATATATGAGTATCGAGGAGGAAGAGTATTTTTGTTGCAATAAATGTTTAAAACATGTTAAACATGTAAATTGGACCCCATTTATTGGTGAAATTTGATTATAAAGATGTAAAATTATCCGTTTGTGGATTTTGGCCAATTTCATTTGGAATTTGAAAAAACTTTCTTACGTAAAGTTGTAGAGAATTGAATTTTCTATAAAACTCGCGATATTCAAATTTTCCGACAAAAGGGCTATTTATTGTGAATTATTGAAGATCCGGAGTTCGAAATAATTGATTTTTGGAAGTTTTAATTGTTTAAAATAACAAAACATTTTTTTATATGTTGTGAGCCTCATTAATCACATGCTAGGTGGCTGATTTTTGATTCCCAAAGGATGGCGTAGAAATTTTTTATAAATATATTATTATATTAAATTTTCGCTTTGGTGTTCTAAGCAATTTCTATAAATAGGTGCTTAGGTTAGAATTGAAAATCACACCGTAAATCAAGTTTTCTCTCTCTATATTATCGAGCGTATTCTTGTGATTATTTTGAGTATACTTTGAGTATTGCTATACGGTGAAAGTTCAAGTTATAGCTTTATATCCAGTATTCTAGTTAAATCTTTATCTTTCCAAGTAAGGGATATTTTTTTCTTCAGTAATGATATTATTTCTTCAATATCATTATCTTTGAAATATTGATCTGAAGTTTTATCAAATTTAGAACTTTTGGTGTCTGAGAGTTACTATTTCAGTATACGGCAGACTATTCACGATATCTTGGCATTATTCACGAATACTGACTATTCATCAAAAAAATGAAAATTTTCCTTTTCGTCAAAAAATATCTATTGTGGATACTAGTTTTGATTGTATCCATGTTTTGATCATTCTTGAATTTTACACCACTATGATTATTTTTGAGGTATTTTTGACGTGGATAAAACAAAGTACGAATCCTTAATCCTTAATCCTTGTCATTTTGTTTCTTTGGATTCGTTTCTTTAAAAAAAATTAATATATTTTTCATCATCCTCGATCTTAAATGATGATATTATTGAATATCTTTGGCCCGTAGTACAAAGATGATTGATTCGATGAATATATTTGGCCTGTAGAAAGCAAAGATGAATGATTTCGATGAATATCTTTGGCCCGTAGTCAAAAGATGAAGCAGTGTTTAGATGAACATGACTAATGGTGAATGTCCTTGGCTCGTAGTGCAAGGATGAATATATGATTCCGTATATATATTGATTGATGTTACAGGATAAAAATATTGATGATGGACTGTTAAATTCATAGATATTAGTAGATTTCATCCTCTACGTAACTCTTCTATGAATTAATATTTTCCTCTGGGAGTATTGATTTTAAACTTGTTGTCTATTGTATTCTATTAAATTTTTCCCTGTTGAAGACTAACGATAATTTGTTGTATATTATCTTAGTCATAATATTCTTTACTGGGTTAGTTGAGCTCACCCTTTTCCTTTTTGTTCCATTTTTCTTCTCAGGACGCGAGAATGTAGTGAGTACGAGTCGGGGTATGGAATGATGGTTTTAGAGAGTTGTTTAGTAGTCCTCACCATTTTTGTAAAATAATGTATCAATAATTACGATGAGGATTTATTTGTATGTGGATATTGTTTAGATGGCAATATCTGTATTTAAACTCACAGTTTTACTGTTGTAATAATAAAGTTGTAGTTGTTTCTGTACCGTGTATTGACAACTCAGAATGGGTGATGTATACCTATTTTGGGGGTGTCATAGAATAAGTAAAAGATCCCCTTCATTGATATATTCATAATCAGACATACATTGTTTGTAGATTTACTTTAGTAGTAAGCAGTTAAAACATACATAACAGTTATAGTAGTTAATGTACATAATGTAAATGACATAAAGTAAAAGGCACAAGGGGTTCTAAGTGGTTCAGATACTCAAGCTCCTAATCCACTCTTCTGCTTTCAACTAGTAGGATTTCTACTCAGGAAGGGCAGCACCCTGAATCACTAAGATTCCTTCAAGGCCGTGACCTTGGGACTTGATTCACTAAGAACTCTTCAAGGCCAAGAGCCTTGAAACTTCTCTAGTTCCCTAGAACTCTTCAAGCCCAAAGCTTGAGCTTGAACTTCATTTAGTCCCTTCGGACAAGGACCCCTCAGGCCCTGGCTTATTCATGTTGTTGTTGGTGCTGAGCTGCTAAGATGTTATTATGGTCTGAACATCTTTTGTACTTAGAAGCTTGATGTGGTCCTATTTGCATTCTGCTTCGAGTCTGGACCACATTTTCTTTGGTGCAGCTGATCTTCACTCTTTTCTGCTCATCTTCATCTGGTATCAGCTGTGCACCATCACCATCTGGGTTTGCTAAGTCTTTGTGCTTTTAGTAGACTTTGTCTGACACTTAGCAATCCCTGAACCCTTCTTGAATGCTTTGCATACATGGTTCTGCACTTGTTCAGTTTCAGCTTTCGGTTCATGGTGATTCGTAGAGTGGCTCTCTTGGTTTTCTTTGTACTCAGCCACTCTTCTGAATGTTATCTTCTTGGCCTTCTCGGCTCTCAGCTTGGCTGCCATCTTCAGTGGAATTCTCATCTTTGTTGAGTGAAGCTTTAGTCTGTTTGAGTTCTTCTTCAAAGCTATTTCACTTCCACCTATGTAGTCTCACTGTCACTGAGACTTGTTCTGTTGATCTTTGTGGAACTTGTAGAGTCAACAATAACATTCCCAATAACTTAACGATTCTGCAACTTAGCAATCATCAGCAACTCTTGATCTTTGAAGCTTTGTTGATTTATACTGCTTCCCAATCTTCCCGTTGGAAAGTAGCCGTTGAAAGTTATTCAAATTTCTTCGCAGATCTCGAGTTATTTGGTGTAGACTGCAGATGTGACATGACATCTTTTTCTGACTTTCTGACACTGCAGTTTACTATTTCGCCTACCCCGTCAGATATGTTACTTTGATGTCTCGGGCAGGTCATCGACTTTATTTCTCCCTTCTGATTTCTTGATCAGAGGTTGTCCTTGCATCGATGCTCTCAATAAGCTTTTTTCCGAATGCCAACGTTTAGATTGAACCGTTGCCAATGCTTCAATCCTCAGTTGTTCGAACTCAACGATTCTGATGCACTTCTTCTCGGACCTGATCGTAGTGTCTTATTGACTGATGCTTATTGACATGTAGAGTCAACAGTATGATCTTGAAGAGTGTTCACTTAATCTCTAGTGAAAAATAACTCTTCCTTCTTTCGTGCAGTGCTTCAACACTTCGGTTTGCCTCAACTGTTCTCAGATACTGATGGCTTGACTCCTTGCTCTGGCCCCTTCTGAATAACAAGACACTTCAGATTTATGGCGTGTCCAGCTCACTTTCTCCTTGTGATCTCCCGTTCACTTATCATTAATGGACTGACTCAATGCTTAATCACTTTAGCCTTGTTCTCCAGAGGCAGACCGGTATCTTTGTATATACTCCATCAGTTCCTTCTTCGGTTGGCAAACACTACGATCCTGGTTACTTTCAAGATCATTGTCATCTTTCTACTTGACAGCTACTACACAAGCTGACTTTCCTTAGTTAGCTACTGAAGTCTTCTTATGATCATCTTGAGGAAGACTTTATCATGAATGACTTCACAACTCAATCTAGATGCTGATTAAGTTGATGATTAGATCTTCTAATAGCTTGCATTCCATTCGTTGAGTGCTCTCTAGCTTCCTTTAGGTGAGATGTATCCTTACAGTACCAACCAAAGGCTTCATTCCTTTGGATATCCTGGGAGTGCTTAATTGTTGAGAATCGTGTTTGCTCTACGATTCTTCTTTGGCTTTGTGAGCACATTTTTTGAGGTCTTAGTTCTAAACTCTACGATTCAGCTTCGGTTATGCAGACACTACGACTCCAAGATCAGATCTTGACACTACGATTTCTGTCGTTGTGCTTGTTGTCTTCATCTGATCTTGCTTGACTACGATTTCTACCTTTTATACGATCAGTAGACTCTACGATTCTGAGTGTAGTCTACGATCCTTGACTTGGCCTTTAGTAGACTCTACGACTCCGAGTGTAGTCTATGATTCTTGTCTTGACTTTAAGCAGATGCTCTCGGCCTTCAGAAAGTGTGCTATCTCTACGATTCTGAACATGACTTCCTCAGCAGTCTACGGCTCCGATGAAGCTTTACTCGACACACTACGATCCTTCCTTATCTCTCCTGGAAGTCTACGAACTCCGAGATCTACTATCTTACAGAGTACGATTCTGCCTCGATAGCTCTCGAGTTATCCTTGACTCTCCTGACAGACTACAATTTTTGGTGCATTGCTCGACGATCAGACAAGCCTATCTATTGTATCATAATATCAACCTAACATGTTTGATCTTTCTATGTTTATAGTCCTTATACATCATTTCTTTTTAAGGACTTTACAAAGCTGTTCTGCTTATGTAGGATCAACCTAACATATTTGATCAATTCATTCTAAGTCCTTGTACATATGTTTCTATACTCTATCAGAGGACTTTATAGCTTTTCTTAATGCAAGCATACTTGCATATTCATTCATATATATATCATAATCAAATCATATATAAATAGGAATATCATTCACATGTTTATTCCTTACAATCTCCCCTTATTTGATTATGACAAAAACAATAAGTGTATATGTATGTTATGAATGAATCTTATATACAAATGAGTCATCAGATTTCTAAAATGATAATCATGAATGTCATTTATAATAATGTGGAATTTAATACACTGACATTTTACATCCTGGATCTAGAACATACCTAACTAGTTAGAGATATACCTCTTTGGCTCCATGTTTGTTTTCAGGATGTCTGTTGATCAGTTACTCATCTGTTTGGTCTGTTTGCTCCTGCTCCCCCTGAGATGTTGACTTCATTTCTTTTGTCTGCTCCCTTCTTCTTCTTCTGGCTCCCTCTTAGCCTTTGCAAATACAGGCTCGTCATCTTTTGGCTCCCCCTTAGATGATGACTCAGCTACTTCTTGTGCTGTTGTCTTCTTTTCTTCTTTCCTTTTTCTCTTCTTTCTCTTCCTTGAGTGCCTCTTTCTATGCTTCTTTTTCTCTCCCTTTTTGTCATTAATCATTTGGGAGATCTGCTCCATGTTGGACATTAGTTGCTCCATCAGGTAGGAGGATTTACCGACTTCAATCTTGAGTTCTTGTTGGCTTAACTCAAGTTGCATAGAGAAGGACTGATTCAAGTTGTCAATCTTGTCAAAGAGGGCTTGGAGTTGTTCTTCATTTGCCTTCTGTGTTCGTAGAGCTTCTTCTTTTTGATCATTTATGGCCTTCAGATAGATGTGATCTCTTTCTTTGATTTTTAGGGATACATCATCCATAATAGTTTGGATTCTGTCATGAACTGAGTTGTCTTCTGTTGAAGTCAACATCTTTGACTTTTCATTAATTTGAGTTATCTTCTCAATCAAGTTATCAGAATTCTTCAACAATTCCTGCTCCATGGAAATTTGATCATCTGGTTGAGCAGCCTCTTGTTGATCATTAGATTGAACTCTACGATTGTCATCCTTGGACAGATTTTTGAAAGTATTGAGAATCTGAGAAATCATTGAATACCAATCGCTGTGGGAGGATGAAGGAATGTTAGATAACTGTGCTAGGGCAGATGGAGACATCTTATTCTGGACTTGATCATCATCAGTGGTAGAGTGAACAGACTCTACGATTAGTGTCTTGGCCATATTCCTTTTTCCATCAGAGTCCACTCTACGATCATAAGGAATATAATGATTTTTAGCATGTCGGTAGACTTTGTAGTGGGGCTTGTCATTTATCATCATGGTTGCAAACTTCTTTACCCTTGGGAAGTTTTGTGACACCAGCTCTAGATTTGGAAACTGAGAATAGCACCAGCTGAAGTAGCTCTCATCAGTATTAGTATGTGCCTTCAACCATGGCATCCACGGGAAGAACCATCTCATCAGAAGATCTTCATAGTTATACAGTATTGTTGTGCAGTCTAATTCCATGTTTTTCCAGTTGTGAAGCACTTCATCTGTGGTCATTCTTACAACTCGAAGTTGTTCATTTCCATGATTTATCCACCTTGCTGCTGGTTCAACTGGTGGTTCATCAAAGACTTCCACTATAATTCTTCTGCTAATTCTGGCTGGAGAGAAAACAGGATAGTATCCTGGTTCCTCTGATTCCTGATGTGCAGAATTGGAATCTTTCTCTATTTCTTCCCTTTGTTGAGCCTGAATCTTGCTCATTCCCTTCATCAGATTTATTAGTGAATTCTTCTTGTTTGTATTCATTTTCAGAGCCTTCTTCAGCAATATCTTTCTTGGAATCATCTTCTCCAGTGCTAGTCTCATCTTCAGCACTTTCTTCCTGTGACTCATATTCCTCATAACTTAATTCAATGACTTCAGTAGAGTTGTCAGTTTTCTTTTTGGAGGCAAATTGATCAATCAATCTGTATCTCTTCCTTCTCCTTGGAGGTTCAGCTATGGGAGAATCAGACTCTTCTTCTTCTTCTTCTTCTTCTTCTTCTTCTTCTTCTTCTTCTTCTTCTTCAGACTCTGAGGCCTTTGAGTCATCATGCAAGCTTCCTTGATGTTCATCATTAGCAGGGGCATGTATTTCTTTTTCGATCTCATCATCTTTTGATCCATAATGAGAGACTATTTGAACATTTACATTTGGAGATTCAGATGGGTCATTTTGCAGCTTCTCTTCAACTTCAAAGTGAGTACTCTAAGAATTGGCCATAAGACTTAAATATTCTTCTTCATCATCAGAGTTTACATCTTCTTTCATGGATCCAGCTCCACCTTCATTGCTGGATCTGATCTCTGGGGATTCAGTCTTGAGATCATCAGTTTCCTTTTCTTCTTTTGACTCTACGTCTTCTTCTTTGTTAGATGTGCTTCCTTGGGGAACTGGAACTGATTTCTTCATCCCTTTTGTTTTCTTCTTGGGTGGTTCTTGGAGTAGTTTGTTACTTTTTCTTTTTGGGTTTTCAGCAATTGATGCTGGTTTTTCTCCTACTCCTTGTTTCTTCTTGTCAGTGGAGACATGTCTTGACGAAGCCTCTTCATTCTTCACATTCTTAGGCTTCTTCTTCGCCTGTGTGGCAACAACTGATGCAGAGTCATCAGACTCAGATCTTTCCACCTCCTTTGCTTTTCTCTTCTTTGCAGAGACTTTTCTGCTGCTTCCAGTTTGTGTTAGCCTCCTGTTTTCCTTTGGGTTTTTCTTCCAATTCACAAACAGTTGTGGAGAAATTACTTTGTGCACATTCAGAGGTTCTCCCGCATTATCCTTGATCTTGCTCCCTAGCTTCTTCTTCATCACTATGCTTAGCAGTCTTCCATGAAATACTTTTGTAAGTGGTTTGTCTGTAGATTTCTTCAACTCAGCTTTTTTTATCCATTTGGAGATTTGATCGAACAGGATAACTCCAAAGTTTATTTGTTTCTTTAGAACTATGGCAGACATAATCTTCAACTGATGGTCGAGTACAGTGTCATGTGCAGTGTCTTTGCACAGTATACATTTTCCCAATATCTCAACAAGGAACTCGAATTCCTCAGGAAATTCCTTCTTCTTCATATCCTTCAGACTAGGGTTTCTTTGGTACCGCATTAGCCTCTTGCCTTCTTCAATGTCGACTTCATCCAGGTTTATCAGACCATGATTAGGAAACCCTAGACATTGATTGATGTCTGATGCTCTTATCTTCAGACTAGATCCTTTCACCTTAGTAATCAGAAGCCCATAGTTCGTTGAAGCATTTGAGTAGAACTACTTCACTAGTTCTGTATATACTGGAGTGTTGGCCTCTAGGCACTCAGAGAACCCAGCTTCCTTTACGAGTTCAAGTATGTCCTTGAACTTTATCTTTGATTCTTCAAACTTTGTAAAGCCGAGTTGAATACCCGTTATAACTTTCCATTCTGCTATTTGAGGAGTTCAAGGTATATGGTATGTGGTTCGGAGAGATTTAGCTGAATGTGATTTGGGCTCTGGAAGTTTGATTGGTTTGGCTTCGAAGAGGATTCTATTGTTTGAAAAAGGGAGGGAGAGAGGTTCAATGGGTTCTGGTAACTGTTTGCAGATTTTGAATTTGTCTTTATGGCAGTTCCTTCTTACACTGCATACGTTATGACGTGTTAACTAGCCATTGGTTGCACGATGCCCAGTAACGAGCTGTAACTCCCCATTAAATTTTTAGTTAGATGTCTCTTTTAGAAGAGTAGACGTTTGATTGACGTGGATTGACCGTTGACTTCTTGGTCTCATAGAGTAGCATGATAAGACAACTATGGACTCTACGTTTTCCTTAGTTAACTCAACGATCAACTTTTGAAAGTTGTTGCAGTGGATGATTTTGGCAGTTCTTCTCATTTTGAATTTTCATGATTCAGCCACTGATTTGCTTCATGAAGCCTTGGCTACTTCTCTTTAGCAAGAAATCTTTCTAACAAGCATTCAAACTTATCTCCTCACAATTTGAATGGTTGGGCAATTGTCCTATTCTTCCAGCTCCTCATGAGTTAAGGGTAGCCTCTTGTAAGACTGCGATCATCGAGTCTGTTTCTACGATTGCTAAGGTTGCACTACGATCGTTGAAGTTACATTACGATCGTTGAGTTCTCTCAAACTCTACTCTGCGATCGTTGGCTGTCTTGGTCCTTGAGATGAACTTGATCAAGAAATTCTTCTGGGTTAAGGTAGCTCAGGAAGGGCCAACCTCTTAGAGTGAGCTAAGGGTCAGGTTTGTCCCTGAGGCGCTTTCCAGATGAAGTAATTTATCTCTTTTGACCTTTTCTGTTGGGGAGGTCCTCTCCCAATCTTTAGTCAATTGCATTTGCTGTAATCGTGGTGTCTTCCTGCTCTTACACTACAATCAGATGTTTGTCCATGATTTTGAGTTGGGTGGCTGATAGGTTATTAGTAGTACGTTTTGAGACGTTCCTACTGACTATGGATCTTCATTTGGTTCATTAGTCACAAAGTTTTGGGACTCTATAGTTGGTACATTGCTTCATAGAATATTTCAGTGTTGTTGTTCCTTAACAGATCACTGCTCCCCCACGATTGATGATGTCTTTTCAGTGAGGTGTGATTTCCTTTTCTTCATGCACGTAAGGAAGCATCCTTGCATATCTCCTTCTGATTTAAGTCATTAAATCTTCTTATATCATAGAAATGAGTATCTTCAGGGTTGATCATTCTACGATCCTTTGACAGCACTATGAACGTAGTCTTCCTTGTCAGCTTGTGTTCGTGAAGTTCTGCTCCCGCAATAAGTTCCTCATGTTTGATGCTCGATGGTCCTCTGATGTGGGCTTCCTTGAGGGCAAGTTTTGCATGCTTGAGCATCTAAGACCCTTTTTCATCTTTAGTTGAGTAGCCTGCTTTCATATAAAGGTTAGCAGCCATTTGAGCTTTATTTAGATTAGCTCAGTCGGTCTTCAAGGACAGACTTTGACATGTAGGAGTTTTGTCAGAATTATTTCTGAACAGTCCTAAGCCTTCTGCTGGTTGAATCTTCTTGACTGAAGTCTTTTGCCTTGGCATTCCTTAGTGTGATTATATAGACTAAATACCTGCAGGTTATACATTTCTAATTTTTAGTACCCATGGTTAAATGGGTCCTGCTAGGTTAGTTTACTAAACCCCTGTTCCTTATATATTTGGATAATCATCATATTGACCACCATCAGTCGTATTCATGCATATACTTCATTTAGAAAATATATTTTGAGATGCATGGTGGTGAGTGTGAGAGAAATTTGTCATTTTAATAAAACACTCTTTTCCTTGATGGTTTCATCTTTTGCTAAGTTATGTTCATAGGGTTTAAATGTTCACCGAGTGAGAATCAACTCTACGATTTATTAGTATCTGGTTGATTCATGGAGGTGATCAGTTTCTATGAATCTTCAACATTCTCTTGTAGATCTGATCATACTTTGTGTGTCATTAAACACTTAGACCATAGGATGTACAAGACACATTAACCCATCAGCAAAGATTACTTCACATTCAATCGACCTGTGTTGCTCTTAAAACCATTTCAGGTCTCTTTTAAGTTGTCATCTTTAACCTAAAACTTGGATGGAGAGAAAGTTTATAGACATTTGAGTTTCCATCATTAGTGTACTTTCTCTCTTCACCTTTTTAGATAGATTATGAATACTTGAAGGAAAACTGTTATAGTTCATAAGTAAGGTGCAAATATGATGTTCATATCTATATTAGTGAGGAACCGTACCTTTTTACTGTCAGTTTCTTAAATGTCATTTATCTTAGATATACTGAGTTTAGGCATTGATGTGCATGTTTTCTCATTTGCTTCTGACAGCCAGTTGCTCCAGTTGATCTTCAGTCAATCAGTCGTGGTCTTGAAGATGCAAGCTAAAAAAGTGTTAGCATTTTTAAGTTCTTTGACATCCTTGAGTTTATAAGGCTTACATCCAGCTGCTGGTTGGCCAGATACATGTTTGAGAGGTTCTTCTTTCTTCTCTGAATAAAACATTTCTTAGCATGTATGGCCTTTTCATCTTTTCAGGCTGGTGAATGTTTGATTCTTTTTTGTTGATGTCTCTTGAGCTTTCTAGCCTGGTCTCCAAACTACAAGATTGACCGCGAGCAAGGATTGGTCTTGTTGATATGGCAATCAAGAACATAGACCAATTTGAGCATCTTCAGGTGTATATGCACATTTACCTGTACACAATATTTCCAACGTGTGAGCTCATCTGCATATAACAAGTGACTTACTACTAAACTAAGTTTAGAACAATGTTTGTGCCTAGGATCAGACTCAAAGTGATTAGCTTTTGAATATAGCATGAGAACCTGCTTTGATACTGTTGAGTAAAATTTAGTTACGCACAACACGCAAGTATACGTGGTCAACAAGTAATACAGTGAAAGTAGAGTATCGTTCCCACGAGGAATTATTAATACAAATTACCAAGTACTAACCCTTAATCAAACTAATTTTATTTAAACAATCAGTTTAATGTTATAAAGTAAATTACTTAATTAAACTAATTCTAATTACCACTAATTACAAATCAGATTATGGAGATTTAAGATAACAACTTCACTTATTTCTTCATTTAAGTTAACACACTTCTCATCAATTATTTTCTATCCTGAATTGTTAATCAAGAACACTAAAGCAGATAAAACCACCTCTCGATGCAAAATACTCATACTCACTTAAATCCACAATTGATAAAATTAAGCAAGACACCCTAATTAACTAATCCACTATATCTCTATGTGAATTACAATTATAAAGGATTTAAAGCTCAAGTTCTCTATAAGATTACATATGGCGTAAAGACATATCTCTATCCTAAACACGAATCATGAATTCCATCTATGCAGAAATCACAAACACATGCTATCATGATCAGATCTAAATCTATACTTCATCTCTCGAGTTCATATAGATTATCATGGTAATTAATGGCCAATCAATTAAACAATTAAGTAAAAATCACAATAGACAATTCTCACAATAGAACATAATAATTGATAGCGAAGCATATTAAAATAAACTACACAATAAGATCCATTGTAATCTCAAACAAAGAATTAGTTCATTGAATTAAAACTAAGAATCCACACTTGAATAAACATTAAAAAGATAAGAATAAGATTAAGGAAAAGAATTGAATCTGTTGTCAGCAAATCTCCATCCTCCTCAAGCTCCTGTTCTTGATCTTCAATGGTCTCCAAGTTGCTTCAAACTCCAAAACTAATAAGAACTAGGGTTTTGATTCTAATCTGCTCTAATATAATCTAATGGAATCCTTCAAAAACTAGCCTCTAATCCTTGTAAATCCCCTCCTTTTATAAGCCTCTTTATATGTCTTTAAGTCCTCTTGGAAGTCCTTGAATCAAACAGCTCGAATCAATCCTTCTTGAACTCAAATTCTAGTTAAAATTGCCTTTTCTGCGTGTACCCAAGCCCCGGCTTGGGTATTGCCTTGTAAATAGCAAGCCCCGGATTTCTATGCTTCTGATTTTGAACTCAGGACCCCAATCCCCGGCTTGGGTATAAGGCTTAAAAGAGCAAGCCCCGACTTGGGTGCAAGCTGCTAATTGTTTTTTCTACTGCAGTGTCCTCTGGTAAAATGACCATAACCTTTGATCCCGGAGGAGTTACGAGGCCTGCCACATATAAAATCGAAGATATTGACGAGCTCTACAACTTTTATTCTTTGAGAATTGAGAAATAACGGATGGATGAAGGTCTAAATTGGACTGGAAGTGACTGCTATGCAAATGGCCATCCAAAATAGTGAAGTTCAGCGTCCGTTGGTACAAATGTCATAACTCTTGCATCCAAACTCCGATTGGAATTATTCAAGATGTTCCGAAAGAAGAAGCTCTATAATATATTCCAAGTTCCAAGCCAAGAACATGAAATGAACATGAAAGCCCAAACGATGTCCGGATTACTTTTTCCTTGCGTTTTTATACCATTTATTCGCTCACATAGCTCCCAAGCATAAAATCTATAAAATGAACATAAAATGCATGAATGTACATAAGTAGTTAAAAGATATATAGTAGTTATAGCAGTTAATGTACATAATGTAAATGACATAAAGTAAAAGACATAAGGGGTTTTAAGTGGTTCAAAGAATCAAGCTCCTAATCCACTCTCTACGCTTTCAACCTAGCGTGATTTCCACTCAGGAAAGGCGGCACCTCGAATCACTAAGATTCCTTCAAGGCCGTGACCTTGGAACTTGATTCACTAAGAACTCTTCAAGGCCGTGACCTTGGAACTTATCTAGTTCTCAGAACTCTTCAAGCCAAGAGCTTGGAACTTCATTTAGTCCCTCCGGACAAGGACCCCTCAGGCCCTGGCTTCTTGTTGTTGCAGTTGTTGTTGTTGTTATTGGTGCTGAGCTGCTAAGATGTCATTAAGGTCTGAACATCTTTTTTACTTAGCAGCTTGATGTGGTCATCTTTGCATTCTGCTTCGAGTCTGGACCACATTTTCTTTGGTGCAGCTGATCTTCACTCTTTCCTGCTCATCTTCATCTGGTATCAGCTGTGCACCATCACCATCTGGGTTTGCTAAGTCTCTGTGCTTTTAGTAGACATCGTCTGACACTTAGCAATCCCTGAACCCTTTTTGAATACTTTGCAGACATGGTTCTGCACTTGTTTAGTTTTAGCTTTCAGTTCATGGTGATTCGTAGAGTGGCTCTCTTGATCTTCTTTGTACTCAACCACTCTTCTGAATGCTATCTTCTTGGCCTTCTAGTCTCTCAGCTTGGTTGCCATGTTCAGTGGCATTCTCATATTTATTGAGTGAAGCTTTAGTCTGTTTGAGTTCCTCTCCAAAGATGTTTCACTTCCACCTATGTAGTCTCACTGTCACTGAGACTTTTTCTGTTGATCTTTGGTGGAACTCGTAGAGTCAACAATAACATTCCCAACAACTCAACGATTCTGCAACTTAGCAATCATCAGCAACTCTTGATCTTTGAAGCTCTGTTGATTTATACTGCTTCCCAATCTTCCCGTTTGAAAGTAGCCGTTGAAAGCTATTCAAATTTCTTCGCAAATCTCGAGTTATTTGGTGCAGACTGCAGATGTGACATGACATCTTTTTTTGACTTTCTGACACTGTAGTCTACTGTTTCACCTACCCCGTCAGATATATTACTTTGATGTCTCGGGTAGGTCGTCGACTTTATTTCTCCCTTCTGATTTATTGATCAGAGGTTGTCCTTGCATCGATGCTCTCAATAAGCTTTTGTCCGAATGCCAACCTTCAGATTGAACCGTTGCCAATACTTCAATCCTCAGTTATTTAAACTCAACGATTCTGATTCACTTCTTCTCGAACCTGATCGTAGTGTCTTATTGACTAATGCTTATTTACATGTAGAGTCAACACTACGATTTTGAAGAGTGTTTACTTGATCTCTTGTGAAAAATAACTCTTCCTTCTTTCATGCAGTGCTTTAACATTTCTATTTGCCTCAACTGTTCTCAGATACTGATGGCTTGACTCCTTGCTCTGGCCCCTTCTGAATAACAAGACACTTCAGATTTGTGGCGTGTCCAGCTCACTTTCTCTTTGTGATCTCCCGTTCACTTATCATTAATGGACTGACCCAATGCTTAATCACTTTAGCCTTATTCTTCAGAGGCAGACCAGTATCTTTGTATATACTCCATCAGTTCCTTCTTCGGTTGGCAAACACTATGATCCCGGTTACTTCCAAGATCATTGTCATCTTTTCTACTTGTGACTCATCGCACAAGTTGACTTTCCTTAGTCAGCTACTGAAGTCTTTTTATGATCATCTTGTGGAAGATTTTATTATGAATGGCTTCACAACTCAATCTGGATGCTGATTAAGTTGATGCTTAGATCTTCTAATAG
Source organism: Panax ginseng (assembly GCA_020205605.1). NCBI lineage: Eukaryota > Viridiplantae > Streptophyta > Magnoliopsida > Apiales > Araliaceae > Panax > Panax ginseng. Next base: position 121,461,834 of record CM035134.1, read on the forward strand.
CTTGCATGCCATTCGTTGAGTGTTCTCTAGCTTCCTTTAGGTGAGATGTATCCTTACAGTACCAATCAGAGGCTTCATTCCTTTGGATATTCTGGGAGTGCTCAATTATTGAGAATCGTGTTTGCTCTACGATTCCTCTTTGGCTTTGTGAGCACATTTGTTGAGGTCTTAGTTCTGCACTCTACGATTCAGCTTCGGCTATGCAGACACTACGACTCTTAGATCAGATCTTGACACTACAATTTCTGTCGTTGTGCTTGTTGTCTTCATCTGATCTTGCTCGACTACAATTTATGCCTTTGATACGATCAGTAGACTCTACGATTCTGAGTGTAGTCTACGATCCTTGACTTGGTCGTTAGTAGACTCTACGACTCCGAGTGTAGTCTACGATTCTTGTCTTGACTTTGGCAGATGCTCAGTCGGCTCGTAGGCAGACTCTCTCTACGATTCTGAACATGACTTCCTCAGCAGTCTACAGCTTCTAGGAAGCTTTACTCGACACACTACGATCCTTTCTTGTCTCTCCTGGAAGTCTACAAACTCCGAGATCTACTATCTTGCAGACTACGATTCTGCCTCGATAGCTCTCGAGTTATCCTTGACTCTCCTGACAGACTACAATTTCTGGTGCAGTGCTCAACGGTCAGACAAGCCTATCTATTGCATCATAAGATCAACCTAACATGTTTGATATTTCTATGTTTATAGTCCTTATACATCATTTCTTTTTAAGGACTTTACAAAGCTGTTCTGCTTATGTAGGATCTACCTAACATATTTGATCAATTCATTCTAAGTCCTTGTACATATGTTTCTATACTCTATCAGAGGACTTTACAGCTTTTCTTAATGCAAGCATACTTGCATATTCATTCATATATATATATATATATATATATATATATATATATATCATAATCAAATCATATATAAATAGGAATATCATTCACATGTTTATTCCCTACAGTATGATTATCAGAAGACAAGTTAAACAATCCGAGCTTATGTGTCTGTTGCTTGGAATAGTCTAATTTCCTAATTCTTAATACTGCTATTATATTAAATCTAGAGAGTTTGTTCTAGGTTATATAATGATTAGAATTTTGTGAAGAACTTGTTTCATTGAGTGACAATCTAAGGGGAGTTTCGGGTATTAGAGTTTGTTATTACCTAGGGATATTAATTTCATTGAAAGATAAATAATGTTACAATTGATTAATCTATTGTTGTAAAAAGGTGACACTGAACTGAAGAACTAAAGCTTTTTATTCAGTGTTAATTCTTATTAGTTTATTCTTGTTAATTTATTTAATCAATTCAAAATTCCCTTTTCATTAGAAATCATAGGATAAATATAAAACAAATCACTCTTTGTGGGATCGATGCTTACTTACTACCGTGCTAATTGATTGAATTTGTAAAGCGAAAGTGAGATTAATTTAGGAGTGTAAACGACAGCTCCCATTAATAATAATTTTATATTTTGGAATGAAAATAGTATCAATCAATCTATGTATGTCTATCCCAATCAATTTAATTTTTTTATATAAAAAAAAACCTTATTTTCTTAAAAATATAATATAATTTCTTAATATCATCACTTCTGTCTAGTGAAAAAAGATCTTCACTAAAGGAAGACTATAAGGGGAAGACAAGTTAAAGAGTGAAGAGTAAGTGGATAACCTGTGACAATCGGTTACGAGAGGTACTATTTCAGCAACCATAATTTACACCGTTGATCAATAAAATGGAGGGCATTGATTAAAAAGAATTTACACATGCTGCTACACCACCAAAAATCTGGGAATCTGAGACGAAAAAACCCGTCTCAAATATAGTAGAATCCGTCTTAAAATTCATGTTAGTAGGTCGCATCGTTAATTATGTCCGTCTTAAAAAAAATAGATACAGAAACTATCTATAGCGCCCCCAAATCCGGGTATCTTCCAACCCGACAGATGGTGCTATACTGTACAAACATTCATACATTCATTCAATTGAAAAGTCTCAAAGAACGAACATAACTTCTAAAAGTAATATTTACATTTCTCAGGTTCTATACCCGTTACAAAGGTTCTTTGTCATAATATTCATTACATTACAACAATAGACCTATACTATTACAAGACAACTTTATAATCTGCCTTAGCCTTTCCCTTATCCTTATTTGATCCTTCGGGATGTTCAGTCTTAGCTGCATTCATATGGTTCAAGCAAGAGTGAGCATAACTAGCTCAGGAAGTATAACAATTTCAATAACAACATGCTTGATACATATGAATCGTATATCTTCGATAACTGAACAATAGTTATGAAGTACTATTGATAATTCAAAATAACACTTCATCTTTCTTTCCAAAATGTTTCAAATGAATAATATTCAGTAAAACATTCACTCCGGTCAAAGACCTCGAGTATTCATTCTTTTCTTTGAAAAGGACAACCCGGAACTAATTCCGTAAGCCCGGTATTACTTACGAGCACTTCTAGGTGATTAGCCTATTTTACTTTATGTTGATTAACACTACATCCATTAAACGTATGTACGTTTAATCATTTGGCAACCTCACGTGCCTGTCGTTTTACCGACAAAACTTTTGTTTAACATTTCAGTCTTCTTCTAAAAACCATATCAAGTAGTTGACAAAAGATAATCACATTTGATAACAGATGAATAGATTATCAACAATACACTCAATATGTCAAGTCTAGCCAAAAGAACTGGCTTTAACTTCATTGTACTTCAATTCATGCGTAAGGATACATGAACTTCAAAAACTTGTTCAAATTGAACTGAGACAAAAGTTAGAATACTTGCCTTTAGCGTCTGCTACTGTGTAATTACTTTACGTTCAAGTCTTTCAAGTCTCTACAATACATGATCACATAATGCCTTACATTAGGTCACATATAATCAAGTATGTATCTGACTATATCTTACCCTTCATCTCAATCTAATTGTGTATTAGATTTCGTTATTAGGGTTTTCGGCTTTCGTTACGTCATTCACATTCCGCTAATCTTCAATTGATTATTAACTCTTAATCAACATGCATTAATGTCTTACAAGTACCTTACAATGTCTTAATCATGTTATGATTACATCTTAATTCATTACTAACCAGTTCTCTTTTCTTCTATACTTGAAAACATTCTTTACTATCAACTTCTTAAGATCTGGCGCGCATGTGCCAAGATTGGCTTTATGACTCATGTCATGGCCTTGAGTTAGCGATTACCACTCACGGCCTCGCCTCATGGCTGCACTTGGGCATTCTAGGCTTAGAGTCGCTTGGCCATGCACATGACTCTGTGCCACATACAATTATGTAGTTTTAACATTTTTACGAACTTCCCGGACGCATAACTTCTTTGTTTTAAGTCTGAATTGGTCCGTTCAAAAGCCTACGATTCACAAATTACGCAATCTACACGTTCATGCAAGAATTTTATCTATTTGACTTCGTTTGCTAAAAATTCACCTATTGGTTCATTTTTAACGAAAACGATAAATGTTCGTGAACGTTAAACGCTCGTTTCTTCGTTTTAAATCGGAATTCGCCTATTTCTGAGTCCGCAACTCTTAAATGACGAACATGACTTGTCTCCATTGGAAAATAACATTTCTGAGCTCAAACTCAAAATTTGACTTCAATTCCGGGAATTTTACGAATTCGACGATTATCGTTTAATCGTGCGATTTCCGGCAATTCTTTGTTCTTATGACTTGTTCAACATTACCAATGAATTACATTCATAATGTGAACATCTTAACATATTTTTTTTCCAACAACTTATACTCATGGTTGGATTTTGACTTATTTCATTCCTGAGCTTATAGCTTATTCTATTATAAACTACTTATTACTTCATTGTTCCTAACTTAAGAAAGTTAGTCTTTTAATCATCATGCATACATGTTTTCACATATAATTCCATCCTTGTATATATAATTCATATACATACAAATTCATTACTTTCATTAATAAACTTATTACAAGTTCATAATCTTTCACATAAGTTTATAACTTATGCTAGCTTAAATGACTTATTACCAACTTATATGGCTTAAGTTTATTACTTACACATTCTTCTTATTTATTAACATCCATGACCCCTTAATCTATCTTTGTTTATCAACCTATCATGAATAGAGATAGAAGATAAAGTAGAGAAGGAGTCTTACTCTAGAAGTTCTTGATAAGTAGCCTCTTTCTTCTTCTTATGTAAGTGGCTTATTTGCAACTTAATCTTCCTAACACTTGAGCACTTTGAGAGAGTGTGGATTGTTTGAACAATTATCAAATGGCTTGTAAACCTCCTCTATTTATAGATTTTCCAAGGTTAGGGTAGTTTAGTCTTTTCCATCATCCCACCTCCTTTTGCACCTCCTTACTATTCATCACTTGCATGGCACAAAATCTATCCATTGCTTGGCCATTACACATTTAAATTGGTCATTACATAACTTGGTCACCACTTAAAAGGCTTGGTTACCACACTAACTTGATCACCACTCATAAAACTTGGTCATTACTCATTTACCATATTCCTATGGTTTGCCTCATGGATCAAACAATCCATTTAACTCTAGCTTGGGCTTTAACAACTTAATCCTTTGGGCTTTACATTAACAAACACTCTCTTGTTTATTAATTCATTAGATGGGCCTTACACTTAATTAACTTGGACTTATACAAAATCCTAGCCAATCCTTACAAGTTCATTAATATTACATAATATATATACATATAGCTTATGTATCATTCTCGTATTCTAATTCATATAGAATTTATATACGATAATTCATTCTTCATACAAACTCGTATAATACTTCATATCATACTCGTTTTCTTTCCTCGTACAATACTCACATATCATACGATTATCTCTTAACGCATTAATTCTTCACTTTCCTTACATTCTCAATTTAAGTCCGCAAGCGAAATATTACATTTTCCATAACTAGATTATTATTACATAATCCATCTTACCTTAATATTCTATTATTACGTATTTCTCGAAAATTCAAAAATAACTCCCGAGCAAATACAGATGAATAGTGTTTTTTGAAAAATTTCTCGGAAAACTTTCATTTTCGTTTTAGAAATTCAAACACTTTAATTCCTTCACGTAGCTCAAATACTATGATATTCCAATATCAATAGGTTATAGAACGACAACCATCTTGATATCATAAATAATATGATTTTATTATTATTTAAATTAATAAAATCATTTTACAATAAGATCCGAATTTCTCGGTCGTTAAAATATCTGTCTCAAAATATTAGATATGGAAACCATCCGCCTCAAAATTTGACCCATGAAAACTGAATTTTGAAACAGATTTTCCCGGTTTAAATTTTGGATACAGTTAATTTGAGACGGAAAATGCCGTCTCAAATCTGTCTCAAAATTGATACCAACTATTTTTTGAGACGGACACAATCCGTCTCAATTATGTTGAAACATGTTTTGGAGCGTACTTGACTATTTGCAGTGGATTAAAATAATAAGAAACTATTCTCTAGATCATTGTTCTTAAAGTTGGTAGCATGACTAGTGTCAGCTGTTTCGCTCAAATGACGCCGTGAGAGATGACACAATTTTTAATTTAAATTTTTTAACAAAAACTTTTAAAATGAAATAAAAATTGTGTTTAGTATAAATACTTTTTAATTTATAAATTTGACTAATTTTTAAGTTGTACTTTAAACTTTAACCAAATTTTATTTTGAATTAAATGTACTCTAAATTTTGAGTATCAAAATAATTTGTACCATCTGCATCAAAATAATTTGCACCCTAAATTTTAGTACAAAACGTATAAATTATATTAAAACTTAAATTTTAAGGTGTATTTAATTCAAAATAAATTTTAAAATATAAATCAAATTTAAGGTTAAAGTTTAGAGTACAATTTAAAATTTAGTCAAATTTGAAGGGTTATGACCTAAAAAAAATAAACAAATTCAACATTATTAAATCCGGCAAAATAAAGGTACTGACGACTTTACTAAATGGTTGCAGAAGCAAGTGGTGTCTATTAAACTTGACAGATTTTAGGTCCTTCATTTTTACCATCATTTTAAATGTCTTCAATTACCTTAGAAATAGATGGAATACTTTTTGATTCTTCATGATCCCTGATGTAGAAATCAATCAATTATATATTCTGAATTTACATATGTGACGCCCTCAAATTCAGACACAAATATCTTGAATTTGGTACATCATGTATTAACTCTAATAATATACTAAAAATCTCACACAACGGAATAATAGAATAATTTACATTGTTATAACATAAATATTTTCGTCTCAAAATCTCGTAACCGTTACTACATTACATAACCTAAACTTAAACATAACTTAGTACATCATAATACATAAGTCTTAATACAATATGATAATATTAAATTCCTAGCGCAAAGGATCAAAGCTATTCCGTAGCCTTGCCCTTACCCTTGTCCTTGCCTGATGGTTCACCACGTTTTGCCTAACTGAAAGTTTTAAAGAAAGCAAGAATGAGCAACAAATTTACCCCGCAAGTAATATAGCCATAAGGGTGAACATCTATAAAGTTTGAATCTCGAGGGTATAACAGTAAATGATAGTTCAAGAATAACAAGAAGTATCAATAGTTCTCAATAAGTGTCGCTATGGACCGAAAAATATCAACAAGATGCAAATGTTTTATCATTTCAAGGTTCAAGAAGAATAAGCACTGAGCAGTCACTAGGGGACTATGAACTCTTGCTAGAATTAACAGTATTATACTGAAAATCCAATATAAACAAGTACAATAGGTGGTCAGCCTAAAGTACCATACGTTATGCATAACATTTAAACATGCTAGTATGTGCGTACATCGGTTCCCCGACAGTTATGTAATTTTCCCTTCAATGAGGGTTGTTCATCTCAATAGATTTATAAGAGTCCGCACCAAGACACTTGGTTTAGATAGCTTTCTATCACATGATATTAGTCTAGACGAATCAATAGCTTAGACGACTTTTATAATGCATTTAGGAACGATAAGTTCAATTCTTGCAACAACATCAAGATATAAAATCGATTTTCGAATAGTATTAGATATTTGCTCGATGTAAATATGGTTGATATGACAACAATTTGGATTTATACAATATGTAAAGTATAGAGAGATATGAAACTTGCCTCAAGCTTAGTTTACCAATTTATAGTTTATCAACACTTTTAAATCCTATTATAATGTAGTTACGCATATATATATATATATATATATATATATATATATATATATATTCATTAGTTACACAAGTCAAATACATATACTTGATACGTACGTTAAGCACATATATTAGGTTCTAACTTAGTTACAAAATCAGATTACACGTTACTATATAACCAACTACTTAGTTTTGTAATCCCGTTAACTTAGCTTTTTAAAGTTTTTAGAAACACTTATCAAACATATAGTCAACACATATTGTACACTTAAAACATCACTCGAGTCATGTACTATATCTTAAAACATCCATACACACATGCGTCAAGTTTCAGATCACAAGCAAAATAAGTCAGACAAGAATGCAGGAGGGCGCAGCTACGCCCTAGTTAGGCTTAGGGATAGCGCAACTGCGCTGCCAGAGTGGAACTTTGCTCTCTTGGTTTCGTTTTATTCTTTTAGCATTCTTGGCTATTAACACATAGCATAAACACATATTAAAGAGTTTTGCATGCTTTTAAGGTCCATCCAAGTTCAACTTTTCATGTTATAGTTTTAGATTAGTATTTCTAATGAATTAAGGCCAAATAAGGTCATGAAATCACAAAGGCTACTATGTTCGCCATGTATACACATGAGGTGGTCATATAATCTGTAATATGCTTGCTTGCATGTATTCGATTCACTTACGCATAGTTGGTATCGTTTATCACATTAAAACATATCTAAGCTCATGCTTGAATAGTTCGTAACATACATGAATAGGTGAGTACACATGTAGGTCTTGTTTAGTGACATAAGGGTACTACCATGTATGCCCAAAAATTCAGAATGTAAGCCATAACATGCTCGTAAACATTAGTTTTCCAAAACTTGCAAGTCTTCTTTTAAAAGTGGTTTTGAACTAGGCTAACATGACTTAGTGCATGCAAACAGATTTTGAATCATGTTTCATGCATAATCAAACCACATACACATGCTCATATGGTCAGAACTTAAATATCATAAGTTTCGTCAAAGTCTATTTTCAAAACTATAATTTTCTTTAGTAAATGTATACTAACGCAATCTAGAATATTCATGCTATGTTAAGGAGCTTATATCCACATGTTATACCTATTTTTATGTATGTTCAATTCATATCACACTACAAGAAACCGGCTAATTCCGACGGATCTAAGTTCGCGGACATATTCCCTCGAAGATAATAATTATTCCGACGGATTATTCAGTCGAAAATAATTCAGTTGAAACTAGATTAATTTTGATGGATGTTCATCGGAAATAGATGTATCCCATTGGCGCCAATGTTCCCGCCAGCGCCAACCTTATTTTTGACTGAATAGTGTTTATTCTGACGGAGTATTCAGTCGAAGATACCTTAATTACAACGGAGTTAAGTTCGATGGACATTTCGTCAAAAATAATCCTAAAACCTAATTAATCAGAACGTCTTCCCCAGCCACCCCTCATTCTCCCACTTTGTTCTCTCACTTTACGCTCTCTCTTATTTCTCTCTCACTTCATTCTCTCTCTCAGTCTCACTTCTCTCACTGCTCTCATCTCCACCACCACCATCGCCGCCAACACCACCGGTGCCACCACCACTGCCACCACCACCATCACTGTCGATCGGTTCCACCACCATCACTGCTTGTTCCACCACCGTGAGACGCCACCAAGATGCTGGGCTCGGTTCCACCACCATCATCGCCACCACCACCGTGACCACCACCTGTGCACCACCGCTGGTTAATCTTCTACTTTAGTTTGCACATTAATTCAATTTCAAGGTTAGTTTTCTGCAAAGCATTAGATTTTTAGGGTTAATTTGTTGCAAATTGTTAAATAAAAATTATTTTTAAATGTCTGAAAGTTATAATATTTCTGAAATTTGTATGATATTTCTGAAATTTGTGGCTTAATTTGTTTTAGGTTTAGTTTGAGTTTGAATATGAGATTAATCCAATTTGGATAATATGTTGTTGCTGTGAATTTGTGGGTCAAAAATTTGGGTCATGTTGTTGAAATTGGGAGTCTGAAATCTGAAATTTGGGTCCTGTTCTTTTTGTTTATATTGCTGAAACTGAAATTTTGATTTTGGGTCTGTGGACTGCATATTATTTAACTGCTTAATATTTGGAATTTGAAAATTGTAGAATATTGATATTATGAAGTGTATAACATATCAAATTTGGGTTCCTTATCATAATGTAACTGATTTTAGGACTATTTTTTATTTTGATATATTTGTTATTTCCGACTGAATTTATGACAAAAATTCTGTTAGAATTATGAAATTGCAAAATATTTGTGGGCCTTGCATGTATTGTATTAGTAATTAATTTCTCAATATTAATAAATCATAAACTAAGTAGCATTTACTTAGTTTCTTACTATTAAAATAAAATAAAATCAATTTAATTTAATTTAATTTATTAAATAAAATAAATTTTAAAAATTAGATAATATAGTATAATACAAAATAAAGTAAAATAAAATAAAATAATAAATTAAATTAATTTAAATAAAATAAAAAAACTTTGATTTAATTTAATAAATAAATTAAATTTAATAAAAAATATTTATAAATATATAATTCAATAAAAAAATAAAATAAAATAATAAAATAGAATAAATTTAATTTAATTTAATTAAAATAATCTAAATTAAATTAAATTAAAAATAAATTAATTTATAGAATTTAATTTAATTTAATAAAAAAAATTAAAAATTATATAATATAATACAAGATAAAATAAAATACAATAACATATTAAATTAAATTAAATTAAAATAATTACAAAATTAAATTAAATTAGAACTTATATAATATAATATAAAATAAAATAAAAATGATAAAATTTTAATTTAATTTAATTTAATAAATAAATAAACCAATTATATACTATACTATAATATACTACAAATTAAAATAAAAGGAAATATAATAATAAACTCAGTAGGAGTGAATGTCGAACAATATTCTCTATAGATTCCAAATAACAATTCTCATAAACTAAGTACAACTTACTTAGTTTATCATTGGCAAAATAAACTAAGTAGCTATGAGTGAATGTTGAACAATAGTCTCTATAGATTCTAAATAACAATTCTCATAAACTACGTACCACTTACTTAGTTTATCATTGGCAAAATAAACTAAGTAGCATTTTCTTAGTTTGCAACATTTTTTAATAAATGCAATAATACTCTCCCTACATATATTTACTCTTCCTTGTATGCAGGTGTCGACATAGCAGTTGCAGGTAATAGTACTCCATCCGGTTCCTCGGCAACAATTAAAAAAAGGGGTCGTAGATTCTGTTTATGTCCTATACTCGAATAATAAAGTTAATTGAATTACTGCAGACATTCCTCACCGTTCCATCATAACATATGGCAACATCCGGAAGGAGTGCCAGTAAGTTGTTGAACAAATCTCTAGGTTAAACAACCCTCTAGATGAGCGAACGATCACTTCTCTCCTAGTATTGGACCCATATGGGGAGATGATTCATTCCTAGCAGAGAAGTGATCGTTCGTTCATCTAGAGGGTTGCTTAACCTGAAACTTTGTTCAATAGCTTAATGGAACAGCTTCGGGATGTTGTCATCTGTTACGATGGAACAGTGAGAAATGTCTGTAATAATTGAATTAACTTTATTATTTGAGTATAGGACACAAACAAGAACTACGACCCTTTTTTTTTCCCGGTTGTCGACTCAAGTAGTCTCTATAGATTCTAAATAACAATTTTCATACGCTAAGTACCACTTACTTAGTTTATCATCATTGGTAAAAAAAATAATTAAGTAGCATTTGCTTAGTTTGTCATAATTTTCAATAAACTCAATAATACTCTCCCTTTAATCTTCAATACACTCAATAATATATGTACTATACTTTGAAAGTTAAAAACCCGTTTGACATTCACTTAGTAGGAGTGAATGTCGAACAGTCCCCAGTTTGCGGAAGTACAATTTCGTTCCAAACGAGAAAGAAGGAAAAAGTCTTAAGCCATGCTTCCTTAATCTAACCCATTCCAATTTTTATCGTCTCTATATTACTAAATCTTTATATTCCCAAATTTTGACCTTGAGTTCGACTATGATCATCAAATTTAATAAGAAAAGGAAGCTATAAATCTAAATTTAGAAGCATTGAAGGCAGCAAGAAGTTCATTAAAGTCAAGTGCTATAAAGTAAGTTTTTGTTCATAGATATTTTATTAGAAAGTTTGGTAACAAGCTTTCTACATATTTAGTTAATTATTGTTATACTTGGACTGTTATTGGGCTGTCAATTGTTAAGGGGATTTTGTGCATGTTATAAGGTGTAATAAGGAAGGATATTTTTTTGGTTAGAATCATGTATAAATATGTATGAACCCTGCTTTAAAACTGTTGCACATAAGGTGTTTGAAAAATTGACTCTTAGAGGTTGTCAAGCATAAATAACTGAGAAATTGCCCGTGTTATGGAATTGCCCCCTCTTTAAAATTCTCTGTGTAAAAATTGCATTGTATTTGCTTCGTGTTGATCTAATTTTTCATCCATTTGCAAACACAACTTGGTCTAGAAGAAAAACTTTCAAGTCGACAAGCAGAGTCCCTAAAAGCTAACTACAAGAAGTTTGAGCTGATAGATAAAGTCCTTGCTGATGGAACTGCTAAGAAGTTTGGAAGTTGTTATAATATTAATGTGAAAGATGCTTAATAATTTTGGTGATTATTTGTGGTAGACTCTGTAATTAGGTATGGGAAAAAAGTATGTTGAACAACTGTCTCTACAGATTTAATGCAATGTGATTAAATGGTGTGATACTTATCCTGGTTCTTAATGTGCTAAATCCAGTTGCATTAATTTTTCTATATGCAGTATATTTGTTGGTGGTATTTTTTCAGCAATTGAATGGTTGAAACCAACTTATATATTTCAACTATTTTTTCTAATTTTATGGTTCATCTTTGTGATGTTAAATATTCAAACTCACAATTACAAACTCCTTCCTAATAGTAATAAATAGAGCACCATTACTCTTCTTTACAGAATCCATTATAAATATCTTGTCTCATCTTTCACTCCTTCTAAAACCTACATTAAAAGAGAATGAAAGATGAGAGGCTATTCTCTTACAAACAGATACTAGAAACATTGGTGTCGATTGCAAATCAGCCAGGTAAACAAAAAAAATATGTCAAAAATCTAGCCTCCAAACAAATTTTGACAATACTTTGATTTTGGTATTGAATATATCAAAGGTGACTTAGTGACTTAGTTACAGTCCACCCGCACCCTCCAAACCTAATGACCCACCAATGTTGACCATATTCCTCTGAAGAGCAGAGAATGCACCATTAGATTGTGGGCTTATGTTTGAAGGTGCATCCTCGTCTGACATGCCTGATTGTATTTATCTCTCATTCTCTTCGTCTTCATATACATACCACTCTTTCTACTTTCTCTCTCCAAAATCACTCTCACTCTTCTTCACTCTTTAAATCAAAATCAAAATCCCCAAAAAAGTAGATATAAGATATGAAGAATTTAGATTTTGAGGCAACCCAATTGACCGATTATTTCGGGCACGCAAGGATTTTAGTGATTATATGTTTTGCTTTGTGCCATTGATGATGAAGTTTGCAGTTCAGGGCAGTTTTTTGATTTGGAGAGAGAAAGAGGGAGTTGTTGATTTTGGTAAAGGAGAGAGAAAAAGGATTTGAGAATAAAAAGACTTAAACGCCCCTTCAGATCCACACGTGTGATTTAGCCGGTCATTTTTGATCAGTTAAATAAAAAAAAGTATGCTTTTTGTTAAGTAGATTGAAATTTGGGGTGTACTTAGACACCTTTTTTAGTTTGGGGTGCAAAAATCAACAGTGGTGTAAAGTTTAAGGTGCAATTTGTCTTTTAGTCTTATTAATATGTCTGGCACACTCTAAAATAATTCATACATCAAACATCGATTATAAGAAACTAAAAACTCATAATTGCTATAACATGGGTTCAAATACATAAAACTTAAATTATTAAATAAGCTCAAGATTGACTTGTTAATAAATCACCAAACTCAAATCCACATGATTTAGTGATACCCCGACTACCCTGTCGTAGTGACTATTATTTGGAATTGTTGGAGTATGTGTCAATCCTAATAATACTTTCTCAATTTTAAAAAAATAAAATTGAAAAGTATTTTTTCCAAATATGAATATTAAAATATTATACATAAAATTTTTAGTTTAGTATATGGTGTGAAATATATGATAAAAAATTAAATTACAATGCAAATATAAAATATTGTGCTATTTTATAATATTATCACTAAAAAGCGAACATTATTTGTAAAATGAAAAATGATAAATTTAACTCTTTTTTGTGAAACCGAATGAATAGATTGTATGAAATCAAAAATTTAAAGAAAGCTAGGTTTTTCCTACATATTATAAGGAAGGAGAAAGAAAATGAAAATATATAGTTAATTAGAGGGATTACGTAACATTAATCCATATGTATTTGCGTGTAGTTTTAACTTTGTTCTTAATTAAAAAAGGGAAATCAGTTTAGCTTTTACAAATAAACTAGTTGGTAGTTTGTGCAATGCATGAGCTAGTTTAAATAACAAATTATATAATTTATTAAAATTTCGATACAAAAAATATTTATTTTATAATAAGTTATTTTCATATAAACTTTTCAAAATATTTTTGCATGAAATGATCATCATATGTAAAGTATTGTAAATCAGAATTGGTGCGAAGGACCCTATAAGTAATGAATTCATAACTGCAGTTTTCAAAGTTGGAAGCTTCAATTATTCAACAACAAAATTATTCATAACTAATTCATATTTAAACATATGAAATTTTAAATATCTACTACGAATTCACAACAAAATTCTCTTAATTAATTAGAGTAAAACATTATGATAGGATCTTATCCTCTTCCTGCCATAGACTTAATGATGCAAGAACTCCATAACAAAACCATGATAATTTTCTATTTAACCCTTAGCAATAAAATTAAGAGATTGAAAAACATATAATTTTCGTATGTATCTGTGTGTGGAGAGATGTGGGGGAGGGAAGTGGCTTACCTCCGCTTAAACCCAACTACCAAATTTGTAAAAATATCCTAATTGTTGCAAAAATACCAAATAGGCTCCACAATTTCTTAAGTCTAGACAATAAATATAAGTAAACTGATTTTCACTTTAATGAAAATTAAACAAATAACACACAAATTCAAAGTTAAAACTACACACATATATGAACTCTTAGCTTACTCTCAAGGCTTCTACATATTCTTTTCGACATTCTATTCTACACTCTGCAATACAACTTAAGAGACAATTTCACTTGATAAGACTATCCTATTATGCATTTAGTTGACATTGCCGAATGAAAGCTGAAATAACACTCACCAATATTCCATTTTAAAAGAAAAATAAATCTGTCATCTCACTCCAAAAATTTTCACGTCATAAGACAATAATCTGCCTTGCATCAAATTAACATTTCAACTTACCATTTGTACAAAATTATTCATACATAATTGTGAAGGTGGGAAACCACTACGAAGACTTTAGAGTTTGAACCACATTGTGCAAGTGCTTTTCAGGTACACAAATGAAAGTTTCCCTCTTAGCAAATTACTCGACTTTTGGAGCACAAATTCCCACCTGCTACTTGACATACAACTATGTTGAATCTCCAACATGTAACATGGACATGAAAACCATGAAGTTCAACAGTAAGTCTTAGAAGGATTCTAGTAACTATAGTTGCACCTCAGGCTCAATAAGAAAAATAATCTAGAATATCAACTACTAACTTCAAATTGAATTCAAAGAAATAAATTACATTCATTGAAAATTAAACAGTGTATGACCACTGTGGGCCCAAATGCAAATTAGGATTCATGTGACATAATTGAATTAAATACACAATTAGGAGCCTCCAGGTGTCCCGAGGCAGAAGGCTCATGGAGGCGGCTCATGTTTGGGAATTGATTGTGGGATTGGATTGGTGGCTAGAAGGACAGGATGATATGGGCATTATTCTAATGACTAAAGGGTAATTCTGGAATTTCCCTGAACACATGTGCCTGACATGTGACTACTTAAGTTCCAGGAAACAATATAAATACCCTTCCATTCTAGGAAGGAAGGGACTTCTTTGGTGACTTGGGGGGACTTGGACATTCTCTCTCAAAGCACTCAAGACTTGGACATTCTCTCAACTCGAAGCACTCAAGAAGGCTCTTGGAAATCCTGCTACCCTAGCACAGTTTCCAGATTCTAAGAGTTCTGCCACGTGTTGCTGGAGTAATCGTCCACCTGTTCTTCTCCCCTCTTCAATCAATCAATCAATTCCGTGTTCTTCATGGATTTTTCCTCTCCTCAGCCAATATGAAACCCTAACTAGCAAGGCACGATTTCCTTGCCCACATTTATTTGGCGACTCTGCTGGGGAGGTGTAGAATTCATGAAGGGTATGCCCACAACTCGAAGTGGGAGAACTACAAGAAGAGCTTCACCAACAAATAACATTACCTCACCAAATCCAATTCCAAGGCAAACAAATCAAGCTTTCCAAGGTGTAAATCTAGATCTCGATCAACCCATCTTGGAAGACACCTCAGAAGAAAGTTCAACATCACCATACATGTCTGATCAACAACCAATGAATGTCAGGCAGACAGGCGCGGGAAGGCAAGGCAAGGAAGAAAGTGGAGAGCAGACAAATGTTGTGCAATTGGAGATGCTCAAGGCGTTGAAGGAAGCACAGGAAGGACAAGGGATGACGATGGCTATGATGCTGGAGATGCAGATAAAGAAAGAGGAAATGGGAAATTTTTGCCATCAGTTGATGCAGATCCCCGCTTTCAAGGCCATGTTCCCAGATAATTCATAAGGAGGACAAGCAGGCGTGGAAGACAACAACAACGATAACAACAATAAGGAGAATCAGACTGCACCTCCATTGACGAAGAATCAGTCCGTTCCAATCAACCACTTGGAACCTTATAACAGTGGTGACGTGCCATAACCCAGACTGGAAGTCAACCAGCCTTAAACAAACATCATTTCAACTATTATCCCTGCCACAAGTGCAGATACCAACCATCCCAAGCCTCATCCAACGAACCAGCCTACAATCACAATCGATATTGAATTTACATGATGCCAGTGTACATCAACCAATTTCTGTACTATACACATGGCCATACATCACAACACCACATATAGTCCATACCACGAGCCAATATGTGACAAAGGATAATATGATCAATATGATCAATCAACTTCACAGGCAGACATCCCGACCTTCGGAGTTAGACTTTACTCCACCTTACCCGAAACATATTCAGAGATAACCTTACGCGGAAGGGTATATCATGCATCCCCCGTAATTTCTAAAATACAATGGGGAGAAAGGAAATGTCAGGGAACACATTGTCAACTTCGTGGAGTCGATGTCTCCATAGTTAGGATATGATGAAATGAACAATCACAATTTGTTGATGAGGGAATTCAACAAGACTTTGACGGATAGTGCCTCAATTGGTACTATAACTTGGAGAAGGGATTAGTCCATGATTGGGATGATCTAAAATTACAATTTTTAAAGAAATTTTTCTATGTGCAGAAACAGGTAACCATTGTAGAGCTAATGCGATTCAAGTAGAAGCCAAACGAGGAGTTATCAGATTACGTGGACAGGTTCAGGGCCCAAGCACAGAAGTGTGCAGAGGCAATTAAAGAAAAGAACTTGGTCAGCATATAAAACAATGGTGCTTTAGACGCCTTCAAGCCCAACCTCATTACCAAGGCTTGTGATTCATTTGAGACCCTCTCATCTTTTGCACAAGACTTGGTAGGAATTATGACATTTCCCCATGCGACGGTTACATGGAAGGGCAAGAGGACATCAACTGTGGCTTTAGTGGATTCTTAGTCAAAACCACAAGGAGGCAAGAGGGAGAAGAATGAGAAATTTGAGCGAAGCAGAGGAAAGCATGAGGACAAGTATACCAAAATGCCAATTCTGGAGGCTATTACATGTAGTGAGGAGGCATTTAGAGGCCTGTACGAACAATGGGTCGAGCACGGAGTGGTGAAGCCTCCAAGGCCTCGGTTGGTTATGACGGAAGAGATGAAAAGAAGACTGGACTTTTGTGTATACCACCAATACGCAGGACATTCTACTATGGACTGTTACAGTTTGCGGAGGATATACCATGAGTAGCTGGCGGCCGGAGAGACTGAACTAGGAAAAGAAACGTACAACACTATCACTCATGGTGCAGTCCCGGAAGTCAAGATGATGGACAACCCAAATACTTGCTCTACCTTCGGAAGAAATTTGAACTATAGATACAAAAATTGACGAATTAAAAATCCACCCAAGATGGTGGTCCACCAAAAATGGTGGTTTAAGTTCTCAGGAGTATCCCTTGCCAAGTAATTGGATGACCAAGGGTGGAGGCACAAGAGTTGACGAATAAAAAAAAATTCCACCCAAGATGGTGGTCCACTTTAAATGGTGGCCAAGTCCTCGTAAAATGAACTTGCCAAGAAATTGGACGACCCAAGTGATTAGGCACCCGATTTCAAGTCCTCGTAGACCGCACTTGCCAAGAAATTAGACGACCCAAGTGACAAGACACCCAATTTCAAGTCTTCGTAGACTGCACTTACCAAGAAATTGGACGACCTAAGTGATGAGGTACCCGAGTATTACACTTTATCATCAAAAGTGAATGAGGCACCTGACTGTAAGTCCTCAGACCCGAGAAGTTATACTTTCAACTACAAAAGTAATCGACGCACCTGACTATAAGTCCTTGTAAATTATACTTTCAACTTCAAAAGTAATCGAGGCACCTGACTATAAGTCCTTGAAAGTTACACTTTCAACTTTAAAAGTGATTGAGGCACCTAAGTATAAGCCCTCAACCCCGGAAAAAAAGGGTTACACTTTATCTCTAAAAGTGGTGAATGTTATGCTTTCTCCGAAAAAAGCAAGATTTATTATATAAAATGTTATGCTTTTCATTAAAAGCAATCTAATTATCAATAAATTTTTCAAACTTTCACTTATACTTGATTTTTTCCCTGATTTATTAAAAAGAAAAGTATAGATTTAAGTGTTGGTTTGCATAAAATCAAAAAGAAAAAAAACATGTTTTCTCTTTAACAAAATTTATGAGGCCTATTGTTGTCTTGGAGTATTAATTTAAACAACTTAAGATCCAATGTTAAATATTGATCAGTTTTAAGAAATCATTCAAATTAAAGGCAATCAATAAGGATAAAGAAACTATAATTTGATGAATGAAATATATGTCAATGAATTTTCTAATACAGGAAATGGAAAAAACTACAAAAGTTCATAATCTAAAGGCCATGACACGTCGAACTGAAAAGAGGGGAATAATTAAAGCCTCCAAGTCAATAATGGCGGTAACTCGAGCATTTATATTTGAGGCTATCAGGCCTTCAAGGTCGTGGGCAGCTGTCTCAATTTCCAAAAAGCTTGGTCTTCAATTTATCCATGGAATCTTGAAGCTCCCAAAGCTCTACATAAATTAAATCATTCTCATGGTGACGTGAAGTGACTTCTGAACGAAGTGCACCAACATGATGATTGGAAATAAAGAGATCCAACCTAGCATGGAAGGGATACATGTCCAAGGAGAGTTAGGAGATGCCACAGGAGACGGAAGGTCATTCAACCCACCCAAAGTTTTATTCACAATACCCTCCCGAGCAATCACTAACTCGGTGGAATCCTCCTTGGGAGGATGAACATCATCAATAGTCTAAGTAGGATTCCTCCTCCAAGAAGCAGGAGTCTCATCGATACCCTCAAAACTATCATATGGAGAAGTTGTAGAAAGGCGTGAAGAGCACTGCACCACCCACAATAGGCCATCCGAGTTGACATCAGATAAGGAATCCTTAGCATCAAGACGGACACAATCATCATGTGGTGAAGAAGACTCGATATAAATAGTGATATGCCGGGACATTTCACAAGTAATGGAAGCCACCGTCGATGCCCCATTTGTGGTACTCACAAAGAGCCCAATGGGAACATCATCATCCTCTTCATCAGCATTGGTCTTCTCGATGACTTCTTGATTCTAAAGAAAAGAGAAATTTCAAGAGAAGGTAAGAAGGATTAGATTGAAGATTTTCCAAGATATCCCAGGAGAACTCCTTTAAGGCTCACCCTCTTAAGGTTTTCTCCCCTAGAGGTTCCCTCTCTTAGGACTTTTATTTTTGAGGCTTGCAAAACATTAAGCCCCGCGAAGTGTACAGATACTAGAATCAAGACTTCAACACTTCAAATATTTTGCACGACATCTCACCAAAGGCGTGACTCACGCCTAGGGGGCAAATGCTTACTGGTAGATGGCATAAACATCCTCCAGATTAGAGGTGCATTCCCCCCAAGCAGTGACGAATGTACATGTAGAGGAGCACCATGGTCCTGTTGGATATGAATGTTCCTGCATAGCTGGATGCAAGAAGAATGTCAACCATTTCTTTGGTATATCCACATAATCAACATTCCCAAGTATCTCGTCGATCCAATGATGCCATTCCAATGAGGCTAGATGAATCGATAAGAAGGTGGCTAGAGGTACTCTTTATTTCTCTATGAAGTCATCCCGATCGAATGGGGAAAGTCATCCCAATATAGAAACAAGTCAAAGCATATAGAAACAAGCCTTCCTTCTCTGGCAGATGAAAAGTTGGACGGTCATAAGTCTGAACTTACTCCCAAAAGACGTTAGAAAGACCAAAGAGGAGAGCCCTTCCCCAATTATTGAGGAACGAGGCCTCCTTGGCGGTTTTTGGGTCTACATAATGTTCAACGGAGAGGGCTTGCAAGCAAGCAAGAAGAATTCAGCATAAGGGCTCTAAAGAACAAAGAAAATATGACAAGGAAAGCATTTAAACTAGAAGTGTTTACCATGGTAAAGAAGAAATTTTGAGATTTAAGCTTAAAAACACCTAAAAAGAAGAAGAAATAATGTTAGAAAGAGTTAGGAATCACAATCATGCAAGAAAAAATTTCCTGAAATTTTCCGAAAAAAGTTCGAACAGCACAAAAACATCCTTCAGAGCCTTTTTTGGACTTATAAAGGTATATGTCATGGCCAAAGGCAATGATTTTTGTAGGGCTCGTCGCTAGATTCATTTTGATATATTATGGGCCCCGAAACTCCAAACGAGTCGAAAGTTATGATCAAAATAGTAACTGGTCTTCCAGAACTTCATTTTTTCCATCTAATCGGTGATTTCCTCCTAGGGTTCAGCCCCCAAGGGTTGTTTTACTGTATGCAGATAATTTTTTTCTACCTTTGTGTTTTTCGTCGATAAAACGCTAATCTTTCTTTATTATTCGAGGGAAAAAACTGAGATGTAATCAAGGTAATGGGGTTCAGAAGACAAAAAAAAGATTGGAGGGTCCTGAAAAAAAATTCCTATAGGGTTCGACTCCCTTAGGGCTTGGCTCCCTATAGGGTTCGCCCCCTAAAGGGTTCGACCTCTATAGGGTTCGGCCACCTAGGGGTTGTTACCTCTATTCCTTTGAGGTCATGTTGCTCCTCATATCAATCGCTTGGAACGAGTGCTCCTTTGCCGCGAAAATTATAGCCTTTCTTTGATGAATTCCAAGGGAAAAAACCAAGATATGATCAAGGTGATGGGGCTCAAAAACAAAGAAAGACTACAATTACCTGAAATAGAAAAGAGAAATAGAGGAAGAATGTCAAGAGAAATCCGAAAGAAAACATGCAAGTAAGAAAATTGAAAAGCAAAGACGAGAAGAAGGAATGGAGCCCCAAGGGTTCGGGTCCCCCATAGGGTTTGACCATATAGGGTTCAACCCCTAGGGTTCGGACCTATAGGGCAGAATCCTCTTTGTTAGCTCTCGCTCAGATTGAAGAAAGTCTCCTTGCTGCTCCCTTGATGATCTTCCTAGCTAGTAGGAAGAGAGAAAATCCAAAATGAAGCAGGATAAGAAAGGAAGCGTGAATGGCTTGGGAGATGCATATATATGAATATATGTATAGCCCCCCAAAGTATACTTGCAACGGAAAAGGAAGTAATCACTCTTTTTTTTCATTAAGGAAAGGATTTAATTTGATTTCCAAAAGATTAGTATCTTTGATTTTGTTTCTAAATAGAAATATATAAAGATATTATTTTCTAAATATGAAAAAAAAAGATTTGATTTTCTCCCAATAAAGGGAAATTTTGAAATTTGATTTTTTCCTTCTAAATAATAATAATGATAAGGAAGGATATTGTCTTCAAAATCAAATAAAGAAAAAAAATTTAATTTTATTTCCAAAATAAAATTAAGATTTGATTTGATAAAAAAACAAGATTTAGTTTACCAAAAGAAAGATTTTATTAGATTGAATTTTATTTGGTAATATTTGATGATCTTCCTTGTTTTAATTTTCAAAAAAATTAAGGAAACAAATATTGGGCAAGCTATGGAAAGATTTTCCAATATGTCCAAGGAAGAGCCCTACTAGGTTTTGCCTCCCTAGGGTTTAACCCTAAGGGTTTGGTTCCCTAGGGGTTCCCTCTTCTAGGATCCTTATCTTCAAGACTTGCAAAGTGAAGTCCTGCAAAATCATTCAAAAGCTTGAAGTATTCTTGTACGATCGTCTCTTTGGAAAAGCGACTCTCGCGTAGGGGGAAAATATGGGCCCAAGTGCAAATTATAATTTATGTGACCTAATTGACCTAAATGCACAATTAGGGTTCCATGGTCTCATTAAATGTACAAATTAGGGTTCATATAACCTATTTAAATGAAGAAGGAAAAGCCGAAAATAAACATACTAGACCCGAGAGAAGCCTCCAGGTATCCCGAGGCAGAAGGCTCATGTAGGCAGCTCATGTTTGGGAATTGATTGAGGGATTGGATTGGTGGCTATAAGGACAGAATGATATGGGCATTATTCTAATGACTAAAGGGTAATTCTAGAATTTTCCTGAAGACATGTGCCTGACATGTGACTACTTAAGTTCCAGGAAACTCTATAAATACCCCTTCCATTTTAGGAAGGAGGGGACTTCTTTGGTGACTTGGGGGGAATTGGACATTCTCTCTCAAAGCACTCAAGACTTGGACATTCTCTCAACTCGAAGCACTCAAGAAGTCTATTGGAATCCCTGCTACCCTCACACGATTTCTGGATTCTTAGAGTTTTGCCACATGTCACTAGAGTAATCGCTCACCTGTTCTTCTCCTCTCTTCAATCAATCAATCAATTCTATGTTCTTCATGGATTTATCTCCTCCTCAGCCAATACAAAACCCTAACTAGCAAGACACGATTTCCTTACCCACAACCACTAATATGTATGTGTATGTATACATCTATATTTATACATGCGTAGGTGTGTATATACACACACACACAAATGTATTGCAGCTTTAAAAGCAACCAAACCCTTCCGAAGAAAAAAATTGGATGTTCACGCCAATTACACTGCAACTTGGGACTTGATTCTTTGCTTAATAAAAACATAAGCAGGAGCCATTTTTTCCTTAAGAAGAGCAACTTATAAATGCACAGAGAAAATAAAAAAATATTTGAAAATGCATCAAATCCACTATCAAATAATAAGAGTTTCTCCTTCAGTCCTGAGATGAATTTCACAATTTGTTTTTTTTTGTGCATTAAAAATGATAAAAAAAGTTCAATGCAAAAAATATTATCTAACTGGAAAACCATTGCATGACATAGTTATATTTTCTATAGTTAATAATTTTAGTATTGCCTTCCTCTTTTGCTAGGTTTTTCAGGCTTGTAACTTTCTTTGTAAGTAGTTAATCTTATATCTAATAGTATAAAAGCATCATATTGCAGGCAATATAGCTTTCTGCACAAATGGCATAGTCATCATGTAATTGCTTTGATATACCAATTGTACTTTTTTTAACTTTACCATTTGAATTAATACATCTGTTGGCAGCTCATCATGATACTTAAAATTTTGGAGGATGAATGGTTTAAGAAATATTGTAAGACACATGAGTTTGAGGAGAAAACAGAAATTAATTTGGATGACATATATAGAAACTAATTAAACAGTTCAGTGTATTCATGAAAAATATCTTTGAGATGCTTTTGATTCCATAATTTCTCTTACAACATGAATTCTAAGTGACAGAGAAAAATGATGAACAACTAGAAGTATGAATGTATTTGAGTTTCTATCTATGTCAAACAACCTTAACCTTGGAAATTTCTTTGATATAGATCAGGTTAATTTTTTTGATTATTTTGGTTTTCAGTTTAAACTTTTATATCAATAGAAACCCCTCCTATTTGAATTAACTAACCAAGGAATAACAATTGGAGTACTAAACTAATAGTGTCAAAAGAGCTTTTACCTGCAAATTTTGTTATAAAGAGTGTCTAGCACCAAAACCCACTCAACCATAGAAAGTTATTCAGCAGGGTGTTTTCATATACGAGTTTATCAAATTTTGAGAGATAAGAAATTTCTAGAACTCAATGATATACTTACAATCCAATTAATTTAAATTATTTTTAATTATAATTTCAATCAGGCTCCGAAATATGAATCATAAGTGTCAATACATTAACACATGAACATTCCCTTAGTCTCATTTCATCAAATACTTTAACTACACTTCTAATTACACGTCCCCCTCTCTATATCTCTTATGGGTTTTACAAATAAATTAGTGTGGGGTCTTCCATAGCGCTCTCTTTATCTTTTATGGGTTTTACAAATAAATTAGTACAAGGGTCTTCCATAGCAAGGTTGAATAATGGAGTTCATTCTAAATATATAAGTTAACAAAGACAATCAACAGAGAGTGTAGGCCACTACAAGAAAAAGGCCTATCTGCGATGGCTTATCAAATGATCACAAGATGCGATCCTTGAATCCTTATTAATGTGACCGATCGCGATCGCTAATAATAGGCGTCGCATAAAATCTGGTCACTGGAATGCACATCAGCGACCACTTTTAGCGACCGACGTATCTGTTACCGATATTAGCGATCGAATTCGGCCGCTAAGTCGAATAACATGGTTCGTGGCAAATTTCGGCGTGGGCACGCGTGTTAGCGACCACTATCGGTGACCAGATGCGATACCGATACCTCAAATGATTTCTAGTCGCTAACACTTATCACCGACCGCATGCGATCGCTGATGTTAAAAAAATTGAAAACCAGCTTTTTCCTATTTTGCAGAATTCCCAAAAAACTGTACATGTTTTGTACCTGCTTTATCCCAACACACATACACAAAAATATCAACAATGTGCACAACAATATAAACATACATCGTCCTTATATATACCGACACATACACCAAACTAGTATATAAACTATATAAACCTTTAAAAACCAATATGAATTGAATAAATAACCACAAATCTAATGTTTAAGTAACAAACAGACATTCAAAGAATGAATATAAAAGTACAAGCTTATCAAATAACTACAAAACAACACTAAATCGGTCGTCAAGCATCATTGTCTTGAGTAGCTTCTCCTTGATGACCCTGTAATTAACAAAATAATAAAATAAGTTACAAATATAGTAGCTATGTTGATACTGGTATATATTACGACAATATACAACAAATTGATTACCACATCGCCATCCCTATGTTGTGTTGCTGCTGCTGCCGCCACTGCATCAGCTAACTCATCAGGACTCAGAGCCGCCAGATGCCCGCCCAGTATCTTGAGAAGATTGCGATCTCGACATATAGCTCTCACACAGTCAGTAGGAGTATGAACAGCTGTAAGCATACTTGTAAGCATATGACTTGAGCATACTTGTAAGCATATGATTAGCATGTAAGCATACTTGTAAGCATATGACTTGAGCAGCATATGGTTAACATTTAAGCATACTTGTATGCATATGACCAAAACAAACTTGTAACCATATGACTTCAGTATAGTAGCTAGTAAGCATATAACTTAAGCATACTTGTAAGTATATGATTAGCTCGTTAATATTATAAATGTTCGCAACTAACTGACCAACAAAATTTTTTTGCCAGAGTCTCCCCTATAATATGGACTAGCCACATGCACGACAACATGCATATATGGTCATTTCTAGGCACCCAAGACACAAACCAAGAGAAGTTTACAAATTCTAAATATAATAAGACCAAAATAATAACGAATGAATGCAAATTAAAGCAGTAAAAAGTTATATACTTGCGCATACTTGTAAGCATATGAAATTTTTATTATATTTGTATGATATTATATTTTAATTTAATTATATACTTAATCATATTAAATATATATTATATGTCAAATATTAAATGTTATTAAATTTAGTATAAGAAACTAAGTAAATGCTACTTAGTTTAATAATTATATTATATCATGTTATTTTATTTTAATTTGTTTTAAATTTGTTTTTATTGTTTATCGTAAGTGAATACGTAATGTATTTCATTCATGCTAGCTTTATATCAGAGTTTGCTAACTCATTTATACAACTTCTGAGTATCTTGGAGATTCATTCATATCAACTAGTGTGCTAAGGCGGCTAACATGTTTTAAGATTATACCCCTCACGGTCCCTTTCTATAATATTTTATGTTTTGGGATATTCATAACTTGGTTGAGCAATTTATAGCTTCTATAACATTTTGTAGCTTTATTCTTGAATACATAAGTGTTAAATACCCTTGTTTTTCTGTTATAGCCAAAACAGTCTCTTTATTGACCAAGTGTGTCTAGTTACCTTCTCTGTTGCACTAACAGTTCCCTAGCACTGCCTATTTTGGCTTAATAGCCCCCCAATAGCTTACCATGCCGACAGCCAAGCTTGGCTTGGCCCCGTGATGCTTGGCTTGGCCCCGTGAGACTTGGCTAAGCTTGGCATGGCCTCGCGGCCCCAAGCCCAGCCCATAAGCTCCAAATCGAGTTCAAGTACTAATAAAATCATAATCATATTACCCAAACATAATCAAATTCATATATATCAATCTAATGAAATCTACAATAATGACAATAGCCACTCAAAATAATGACAAATTTTAACCGTCTATTTCCATCTTTCCTGAGCAATAATAACAAATGATACACAAATAACCACTCAAAATATTGATGCCAGGGGAAAAAGATACAAAAATCATAGCAAATGCTACCAGACCAGAGAGCCTAAATCTTGTGGTTATACAAAAACAACCTTGTAAATTCGATTTATGCTACAACTGATTAACATGAGATAGCTAGAAAGAAAATAAGCTCATTACTGTATGCAATGAAAAAAATTCAGAAAGTCCAAGCTTATCTAAGAGCCTGAATTCCAATAATCCATAAATGGCAAATTACAACATAAAACTATGAATATATATGCATCCACTAGGTAGGATAATAGAAAATTCAATACAAGATAAGGAGATTTCTTTGTCCTCTTCGAATCAAAAATTACTACTAAATTCTCACAAACTTCAAATAATAATCCTTGTACTAGAGAAGTAGCAACACTTTAAGAATTCAGTGATTAATTGTCGCGTAAATTAATGTCAACAAGTATCACTAAGCATTTCAAAATAGACTTGCATTTCATTGAAATCAATACCTAAAGGCGGTGGCCGGCGGCGGTGGACGACGGTTGCAGCGGTGGCCTTCTCCCTCTTCTCCCCGTTCTCCCTCTTCTCCCTTTTCTTTCTCCTTTTTTTTCTCTTGTGCTTCAGCTACTGTCGAGCGAGAAGACTGATAGATTAAAAGAATCAGCGACCGTCAATAGCGACCGCATGTGGTCGCTGACTATTTAATGATGTGGAAGTATCAGCGACCATATGCGGTCGCTGATGGTGAGAGGTCGCAAAAAAATAGGGCGCCAACATTTTAAGCCAAATTTTAGGCGGTAAAATTGAAATAGCGACCACTTAGCGACCGCAATCGGTCGCTAAACAAAACCAGCGACTATATTCAATGGTGGTCACCACCAGCGGTCACTAATAATAGTATCTACGACCGGAAGTGCGGTCGCTAATATTGTTGGTCGCTGTTAGAGCATTTTCTTGTAGTGGGTGAGCATACCATTAGGTAAATATGTTCTCCAAAGTATATATACCAAAATTATAGCTTAGCTCGATCATCGATATCTGGCCTTTTCGCATTCATAAAAACCTGCTTAATTGGCCTCTTTCCTGTCTTAACATTGAGGTAATTATACTTACGTGCATATAATTACACATAAAAAATACACAATGCTTAACTGAGAACCACATAAGGATCAAACAGAAACAAGAAATTATAGAAAGTAATTATAAATTATTGGATTATAAGGAACATAAAAAATAAAATGAAAAATATGGGCCTAAAATGGTATTCAGAATGGCTTCTTGAGGGGGGTCTTGGTCATGGTCATTCTGTATATGCAATTGAGTGAAAAATGAAATAAACATATATGAAAAACCACGTGTTGCTATCATCGTCAATAATTGTCTGATCAAAGTCGAATATGACCACAAAGTACTCCAACCATCTGAGAAGCGGATTTCCAGCTCTCAGAAGGCGGTATCCAAACGCCCACACAATTTTTCAAATTAAAGAAAACAATTTTTCCAATCAATTAATATGCTCATGTCATTTGACTTCATCTTGGACGAGTATTTATATATAAGAATTGATTGATGTGGCTCCCATGTACAATTTTTCCTTGGAATGGTTCGGATACCACTTAATGAACATGTTTTTTTACGGGTTTAGAGTATAAGATTTCAAGACTAAATTCCAAATTTCTCATTAAATTTAACTCTAAAATCGATTTGTACTCTAAATTTTATCTTAAATTAAATGCACTCTAAATTTTGAGTTTTAATATAATTTGCACCTTGTCGACGTCGGGATTTTTATTTGTCCCTTTATGTTCTTGTCTTTTGGTGTTCTCATGTTAGGTGAGATTTGTTTGAAAAAATAAGTTTGAAAAGGTCCGACATGTATATGTCAACTATTTGACTGTAAGATTCGCCAGTTGGTTATTTTTAAATGGTTGCACCAACTCAACCGAGAAAAGGTTTGCACAAAGACATAGTGATGGGACACTGTTTAACTAGTTTGTAAAACCGAAATTCGTTAGGGTCCGGGAGCTTGATTAAGCGGAGGGAAGGTGTTAGGCACCCCCCGACTTCCGTGATAACACGGTTACCACCAGTTTCCATTAACTTTTACTTGTTTGTGTGTGTGTGTGTGTTAGGTCTATGTGCAGTTGTTTGGAAGTAGTGTTATGCCTCGTTTGCAACTATATACAAAGGGTTTGATTTTTGTATAAAAGTTCAATTTTAATGAGATATGGCAGAGATGTTTTGTAAAACAGGTTTTTCAAACCCTTATGCTCAATAGTAATTGAGGCATTTGATACTTTCATTTTATTATATGTTTGGCTTGGTTGCTTTTATTATTTTTGAGATGCGAAGCATCTTCGAGAAAATAAGATACATAGCAGGGCTGAACTCCTTGTGGGCATGAGAGCCATCTAAAGAAATTCAGACACCCTGAATAATTTACAAGTTGGTCTGTAATTTGAAAATTTCCATCACAGAACCAGAATCTAGATTCAGAGGCCCGAATCGTGATCACATGATTCCTAGGCTCACATGATAAAGCAATATGTACAAAAGCTAAAACAAGAACTATATTTGAAGAAATCTAAACCATTTACACTTCATCGGTTCCAGTTTAGTCACCATAAACCGGTTAAAGTGTGAAATGGCCAGATTGGAACAAATCTAGCCCGTAGCAAAAGCTAGAAAATGAATTAGATTTGAGTAAATCTAAGCATTCCAGCTTCAACGGTTCCAGTTTAGTCACCATGAACCGGTTAAAGTGAGAAATAGTCAGATTTAGGCAAATTTAGCCAAGAGTTTAATAATGCTTATATATATATATATATATATATATATATATATAAAAGTTGTAAATATATATATATATATATACAAAAGCTGTAAACGCACCGGATATTATATCTAGGCTCAACCGAAAAAAGTTCGATAATATATATATATATATATATATATATAAGTATTTATATATATAAAAGCAGTAAACGCACCAGATATATATCCAGGCTCAATCAAATAAAGTTTGATGAAAAGATGTATATACATAAGTATTTATATATATACAAAAGTAGTAAACGCTCTGAATATTATATTTAGGCTCAATCAAACAAAGTTTGATGACAAGATATATATATATATATATACATATATATATATATAAGCACTAAAAAGCCACGGATAGACGATCTGGGCATACCCACACAATGCGATTCTCAACATGAGTAGATATATATATATATATACAGAAGTGATAAAAAGATTAAAAATCTGAAATATCTTATAGTGGGTTGCCAAGAATACTTTAGATAGCTTTAGACGCCTAAAAACTCAGTTTCTACCGATTAAATTTTAGTATGTAGCAAAACACGAACTTACAAGTGTTTAGAAAGAAGAATCACTCAATTTAGAGAACTCTAGAAGTGTTTACAAACTGAAATGGACAAAGTTTTCTCTCTTTTTTATATTTCTTTTTTTTAAAAATGAGCCACCAAATGCCTTTATTTATATACCAGATGGACGCGGGTCTACTTGCGGCTGCCCGAGTTGCCCTGGGCCATGTGGGTCCTGCCATCTTGAAGTACGTGCACTCGTGCAACGCGATGTCCGTTCGAACCTTCATAACTTTTAATTCGGGCATTCGATAGAGACGTGCTATACCTTTCTGAAATGTTGTTGTTGAGAGATACACAGTGACATGGGATAAGAGGTTGTACGAAGCTGAAAAGATGAGTCCATAACCATATCTTCAAGTCTTCAAATTCTATCTGGTGTGCTGTCTTGTGTAGTAGTCACTCAAGATTTTGAGTTATGGTTCTTGTAGGACACTTCCATATGGAATGTGGGTTGAAATTATGTTGAGACGATGTGAATGTAGTATTGTGGTGGCGAAATGATGATTTTAGCACTCGTCGGGGTTATCTAAAACTTCTTGCAGAGATATATATCATTGCTCGTGGTTATCTTCGAGATTGGGTCATTGCACGCATCTTGAATGTCCTCAGGGTTGTATCTGAGGTGTGCTTGACCTCCCAGGGTTATCTCCGGGGTTGGAACTGAGTGCCTCGGGGTTGTCTCTAAGGTTAAATTTACTTTTACGGGGTTATCTCCAGAACTGGAACTGCATCCCTCGGGGTTATCTCGAGATTGGAACTGAGTTTCCTTGGGTTATCTCTGGGATTGAACTGATTTTGACTCCCATTTTGGAAGATGATTTTGCCCTCTTGCAAGTTTAGTAACGTGAATACAAAATTTTGAGTGTCTACAGAGGCCCCTCTTTATCATATTCATGCAATGTAATGGCATGGATTTATCATATCACTAGACACTTAAAATATGACAAGATAATTGTGATGCAATGTAATGCAACATGATGTAAATGTATGTTGAATGCATGGAATGGAGGTTGCTCCATGAATGAGACCAGAGGATGTTGACATTTGGGGTTATCACAAAAGTCCTTAACCCTCATTGCAGACTTTCCACCGCAGATGTTCTACTCATGTACGAGAGACTCCTGGGGAATTGTACTTTAATTACCGAGGATCTTTATAACAGATTCCATCATCAGTCCTCCCCGATGAAGTTGGCTTTCCATGGTTTGTATTGCCAGGTCTTTTTGGCACTTTGTTGGAGTTAGTTGCCAACAGTTTATGTTATCAGGGTTGCCTGACCTTCGTTGAAATGTTCTTTAATGGTTGAGATAATCGGACCACCTCCGATGCTTCACTGGGTTTAATGGCCAATGACTGATAACGTCAAGGCTGTTTGACCTTCGTTGAAATGTGCTTCACCGGTGAACATCATTAGACCACCTCCGATGCTTCGTTGGATTTACTTTCCAACGGCTAATAACGTCAAGGTTGTCTGACCTTCATTGAAATGTGCTTCAACGGTGAACATCATCAGACCACCTCTGATGCTTCGCTGGATTTAATTCCCAACGGCTGATAACGTTAGGGTTTCCTGACCTTCGTTGAAATTTACTTCAATGGTGAACATCATCGGACCACCTCCGATGCTTCGCTGGATTTAATTGCCAACGGCTGATAACGTCATGGTTGCCTAACCTTCATTAAAATGTTCTTCAACGGTGAACATCATCGGACCACCTCTGATACTTCGCTAGATTTAATTGCCAACGGCTGATAACGTCAAGGCTGCTTGACCTTCATTGAAATCTTCAATGGTGAACATCATCGAACCACCTCCGATGCTTCGCTGGATTTAATTGTCAATGACTGATAACGTCAAGGCTGCTTGACCTTCGTTAAAATGTTCTTCAATAGTGAAGGCCGTATAAAATCCCCGTTGGGGAGAGACTTTTGATGAAATGCATGGCTTTGATTGGAGTTACAACCCCAAGTTGATGGCATTGGACCTTTGTGAGGTAGCTTACAACAGCTGTAATCATCGACCTTGTGAACTCTATGTTTGGGCGAATACCAATGATTGACATGTATACCCGTAGTTTGGTTTCAGACCCGCAGTTAATCGCGTAGCGTCTTTTTTCCTGATTTAACTTTTCAGCTTGTGGGACCTCCTTTGCAACTCAAATTTAATCAAGCCAGAGGGGGTGGGGACCACCCAGGATAGCTCCAAGAGGACCTGCGGCAGCCTCAAGTAGACCCACGTCCATTTGTGGGTTCATATGGCTTGGCCTTTCCCTTTCATAAGTCATTTTTAGTTGAAGCTGCACAGAGAATCCGAGAATTCTTCTTCAGATCTATTGAGTTTGGGCTATTTTCTGCAAAATCTGTCACCGTACAAGTGTTCTGCACTATCTTGGTAATGTATGCATGTCTTCTTTTTCCAGTTTTGTCTGTTGGAAAATGAGTTATCACATGAATTGCTTCTAAACACATAGTAGTGAATATGAATGCTCAATTGACTTGATAAAAATTATTCAACACAGTAAATGTTAGTATTTAACTATGCTGAACGTATTGATGTGAAAAAATTGACTTTTGAAATAGTCAATTTGTCTCCTTTTTCTATTATTTTCATCTTATTTGAGGTTAAATGAGCAAAGGTTGTAAAGCAAAGTAATCTTGGTAATTAGGCTACCCTTATGGATTATGAATTTGATATTTTTTCATGCATATAGGATGTTTATGACTGTGAGTTGGTGTGCTACTGAATGGCTACCTAGTCATGTATGCCTATGCACATGTGAGGAGGAGAGCTTATGATGTGCCTTGGCCTCGCCCAGCCCGACAGCCTCGTCGGTTGATGGAGTCAGTGTTTTGTCCTATCCAAGTTGAGGTACTGGATGTTGAGGACGAGGAGGAGGATGTACTGGTTGATGATCTTGCTCCTGCTACTTCAGTTCCTTGCAGGGATCTTCCAGCCATTAATGTAACGATTCTAGAGCTTCTGGATGATTTAAGTCGTCACCCCTCGATCTATTTGCATGCGAACGAGGTAAAAGCTGTGTTTGATCTTCCTTTGTCCTATTGATGAGAAGCAAGGTTTTGATGTTGATTTGCTTTTATGATGCAAGTTCACGGCTTTATGCAGCCTCAAGGGAACTGGTTCAGTATACACTCTATGTACTAGACTCTTCATCCAGAGTACCGAGAGATTGTGCATGCTTGGGGATTTAAGGAGTTTTTTTCCATCCTCCCCTGCTATTATCCCTGGGGTTACCTCAGGGTGTTGTCTAAGCGTTGGTTTCACCAGACTCAGTCTCTCCATTTGCTAGATTGTGAGGTGATGATGATGCTGATGGATTGGCGGTTTATCACTGGTATGGAGTTTTTTGAGGTGCCAGTGCCTTGTGTTATTGATATTTTCCCTACTGTTGTTAGATCCTTGCTAGGAGTCTTGGTTACGATGCTCAAAGGTAGGACAGTCCGCGTTGGTCCTTTGAGTGTAGACGCCATGAGTGGGGTGTTGAGTGAGTCATTTCCCGATGATAGAAGATTCAGGGATTGCATTCTTCGGCGATTGTTCCTGGTCATCCTTCAGGGTTGTTTCCTAGTGGATAACTCTTACACGGTGTCGTTCGCTTTAGTCAGCGCCACACGGGAGGTGGACCGTATTGGAGAGTTTTACTAGGGCTCCTATACCTTTGCCTACTTCCTCAGGGGAATGCGTATGCACTCACAGGGTCTGACAGAGGATTAGCTAGGATTTTACCCATTCCTGCTTGTGAGTATTTGTCTTTTGATTTCCCTTGTTCGGGTTGAGAGTGTTGACTGGCCGCATATTTTGATCTTATGTTGGCAGTTTTGGGCCTATGAGAGGCTTCCATGTCTGCATCCCATTAGCCTGTTAGGTTTAGACACCTATCCACGGGGACGATGATGGCATCATTCCACGTTGGCAGAGGTTCCTATAGCTGAGGGTTTCACCCATTCTCGCCTACAGTTGGAGTTATTGACAGCTGATGTCATTACATGGGTTCCCTACTCTAAGAACCATTTGACAGTTGTCTTTGACGGTGGTTTCTCGACTGGTGTCGAGTATGTGATGTTCACCCTGAAGATTCCTCTCTTCATATATAGAGGTTGAGAGATCTATTTATGAGAGCGTGCTATCAGGAGCTCCATATAAGAGATTCATATATTGATCTGTCCTCCTGCCAGACGTTATTAGCCTGTGTTGCAGCCGCTGATCAGTGATATCCTGTTGGTGGGAGTTGATGGCTTTGCTTTGTCAGAGGGACTGTTCACTCAGGAGGCATTCTACCGCTGATGGTTCCCTCACACCATTGGAGCCCAGACCCGTGCCATACAATTTATGGGGGATATGGTTCCTAGCTCTGTTATAATGACGGATTGGATTGCCTGCATCCGAGAGTCTACTCATCTAACGCAGATTGATAGTTTGACCCAGTAGTTGCATCGGGCGCATTTTTTCATCTAGCATTTGGGCAGAGATCCTTCCGAGGTGGATACTTTTGATCCTTTTGACTCAGGGGCTGGCCCTTCTGGTGGCCCATATTCAAATGGTTTTGTCGGTGCAGATCCTCCATTGTATCGGTCTGATATCCTTACTGACAGAGATTCAGTGACTTAGGAGGAGTTACATCAGATGGATAGGTTGGATGATGTAGAAATCAACACTATTGACTTCTTCTGATGTATTTCTCGCTATATCTTTTGATAGGCCTCTGTTAGATATTGGGCGGCTGTGCCCCATTCTCATTATATCTTTTGATAGGCGTCTGTTAGTTGTTGGGCGGTTGTGGCCCATTTCCCTATATTTTTCCAGTTGTATACAAAGATGATGTATTAGATGATGATTTACTTAGGAATGTGTGTATATTTTTTTCCATTCCTTACATCATATTGTCATCTATTGTGTATCATGCATGTATTATGTAATGCATATGTATTTCCAGAGATGAGTTTAGCATTGACCCCTGGATGGTCTTATGACACGGCCCTACAGATGTCTTCATCGACAGTTAGCCAGATAGATCATACCCCACCAGTATTGGTGGCCTCCTGTTTGAGATCGTGGTATGATAGTTTTTCCTCCCTAGATCGGGTGATAGTAGATCAGTTGTTGCGGCACTCTGTGACCCTCCTGATGTTCCAGGTTCCATTGGGTTTTGTAGAGGGCATGCTGGAGCACTTGGTACTAGATAGGTAGGTGTTTCAGTTTGAGACCCAAGAGTTGACTCCTACCTTGGAGGAGTATGAACGTCTAACAGATTTGCCTTTAGATAGGCCTTGCGCTCAGATGGCTGTCGGAGATATGAGCCGACAGTTTATGACCCTCACAGATTTGAGGTGCAGAGTTGCCCTGGATGAGATCTCCTTAGGGCATGTAGTGTCCATGTATTTTCCAATTGACAAATTTGGCTCTTTGGACAGTTATTTGTAGTACTCTGAGGATTTCACCACGTCGGAGGATGATTGGCGTATTGCCAGAGTGGATGTACTCTTGATGTGTATGGTGGCTTATCTGTACATGCCATTGTACATGGACCACTTGGACATCGGCGTGGTTATGGTAGTTCATGCTCTCCGGGAGGGACATACCATTTTACCGATGATTGCCATGTATTGCCACACCCATCCTGTATGGGTATTTACAGGAAGTTTGTTCTTATTGTACGTGTAGTTTATGACACACTTGAGACCGATTGGCACATTCCAACGCTATGGGTATTGTTTTTTCCCATAAGATAGTCATGTCTTACTCTTTCCAGCAAGCAGAGTGTACAGATGCAGCTTCTTGGTTGGTTTTCTTGTCAGGGATCGAGGATCCATTTGATATTCTACCTTGTTCAGGGCTCAACTCTCCCTATAGCTTTATCACTCATGCGGCTAGCATGGATTAATTTCCTCTGGCAAGTTTGAGGGGTGTGACCACATATCACCCACTGGTTCTGATGGAATAGTTTGACCAATTTCAGGATGTTCATCCTTTTGACGGGGCATTGGGTCAACGTTTGTCATCTCGGCTTCTATCAACAGAGGATATGTCCAGGATTTATACCTGTTGAACCCAGCGTGAGAGGGCTAATTTTACTACTAGCTATCCAGGTCATTCTATAGAGTATTCTGCATGGTTAGAGGCAGAGATTACATCGTCTAGGGTTATATCCACAGAGTCAGGTGTTGATGCTGACAGTGGGGGGCCTATGGAGGACTCTGATTCTCTTACTGAGGATGAGCTATTTGCTGGGTTGTCAGCAACTCTGGTTGATTCTCCCAATATTCCTGCTTCTATGACTCCACATTTTGCAGAGTATTTAGAGCAGAGTTTGCATCTGATGACATTTGAGAGGGATTAGGCTAGGGCCTTGATGTTGACAGCTCTTTCTGATAGAGATATCGCTCTAGTTGAGAGAGATGATGCTCTAGCTCACTAGGACGCCGCTGTTGTTGAGCGGGATGAGGCTAGATCATCCAGGGATGCAGTTGTTATTGAGCGGGATGGTGCTCTAGCTACCCAAGATGTTGCCATTAAAGATAGTACATCATTGAGGTCTCATACTGCTGACATCATTACAGAGATGAACACATTCATTAATGAGCATAGTGTCACCATGCTGATGGTTATGGATCTCTTGGCTCGTGTAGATACCTTTGGGCAAGAGCTTATAGAGTTACCTTTATCTTCTGAGAGGATGACATGTTAGACTTGATGGCTCGCTTATCCACAGGTTTGTAGATTAGCTTTGATTTTCCTGCATAGACTAGCTTAGCCATTTTTGTCATGTACATGACACATTGTAGATATCAAACATTATTATATGGCAAAGAAATATGTTTTGGTTCACTTCCCTTTTAGTTATGCCTTGTTACTTGCTTGATATTTGCCTGTTCTATAGGGCTTGTGAACTTAATGTATTCTGAACTCCTCCTTGATGGATGGACATTGAGATGTCTCAGGATCTTTCAGAGTGGATTGTTGATCTTTGTATTCCCTCTACCATTTGGTGTCTTGGGACTGGGTTTTGTATGTGGTTTAACCGCCCCACAGATGGTCACCGATACTCCATTGTATTAGGGAGATCAGGTAGTTCCACCTATCATGGTTTGGTTTAAAAGTGGAAAGATGATCCTAGTACCATTGACAAGGTTTTGTGTTTTGGTAGGGGTGAGACCGCACCGTGAATGGCTGCCTACGTACTCCCATTAATGAGGGGATATCAGGTCTGCGTAGTTCCAACCTAGCGTAAAAAGGTTGAAAGTTGTAGGTGGTAAAGAGGGTGTAGAAATGTTTTTTTTTCCTGTAGTTAGACTGGACCATAAAAATGGCTGCCTACGTACTCCCGTGTATTGGGGAGATCAGGTCTACGTAGTTCGCCCCTGATGGGACAAAATGGAGTTGTGAGGAAGTTTTATCCCTAGTGGGACAAACTGAAGATGTGAAAGGTTTTATCCTTAGTGGGACAAATTGAAGGTGTGAAAGGCTTTATCCCTAGTGGAACAAACTGAAGGTGTGAAAATTTTTATCCCTAGTGGGACAAACTGAAGGTGAAAGGTTTCATCCCTAGTGGGACAAACTGAATGTGTGAAAGGTTTTGAAAACCTGAATTGACTGATGGATCTGATGATCCAGAACTAGGATGTTGGTTTCCAGGTAACTTCAGATATAGTACCGCTTAACGGTGTCTGAGTTGATGAGTTGGGGAAATTCCTCGCCATCCATCTCTTGTAATCTGAGGGCTCCTCCTATAAATACCTCCTTAATAACAAATGGGCCTTCCCAGTTTGGGGCGAATTTTCCTTGAGATTGATCTTGGTTGTGCAGAACCTTCTTCAAGACCAAGTTATGTTCTTTGAACTGCCATAGCCGGACTTTCTTTATGTAGGATCGAGCAATCCTCTGTTGGTATAACTGACCATGGAAAAAGGTTGCGGCCCGCCTTTCATCTATTAGAGACAATTGGTGATATCTGTGATGCCCCCAAAACAGGTATACATCACCCATTTTGAGTCGCCAGATACATGGTACA
Organism: Panax ginseng; assembly: GCA_020205605.1. Taxonomy (NCBI): domain Eukaryota; kingdom Viridiplantae; phylum Streptophyta; class Magnoliopsida; order Apiales; family Araliaceae; genus Panax; species Panax ginseng. Next base: position 121,499,601 of record CM035134.1, read on the forward strand.
GAACTCAACTACAAACTTAATTATACAACTATCGTGCAAAATACGACAAAAAACATAATCGAAAGTTTAAACACTAATATTGCCTTTCTAGACAATATCCACTCTCAATGGAGTCCTCATTACAATTATTATCACACTATTTTATAAAAATAGTGAGGACAACTATAGCCACCATCTCGAACCGTCAATCCGTTCCCCGACTCGTCCCAGCTATATTCTCATTTCCTGAAGAGAACAGTGAAAGAAAAGGGTGAGCTCAACTAGCCAAGTAAGAAATATTATGACTAAGATAATGCGCGAATAAATTATCCTTAGCCTTCAACAAAGGTTAAACCGATAAAATACAATAAACATCAAGTTTAATCAGAAGCGGAATAAGTAATCCATTAGAAGAGTCAAGTAGAACATAATGTCTACTATCTCCTCTAGATTAAAAGTCCATCGTTAATATTTCATTCATGTAATACTCATCAACAGTTCTTTGTTATACCCAAGACAAAAAGAACTATCATCACCTATCTTCACCTGAACTACCAAAGATTATAATTAAATCCATAATTTATTTTTATAATCATGTAAATCAACAGTTTCTCCTTACCACAAAGGCTTAATAGAACGTTTACTCAATATCCTTACCCCAAAGGCTAAAGATATTCAAATGTAATAACAATGATCATACCAATCAGTTGTCTACCTTTACACTACGGGCCAAAGATATTCAACTATAAAACTAATGGTCATGATTATATCAATCAATTGTCTGTTAGTGCACTACGGCCAAAGACATTCAACTGTTAACTAATGGTCATGATCCTGCCAATCATATCATCGAATTATCCATGCACTACGGGCCAAGGTTATTCGTTATTATCACCAGTGGTTATGATCATGTCATACACCTGTCCATCTTTTGTACGTAAGCCAAAGATATACAACTATAAAACCAATAATTAACATTCCATCTTGCACGGTAAGCCAAAAATATACAATCATAAAACCAATAATCAATAAATCCATCTACGCACGAAGCCAAAGATGACTTTCATCACAATATAAGCATGAGGATGATGATAATGATATAAGCATTAATCAAACGAAATCAAGGATAAATATTAAAGACTTTAAATTTATCCAGAGTTTTAAAATATCCAAATTGTCAACATGATACTGCTTTGTGGAGTAAAATTCAAGAATAATATTCATGTACCAACATTAATTTGGATAGAAAAGAAATATATTTTTTCGGGTGAATAATACCCCGTGAATAGTACCCTATGAATAGTACTTCGGGAATAGTACCTCATGAATAGTACCCCAGCATGAAAGTGTCCCAAATACCTGAGTGAATAATACTAAAGTGAATAGTAATCAGGTGAATAGTAACTCATGAATAGTACTCCAGCACGAAAAGTGCCCCGAATACCCGAGTGAATAATAACTGGGTGAATAGTAACCCATGAATAGTAACTCGTAAATAGTACTCTGACACAAAAAATGCCCCGAATACCCGAGTGAATAATACTAGAGTGAATAGTAATCTCGACACAAAAAGGTAGAAATTCCACCATAAAATTGCACTAATATTCCTAAGATAATGATATTGAAAGAAATAATATCATTTACTAAAAAATAATACCCACTACATAATTGTTGAATCTAAAAAAATATTCCTACTTAATATTGAATCTAAGATAATATTCCTTACTTAATATTGAACGAAAATAATATTCATACTAATATTTAAAAAATAATATCTCTTCGTAATATGAAATAAATAATACCTTTACCTTCAAAAGAAGAGTGGATACTGGAGTAGTGAAGTAACAGACTACTCTTCTTCTTTCTTTCTATAACTTTTCTCTCTATAGCTTTTATCTTTATAATTGCTCTTGTGAGACTTAGTGAATTGGTGAGAAATGAAGGAAGAATGAGCTTCTATTTATAGGAAAATATAGTTTCAATAATTGCACATTTTGGGGCTCAAAATATTACAAAGTATAATACCTTCCTCTTTTCTTCATTTTTAATTTAGTCCCGCAAGTATTATCAAACTTGCACCAACTCCCTAATAGTAAATCATTTGAATCAATAGTAAATCATGTGACTCAATAGTTCTAAACATGTGAAAAAATTAATTACAAGTATAGTACATCTTCATCTATACCTCCATTTTTAATTTAGTCATGCAAGTATTATCAATCTTGCACCAACTCACCTAATAGTAAATCATGTGAATCAATAGTACACACATGTGAACACATAGTTATAAGCATGTGAATTAATAGCAATTAACTGCTCATTTATCCGATTAATTACCCGATTGGTCAATATAACTTCCAGACATCAATTATTATCAAAATAAATGTCGATTTCCACTAACACTAATAATTCCAACACAATGGAACTATCAATTTCATCTTTAATCAATACGAACTTATTCATTATTAATATTATAACTCACAATATTTAACAACCGTGTCGCTCCCAAGAAAGAGGGGCTTCCGATAAGGATTTCTCCTTATCATGCCGCAATTAATTAGATTATCTAACCTCTCATCGATGTAACTTCAGACATTGTCAATATTTCAAATAATAATAATAATGAATAACTTTATCGATTTCAATTATTGAAAATATTATGACAATAATTGAATAAGATATGAGTGACTTCTCACGTAAGCATTAATAATCAAAGATATCAATAATCAATACCGTGTGCTACTATGCAACCACGTGTATTACTATACTTTTATCACCGATTATTTTATGACAACTTGTTTACTTTGAAAAATTTCACATATCACCCTTAACTTTAACCTTTATCAATTTAACCATTTACTAAATAGAATAATTATAAGAAAATTGAATACTTTTATTTTATAAAATTTGAGGTCTCACAATCTCCCTCCTTATGAAATTTTCGCCTCGAAATTTACGTACATATGGTAGTTCAAGAGATGAGAATACCTTGCTTTCTTTTTCGGATTGTACCTTCCTAGGTTATTTCTCTCTCTATCATTATTTTCCCATTTCTCATCTCCTCGTATCATTCTAGAATATTTTTCAAAATAAGGGTTAATTGACATACCACATAATATCCCTATATTCTAACCGACCAATTAAATACCAAATAAACTTAGGTAGGTCATACTAGCTAAGGAATTACCTGCTCTCCCTCCTAGTTCTTGTCTCACATCACAGCCAGGGATCATATCCCGAAGCTTTGATACCAACTGTGATGCCCCCAAAACAGGTATACATCAACCATCTTGAGTCGCCAGATACATGGTTCAGAACTCAACTAAAAACTTAATTATACAACTGTCGTGCAAAATACGACAAAACATAGCTGAGAGTTTAAACATGAATATTGCCTTCTAGACAATATCCACTCTCAATGGAGTCCTTATTACAACTATTATCACGCTATTTTATAAAACTAGTGAGGACTACTATAGCCACCATCTCGGACCGTCAATCCATTCCCCGACTCGTCCCAGCTATATTCTCATTTTCTGAAGAGAACAGTGAAAGAAAAGGGTGAGCTCAACTAGCCCAGTAAGAAATATTATGACTAAGATAATGCAGAATAAATTATCCTTAACCTTCAACAGTGTTAAACTGATAAAATACAATAAACATCAAGTTTAACTGTAGTGGAATAAGCAATCCATTAGAAGAGTCAAGTAGAACATAATGTCTACTATCTCCTCTAGATTAAAAGTTCATCGTTAATATTTCATTCATGTAATACTCATCAACAGTTCTTTGTTATACCCAAGACAAAAAGAACTATCATCACCTGTCTTCACCTGAACCACCAAAGATTATAATTAAATCCACAATTTATTTTTATAATCATGTGAATCAACAGTTTCTCCTTGCCACAAAGGCTTAATAGAATGTTTACTCAATATCCTTACCCCAAAGGCTAAAGATATTCAAATGTAATAACAATGATCATACCAATCAGTTGTCTACCTTTGTACTACGGACCAAAGATATTCAACTATAAAACTAATGGTCATGATCATACCAATCAATTATCTGTCAGTGCACTACGACCAAAGATATTCAATTGTTAACTAAATGATCATGATCACATCATCGAATTAATCATATCATCGAATTATCCATGCACTACTATGCCAAGGATATTCGTTATTATCATCAGTGGTTATGATTATGTCATACACCTGTCCATCTTTGTACGTAAGCCAAATATATACAACTATAAAACTAATAATTAACAGTCCATCTTTGCACGTAAGCCAAAAATGACTTTCATCACAATATAAGCATGAGGATGATGACAATGATATAAGCATTAATCAAACGAAATCAAGGATAAATATTAAAGACTTTAAATTTATCTAGAGTTTAAAAATATCCAAATTGTCAATATGATACTGCTTTGTGGAGTAAAATTCAAGAATAATATTCATGTACCAACAATAATTTGGACAGAAAAGAAATATATTTTTTAGGTGAATAGTACCCCATGAATAGTATCCTGTGAATAGTACTTTGGGAATAGTACCTCATGAATAGTACCCCGGCATGAAAAGTATCCCAAATACCCGAGTAAATAATACTAGAGTGAATAAAGGTGAATAGAATAACTGGGTGAATAGTAACTCGTGAATAGTACTAAAGTGAATAGTATAATCCCAAAAAAGTGCCCCGAATACCCGAGTGAATAATACTAGAGTGAATAGTAACTCGTGAATACTACTCCAGCACAAAAAGTGTCCCGAATACCCGAGTGAATAATACTAGAGTGAATAGTAACCCCAACACAAAAAGTTAGAAATTCCACAATAAAATTCGTACCAATATTCCGGCATAATGATATTGAAAGAAATAATATCATTTACGAAGAAATAATACCCCTTACGACTGTTGAACGAAAAAATATTCCTACGAATATTGAACGAAGATAATATTCCTTACGAATATTGAACGAAAATAATATTCATACGAATACAAAAAATAATATCTCTTCAGAATATGAAATAAATAATACCCGTTACCTTCGAAGAAGAGTGGATACTGGAGTAGTGAAGTAACAGACTACTCTTCTTCTTTCTTTCTATAACATTTCTCTCTATAGCTTCTATCTCTATAATTGCTCTTGTGAGACTTAGTGAATTGGTGAGAAATGAAGGAAGAATGAGCTTCTATTTATAGGAAAATATAGTTTCAATAATTGCACATTTTGGGGCTCAAAATATTATAGTATAATACCTTCCTCTTTTTTTCATTTTTAATTTAGTCCTGCAAGTATTATCAAACTTGCACCACCTCCCCTAATAGTAAATCATGTGAATTAATAGTAAATCATGTGACTCAATAGTTCTAAACATGTGAAAAAATTAATTATAGTATAATACATTCATCTATACCTTCATTTTTAATTTAGTCATGCAAGTATTATCAATCTTGCACCAACTCACCTAATAGTAAATCATGTGAATCAATAGTACACACATGTGAACACATAGTTATAAGCATGTGAATTAATAGCAATTAACTGCTCATTTATCCGATTAATTACCCGATTGGTCAATATAACTTCCAGACATCAATTATTATCAAAATAAATGTCGATTTCCACTAACACTAATAATTCCAACACAATGGAACTATCAATTTCATCTTTAATCAATACGAACTTATTCATCATTAATATTATAACTCACAATATTTAACAACCGTGTCGTTCCCAAGAAAGAGGGGCTTTCGATAAGGATTTCTCCCTATCATGCAATAATTAGATTATCTAACCTCTCATTGACAGAACTTCTAAACATTGTCAATATTTCAAATAATAATATGAATAACTTTGTCGTCTCAATTATTGAAAATATTATGACATTAATTGAATAAAACTGAGTGACTTCTCACGTAAGCATTAATAATCAAAGATATTGTACAATACTGTGTGCTACTATGCAACCACGCGTATTACTATACTTTTATCACCGATTATTTTATGACAACATGTTTACTTTGAAAAAATTTCACATATCACCCTTAACTTTAACCTTTTATCAATTAAACCATTTACTAAATAGAATAATTATAAGAAAATTGAATACTTTTATTTCATAAAATTTTAGGTCTCATAATATCGATCTTGTAACCATTGGTCTTTATCCAGCTGAGCGTCTATCAACACTCTAAGGGATTCCATTTCCACCTCCATAGGTAGCACTGCTTCCACCCCATAGGTTAATGTGTAGGGTGTTGCCCTAGTGGAAGTGCGCATTGACGTTCTGTAGGCTAATATAGTCAGAGGCAACATGTCAGACCATCCTTTATGATTAGCAGACATCTTTTGCATGATCTTTTTGATATTCTTATTAGCCGCTTTAACAACACCATTCATTTTGGACGATAGATAACGGAGTTGAGATGTTTGATGTGGAATTTACTTCATAACTCCTCCATCATTTGGTTGTTGAGGTTCTTGGCATTGTCTGATATAATCACCTATGGTTTTCCATATCGACAAATGAAATTGTTTCTGATGAAACCAATGGTAACTTCTTTAATAACCCTGGGGGAGGAGGCTTCTTCTACCCACTTGGTAAAGTAGTCGATCATGGTGAAGATAAACCAATGACCATTACTAGCTTTGGGCTCGATGGGCCCGATCACGTCCATTCCACATATTAAGAAGGGCCAGAGCGAACTCATATTATGGAGATCCCTTGGAGGGGCGTGGATAGCATTCCCATAAATTTGGTATTGGTAACATCTCTTGACGTGATCATCACAGTCAGCCTTGAGAGAGAGCCAAAAAGTCCCTGTTAATAGGATTTTCTTGACAAGTAGAGGGCCACTCATATGTGGGCTGCATACTCCACCATGGATTTCATCCATGAGCCTCTGAGCTTCGTCTTTGTCTAGGCATCTGAAAAGGCCCAGTCCTGCATCTCTTTTGTAGAGTACATCTCTACTCAGGTAGAATTTCATAGCCATTCGATGGATCCGCTTTCTTTCAGCTGGACTCGCCTCAGCGAGTATAGATCCATCTCACAAATACTCCTTGATATGTTGATACCAAGGGTGTTGGATGGGTGGCAGCTCATTCAATACTTCTCCAATGTAGTTCCCATAGGCTAGTGCCTTTTGATGGGCAAATGTGATATTTGGCATGTCTTCCTTGTCAATTATGTTGATCAAGGAGGGCAAAGTTACTAGTGCATCCGTAAAATCATTCCTATTCTGAGGAATGTGGAGGAAGGATATTTCTTCAAACTCCGAAGCCATCTGGATAACTTGCCGATGGTAAGGTAGCAAATGTAATTCTTTGGGTTGATAGACCTTAGTGGTTTGTCTGATTACCAGTTCGGAATATCCAAAGACAGATAACTGTTTGACGCCAATGGATTGGGCTAGTTTCAACCCCATTATACAGCCTTCATACTCAACGGTGTTGTTGGTGTTGACAAACTATAATTTGATGGCAACGGGATGCTGCTTTCCCGAAATGGATACTAGAACTGCTCCAGCTCCAGAACCCTCCATGTTTACAACTCCATCAAAATACATCCTCCATAGTTGGTTTGTATTGTCCTGACGGTGTTGCTGAATTGTCATTACCCCTTCATCAGGAAAATATGTTTCCAAAGGTTTGAATTCCCCTGAAGGTGCGGAGGCCAGTTGATCCGCAATTCCTTAACCTTCGATAGACTTTTGAGTCACGTAGATAATGTCAAATTACTGTAGGATAAACTGCCATTTGGACAGTCGAGAATTCAACATGGGTTTGTTGAGCATACTTGAGAGGATCCATGCGGGATATGAGATAGGTTGTGTGACCATGGAGATAATGTTGTAATCTCATGGAAGCCCATGCAAAAGCACATCACGTTTTCTCAATTAAGTTGTACTTGTGCTCACTGATGCTGAATCTTTTGCTGAGGTAATAGATAACTCTTTCTTTGCCTCTATCATCTTTCTGTCCCAGCATGCAGCCCATGGCGTTGTCATTGATTGATAGGTACATAAATAGGGGAACACCATCCTTGGGAAATACTAAAACAAGAGCTTTGATTAGCTGCTCTTTGATGAGAAGGAAGGCTTTTTGACACACTTCATTCCATTTCTAAGAGGAGGTCTTCCTTAACAACTTGAAGATAGGCTCACAGGTTGTTGTGAGTTGGGATATGAATCGGCTGATGAAGCTGATTCTTCCCAAAAATCCCCGTATTTCCCTCTCTGTCTGGGGTATGGGCATTTCACTGATGGATTGAATTTTTGCAGGATCCAGCTCAATGCCTTTGTGGCTTACTAGGAATCCCAACAACTTTCCTAATTTGATGCCAAAGGAGCATTTGGCTGGGTTCAACTTCCAGTTGTACTTACTCAACCGGTTGAAGAGCTTTTTGAGATGATCTAGGTGGTCTTCCTCCTTCGAGACTTGAAAATAATGTCATCCACATAGATTTCTATCTCTTTGTGCTTTAGATTGTGGAAAAGAGCCATCATGGCTCACTGATAGGTAGCTCCGGCATTGATGAGGCCGAATGACAACCGTCTGTAGCAAAAAGTTCCCCAAAGAGTGATGAATGAAGTTTTCTCACGATCCTCTTCAGTAACCATGATTTGATGGTACCCAACAAACAAGTAAATGTCATACTGAGATGTATTATCAATGAGTATGTGGATGAATGGTATGGGAAAGCTATCTTTAAGGCAAGCTTTGTTTAGATCCCTATAATCCATGCAAACTCGCACCTTCCCTCCGGGTTTAGGCACGGGGACTATGTTGGATAGCCACTCAGGGTATGTTGATACCATAATTATATCGGCTTGAAATTGTTTCACAATTTCTTCATTGACTTTCAAACTCCACTCAGGTTTTAGTCACTTGAGTTTCTATTTTACTGGCTTGAATCCCTCTTTGATGGGAAGGCGATGAATGACGATGTCTGTTGAAAAACCGACCATGTCTTCATGAGACCATGCAAACACATCCTAGAATTAGGTCAATAAAGTAACCATGTCATTCCGTTGGTTTGGAGTAAGGTTCATACCAATCTGGATTTGTTTGGGGTTTTCTAAGGTTTTAAGGTTAAAAGAGGTGGTTTGATCAAGATTTGGCTTGGGTTTGTCTTCGACCCATTCTTTGATCTCCTGAGGTATCTCATAATCCTCTTGTTCAGCCTCCATCAATTCATAGTCCAACTTCACATCAAAGTTGCAGTCCTTGTGAAGAATAGGCACCTCATCAGCAAGTTTAGGCATATCTAACTTTAGAGTCCTGAAAAAAAATGCTTTCACTTAATATATGAAATTGTTTAATCATATAAAGTGTTAGCATGAAATAAGAAAAATAACTGCTAATACTATGCAACAAAAGTAAGCAGTTATTGCTATCTACAGGGCATAGGGAGTTTCTGCCCTTTTTACCCTTGTCAGCAAATGCAAGGAGTGCTGCTTCAATTGCCAAGTGTTAAGTCCTGGTGGACAACTGTGATGAAGGGGTTATTTTCGCCCTCCTTCTCTTGAATGATGACCATGATGTCTGGACAGTCGTCATCTAAGATATCCTTGTTCATACCCTCAGTATGTGCTAGGAAGTACATTTTTGATAACCGCCTCTTAATGTCTTGTTTGCGCCTTTGATTCCTTTTTTCCATGTTTGGGTCTGAAATCAAGACTTCTTTTCCTTTAACCGGTATCAGCTTAGGAAATAGCATACTTACCACAGAGGCAGGAACTTTCCGTAGAGGTTGTACAGGATTAGCGCCTGTAGGTTTAGGTAACATCCTTGTAGATGAAGGAACCGGTGTATGCTTATGCGGGTTCCTGTGACTGGACCTAGAGGAGTAGCCTAGTCCGGCTTTCCCTGTCTGGCTGGGAATTTAAATTGGGCATTTGATTCCTTGTTGATCCTTTCCTAACCCTTGTCCAGGTTGGAAACCCAAGGATATCATTTCTTGACTTGCCGACATTACCTCGGCGAAAACTCTGGGTTTCAAAGGTGGAGCCCCAATGGGTTGATAACGAGTGTTGCTCACCTCAAGGGCCTGGAAGCTGACAGGCTCAACTTCTTCATTAAAAATGATGAGAGGTACATTACTCTGTACATGATACTCTGGCTCAGCGTTGACAGTGGCCAGATTACTATTGATGATATATTTGAATTTCTGATGAAGAGTGAATGGGACGGCTCCCATCATATGAATCCAAGGTCTTCCCAACAGTAAATTTTATCATGTAGTGATTTTGAGCACTTGGAAGGATATGTAGAATGTATGTGGACCGATTTCCACGGGTAATTCAATCTCTCCGATAGCATTTCGTAGAGATCCATCAAAGGCTTTGATGATTATATGGCTGCTTCGAATCCTGTTGAGAATGATATTCATTTTTTCCAATGTGGCATGGGGGCAGATGTTTAGGGATGATCCTCCATCTATTAGCATTCCTCCAACCATATATTCAGAAGACATAACCGCTATGTGCAACATTTTGCAATGACCCATCCCTTCGGGAGGTATGTCATCATCAGTGAAGGATATCACATTACCATTGAAGATGTGATCAACCAGATGATGGAATTTTTCAACATCCACTGTCTTTGGCAAGTGGGCTTCTTCTAATACTTTCAGTAAGACCTTTCAGTGATCTTCTGAAGAGAAAACTAAGTCTAGAATAGAGGTCTGTTGTGGAGCTGCTTTCAAGCTTTGAACCACCTTGGCTTCATGGTGTCCCATTTTGCGGAGGAATTCTTCAATCTTCTCCTTGGGCACTTTCCCCTTAGATCTAATGATAGACTTCATCACTCGTTGAGGGAGATACAGTGGATTTTCTTTAGACACTGCAGCAGTTGTATTTGATGTTGATCCTTCAGCCTCTCCATAATTCCATGGGACTTTCTTAAGGCTGATGATAGGATAATGTGGCCTAAACGAAAATATGATTGGCTTTGGTGCAGTCACTTTCAAAGGGTTTTCAACTCCTTTGAGCTGAATTGGCTGAATTGGAAGTGGTGTGGCAGTCAAATCTGCTTCAGAAGATATAACTGCTATGACTTCCTTCTATCCTGAAGGAAATGTGTCCCCACTCTCAGATAATATAGCGTCATTGTCTGCCATTTACAGGTCATCGCTGTCAATTATGTTTTGAATAAGATGGCGGAGTGCCCAGCATTCCTCAGTGCTTTGACCGCGAGAATGGGAATGTTATTGACATACCCCAGTAGCGTCAAACCGTTTTGAGCGTGGGTTGACTGGAGGTAGCAGTGCTATGATTTTTCCCTCGTTAATCAGCATCTGTAATATTTCTTCCATCGGTTGGCCTAAATAAGTGAATTCCCTTTGGTTGGCAAAGTCCCGATTGGCTTTATCTTTTGCTTTTCTAGCAAAATTTTCCTCTAGTGTTTCATTTTCTTAAGTAATTGGTGGAGTATTTGTAATAAGAAAAAGGAGGCTAGCATGTTCCTGACTGAACAACTTCCATGTGACTTGGTGTTGATGCTTCACCAGTTCTACCAGTTGATTGACTGGAATTGTGAATAATCCCATTTGTTGGAATTATCCTTGCTGATTTGGGATGAAACACCCATATACTTGAGGTACTTGGAGGTCTCTCCACTGCCTCTATTGATCATGTTAACCTCCTCTTCCATGTGCTGAGGGAGAGGGTTGTCCTGAACATGTGGTTGGTCGGGCTTGATCACCACGATCTCACCATTTTAATTAAGTCCTGGATCTTATGCTTAAGGGCCCAACAATCCTGAGTATCATGGCCTAGAGCTCTAGCATGGTAAGAACATTTCTTGCTTGTATTGAAACCCTTTCCACTCGGGTTGGCTGGTGGAAAGAGATGAGTGATTTTCTTCTAAGCTCTAGCATGGAAGGAGATGAGTGATTTTCTTCTTCGATAATATATATATATATATATATATATATATATATATATATATATATATATATATATATATATACGTATGATAAAAGCTTTAAAATCTGAAATATCTTACAGTGGGCTGCCAAGAAGACTTCAGATAGCTTTAGACGCCTGAAAACTCAGTTTCCATAGGTTAAATTTTAGTATATAGCAAAACACGAGCTTACAAGTGTTTAGAAAGAAGAATCACTCAATTTAGAGCACTCTAGAAGTGTTTACAAACTGAAATGGACAGATTTTTTCTCATTTTTCTATTTCTTTTTTTTAAAATGAGCCACCAAAGGCCATTATTTATAAACAAGATGGCCGTGGGTCTACCAATGACGATCAGCGGGTCTACTGTGGTACATTCGGGTTGTCGAACTGTCTTGGTCCCGCTGTCTCGAAGTACGTGCACTCGTGCAACGCGCTGTTCACTCGAACCTTCATAAATTTCAATCCGGGCATCCGATAGAGGCGTGTTGTACCTTTCCTGAATGTTGTTGTCGAGAGCTACATAATGATATGGGACAAGAGGTTGTACGAAGCCGGGAAGATGGGTCCATGACCAGATCTTCAAGTCTTCAAATTCTATCTGGTGTGCTGTCTTGTGTAGTAGTCACTCGGGATTTTGAGTTATAATTCTTGTAGGACACTTCCATATGGAATGTGGATTGAAATGATGTTGAGACAACGTGAATGTAGTATCGAGATGACGAAATGATGATTTTACCCCTCGCTAGGGTTATCTCCGGCTTTGCGCAGATGTAGCAGTCGTTGCTCTTTGAGATTGGGCTGATGTGCATGCTGAATGTCCTCAGGGTTGTATCTGAGGTGTGCTTGACCTCCCAGGGTTATCTCCGGAGTTGGAACTGAGTGCCTCGCGGTTGTCTCCGAGGTTGGAACTGACTTTTTCGGGGTTATCTTCAGAACTAGAACTGTATCCCTCGAGGTTATCTCCGAGATTGAAACTGAATCTCCCGGGGTTATCTCTGGGATTGAAATGATTTGATTTCCAGGGTTATCTCTGTAAGACAATCTTGCCCTCCTGCAAGGTTTGTAACAGGAATGCAAAATTCCGAGTGTCTACACACCTTTTGCATTAAATTTTATGGTGCAAATTACTTTGATGTAGACGGTGCGGATTGTACAAATTATTTTTAAATTTTGTGTATTTAATTCATAATAAAATTTAGGGTGCAAATCAATTTTAGGGTTATAATTTAGGGTTCAAATTGGAGATTAGACAAGATTGGAACTATTAACTTATTTGAAAATAATAGTAATGTTTTAGTTATATCATTAGAATTAGATTGTTAGTCTGATTAAAGAAGGATAATGTTATGAGTCTTAAATTTAAATTTTTGTCTCAAATAGTATTTTAAATGATATATGGGCATCACCATATTAGTTGAGTTCATCTATTAGGATTCTTTATGTTATAAAATAATTTTTTATCTTATTTAATGTCACGTAATTTGAAATCTGTATATTTTTTTTACACTCTGTTTTTGAGTTTTGAACAGAAAAAAAAGATTAGAAAATTTAAATTAGAATAGAAAAGAAAATAATAGAAAACTTAAAGTTTTCGTTTGTGTTGTTTCTGAGTTTTTAATAGAAATGAATAGAAAATTTAAAATTGAGGACATGAATTGTAATTTAAAATTTATTATATTAAAAGTTGAAGATAATATGGGAATTATAAAAATATTACTTATTCTAATTTCTTTTCCGTCCAAATCAGACCAATTTTGGACGGAAAACTTTGGCAGGAAAAGTGGCCAAGTTTTCAATTCATTTCTTTTCTTTTCCGTTTATTAAAAAACTCAGAAATATAAGAATTGAAAAGAAAACTTAAATTTTCTGTCCATTTCTTTTCTTTTCTGTCCATTTTAAAACTCAGAAATAGAGCGTTAGTCTATTTGTTTACAAGAATGATCAATGCATGAACTAGGTGTTAATTTTATGTCTTTAGGAATTATATACATAAAGAGGTTCATTGGATGACTGCTATAATTTGATTCTGAAAGAATATCAAAGAAACTTTGCTTAGCCTTAAACGTGCTAATGTACAGAATTTTTTGAATAATATGAGAGTTTCCCTCTCTTGGAAAATCAAGTTTTCTAAAAATGATTTCCCTATCACTACCAAGATCGCATGCATCTGAAACAAAAAAGTTTGTCTCATAATTTAATGATTCTGTCTCAAAATCAAGTTTGAGACATAAAGGACCGTGTCAAAACTTGACTTTAAAATCATTGGTAATTAGAGACGGCCGAAGATTCCGTCTCAAATCAGTTTTGAAACCATTTTTGTTGGTCTCTAATTACTCTCAACAGAGCTTATGAGGATTCTAAGGATATTAATCTGAGACCAATGTTTCAGTCTCAAAATATCGCGGGAAATTGTGGCAGCCGGGATTATTTTGGCGGCGGCAAATCGTTTGAGACATAATCTATCCACTAGAATTTTTGTGTTTACTTCCATTCCCTTGAGGATATGTTTGGATTGATGTTTAGTGATTATTTCAGTGGATAAATTATTCTGATGAAATAAAAATTCATTCTATTCTCTTGATTTTCATTCCGTATGAAAGATTATGGAATGAGATCCATTTCAATAAAATGAATGGATATGACAATTATGTTATTATATTACATCACTGACTACCACCAACAATTAAACATACAATTTAGATGCCAAAAAATAATTCAATTCTTACATTTATTCTATTTATTCAATTCAAACATAATATTAAAAATTGTACGAAAATGTGAATATATGTAAAAAAGAAATGTCAATTAATAAAGCATACCGCTCAGGCCTTTTAACACTTCAGAGTACCGTCTATAGACATTGTTATGTAGTTACCTAATATTATTCTACTATCTATGTATTCTGTAGCCTGTTATATATTGCAACTTATTTTATATTTTTATGATATATTATTTATCATATTTGAGTTTAACAAAATTTATTTGTAAACATAATTTGAGTAATTATAAAAGGTATAGTTTTATTATCCTCTATGTGAAAAATAAGAGAGTAATTCATTTGATTCAATTTAGAATCATTTGACTTGTATTTATTAATGTCTAAAGTGAGACATTTGATAAGTGTTGATTTATGATTTTTTATTTTAATGATGACAACATATGTTTTGTATGGAGTTGTTTTATGATTCATAGGTTATGGAAATGATTATGCAAGATATTAAGTGAAGCATGCATGAAGAGAAAGATGTTTAGTGCCACCACATGGTTAGGGTCTATAGAATTTAACATAGGAAATCAAATGTAAGATTTTCTAGCTCATTCAATTAATTTCAAGACAATTTCATTATGCTAGAAAGTATTTTAAAAAGAATTTCATATGCCCAAAAGTTTTCCTACCTTATTAATTCCTTATCTTACAAGAGTTGTTATTTCAAATCTATATCTTGGAAACTTCTTTTGAAAAACCGAGTCAATCTTGCTTAGCGCTAAACTTTCAAATTTCAAAAGATGGGAAGTTATTTTGGGAAACAAAATCAATTTTGAAAATCTCAGCTTGTTTTTACCAAGTCAAAATATCTTTGTATGACCGATTTTGTGCTACTAAACCTTTTATTTACTATTCCTTTATTCTAGCAGTTAGTTTCAAAATTCAAATCCCTCATATCTTGGTTTTGTTAATATATATCTTTTTGGGATTCTGAAATTAAGGAAATTGATTTTCCTACCGTTAGCCTTTATCTCTATATATACTTCATCTTGACAAAAACTCATGCAAACAACGAACTGAGAATTTGCTTATCAGTGCTTCCATTGAAAAAATTCTAGCAAATTATTTGTGCCTTGATATTAATTCCTTGTTGCTAGAGATTTATAGATATTGCTATAATATTCCTTTTTAATTAAAAAGTGTATACAAGCTATTGTTGCTTGTACTTGATCCAATGGTGGATAGATTAGTGCAAAATATACTTAGAAGGTTGTTGTGGAGCAAAAAGGTTGTTGTGGAGCAAAAAGGTGGTTGTTGTGCAACAAGGGGCAGTGGTGTCCATCATCTAAGTTGCTTTGTACAGAGAGTTAACTTTGTAATGGTTTAAATACTAAAGTTAATAAAAGAGTCTTCAATACCAATTGGTATTGGACGTGGATTAAGCCATTAGAGGTTAAGAGCCCAAACATGTAAAAAATCTTGGTGTTCTTATTTACTATTCTGCATTGTCTCACTTCATATTTTGCATTGATATAATACGTTGCTGTTCAACATGATAAGTAAATAAGATAACAAGTTCTGCATATTAGTCTAAACATTTAAGCAGACATGTGATAACATGTCTGCATAGTTCAGTTAGCAGATAAATTTAAAATTTTCATTGTAGATCACTTTCATCATAAGCACCTATTCACCCCCCTCTAGGTGTGTATACACTTCTGCATTTCAATAAGGTGCAAAGTTGTTTGTAAAAACTAGTTTGTTTTGGTTCCATATTGATTAAATAAAAGATTATTAGTTGTTTTATGTTAGTACCTACAATTTGTGTGTAGTTCTATTTGATTTGATGGTGATTCTACCTTAATGTATATTTGTAAGCAAATAGATTTTGTAAACTCCTGACAACCAGAGATCGTAGAGCCAAAATCACGGAGTCACCAAAATTCGTAGAGCAGAACAATTATTCTACGATTTCACTCTAAGGAAGCCCAAATCGTTGGATGCAATCATCTGACAAGTCAATGGTAGGTTATGGCAGTATTCATAAACCTTAACAATTGACCCTCCGAAATTGTGCTTAAATGATTTTGTGATTGAGACAACTCGACAAAACCTCTATCTAATAACAATTTTAGCAGAGTCAAAGGACACGTGACTGCTGATGCACTATTCACAGTAGTGAAGAAAAACGACCTGAGGTGGTCCAAACAGGTAGTAATTTAAAGTTAAACAATTGAAGAATGGTAAGTGTCCAAGCCAAAATGGAGCAATGGTACGTAACTTTAAAACGTGAAGATCTTCAGAGAACTCTATTATAAGGACATCAATTTCAAACATCAAAAATATCGAATCCAAGTGCTAAAACTCTAAGTTCATATAAGTTTCACTCTACGATTTCAAGAAATTCTGCCACTAAGTCTATTAAAGAGAAACCTTAAAACAGCTTAGCAGCTAGACTTGGCAAATGGGTGGGCAAGGTAACCTGCAGACCGGGTTATTATGGACCGGGATTTTTTGAGCTGGGTCAAAAAGACCCATTTTTTAATGTGTCGTACTTTCTTAAACTCTAACTCATACTTTAATGGGTTGGGTAACTCGCGAGTTTATTACTTTCTTTTTTCATATATTTTTAAGTGTTTTTAAATATAAAACATTGAAACGGAAATGAAATTGGTGCCGTCCCGGGCACTACGTTTATATCAAACTCGATCTCCCTATATAGCGGAAGACCTGAAAATTCGTCTGAAAATACATCCACGAATTCTTTTATGATACATATCTGGCCCATTTCGACTTCCACTCGCTACGTATCGTCAACGTGGCACAAATAACCTATGTATCCTTTTCTTAACAGCCTTCTGGCTAGCATCATCGTTAAACAACATGAATTTCTAGGCGATTTACTACCATAAAACACTACCTTAGACTACTTCGAAGTCTGAAGGTTTACGCTTTTATTTTGGCAATCTATCATTGCCCCATGGTTATACAATCAGTCTATTCCCAAAATTACATCGAATTCTCCCAGTTTAAACAAAATTAAATCTATCAACAACCTATGTCCTCTAATTTTAACGCAACAATTCTTATGAATATCTTCAACGAGAATTACTTCCTTATTCGCAACTTCTATTTTCAAGGGAGACTTTAGTTTCTCTAGAGGCAATCTTAAACTCTTAGCAAAATCACATGATATAAAAGAATAGGTCGCACCTGAATCAAACAGTACATATGCATTTATATTATTGACCGGGACGATACCTGAAACTACATCTCTGGAAGCCACTACATCTTGAGTTGTCATGTTGAAGGTCCTTGATATCGGTCTACTTGGTAGAGATGAACCCGTTATAGTAAGTTTTTCACTGCTATTTTCTTTGCTTCCGCTTCCCCAGTATGTTCCCTTCTTTGGGCAACTCTTTTCCATATGATCTGCTAATCCGCAAACAAAACACCCACTATTCTTCTTCTAGTTAGGGCAGTTAGAAGAAATTTGTTTCTCATGCCCGCAATTGTAACATACTGACTTTCCCATTCAAACACACCCCCGTGTGATTTCTCCCGCAGTTTTTGCATTGGTCGACCCTCTTCTTCGGGTCTCCTTACTTATTCCTGGTATTCCTGGAATTATTCAACTTTCGCTTTTGGTTTCCACCATTTTCTTCTCTTCCCTCAGCTTTACTTCATCCATTTATTTTCTTCTTATCCGTGATCTTCTCTTGGTTAAACTTAGTCAATGCCTCACTTCCCCCTTCGGCTATAATAGCCTTATCCAAAATTGGTCCGAATGAATCAATTTGAAACACTAAAATTTTATTAGAGCCAGGATTTCAACCCTTGCTCAAATCTAAAGTTCTTCTAAACAATAAAACATAAATCGCTTTTAAGTATTCTAAACAATAAAACTCAACTTATTTCAAAATAATGAAAAATTCATAAAAACGTAAAATTATTTATAAAATAAGATAATATCATTTCTCCCGTCTACTAGAGTTACATTTGTTGTTTCCTAGAGGAACTAAGAGATCTATAAGGGAGGTTGAATAGATCCTTTAAAACTTTTTCTTTTTAAGGAAGTATTACCAGATTATAAATTAAACAGATTTAATTATGCACAACGGAATATTAGTTTGAAAAACCCCTTCAAATATTTAAAGAAAATCTCAGCTTTGAATTTAGTTCACTTGTGGAATTAAGTTACAAATAGACATAAAAGATAAATGCAAAACTATAAGTGCAGGAAAGTAAATGACACATAAAATTTTGAAGTGGTTCGGAGTACAAAGATCTCCTAGTCCACTCTTCTACTCCACGAGTAGAAAATCCAATAAGGATGCAAGGTGATCACTAAGATCTATTACAACAATAAATCACTAAGAGTCTTTTAAGACACTCAGACTTGGAAGATATCACTATGACAACAAGGTCACTAAGACCAGTTCTGTCACAGAACTCTTCAAGTCACTTAGACTTGGTAACAACAGGTCACTAAGACGACTGAATCACAAGAGATGTATTGATTTTTTGATGTGTTACTATGTGGCGTTATGCACATCTTTTGAAGACTTGGTAGAAGAACAATGTGACGCCCCCAAAATAGGTATACATCACCAATTCTGAGTCGCCAAATACATGATACAGAATTCAAATACAACTTAATTATACAACTGTCGTGTAAAATATGACAAAATATGGCTGAGAGTTTTAACACGAATATTGTCTCATAGACAATATCCAAACTCAAATAGAGTCCTCATTACAATTATTATCACACTATTTCATAGAATAGTGAGGACTACTATAGCCATCATCTCAGACCATCACTCCATTCCCCGACTAGTCCCAGCTATATTCTCATTTCCTTAAGAGAACAATGAAAGCATAAGGGTGAGCTCAACTAGCCTAGTAAGAAATATTATTACTAAGATAATGCAGAATAAATTATCGTTAGCCTTCAACAGTGTTAAACTAATAGAATACAATAAACAACAAGTTTAACTATAGCGGAATAAGCAATCCATTGGAAGAGTCAAGTAGAGCATGATATCTACTATCTTCTATGATTTAAAAGTTTATCATCAATTTTATTACTGAAACTCAGCTTAATAAATAATTCACATCACTGAATTATCCATGCACTACGGGCCAAGGATATTCATTAGTATCACATCCATGAATTATCCATGCACTACGGGCCAAAGATATTCGTGTTATCACCAATGGTCATGATCATGCCAACAACTGTCCATCAATGCACTACGGGCCAATGAGGACTTTTACCACATCATTTGTAACATTACAGGTCATGATTATACCGAATAATCCCTATCATAATCATACAAATCAACAGTCCGTCTATGCACTACGAGCCAAAGATAACTTTCATCACAATATAAGCATGAGGATGATGACAATGATATAAGAATTCAATTAAATGAGAGCAAGGATAAATTTTAAAGATTTATAATTTAATTTATCCAGAATTTAATAATGTCAAAATTGTCAACATGATATTGCTTTGTGGAGTAAAATTCAAGAATAATATTGTATCAAAAATGATTTGGACAGAAAAGAAATCAATTTTTATCATGAATAGTACCTCGGGTGAATAGTACCTCGTGAATAGTTCTTCGAGGATAGTATCCCGTGAATAGTACCCCAACATGAAAAGATTAAAAATTATCAAGAATGTTCAGAATAATATTTTCGTGACAAGATACTAGATGAAGAGCAAATTTCAAGGATATTCTACTAATTTCACGAAGTATAGAAGCAAAACTTATCAACATGAGTTTAGAATTAGGAATACGAAACGAAATAATATTACTTACATACTACAGAGTATGGAAGAAAATATTATTTCTTACGAATATTGAACAAAAATAATATCCCTTACCTTAAAAAGAGAGTACTTTACATTTGGTAGGTGGGGATATTCTGAAGAAAAAAACTTGCTTCGCTTTTTACACTGAAAGTTTCCTTAAACTCTAAAAAAATATGCTCAATATTATAGAAGAAGATTTCTCTAATTTTTGTGTGATTTTCAATTCTAAACTAAGCATCCTATTTATAGGAGAATGGAAGGATACTATTTAGGAAAAATCACGGACTGCATAGTAATTTTGGACGAATTTCATGGGCGCAGAAACTAAATTCACATGATTTACTATGCATACACTATGCAAAATAAAATATAATATGTTCTATTTTTCATAAAAAAACAAAACTTATTATAATATATAATAATAATACTCCCTCCCGATAGTTTTGAAAAATGGGTAAGTGGGGGTCCAAATAATACGCCAAACTTACAACAAATACTTCATAAAAATCCCCTCTAATTATCTCAACTCTCACGAAACACATTTTTAATAACATTCATCATTAATATTATAACTCATAATATTAATAACCAGATCATTCCCAGAAAAGAGGGGCTTTCCGATAAGGATTTCTCCCTATTGGGGGGCAATTAGGTGACCAACCCCCTTTCCTCGATAGAACTTTCTAGACATCGTCAATAATGCAAATAATAATGTGAATAACTTTGTCATCTCAATTATTGATTTAATAATATAAAATATTGTGACAATAATTGAATCAATAACGTGAAATACTATGCAGCAATTACTGTGGCAATAATTGAATAAAACTGAGTGACTTCTCACGTAAGCATCAATAATCAAAGATATTGTACAATACCGTGTGCTACTATGCAACCACGTGTATTACTGTACTTTTATCACCGGGTATTTCAACAGTTAACGATAAAACTTTTCCCGTTATTTTTATAAAAAGTTATTTCTGTTGTTTTTTAACTCCGATGATAATTCCATTGTGGGGTCCACCAATAATTGTGTCGTCATACGAATATTCCCCGACCAATCGAATATTTTATAACAACTTGCTTACTTTGCAAAATTTAAAAATATTACCCACAGCTATAACATTATATCAATTCCACACCTTAATATTCAAAAAGATATTTAGAGAAAATTATTTTTTATTCATAAAAGTTAGGGTCTTACAAACAAGATGTTTATGCTTTTGTAGAGTAGAGATTTGAAATACTTGAGCAGCGATTCATCTTGTAATTTGTGATCATTTCTGTTAGATTGAATCTTCGTGCCCTTTTATAGAAGATCTCAAGATTTTCCCGTTAAAAAGTTATCATTGCTTCATTAAATACTCTGATTCTGGAAGATCTCTGATGTTGACTTTTTGGGTGTATATGTCATCTTGCTTTCAGTTCTGATATGTCACATCAGACTGCAACATGAGTGATAATCACATGGGTGGTTGTCACACATTGGTCTGATCTTCATTTTGAATATTAAAATATTCAGCAACTGTTTTGGGATCTTTACTCTATGAGTTTGGACATTGCCAGTCTTTTGTCAAAATTAAAGTACTCTAGATTTTCCTATTCATAGACTTCCATGGTAATCGTAGAGTGTCTATCTGAACTGACTCTGCGATTCTTCAAGTTTTACGATCTTTGTTTTACACTACAAGAAAAACACTTAAGGTCGACAGATTTATTTCTGACGGATTGAATTCCGTCGATATTAATGTATTTATGATGAAATGGTCAGTCGAAAATAATTCAGTCAGAGATATTTTAAATTCGACCGACTTCAATCGGAATAAGACTGCCCAAAGGCGCCAACATTTCGTGCCACCAAGAATTACTATCTCGACGGAATAACAATTATGGTCGACGGATAATCTGTCAGAAATAAACTAAAGTCGATGGACCTATTTTTGACAGAACTTTCGTAAAAAATATTCTATTTTAATTGGGTCTTATAGATTTTTTGATCATTTTTCTTATGCTCTCCATCTCTCTCTCTCTAGCTAGTAGCGATCCTCCCTCCTACCTCACTGTCCGGCTTCTCCCTCCTCCCTCCTCCCTCCTCCCTACTTCACTCCCTCGCCCCTCCATAAAACGTTAGCTCCCTCTCTCCTCTCTTTTGTCGAACGGTGGTGGTGGGAATCGGCGGTGGTGGGTGGATTTCCGACGGTGGTGGGTATCTCCTCTCTTTTATCTCTAACATTTCGATCAAGTGAGGTAATTTTGTAACTTCAACTCAGTTGAGTTAGGGTTAAGGTTTATATGTCAACTACTGATTTTGGGCTTGCTGTGTTAGTGTTTAATTTATTTTGTTATATATGAAACTGATGAACTTGACTAAATTGTAGTTCAATTTGGGTTTGATATATAATTTAGGGTTTATTTTATTATTAATCGTTGAGATGTTGAGGCTGATTATAATATTGTTTTAATTAGGTTTGGAATGCTGTAATTTGGGTTTGATATGTTATAATTTCGGTTTGATATTTACTACAAATTAAGTTTGATGTTTATACTGCAATATCGGGTTTGATGATAATTATACTGCAATTTGGCTTTGATAAAATTTGAATTATGTTTGTTGATAAAATTTGGATTATGTTTGTAGGTATATTTGTTATTTTGTTATTTTAATGAATTCTCAATGTAATTTCTATAAGAATTAATCAATTACAAAATTTGGAGGCAGTGTATATGTGTATATATTTCTTATGTTTCCCAATATTAAAATAATCTAAGTAGAATTTACTTAGTTTCTTAATTAAATCTTAACATAATTTAATAGATATAAAATAATTTAATTAAAATAAAATAATTTAATAAAAATAATTATATTAATTTAATGTAATACAAAATAAAATAAAATAAATAAAAATTTTAATTTTAATTTAATATATTATATATAATAAATAAATAAAATAAAATTAATAATAAACTAAAATAAATTAAATAATTTAATTTAATAAAAAAATTAAAAAATCTAATATAATTTAATGTTACTTATTTAATTTTAATTAATTTAAATAATTAATATAATATAAAAAATAAAAATAAAATAAATAAATCTAAATAAATAAATTAATTTAATTTAATTTAACTAAATTAAATTAAAGTAAATAAAATAATATAATATAATATAACACAAAATAGCCTAAAATAAAATAAATTAAAATACATAAATAAATCCAAATTTTATAAATAAATTAAATTTAAAATAAATAAAATAAAATTAATAATAAACTAGAATAAATTAAAATTTTTAAAATTTAATTTAATATAATTAAATGTAAATTAATTAATTTAAATAATATAATATAAAAAAAAATAAAATAAAATAATTATCTTAAACTAAGTAGCATTTGCTTTAGTTTTCCATTAACAAAAAAATATCCCTAATTAAATAAAATCAAAACTAATAAATTAAATAAACATAAATTAAAATAACATAACATATTTGAAATAAATTAACATGAAATAAAATAATAAACTAAGTTGAATTTGCTTAGTTTTCTACAATTAAAAGTAATTGAATAAGTTGTCTACATATTCAGTAAATAAACTAAAATACAATAAACTTAGTAGCATTTACCTAGTTTTCCATTGGTAAAATAAACTAAGTAGCATTTGCTTCATTTGCCATAATTTTCAATAAACTCAATAATGTCATGTGTTAAATCTTCAATACACTCAATTGACAATCAATTACGATTATACACTTTATAGTACATATATTATTCCATTAACATGTAAATATTTACTATAGGTAGGAGCTTAGAAACTCATTTGACATTCACTCATTAGGAGTGAATGTCGAATAGTCCCCAGTTTGGGACTGTTACTGAATGTTATGTCTCTCACTTAGGTCGGTGCCAATTCAAAAGGTGCGTTTTTATAAACTTTTGAGGATTTTTCAGCTGGTGTCTCTACATGTTCTCCGAGTGCATACTTAGACTAAGTTGTCTTGGTCTATTTCGTGTACTTGGAGACCATGGGGAGGTGTTGCTGAAATTTTCTTAAAATATAAGAAACGTTCTCAAGATTAGCACTAGTGAGGAGACACATCCAGGAACGAGATAAAAGCCTAACCCCTGTAGAGTGGAGATATATACTAGGTAAATTAAATACATACATGGACCACATTCATGATTATTCTTGATCTAATTGGGAATTTTCTTCAATAAAGATGTTAGCTGACCGGAGTTGGATGTACCGTAGGATTAAGATTGATGGGAGGAGATTAGTTGATGCGTACCGTGATGGGGTGTCCAATTTTATGAATAAAGCAATAGAACATGTTGATGATCCGAACGGAAAGATGAGATGCATGTGTTTCAAGTGTAAGAACATGATATGGAAGACTGTCGATGAAGTTAAATTTTACTTATATTCACGTGGGTTTGTGGATGAGTATTTGGTATGGATTCATCACGGGGAATCAGCTGAGTTTAGAGAACGGACAGATAGTACTGTAAACCAATCAGTTCACAGGGATTCGCCATCAGATAACTATGATGTCATGAAGATGTTGGTTGGTACGTATGGCTCTACCAATATTGATTGGGCTGAAAATGAGCATGCATTAAGTAGTGCTCAGCAAAAGCCAAATGATTCAGCAGCTGCTTTCTACAAGTTTCTATCTGAATCGGGTGTTCCATTGTATCCTGGAAATGACAAGCACACGGGCTTTCTGCGATTCTAAGCTTTTACATTTCAAGAATGAGCATGACTACAGTGAGAGAGGATTCAATTATTTGCTTGATATTCTCAGCGAGTTCTTACCTAGGAATAATACTCTACTCGCGAATTACTATGAAGTGAAGAAGATGGTTAAGGGGTTGAATCTCGGGTATGAGAAGATCGATGCTTGTGAGCAGGATTGCATGTTATACTATGGGGAGGACAAAGATAAGGTTTAGTGTGATATCTGCAACTCGCCAAGGTACAAGATCACAAAACGTGGGGGGAAGGAGAAACATGTTCCAAAGAAGATTTTACGGTACTTTCCTCTTGCACTGAGGTTGCAGCAACTATTCATATATGTGCACACTGCTCAACATATGAGTTGGCATAAAATAAGGGATGTCGTGCCTGGTCAGCTGACTCACCCAGCAGATGGAGATGAATGGAAGAATTTTGATGCCAATTTTCCACAATTTGCCGATGAAGTTAGGAATGTCAGGCTTGGCATGGCTACAGATGGCTTCTGTGTCTATTTAATAATTTTAGTCACCTTACTCTGTTTGGCCAATTGATTATGGTAGCTTACAATCTTCCACCCTCAATGTGCATGAGGGATCCGTATCTTTTCTTTACCTAACTTATATCGGGGGATAAGAGTCCAACAAAAGACATTAACGTGTACCTTAGGCCGTTAGTCGATGAACTTAAGATGCTATGGGAAACAGGTGTTCAGACTTTTGATAAATCTGTCAGGCAGAATTTTGTGATGAAGGTAGCCTTTTTGTGGACTATCACTGACTTTCCAGCACTAAGGATGATTAGTGGTTGGTAGACTCATGGTAAGTTGTCATGTCCAGTCTGTTTGGGGGATGTGCAAGGTACTCAACTACGTCATGGCCTGAAAACTAGTTTTTTTAGAACTGCTCGTAGATTCTTGTCTGCTGAGCCCAGTTATAGAAAGATGTCTACACAGTTCAACAGAAAGACAGAGAAGAAGGAGGTTGTTGGTCGTTTATCGAGGCGGCAAAGAATATATAGGTAGCTAAATGATCTAACATTTCCCTTTGCTTTGGGAAGGATCATGGTAAGTTGAGAGCTATAGGATATGGGAAAAGTCATAACTGGACACACTCGCCAATTTGGTTTGAGTTGTCATACTGGGTCACACTAGCACTTCGTCATTGTATAGATGTTATGCATACAGAAAAGAATGTATTCTAGAACTTGTTTTACACCGTACTAGATATGAGTGGTAAAATAAAAGACAATGATAAAGCACATAAAGACTTAGAGGAAATGAATATCAGGCGAGAATTGTGGCTCCGACCTAACAACACATAACCAAAAGCTCCATTTTATCTTACCAAGCAACAGGTTGAAAACATTTACATGTGGCTTAGCGCATTAAAGCTCCCAGATGGATATGCTTCTAACATATCTCGTTGTACTAAGGTTGAGCATTTGAAAATTACTGGGTTCAAAAGTCACGACTGTCATATATTCATACAGAAGTTGATGCCAATTTCATTACGTGAGGTTTTACCCAGGAATATTAATGATACTTTTATCTCACTTTCATATTTCTTTCGGGATATTTGCTCAACTATTATAAGGTATAGTGATGTGGAGCAGATGGAGAAAAACATAGTGTTGATAATGTGTAAGCTCGAAATGATAGCATAGAGCATTTTCCTATTCATATGCCATATGAACTTAAGCTTGGAGGACCGGTGCAATATCGATGGATGTATCCATTTAAGAGGTAATATCACATACATTGTGTAATATTCGTCATCTTTATAATTAACTTATCAGGTAATATCACATACTGTCATATTTTAGAAATATGCATCGATTAATGCAGAAAGTTAAAAGCAAAGCTTGTGTAGAGGGTTCTATTGTTGAACGCTATACGGAGGAAGAGCTTGTCAACTTCTGCTCGTTGTACTTTGACGATGTAGTCGCAATGAAGCACAATCGTTTAAGTCGGAATGAGGTAAATCGATCCGTCTGGTCGTGCTAATGATGAGTTGGTTGTATTCACTTATCCAGCTAAACCATTTGGACATGAGATGAAGACTTACCTAACCGATACAGATTTAAAGATTGTATCTACATACATGCTTCTAAATATGCCTGAAGTATCGTTGTACATCAAGTATGTATTATTACACGTTAAAAATGATTTATCTAACCTTAATCAATAATTAAACAATTGCCATATTATTGTAGACGCATGATTCATTCGAATGGAAGTGCATGCTTCTAACCCGGGGTTGACTACATCACAAATGGAAGCATTCACTAATGCAAATTTTCACCAGTGGTTTAAAAGAAGGGTCGAAGAAGAGAACGCGTATGAACGTTTTAGAGATGTCATTCTAGGTCTGTACAAACTTATTAGTTCATTTTTAGGCTGCGTCGTGAATGGGTATAGATTCAAGGTTGATGACGTGAATGAATTGACATCAATCAACTTTGGCGTTGATGTGTTGGGAAGTTGTTACGGAGATTCTGAGTCCAATTACTATGGAAGATTAGAGGAAGTTGTTGTGCTCAATTATCCAGGGGCCAAAAAGGTCATTACATTTAAGTGTCGCTGGTTTGATACTGCAAAGGGTGTTAAAGTTGATCATAATAGAATCGTCACAGTAGATATAAAATCCAAGTTACAATCTGATGACGTATTTTTGTTAGCCAACCAAGTAACTCAAGTGTATTACGCCCCTAATGTCATAAATTATAGAAGCCCTTGGTATACAACTGTGACAACAAAGACTCGATCATTTGATGGTACTAATCTGTCTGGAACGGATGACCCATTGTAAGAAGAAGTTAGCAATCCCAGCCACGTATTGCAATATGATGGCGACGTGTTGGTAGATGATGTCGTTGACGTACCCGATGTTGACAAAGTGGAAGAAGATGTGGTTGTTAGTCCGTACGTGATGGTAGAAGATGATACTGAGGAAGAAATTAATATAGAAGAGGAAGAGATGGAATCAGAGCATGAAAATGATTTTGATTTTGACGAGTTTGACGACGTACCACTTCTTCAGAAATTGGTGTTTTGTAAATATTATACAACTAAAACAAATCATTAGAATAATTGCAATGAAATTTCACTAATGCAAATTTATGTCTATTATTTCAGTAGTACAACTATGCCTAGACATAGCGGTGGAGGTGGCCGTGGTGGCGGCGGCAATGGATCGGGTGACAGCTCCCAAGGCGGGTCGTCTTCGTCAGCTAGTGAGTTAACACTTTTTTTTATAACTATATTAAACATTCATTTACTATAATATATCAATGTCATAACTATATTAAACATACAGATGCTAGACGCTGACGTCAGCGAGGGCCTAACCTCGGTCGATTAGGTCGTCCGCCAGCAGTTCTTGACATATGCCCCGTTAATATCGAGTCATCAGTGTAGGTTTCAACTTTAATATATCACTTATGTTCAATTAGAATGATATTATTATGTGATTACTAAATTAAAATGTTCCATACAAATTTTGTTTTCTAGTATTATGGATTCGGTCGCTAAACAGACCGTACACGCCATATGCCTCGCACATCTCCCGACTGGCTGCATGCGATTTAGCTAGTACTCGCATTATGATGTCAGCTTTATGGTGACAGTTTTGCGGGAGTTTCACGTAAGCCGAATTACATATATTAAATTAAGGTTCAAGTTATTTACATATTGTTCAAATAATTAATTATACCTATGTTATGTCCGTTTGATAGAGGCATTATAGATACGATCCCAGCATCACTGAGGCAGATGGTGACGCTGTTATTATTGCGCATATCTCGAAGAACTATTCTAACTGGCTGTACGAGATGCGTATGAGGACAGTTCGGGAAATAGAAGAATCGCCCGGGACTACTATACGCCAACATCAACCGCCGGCAGTATCAGATGCAGCATGGGCTTCCATGTGTATGTATTGGGATGATGCTTCCTTCAAGACCAAGTCTGAGCAGATGAAGAAGAATCGAGGCCAGCTATGGGTTGTACATACTTCTGGCTCGCAGTCATTTTAGGAGGTTAAGTCGGTATGTATTTATATTTAGTTTAATTTAATATTATACTACAACTATAGTAAAGTAAGGTAATAATAATTAATATACATGATTTAGGCCATGCAGAGTAACTTGGGCCGACCTCCTACTATGATGGAGTTCTGGGATAGAGTCCATACGTCGAAGGATTCTACTTCGTGGTCGACGATGTCTCCAAAAGCACTCGTTATACGAGTAATACATTGTACTATAATCTCTATAATTTAGGATCATATTACGTAATTTATAGGATAATACAAAGTTACCTCACATGTACATATATTTAATTACAGGACCGGTTTGAGAAGCTCCGTAACCAGCGTATAGTAGAGTTGCAGGCTGTTAGGGGCGATGCTGAGACGGCTGATTCCACTGTCCTTCCGCCCATGATTAGTTTATCTCAGGATGAGGAGACAACTCTTTGGGTCGCGTCTCAGGATACTCCCACTAACACTACCGGCCGATATCGAGTGTTGGGGTTGCCGAGGATACCAGCCTATACACTACTTGGAGGTATAATTTTTTAGTTTATTTCTTGTTTATGAATAAAGTAAACTTAATTATAATATTATTTATGTTATATTTATTTTTGTAGGCTCTAGCCAGCATCTGCGTCCGAGAGCCCCCATGGGACCATCACATACGGGCGCTGGCTTAGACGATGCTTTGTTCCAGCAGGTTGTAGCTGCCTACTCGGAGAGGTTTGAGACGGATCCGCTATTCCGTCGTCAGGACCTGCCCAGCCGTTCTCGCCTCCATCAGCTTGCGCAGGACGTTGCAGCTGGTGTCACCGTCGATAGTACGGGTATCCCTCCGGAGCAGTTTGTCGTGATACGCGACAAGATTGTTCGGATGGTGGTTACCTTACTACTGGACGCGTTTGGGCCGTTGCTGAGTCAGCCCTCGACTACTCAGGTATACTATTCATAATATAATTCAAGTATATATTATGCATGTTATGTAATTTTTAGTTAATTAGTTATCTTTAACTATATTACATATATGGACTAATGAGTTACATTATATTGTCTCAACAGGGTGACGATCGGGCTGACAATGCTGAGCGATTGGACGAAGACGACCCGTGACATAGTTTTGTATATGATTTGTATATATTTACTTAGTTTTTAGCTTAATGTGATGTAAATTTTAATAGTTTAGCTGATTTTTGATGTATTGTAGCTTTTATTTATCATTAATTTAGTTTGACATATTTACGTTAGTTTAAATGCATATCTGATATACTTTAGTTGATTAGAACTTTAGTTTAATGTCATATTCATGTTGGCCTTGGTAATTCATATTCATGTTGGCCATTATTGTTGGCCTTAGATTATATTTATGTGTTATGCGCTGTTGAGAAAAAAAATAGGTTTACAGGTACAAAAAATGTGGGTATTTTTACCTTGGATATTGTCAAAACAGTAAAAATATTATAAAAGAAAAAGAGATAACCTCGACGGAATAGGGATATCCTCGACTGAATTTCGTCGAGATTAAGCACCTTCTAATTTTTTATGGGATGCCACGTGTCAGGTTTAGACTCGACCGAATATTCTCGACGGATATAATTCAGTTGAGAATAGATTAATCTCGACCGACTATTCCGTCGAGGTTAGATCGGTCGAGGATATATATCTCCGACTGAAATATCGACGGACTTAATTTCGACGTGCTTATATCCGACCGAATTTTTGACCGAATATTCTGTCGAAAATAAGTATAATCTCGACGGATTATGCTTAATTCCGACGGAATATTCCGTTGGAAATAACCCTTTTTGTTGTTGTGTTACCTTACGATCTTTAATAAGGTTTACGATCCTTTGGCAGATTCTACATGCTTTTGCAAACTCTGCGATCTTGATTTAGTTTTATGATTTCTTGGCAAACTATGCAATCTTGAAATGAATGCTCTATGATAGCTTGGCTAACTTTGCGATCTTTAATAAGATTTACAAATTCTCAAAGCAACTTTATGATCGTTCAATCAACTATATGATCGATTCAGTCCTATAATCTATACATTTGTTCAGCTCAATAAATCAAACTAACAAGTTTGGTCTTCTATTTTAAGTTTTTGTACATTAATTTCTCTTTTTAAGGACTTCACAAAAAACTACTATTTATAAATATACATTAATTGTCCTAATAATCTCCAAATATATAATCTCATCATCACCAAATCAAATATGTAATTTCTAACAACATTTTCACCACTGTCATATTCTATGTATGGAGAATGGATAATTAATAATGATGGCCGCAAAAGAATTTGGAATGAGTGATGATTAATTATAAATAAATGATGAAATAGTTAGAATGAAATTATTAATTAATGGATATTAATAGAAGAAAATTTAAATAAAAGTAATATTAAATTTTAACTAACAGACTGGGTCACCTGCGGGTTGAATTGTTACAGGTTGGGTCTAAATGAATCGGATAAAAAAGACCCGCTTTTTAATGAGTGATATTTATTCATTGCCCAAACCCTTATATTTAACAGATGGGTTGGGTGACCTGTGGGTTTGGGTGATAAATTGCAAGGTCTATTAGCAACACCTCAAAACAAATATCATCTCTTGTAACCCAAGTTTGTGTGACTTGAAAGATTATTTGTGAATCAGTTGTGAAAAAGTTATTAGTGAACTGTAATTTTGGTGATTACTCTACTTAGTGGAATATCCTTACTCGCAAAGTAGAAGAGATGATTTGGACACTTTTGTACTCTGAACTTCTTAAAAATCTCATGTTCTTAACTTTTTGTATTTCATATTCTGTCACTCTATATTTTTATAACTGTGACTTATTTTTACATTTGCTAACTAAATTTAGAACTGTGTTTTCTAATAATCTTTGAAAGGTTTTTAATAATACAATTTCGTTGTACTTAATCAATCAATTAACTTGCTTAATTAATTTGGTAACATCTCTTTAAAAAAATTAAAGAATGTATTCAACCCACTTCTAGATCTCTTTGCGCGTTTATGAGAATAACATCTTATTTAATTATATGAAACAAAAGAAAAAAGAAATCCAATATATTTTGAATTTGATAACTTGTAGTTAATTTAAATATTTTAATGTGACTCTTCATTTTTTTATTTAAATTATAATATTTTAAATAATTTGTAACTTATATCATTATGACTAATGTGTAATTAAATAGAATTAATAATAGTTGTTACTATTAATATATATGAGAGAGGGAGGATCAAGAGCACTCCCTTTATCTAGCACACCTCCTTAAATAGCATTTATTTATTATAACTACGTCGTTTTAGAGATTCTTTTAAAAAATAAGTGGGACCGCGGATGACATTATTAAAACTACGTTGTTAGTTTGCTTTCCTTTTATTTAAAAAAATGTCACCCGTAATCCCACTTGTTTTTTAAAAGAATATTCAAAACGACGTAGTTTTAATAAAAATATGTTATTTAAGAGTTATACTAAGTATTCAATTGGAACGGTTTGTAAATTGCTATAACAAGATTATTTAATTCCGAAACTTAGAAGTATATGGCTTCGAACTCAATAAACCAATTGTATTGTCGACAATAAAGACATTAACGATAAGGATTAGCCGTGTAATATTTTTCAATTATTACTCTATAAAACTATTGTTCTAAAGTAACCATCGTGTGATTCTGAAAGTAAGTCGATGAATTTTTCTAGGAAATATAATTCAGATAGATATTTTAATTTGATTCCCCTGTTTACAAAAGATATTTAATATTGTAACATAAAACTTGGAATACCAATTCATTGTAAATTAACTCAAATACGTACCATTATTGTATGTTACAATAATTTCATACACAAACTTTATTTCTAATTAGTAGTTCAAAACCTAACGTGGATATTTATTGACAATAAAACTAAATACATATAGCATGACCAAAAGACCCAAAAAACGTGGTAAAACTACAAATACAACATTCCTTCTATGGAGTAGTAGTGAAGTTAAAGTTGGCACAACTTACACGTCTAAGCAACAAGGAAGAGCTAAAACCCAACCTAGACTTGGCCAAATCAAATTGAAGTAGATTATTCTCCAATTGATGTGCTCCAATAATAATTGGAAGGGTTTAACCCTCCATCCACAAACCCTAAACACAACACATCCGGTCTTGCCTCCACCATTGAGTTAGCGCCAACAACTCGCCACGTAATATTTTCATTTTGTAAAATAAGTTCAATACTTAAAACTGCGGGCCCAACTCGAGTCCATGTTAAATTTGTCGAGTTGATACATATCCCAAAAGGTAAAATTGGAGGAACTCGAGGTGCCCAAATGAGTCGACTTGCGAAAAATTGAGTCACAGCTTGGAAAATCGGAGTCTCGAGAAGTGTGTAACGTGTTGTGGTACTAATCATTGCATATGTGAAGGACCCTTTTTTGGTGTTTGGAAATGTGGATGTGTTAAATGGGACAGGCTTGTTATCTATTTTTATTGATGTCACTTTTATATAGTACTCTCCTTTAGGGCCCACGGTTATTGGGGTAAACCCTACGGGTTCAGATACGTCCATTCTGGGTATTAATTTATAGGGTCCGTTTCCGAAGAAAATGAGCCCATTGCCTTTGGTGGTGGAAGTGAGGCACAAAGCGAATTTTGGTCGAAAGCCAAAATGTGAAGCTAGTTGTGATGGTAAGGCAATTGGATTGTGCCCTAGTCCAGCTATTCCTTGCACTTTTTTGGGTAGTGGCCCATTTAATAATTTGACAGGTGCACAGGAAAAAAGGAATTGAGGGACATTGACAAATGGGCCTTAGTTCGATCCAAGTGGATTGAGAGAACATCTTGCCCTAGCTCAGCCAAGGTAGTTTGGTGGGTTATCGGGTTGGTTGTCATAACACCGCACGTGTTGTTATGGCAACCAGGTCGGGGCGTGGAGGAGCACTTGTAACAGTAGTGGTTACCGGCACGTGTGCATTGAGTCGAATGACAAAACGGGGTTCGATACGTGAATGATGAGTAATTTTTTTCACAATTAATCCACAAGAATCGACTGTTTAGATGAACAAGTTGTATTGGTAAAATGGGAGTTCTTTTATAGATGTTGGTTACATGGAGATCCAAACCGCTATCTTTTTGAACCGGTAAAACAAGCGTGATAGACTTAAAGGTTGTTCGAGATTGAGATACAACTAATGGGGAGAGAAAAAAGAAGATGATGAGAACATGGTAAAGAGTTGGAGAAGCCATTAGGGAAGCTTATATGAAAGAATATAATATATGGGACAAGTTTATATAAGGTGATAATATTTGGGTGTGTAAATATATTGGAATGTACGAATAAAAGTATATATAGGTGAATTAATATAGAAATTTAAATATGTTATTCATGTATTAATATTGGATAATTTTTATTTAATTCCAATTTAAATATCGATAAAAGGATGAATAACAATTAACAAAAATATATAAAATAAAACATTAGATAAGACTAATTTATAGGGGTGGCAGTAAATACTAAATTTGGGTATGGTTTTTGATGGGGTTGTGACGTTATGAATAAAAATGCCTGCAAACCCGTTTTATACGTAAGGGTAGGGGAAAATTTAATAGAGATTTAAGCCTCTTGTCATTTTTAGCGATAAACTTCACAGGGTACCAAGCCATGAGCTGGTTCTTGGCCCTTTTTCTTACATATCCAAGTGGATGTAGCTCTAAATATGGCTTTCGAATTTTGTATTATATATTTTTCTCTTTTGTTTTTTCCTATAATATTAGTACAATGTATAACTGGCAAACTCAAATGATAATAGTTACGTATGCCTGATGTTATGGATGTGGCAACATATACGGAGGCATATTGTTATCATTTACTCCCTCAATTCTATAATTAGAGGTATAATTTGATTTTTAAGATTAAAAAATGGTATATTAAAAGTTAAAATTAGTATAATTTATAAAAGTTCAAAATAAAATAAATTTTATGATTAATAGTTTTTATTATATATTATATAATTATAATAATTGTATCAACAAAAATTAAATAGATTTATATCAATTTAAAATTTAATTTAGCCAAACATAAATCTTCATCTTCGGACTTAACGTTGTCTCGAAAGGAACAATATTCTTCGGGATGGACTAACGTTCTCCCAAACGGACAGCTTTTTCGGGAAGGACTTAACGTCCTAACGGATAACGTTCTTCGGGATTGACTAACGTTCTCCCTAACGGACAACGTTCTTCGGGACAGACTTAACGTCCTCCAAAACAAAAAAACGTTTTTCAGCCGAACAGACTAACGTTCTTCAAGAAGGACAAACATCCTCTTGAACGGACAACGTTCTTCCGGACAGACAAACGTTCTCCCAAACGGACAAACGTCCTCCAGAACAGACAACGCTTTTTGGGACGAACAAATTATTAGAGTTTGTGCCCTAGAGGCCAATTATTTAATATAATTACTTAACATTTTGATATTATATTTGATTGAATAAATGAATGATTTTATTATGGTTTTATTTACTGCGTTATATAAATGTTAACATAATAAAATTCCTTAGAATAGTGATACAAATTATATAGTTTCAAGTATGTGACTTGAACATGAGATTATATAATTACAATTAGTATCATTGCTCTTAAATGTCTCTAGTCGAATATCATTGTTGATGGGACAACAATGATGCATTAAGACTAGTATGTGGATTGACTGATGACCAAATCTCATTGGTCATAAATATATGAGATATTAAGTCCATGCATAGGTACATGTTAGAAAACGATGTACTGGACTGACCCACCATGAGAATTCTACGTAGAACATTATGCAAAGTGTCAGTAGACACTATGTCATTGTGTAGCTCTCTGAAAGAGCTTTCCAGAATGGTATGACACGCTTCCATCGGACTCCCGGATTAAAAGTTATGAACGATCGAGCTTAACAACGATTGCCTAAGTAATACGATCGCGACACGGGACCAAGCAGTGTCCTGGGCAAACTGGCACCGGGCAACATAGTAAACCTGCGGCACCCCCCTCTATATATATGGGGCTTGGGGTGGCCTTATATGGGGGAGAAAGAGCGAGGAAACCCTGTCCAATTGGCTTTGTACACACCATAAACTGAGTGCTTTCTTATTTCAAACACTTTTGAGCTTATATTCTCTCATATTTTTATCGGCGGAAGCCGAGTACTCATCCATTTAAAGTTATTGGAGTCTTCTTTGGTAGTCCACTGTAAGCCTTCTTACACACTTTAAAACCTTTCTCTTCATCTTTACACACACTATTCTACACATTGAGAGTCGTGTTATGTGCGTATGCCCGGACTTCGGTCCGTGGTTTTCATTCCTGTCTGTATATATGTACTTATATATGTATATGTTTATATATGGACTAACATTATCGAAGTTATGCCTCGATTGAGCCTGCAGACTTATGTCTCGAGCGTTTACTTGCTTATATATATATATATATATATATATATATATATATATATATATATATATATATATTTACATTTCAAAACTGGAGTTTACTTGAGGCCTTTTTCGCTTTTATTTACATTTAGTCCCTACCGAGTTTACTTCGTGGCGGTTGATCGATTTACTACTTTATTTATTTTTTTGATCCCCATGGAGTTGTCGTGGTGGTCGATCATGTCCATATATATATATATATATATATATATATATATATATATATATTTACCGCTTTTATATATTTACATTTCCGATTCCTCATGGAGTTGCTTCGTGGTGGTTGATCATGTCTATATATATATATTTACCGCGTTTATATATTTACATTTCGATTCCCCATGGAGTTGCTTCGTGGTAGTTGATCATGTCTGTATATATATATTTACAACTTTTATATATAACTGATTACTTCTTTTCATATAAACTGCGATATCATGTGAGCCTAGGAATCATGTGATCATAGATTCATTCTATTGAATCTAGATTCGGTTCCCGTGATGGACATTTTTAGCTGTAAGCAGTTTGTACATTATTTATAGTGTCTGAATTTCCTTGGATGAGTGTCATGCCTATGAGGAGTACGACACTGCTGTATATTATTTTTCTCCAAGATGTCTCGCATCTCGAAAATAAAAGCAAACAAGCCGAACATTTAATAATAAAATGGAAGTATGAAAAGGTCTCAATTTCTATTGAGCACAGGGTTTGAAAAACCTCTTATACAAAACTTCATTTCTATATCTTGCTTAAAACTGAATTTTTCTATAAAATTTAAACCCTTTGTATATAGGTGCGAACGAGGCCTTACACTACTTTCAAATAATTGCACATTGATCCACACACACACACATACATTCATATAACAGTTTCTTGAAAAGTGGCGGTCATCGTGGCAACATGGATGTTGGAGGGTGCCTAACACCTTCCCTCCGCATAATCAAGCCCCCGAACCCAAATGAATCTCGGTTTCACAGACCCGTTTAGTAGTGTTATATCACTGGGTCAATGTGCAAACCTTTTTCGGTTGTGCTGGTGCAACCAGTTAAAAACACTAACTGGCGACTCTTAAAGTCAAATCATCGACATTACACATGTTGGACCTTTTTCACTTGTTTTTTCAAACAAATCTCACATAACAATGAGAACACCAAAGAACAAGTAACGAAAAGGGACAACTAAAAATCCCGACGTCGACAGGTGGCGACTCTACTGGGGACTCCAGTAAGAGGGCTTAAACCGCTATTACAAGCTTTTTAAAACTGTTATATGCTGGTGTGTGAATGTTGCATTTACATTTATGATGAATGTGTACGAATGCATTTTACTTACTGCACTGCAAAATATCTATCTATGATATTAGTGCTTCGTACATGTCATCATTTTGCATAAACGGTGAGACACGTTGTATGTGAATGTATGTTGTGTGGTTCCTCCATCGAGGCTATCCTCGCTTGTTTGATAATCGGACTCGTAGGGAGACTAATTCCAACGAGGCTCAGGAAAGGCACCACCCAGATTCGCTCTAGTTAAAAGACCGGATTAACTTTCCGTCAAGTAGATTGCGATGATCTGGGGACTTTCATTCCAAAAAACCGTGAGAGTAAACCTAAGATAGGTCAGCCTCTGATAAACCAAACACGAAGGGAAGTCTCTTCATACTTTACCATTTAAATTACTTGTAATTTCAATTACTTGTCAATCTCAATGTAATAGAAAATATAAAGGAATATGTGTACATGCATATTAAATCCTGACATGCTATCTTGTCTTATAAACAGCTTACATCCATTTTATAGGATAATATTCCTAAAAATGGATACATCACATATCATGTAACATTTATACATTCCCTAAGACTAAACTACGTAAGTCTTTTTGTAGGGAATCAATTGATCCTATTTCCCGTTCAAAGTCCAAAAGGGCATTAAGCCCACAGTTAGACATGGATAATATTGCCCAGCCTGATCCTACTCCTGTCTCTCGCGAAGAGTTCGAAAGATTAAGCTATCAAATTACGGAGTTGGCTGTTATGTTCAAAGAACTACACCAATCTACTCAGGGTCCACAAATACCCCTCCACACAGAATCCTCTGCACATGGAGGAATCCAAGGCCAAATAATGCCTATTCAACCAGAGTCATCCACACCAGGGGGCAGTCAGGGTATTGGCAAAAAGATAGAAACCCAGATACCTAAACCTCATTCCAATAAAAAAATCACAAATCTCAGAGATGATCGAGAAACTCGGGATATAAGAAAGAAAGTCCAACAAATGGAGGAGACCATCCGGCCAATCAAAGGGACCGGAAACTATGGAGTGTCACCTATTTAGATCTCTCAGATATTTCCGGGGCTCGATATCCCGCCAAATCCAAAGTCCCGTAGTTTGAAAAGTACAATGGGGCAAAGCGATCCCTATACGCATTTGAAAGTGTACATTGCGTAACCTGGGGTCTTATCTGTCAAGATGAAAGCCTCAGAATGCAACTTTTTCAAAAGAGTATCACCGGAGAGGCTAAAGCATGGTTTGCCCGACTTGACAATGCCAAAATTCACAACTGGGAAGAATTGGCCCATGCCTTTCTAAATCAAGATAGCTTTTCACCACAAATGGCAACCGGATAGATACCAAGTGACTAAAGTCAAAAGCAAAGTACTGAATCTTTCCGAGAATATGCCCAAAGGTGGAGACATCTCGCAGCGCAAGTTACTCCATCAATGACGGAAACTGAGATGGTAATGACGTTTATTGACATTCAAGAGGTGCCTTACTATGAGAGGATCCTAGCAGGCATAGGAAAGCCATTCTCAGAAATTATCAAACACGGCGAAATGGCAGAAATGGGCCTAAAGGAAGGCAAGATTAAAGACCTCCGTGATGCCCCCAAAATAGGTATACATCACCCATCTTGAGTCGCCAAATACATGGTATAAAATTCAAATACAACTTAATTATACAACAGTCGTGTAAATACGACAAAACATAATCTAAGAGTTTTAATAAGAATATTGTCATCTAGACAATATCCACACTCAATGGAGTCCTCATTACATTTATTGTCACACTATTTAACAGAATAGTGATGACTACTAATGCTACATCTGGACTGTCACTTCGTTCCCCGACTAGTCCCGGCTACGTTCTCATTTCTCAAGAGAATAAAGTGAAAGAAAAGGGTGAGCTCAACTAGCCCAAGAAGAATTATTATGACTAAGATAATGCGTAATAAATTATCATTAGTCTCTTCAACAATGTTAAACCGATAAAATATAATAGACATCAAGTTTAATCTGCAATGAATAAACAATCCATTAGAAGAGTCAAGTAGAGCATGATATCTACTATCTTCTATGATTTAAAATGTTTTCATCAATTTTTATAGTTGAGACTCAGCTTAATAAATAAACCACATCATCGAGTCATCCCTGCACTACGGGCCAAGGGTATTCATTAAATCATCAATGGTCATGACTATACCGAATAATCCCCGGTCATAATCATACCAAAAATCGCCCACCAATGCACTATGTGTGCCACCGAGGACTTTTACCACATCATTTATAACATTACAGGTCATGATTATACCGAATAGTCCCTAGTCATAATCATACGAAGTCCATCTATGCACGTAAGCCAAAGATGACTTTCATTACAATATAAGCATGAGGTTGATGACAATGACATAATAATTCAATAAAACAAGTTCAAGCATAAATTTTAAAGATTTATAAGTTAATTTATCTTGAAATCAATTACGTCCAAATTGTTAATATGATACTGCTTTGTGGAATAAAATTCAAGAATGCGCAGAAGAATATTTCCATAAAAAGATACCAGATGAAGCGCAAATATCCAGGATATTCTATTAATTTCATGGAGTATAGAAGCCAAAACTTTAACCAAATGAGTATCATAGAATATAAAAAACTGCAAATGGATTTTCACCCACCATGCGATAATCCACATAGACAGATCATTTCCACAATTTAATAAGGAATGAATACGAAGGATCATTCACCATGCATGTTATAATCCACATACACAGGTTATTCCAACAGAATAATAAAGAATGGAACTGTGTCACGCGTAATCCGCATGCATGTGATATTCCAATGTAATTATAAAGAATGGAATAATGAGAAGAATTCACCATGCATGTGATAGACCGCATATACATGTTATTCCAATGTAATAATAAAGAATGGAACCAGTCTAAGCATAATCCGCATGCATGAGGATATTCCAAATGTAATAATAATAATGGAATAACAAAGAATTCACCATGCATGCGATAGATCGCATGCATAAAAGTTGTTCCAATGTAATAATAACGAATGGAACCAAGTCTAGGCGTAATCCTTACATCTGTGATATTCCAAATGTAATAATAAAGAATGGAATAACTGAAGAATTTCACCATGTATGCGGTACTTCGCATAGACAGGTTATTCCAACATAATAATAAAAAATGGAATAACAGAAGAATTTCACCATGTATGCGGTACTTCGCATAGACAGGTTATTCCAACATAATAATAAAGAATGGAATAATAGAAGCTCTTTTCATGAATACAAAAGAAATAATACCCCTTACCTTAGAAAGAAACTGGATACTGGAGTAGAGAGGTAGCAGACTTCTCTTCTTCTTTCTCTCTATAATAATTGCTCTATAGCTTTAGTGAATTGGTGAGAAATGAAGGAAGAATGAGCTTCTACTTATAGAAAAATATAGTTTCGATAATTGCACATTTTGGGGCTCAAAATATTACAGTACAATACCTTTAACTTTTCTTTCACTTTTAATTTAGTCCTGCAAGTATTATCAAACTTGCACCACCTCCCCTAATAGTAAATAATGTGAATCAATAGTTCAATCATGTGAATCAATAGTTATAATCATGTGAAAATATGAATTATAATATAAGACTCCATCTATACCTCGATTTTTAACTTAGTCATGCAAGTATTATCAATCTTGCACCAACTCCCCTAATAGTACAAGAATGTGAATCAATAGTACACACATGTGAACAAATAGTTATAATCATGTGAATTAATAGCAATTAATTGCTCATTTATCCCTGTTAATTACCCAGGATCGGTCTCAGTATAACTTCCAGACATCAATTAATATCAAATAAATGTCGATTTCCACTAACACTAATAATACTAACACAATGGAACTATCAATTTCATCTTTAATCAATACTTAACTTATTCATCATTAATATTATAACTCACAATATTTAACAATGTGTCATTCCTGTGAAAGAGGGGGCTTTTCGATAAGGATTTCTCCTTATTGGCGCACAATTAGATGACCAAACCTCTCATTGGCAGAACTTCTAGACATTGTAAATATTGTAATTTAATAATATAAATAACTTTGTCGTCTCAATTGTTGATTTAATAATATAACATATTATGTAGATGATACTGTGACAATAATTGAATCCATAATATGAGAGATATGATGAAGCAATTACTGTAACAATAATTGAGTATAACTAAGTGACTTCTCACGTAAGTATCAATAATCAATACCGTGTGCTACTATGCAACCACGCAGACATCGTATTTCTTTACTAAGGGTAGTTCAACAGTTTTAACGGTAACACTTCGGCCGTTATTTTTATAAAAAGATAACTAAGTCGTTTTCTAACTACGCCAATACTTCTGTTGTGGGGTCCACCAATGATTGTGCCGTCGTACGAATATTCACCATGCATGCGATAGACCGCACAGACAGGTTGTTCCAATAGAATAATAACGAATGGAACCAAGTCTAGCGTAATCCGCATACATCTGAGGATATTCCAATGTAATAATAAAGAATGGAATAATGTAAGAATTTCACCATGTATGTGCTTTGAGATAGATAGGTTATTCCAACATAATAATAAAAATGGAATAATGTAAGAATTTCACCATGTATGCGGTATCAGCATGATAGACAAAAGTTATTCCAACATAATAATAAAGAATGGAATAATAGAAGCTCTTTTCATGAATACAAAAGAAATAATACCCCTTACCTTAGAAAGAAACTAGATACTGGAGTAGAGAGGTAGCAGACTTCTCTTCTTCTTTCTCTCTATAATAATTGCTCTATAGCTTTAGTGAATTGGTGAGAAATGAAGGAAGAATGAGCTTCTACTTATAGAAAAATATAGTTTCGATAATTGCACATTTTGGGGCTCAAAATATTACAGTACAATACCTTTAACTTTTCTTTCACTTTTAATTTAGTCCTGCAAGTATTATCAAACTTGCACCACCTCCCCTAATAGTAAATAATGTGAATCAATAGTTCAATCATGTGAATCAATAGTTATAATCATGTGAAAATATGAATTATAATATAGTACCTCCATCTATACCTCGATTTTTAACTTAGTCATGCAAGTATTATCAATCTTGCACCAACTCCCCTAATAGTACAAGAATGTGAATCAATAGTACACACATGTGAACAAATAGTTATAATCATGTGAATTAATAGCAATTAATTGCTCATTTATCTCATTAATTATCCGACTGGTCTGTATAACTTCCAGACATCAATTAATATCGAAATAAATGTCGATTTCCACTAACACTAATAATACTAACACAATGGAACTATCAATTTCATCTTTAATCAACACGAACTTATTCATCATTAATATTATAACTCACAATATTTAACAACGAGTCATTCCCGTGAAAGAGGGGCTTTTCGATAAGGATTTCTCCTTATCATGCATACACAATTAGATGACCAAACCTCTCATTAAGCGTAACTTCTAGACATTGTAAATATTGTAATTTAATAATATAAATAACTTTTGTCGTCTCAATTGTTGATTTAATAATATAACATATTATGTAGATGATCTTTGTGACAATAATTGAATCCATAATATGAGAGATATGATGAAGCACCATCGTAATAATAATTGAGTATAACTAAGTGACTTCTCACGAAGTATCAATAATCAATACTGTGTGCTACTATGCAACCACAGCGTAGACATCGTATTTTTTTACTACCGGGTAGTTCAACAGTTTTAATTGGTAACACTTCTACCGTTATTTTTATAAAAAGATAACTAAGTCGTTTTCTAACTACGCCAATACTTCTGTTGTGGGGTCCACCAATGATTGTCCCGTCGTACGAATATTCACCATGCATGCGATAGACCGCACAGACAGGTTGTTCCAATAGAATAATAACGAATGGAACCAAGTCTAGCGTAATCCGCACATACAGGATATTCCAATGTAATAATAAAGAATGGAATAATGTAGAATTTCACCATGTATGCGGTTCAGACATGGGCAGTTATTCCAACATAATAATAAAAATGGAATAATGAAGAATTTCACCATGTATGCGGTATTTCAGATGTAGGCAAAGTTATTCCAACATAATAATAAAGAATGGAATAATAGAAGCTCTTTTCATGAATACAAAAGAAATAATACCCCTTACCTTAGAAAGAAACTGGATACTGGAGTAGAGAGGTAGCAGACTTCTCTTCTTCTTTCTCTCTATAATAATTGCTCTATAGCTTTAGTGAATTGGTGAGAAATGAAGGAAGAATGAGCTTCTACTTATAGAAAAATATAGTTTCGATAATTGCACATTTTGGGGCTCAAAATATTACAGAGTACAATACCTTTAACTTTTCTTTCACTTTTAATTTAGTCCTGCAAGTATTATCAAACTTGCACCACCTCCCCTAATAGTAAATAATGTGAATCAATAGTTCAATCATGTGAATCAATAGTTATAATCATGTGAAAATATGAATTATAATATAGTACCTCCATCTATACCTCGATTTTTAACTTAGTCATGCAAGTATTATCAATCTTGCACCAACTCCCCTAATAGTACAAGAATGTGAATCAATAGTACACACATGTGAACAAATAGTTATAATCATGTGAATTAATAGCAATTAATTGCTCATTTATCCTGTTAATTACCCGACTGGTCTGTATAACTTCCAGACATCAATTAATATCGAAATAAATGTCGATTTCCACTAACACTAATAATACTAACACAATGGAACTATCAATTTCATCTTTAATCAACACGAACTTATTCATCATTAATATTATAACTCACAATATTTAACAACCTGGTCATTCCCAGGAAAGAGGGGGCTTTTCGATAAGGATTTCTCCTTATTGGCGCACAATTAGATGACCAAACCTCTCATTGGCAGAACTTCTAGACATTGTAAATATTGTAATTTAATAATATAAATAACTTTGTCGTCTCAATTGTTGATTTAATAATATAACATATTATGTAGATGA
The DNA here is from genome assembly GCA_020205605.1 of Panax ginseng. NCBI lineage: Eukaryota > Viridiplantae > Streptophyta > Magnoliopsida > Apiales > Araliaceae > Panax > Panax ginseng. The sequence continues at coordinate 121,544,578 of CM035134.1, forward strand.
TACTGTGACAATAATTGAATCCATAATATGGACTAGGTGACCTTCTTTTCCACAATTATAACACGCTTTGGACTTCATCGTGCAGTTTGGACTTATGTGTCCTTCCCCTCCACGTTTGTAACATACGACCGGTGGTCGTTCTCCTTCTTTAACAACAGGTGCTGGTGCTGACGTCTTTCCATCCTTGTTGAATCTCCTCTTCTTGAAATGTCCACTCTTATTGTCATGGCCATGATTACCACCGAAGTGATTATCATTTCTGGTATGTTGATTCCCTCCACGTTTGTTGTCACCGCTTCAATGACTGCTACCACTGCTATTATCGACTTTTTGATTGCTCTCTCTTAGTTGGGTTGACTCATTATCGCGCTCCAATAACTAAGCCCTATTCACAACATCTAAATATAAACACAGTTTGTGAGAAATTAGGTATTGACGTATCTCGGGTTTCAAACCTCTTAGAAACATCCGCGTCATTCTCTCCTCATTATCAACCAAGTGGGACGTAAACCGAGACAACTCGACAAACTTAGCTTCGTACTGCGCCATAGTCATATTGTTTTGTTCAAGCTTGATAAACTCTACCTCCTTAATGTGACGAATACTTTCAGGAAAGTACTTGTCATTGAACAGCTCTTGGAACTTCTCCCAAGACATTTTGAAGGCAAGTTGAGTACGCTTACTGATTTCCACCAAAGAATCGCCTCGCTTCATAACATGAAGATGGCAAAGGGAACCTTTTGCTCCTCGGAGCATCCCAAGACATCAAATATATTGTTGATTTGCTTTATCCACGTCTCCGCCTTAAGTGGTTTTGGCTATCCAAAAAACTCCGGTGGTCCCATCTCCTTGAATCGCTTAAGCGGTGTGATCAACCGAGAGTTGTCGGTGTTTCCACCTGCATTTTGGACAGGAGTCGCTTTCGCCTGATGTTGCATGAATTGCATAAAGCCTCTGAACATCCCATCGTTCACCATTTCATCGGTGTTATTGTTTACATGAGGATTATTGTCTTCATGTTGCACATTATCCTAGGCATTAATCTGTGGTGACTTAACGGTCTCATGTGCTTCATTGTTTATCTCAACATTTTTTGGATGCCATTTTCAAATACTGCCACAAAAAAAGGGTTAATTAACATATCACATATTATCCCTATACTCTGACCGACCAATTAAATACCAAATAAACTTAGGTAGGTCATACTAGCGAAGGAATTTCCGCCTCCCTCCTAGTTCTTGTCTCACATCTCACCTGGGATCATATCCTAAGCTTTGATACTCAACCGTGACGCCCCCAAAATAGGTATACATCACCCATCTTGAGTCGCCAAATACATGGTACAAAATTCAAATTAAACTTAGTTATACAACGATGTGTAAAATACGACAAAACATAATCTAAGAGTTTTAATAAGAATATTGTCATCTAGACAATATCCACACTCAATGGAGTCTTCATTACATTTATTGTCACACTATTTAATGAGAATAGTGAGGACTACTAATGCTATCATCTCGGACCGTCACTCCGCTCCCCGACTAGTCCCAAGCTACGTTCATTTCCTCAAGAGAATAGTGAAAGAGATGGTGAGCAAGAAGAAAATTAGCCCAAGAAGAAATATTATGACTAAGATAATGCGTAATAAATTATCATTAGTCTTCAACAATGTTAAACCGATAAAATACAATAGACATCAAGTTTAATCAGCTGCAATGAATAAACAATCCATTAGAAGAGTTAAGTAGAGCATAATATCTACTATCTTCTATGATATAAAATGTTTTCATCAATTTTTATTACCGAGACTTATAACTTAATAAATAAACCACATCATCGAGTCATCCCGCATCTATGGGCCAAGGATATTCATTAAATCATCAATGGTTATGACTATACCGAATAATCCGGTCATAATCATACCAAAAACTCGTCCATCAATGCACTATGTGTTAGTTCGAGAAAATCCCAAATTTTATGAATAAAGATTTAATTTTCTCATAATTTTTAAAAAATTATGGTGTGGATTTGAGATAATGTTATAGTTGTGAGGTAATATTTATAAATTTTGAAAAGTATGCAAGTTGTTGTATAATATTTAGATTGGTGGGGAATATTCTTTTTGTCGGGGAAATACGCCCAAATGCGATGAGTACAATCATTAGTGGATCCCAAACCTGAATAAAGAATTATTGTCTCAATTGAAAAATGGTGTGGCAAATAAATATTTTATTAAAATAACGGCGGAAGTTTTATTCGATTTAAATTCTTTTGTTGAACTACTCTCACGTAGTAAAAGTGCGATGTCTGGCGTGGTTGCATAGTAGAAAATAACCATGAAGTTTTACGGTATTGATTATTGATCTTACGTGAGAAGTCACTCGATGATTGATTTTTTTATTCAATTATTTCTGCGATAATTGTTGCATAGTATCTCACGTTATTTGATTCAATTATTGTCGATATTTTATATATTATTAAATCAATAATTGAGATGACAAAGTTATTAATATTATTATTTTCAATATTAACGATGTCTAGAAGTTACGCGAGGAGGTTTGGTTTGGTCACCTAATTGGAAAGCCCCTGATAGGGAGAAATCCTTATTAATAAAGCCCCCCTAATAATATGAGGAGCGTTAAATATATTGAGGTGGAGATTAATAGTGTGAATTATAATAATGATGATGAGTTTTGTTTTATATTGTATTATTAATGTAATAAAATAGTAAAATCTTTTTATATAAAATAGAATACTTTTATAAAGTTATTTGTTTTTATTAGACAATAATTAGAATATATTATATTTTATTATGCATAGTGATGCATATTTTATGCATAGTGTTTTACATGGTAAAATCTTTTTATATAAAGCAGAATACTTTTATAAAGTTATTTGTTTTATTAGACAATAATTAGAATATATTATATTTTATTATGCATAATGTTGCATAGTGCTGCATAGTATTTTGCATAGTAAAATCTTTTTTATATAAAATAGAATACTTTTATAAAGTTATTTATTTTATTAGATTTTAAATAAAATATATATATATATATATATATATATATATATATATATATATATATTATAGTATTGCATAGTATCCTTTCTATTTTCCTATAAATAGGAAGCTTAGTTAGAATTGAAATCACACTAGAAGGAAAGAGAATTCTTCTATAATCTTGGCGTATTTCTTTAGAGTTTTAAGAAGCTTTGAGCATAGTGTAAGTTTTTTCAAGAATATCCTCGCCTACTTGAGTCTCTAAGGAATACTCTTCTTTTACGGTAAAGGTATTATTTCTTTTTATTATTCATGAAGAGAACTTACATTATTCCATTCTTTATTATTCTATTGGAATAACTTTTGTATATCTGGAGCTACCCTATACTTGGTGAAATTCTTACATTATTTCATTCTTTATTATTATGTTGGAATAACACATACATGCAATCTACCGCATAAATGGTGAAAATTATTATTCCATTCCTTATTATTGGAATTCTTTACTATCATACATGGTGAAATTCTTACTATTATTCCATTCTTTATATCTCATGTCATTGATCATTATTATTTTGTTATTATTCTTTATTATTACATTGGCATGCGTTTACATTGACACACTGGTTCCATTTTTTTATTATTACATTTGGAATATCACATCTATGCGTTTATGCATGCATGACTGGTTCCATTATTTATTATTACATTGGAATATCACATATACATACATTCACGCATGACTTTGTTCCATTATTTATTATTACATTGGAATAACTTTACATGCATGCGGATCTATCGCATGCTGGTGATTTCTTTTGTTATTCCATTCTTTATTATACTCGGTTGGTTAAAGTTTTGACTTCTATACTCCATGAAATTAGTGGAATATCCTTGATATTTGCGCTTCATCCGATATCTTTTCATGGAAATATTCTTACGAGCATTCTTGAATTTTACTCTACAAAGAAGTATCATGTTGACAATTTGGGCGTTATTAGTTCTGGATAAATTAATTCTTGAACTTGTTTTATTGAATTATTATGTCATTGTCATCATCCTCATGTTTATATTATGTTGAAAGTCATATGTGGCTGTAGTGCATAGATGGACTTGGTATGATTATGACCGAGGATTATTCGGTATAATCATGGTAGTAATGTTACAAATGATGTGGAAAAAAGTCCTCATTGGCCCGTAGTGCATTGATGGGCGATTTTTGGTATGATTATGGCTATGGATTCTCTTGACCAAGGGTGCAAAGATGAATTATTTTATGGCATGATCGGGACCATTGATGAAAACATGATTATCTTTGGCTTAGTAGTGCATGGATAATTCGTGGTCGTGATCTAAAGAATATCCTTGGCTTTTGTAGTGCGGGGATGATTTGATGATGTGGATTATTTATTAAGTTGAGTTTCAGCGATAAAAGTGATGAAAAACCTTTTAAATCATAGAAGATAGTAGATTTTATTCTCTACTTGACTCTTCTAATGGATTGCTTGTTCATTGCCATTAAACTTGATGTTTGTTATATTGTATCGGTTTAAACTTTGTTGAAGGCTAACGATAATTTATTACGCATTATCTTAGTCATAATATTTCTTCTTTGGGCTAGTTGAGCTCACCCTTTTTGCTTTCATTGTTCTCTTGAGGAAATGAGAGCGTAGCGAGGGACTAGTCGGGGAGCGGAGTGGCGGTCAGGATGATAGCATTAGTAGTCCTCACTATTCTATGAAATAGTGTGATAATAAATGTAATAAGATTGAATTTGAGTGTGGATATTGTCTAGATGACAATATTCGTGTTAAAACTCTCAGATTATGTTTTGTCGTATTTTGAGTTTGAATACTGTCTAGAAGACAATATTTGTATTAAAACTCACAGCTCATGTTGTATAATTAAGTTTGTATTTGAATTTTGTACCATGTATTTGGCGACTCAAGATGGGTGATGTATACCTATTTTGGGGGCGTCACAGTTGGTATCAAAGCTTAGGGATATGATCCCTGGCTAAGATGTGAGACAAGAACTAGGAGGAGGGAGAGGCGGGAATTCCTTAGCTAGTATGACCTACCTAAGTTTATTTGGTATTTAATTGGTGATCGGGAGTATAGGGATAATATGTGATATGTTAATTAACCCTTGTTTTGTGGTAGTATTTGAAAATGACATCAAGAGAATGTTGAGAACATCAATGGAGCACAGAGAGACCGTTGAGTCTCCACATATCAATAATCGAGGATAATGTGCATCGAGGAAGGCGACAATCCTCGGCAAAAAACAACAACACTTGATCAAATGATGAGCGATGGAATGTTAGGAGGCTTTATGCAATTCATGCAACAACAGGTAAGAGAGACTCTGTTCAAAATATAGGTGGAAATAATGGAAAACCCACGGTCGGTCACCACTAAGCGATTCAAGGATTTGGGACCCATAGGAGTTTTGGGAAAGCGAGAACCACTTAAAGGCGGAGGCGTGGTTAAGCGAGATCACCAAGATATTTGATGTCTTGGGATGCTCAGAGGAGCAAAAGGTTCCCTTTGCCACCTTTATTTGCGTGAAAAGCGGATTCTTGGTGGGAATCGTAAAAGCGTACCAGGTGGCGCACTTTCAAGATGTCTTGGGAGAAGTTCCAAGAAACATTCAACGACAAGTACTTTCGAAAGTATTCGTCACATGAAGGAGGTGGAGTTCATCAATTTGGAGCAAAACAATATGGCCAGTGTCGTGATGCGAGGCTAAGTTTGCGAGTTGTCTCGGTTTGCATCCCATTTGGTCGATAATGAGGAGCGAATGGCCTTGGCGAATGTTTCTAAGAGGTTTGAAACCCAATATCGTCGATACCTCATTTCTCACAAACTTTGTTTATATTGAGATGTTGTGAATAGGGCTCGATTATTGGAGCGCGATAATGAGTCGGCCACAACCAAAAGGCAACGACCAACAACACGATAATAATAAATGCGGGTGGCAGCGGTCATTGAACAATGATAACCATCGTGGGGAAATTATCATGCCATGAATGGTAACCGCCCGGTGGTAATCATGGCCAAGAATAATAAGTGGAAATTTCAAGAAGAGAAGGTTCAATAATGATGGAAAAAGGCAATGACACCGGACACCCGTTTCAAAGGAAGAAGAAGCGACCACCGGTCGTATGTTTCAAATCACGGACGGGAGAGGACACATCCGAAGTCAGCTATATCTGTGACAATCCAAAGCGTGTTTTAATTGCGGAGAGAAGGTCACCTAGCTCGATTTTGTCGTATGGTGAAGTCAAGTCAATTTGGGATAGTGATGCCAAAGGATGTCCCAGACAAGAAAAAAGCCGGTAGTTTAAGAGAGCATTTTTTTTTTTCGTGACGAGGAACTGAATAAAATTATCACGGGTAAGTTAATCATAAACTCTTCTTGAAGTCTATACCGTGTATTGAATCTGGGTTCTACTCACTCTTTTATTTCACCTAGTTGTGTTCAATGTTTGAATTTAACTCAGGAGAAGTTAGACTTTGATTCATCTGTTGAAACTTCGGTTGGGAGAAACCTTCGTTACCTCCTTATTTATAAATCTTGTTTGATTCAAATCAACACTTTCACGTTACTGTCGATCTTATCTCTTTGAAAATACTTGCCTTTGATGTGATTTTAGGAATCGATTGGTTAACTACTCATCATGCTTTTTAGTAAGGTTGTTAGCTTTCATATTCTAACCAACTTTGTTATGCGAATTCAAGCAACCAAACCACTAAAGTTAATCATTGTCATATCAAGCCATAAGTAAAGAGCCCCGGTCCTTTCGTTGTTGACTTCCTTGTGTGGAAATGCAAAAGCGGACTTTTCAGTGGGGGCGTTGTGAATAACGATGGCAAGTTGATAGGTATCAATGTGACGTGTTATCCAAGTCTTGGATGAGAGTCATAGTTTTGAATGATATTTCTATTGTTAATAAATTTCTGGCGTATTCTTGAAGACTTCTTAGCCTACCCTAGGCGTGAAATCGAATTTTGTATTGACCCCGAGTACAAAACCCATTTCTTAAACCCTCAAATATTTTCTTCACCCAAAATGAGCGTATAATCGCCAAAGATGTTGGCTCGAAATTTGTTGAAGATTACGATCGTACCATTCAATATCATTGTGGAAGAAGCGAGCGTGGTAGTGGCGGCGTTGAGTAGAAGATCGTATGCGTTTACTGAGTGCGATGTTGTTAAACACAAAAACCCATTTTTATAACTTATAAATGATGAAGATAGAGTTAAAGACTCTAGGGACCTACGTGAAGATAATGAATATATGATTAGAATCGACTTTAATCGATAAAGTTAAAAAGCCGCTAAAAGCTACGGACCGGGTGATGAATGTGAAGAAGAAGGTTCAAAAAGGCGTTATTCTAGAAGCAAGAATCGAAGAGGAAATCTCAACCCTCGATTTAATTGGCTCATTTGAAATCCTCGATCGAGTAGAAGCGTGGCTTATAGACTCGTTTTACCGCCAAGTATATCGGCGTGTTCATAACGTTTTTTAACGTATCGATGTTACGTAAATATGTGGATGACCGAACCACATTATTAATTTAGAACTAGGACGAGATAGCGGAAGATTTAACATATGAAGATGTACGTGTTAAAATCTTGGATAAAATATATATTCAACACTCAAAGGTTATACCTCAAGAGTTAGAATCTAAAATGAAGTCGAAGTGTCCTCATCTTTTGTTTGGCATACCAGTGCGTACGTAAATTTTGAGGAAAATTTCATAAGGAGGGAGATTGTAAAATCCCAAATTTTCTGAATAAAGATTTAATTTTCTCGATTTTTTAAAAAATTATGGTGTGGATTTGAGATAATGTTATAGTTGTGGGTAATATTTATAAATTTTGAAAAGTATACAAGTTGTTGTATAATATTCGATTGGTGGGGAATATCTTTTTTTAGGGGAATATCAAATGCGATGGTACAATCATTGGTGGACCCCACAATGGAATTATTGTCGGATTGAGAAAATGACAAAAATATTTTTATGAAAATAACGGCGGAAGTTTTCTACCGTTAAAAGCTGTTGAACTACTCGGTAGTAAAAATACGATGTCTGGCGTGGTTGCATAGTAGCACTGCGGTATTGATTATTGATCTTACGTGAGAAGTCACTCGGTTTTGTTCAATTATTCTTGCGATAATTGTTGCATAGTATCTCACGTTATTTGATTCAATTATTGTCGATATTTTATATATTATTAAATCAATAATTGAGATGACAAAGTTATTAATATTATTATTTGCAATATTAGCGATGTCTAGAAGTTACGCGATGAGAGGTTTGGTCACCTAATTTGCGGCATGATAGGGAGAAATCCTATTATTGGAAAATGACCCCTCTTTATTGTGAAGGAGCGATGATAAATGTTGTTCGATATTAATGTCTTTTTGTGAATTATAATAATGATGATGAGTTTTGTATTTTTTGTATTATTATTATTAATGTAATAAAAGCGGAAAAGCTTTTTATATAAAACAGAATACTTTTATAAAGTTATTTGTTTTATTAGACAATAATTAGAATATATTATATTTTATTATATAGTGTTTTGCATAGTAAAATCTTTTTATATAAAATAGAATACTTTTATAAAGTTATTTGTTTTATTAGTATATAGAATATATTATATTCTATTATGCATAGTGTTTTGCGTAAAATCTTTTTATATAAAAGCAGAATACTTTTATAAAGTTATTTGTTTTATTAGACAATAATTAGAATATATTATATTTTATTATATAGTGTTTGTATAGTTACTGCATAGTGTTTTGCATAGTAAAATCTTTTTATATAAAACAAAATACTTTTATAAAGTTATTTGTTTTATTAGATTTTAAATATATATATATATGTATTATATTTTATTGCATAGTATCCTTTCTATTTTCCTATAAATAGAGCTTAGTTAGAATTGAAATCACACTAGAAGTTCAGAGAATTCTTCTATAATCTTGAGCGTATTTCTTTAAAGTTTTAAGAAGCTTTAAGCGTAGTGCAAGTTTTCTTCAAGAATATCTTCGCCCTACCAGTCGGAATACTCTTCTTTTACGGTAAGGGGTATTATTTCTTTTGTATTCATGAAGAGAACTTCTGTTATTCCATTCTTTTTATTCTGTTGGAATAACTTTGTATCATGAGCTACCCTATACTTGGTGAAATTCTTACATTATTCCATTCCTTATTATTATGTTGGAATAACTTTGTCATCGTAATACCGCATACATGGTGAAATTCTTACATTATTCCATTCTTTATTATTATGTTGGAATAACACATACATCTGCAATAATGCTTATGGCATAAATGGTGAAATTCTTCTATTATTCCAACATTTACATATTCTATTTTTGGAATATCATTTCATACATTGTTTTGCACATGACTGGTTCCATTATTTTATTATTACATTGGAATATCCTATGCATATGCGTTTACGCATTTTTGGTTCCATTATTTATTATTACATTGGAATATCACATAAATGCGTTTACTGCGCATGACTAGTTCCGTTATTTATTATTACATTGGAATAACACATATGCATGATTCTATCGCATGCACGGTGATTTCTTTTGTTATTCCATTCTTTATTATACTCGGTTGGTTAAAGTTTTGACTTCTATACTCCATGAAATTAGTGGAATATCCTTGATATTTGCGCTTCATCCAATATCTTTTCATGGAAATATTCTTACGAGCATTCTTGAATTTTACTCTACAAAGAAGTATCATGTTGACAATTTGGGCGTTATTAGTTCTGGATAAATTAATTCTTGAACTTGTTTTATTGAATTATTATGTCATTGTCATCATCCTCATGTTTATATTATGTTGAAAGTCATATGTGGCTGTAGTGCATAGATGGACTTGGTATGATTATGACGAGGATTATTCGGTATAATCATGGTAGTAATGTTATAAATGATGTGGAAAAAGTCCTCATTGGCCGTAGTGCATTGATGGGCAGATTTTTGGTATGATTATGGCTATGGATTCTCTTCGCCGAGGGTGCAAAGATGAATTGTTTTATGGCATGATCGGGACCATTGATGAAAACATGATTATCTTTAGCCCGTAGTGCATGGATGGATAATTCGTGGTCGTGATACTAAAGAATATCCTTGGCTTATAGTGCGGGGATGATTTGATGATGTGGATTATTTATTAAAATTTGAGTTTCAAGTGATAAAAGTGATGAAAAACCTTTTAAATCATAGAAGATAGTAGATTTTATTCTCTACTTGACTCTTTAATGGATTGCTTGTTCATTTGCCGTTAAACTTGATGTTTGTTATATTGTATCGGTTTAACATTATTGAAGGCTAACGATAATTTATTACGCATTATCTTAGTCATAATATTTCTTCTTTGGGCTAGTTGAGCTCACCCTTTTTGCTTTCATTGTTCTCTTGAGGAAATGAGAGCGTGGCGAGGACTAGTCGGGGAGCGGGTGCGGTCGGATGATAGCATTAGTAGTCCTCACTATTCTATGAAATAGTGTGATAATAAATGTAATAAGATTGAATTTGAGTGTGGATATTGTCTAGATGACAATATTAGGTGTTAAAACTCTCGAGATTATGTTTTTGTCGTATTTTGAGTTTGAATAAGTTTGTGTTAGAAGACAATATTTGTATTAAAACTCACAATTTCATATTGTATAATTAAGTTTGTATTTGAATAGAAGCCAAAACTGTACCATGTATTTGGCGACTCAAGAATGGGTGATGTATACTATTTTAAGGGGAGTTATTCCAATGTAATAATAAAGAATGGAACTGTGTCTAGCGAATCCGCATGCATATGATATTCCAAATGTAATAATAAAGAATGGAATAACGTAAGAATTTCACCATGTATGCAGATTTGATGTAGACAAAGTTATTCCAACATAATAATAAAGAATGGAATAATGTAAGAATTTCACCATGTATGTGATACTTCGCATAGACAGGTTATTCCAACATAATAATAAAGAATGGAATAACATAAGCTCTCTTCATGAATATGAATGAAATAATACCCCTTACCTTAGAAAGAAACTGGATACTGGAGTAGAGAGGTAGCAGACTTCTCTTCTTCTTTCTCTCTATAATTTCTCTCTATAATAATTGCTCTATAGCTTTAATGAATTGGTGAGAAATGAAGGAAGAATGAGCTTCTATTTATAGAAAAATATAGTTTCGATAATTGCACATTTTGGGGCTCAAAATATTACAGTACAATACCTTCAACTTTTCTTTCACTTTTAATTTAGTCCTGCAAGTATTATCAAACTTTCACTACCTCCCCTAATAGTAAATAATGTGAATCAATAGTTCAATCATGTGAATCAATAGTTATAATCATGTGAAAATACGAATTACAGTATAGTACCTCCATCTATACCTCTATTTTTAACTTAGTCATGCAAGTATTATCAATCTTACACTAACTCCCCTAATAGTACAAGAATGTGAATCAATAGTACACACATGTGAACAAATAGTTATAATCATGTGAATTAATAGCAATTAATTGCTCATTTATCCGGTAAATTACTCGACTGGTCAATATAATTTCCAGACATCAATTAATATCGAAATAAATGTCGATTTCCACTAACACTAACAACTCCAACACAATGCAACTATCAATTTCATCTTTAATCAACACGAACTTATTCATCATTAATATTATAACTCACAATATTTAACAACCTGTGTCATTCCTGTGGAAAGAGGGGCTTTCCGATAAGGATTTCTCCTTATTGGCGCAATTAGATGACCAAACCTCTCTCCTGATGTAACTTCTAGACATTGTAAATATTGCAATTTAATAATATAAATAATTTTGCCGCCTCAATTATTGATTTAATAATATAAATATATTATGCGATGATACTGATGACAATAATCGAATTAATAATAAGAGAGATATGATCAAAGAATTATCGTAGCAATAATTGAGTATAACCGAGTGACTTCTCACGTAAGCATCAATAATCAATACCGTGTGCTACTATGCAACCACGCCAGACATCGCATTTTTTACTACCGGGTAGTTCAACATTTTTAACGGTAACACTTTCGCCGTTATTTTTATAAAAAGATAACTATGTCCTTTTCTAACTACGACAATACTTCTGTTGTGGGGTCCACCAATGATTGTGCCGTCGTACGAATATTCTCCGTTAAAACGAATATTCCCCGACCAATCGAATATTATATAACCACTTGCTTACTTTGCAAAATTTGTAAATATTACCCACAACTATAACATTATATCAAATCCACACCATAATATTCAAAAATATATTTTGAGAAAATTATTCTTTATTCATAAAAGTTGGGGTCTTACAACCTCCCCTTCTTATGAATACCTTGTCATGTTTTAAGTGTCTACTAATCTTTATCATGTCCATTCCATTGCATTGCATGAACATGACAAAGAGGGGCATCTGTAGACACTCGAAATTTTCTTTTCCTATTACTAATTATGCAGGAGGGAAAAAGCATCTTTTTCACTCCAGAGATAACCCTGGAGGACCAAAACATCAATTCCAATCTCAGAGATAACCCTGAGGATATTCAGAGTCAACATCATGACAACCTCAAAGATAACCCTGCGAAAAGACGACTACAAATGTGTGAAAACCGGAGATAACCCCGAGAGGGGAAAAATGATTATTTTGCCAACTCAACTTCACTTCAAACAAAATACACTCATTTCAACCCAAATTGCTTCAATAGAAGTCCCACAAGACCCATATCTTAACTTTGGAGCGCAAATTACGCAAAATAGCTCACCGGATTGCCTAACGGAAACTCAGAAATGCAATTTCGGTCATGGACCCATCTTTCCAGAATCAAAAAAGGGGCAAATCCTATGACATTGTGTAGCTCTTAGAAAGATCTTTCCGGAATGGTATGTCACGCTTCCATCGGACTCCTGGATTAAAAGTTATGAACGCATCGAGCTTAACAACGATTGTCCGAAAGTGTACGATCATGCGACACAGTGGGACCCATGCTGTTCTGGATACCTTGGGCAGCCGTAGGTAGACCTACGGCACCCCCTCTATATATATGGGGCTTTGGGTGGCCTTATTTGGGGGAGAAAGAGCGAGGAAACCCTGTCCAATTGGCTTTGTACACACCATAAACCCAGTGCTTTCTTATTTCAAACACTTTGAGCTTATATTCATTATATTTTATTCGCATGGAGCCAAGTACTCATCCATTTAAAGTTATTGGAGTCTTCTTTGGTAGTCCACTGTAAGACTTCTTACACACTTTAAAGCCTTTCTCTTCATATTTACACACACTATTCTACATATTGAGAGTCGTGTTGTGTACGTATGCCTGAACTTCGGTCCATCGTTTTCATTTCTGTCTGTATATATATACTTATATATGTATATATTTATATATGGACTAACATTATCGAGTTATGCCTCAATAATATGTCTGTATCCCCCATGGAGTTGCTTCTTGGTGGTTAATCATGTCTGTATATATATATTTACAGCTTTTATATATAACTGATTACTGCTTTTCATATAAACTGCGGTATCATGTGAGCCTAGGAATCATGTGATCACAAATTCATTCTATTGAATCTAGATTCGGTTCCCGTGATGGACATTTTCAGCTGTAAGCAGCTTGTACATTATTTACAGTGTCAGAATTTCCTTGGATGGTTGTCATGCCCATGAGGAGTTCGGCACTGCTGTATATTATTTTTCTCGAAGATGTCTCGCATCTCGAAAATAAAAGCAAACAAGCCGAATATTTAATAATATGAAAAAGTCTCAATTCCTATTAAGCACAGGGTTTGAAAAACCTCTTTTACAAAACTTCATTGCTATATCTTGCTTAAAACTGAATTTTTCTATAAAATTCAAACCCTTTGTATATAGGTGAGAACGAGGCCTCGCATTACTTTCAAATAATTACACATTGATCCACACACACACACACACACACATTCATATAACAGTTTCTTGAAAAGTGGCGGTCACCGTGGCAACACGGATGTCGGGGGGTGCCTAACACATTCCCTCCGCATAATCAAGCCCCCGAATCCAAATGAATCTCGATTTAATCGAATTCGCTTAGCGTTGTCATATCACCTGGGTCAATGTGCAAACCTTTTTTCAACAGGTTGGTGCAAACAGATTAAAAACACCAACTCTGGCGACTCTTAAAGTCAAATCGTCGACATTACACATGTCAGACCTTTTTCACTTGTTTTTTTAAACAAATCTCACATAACAATGAGAACACCAAAGAACAAGTAACGAAAAGGGACAACTAAAAATCCCGATGTCGACAGTGTCATTAGCGATTCTCATAGTGACAATGATGTAATGGTCCTCTGACCTGAAATCACTATATTACTACATAAAAATTTATGTATTTTGATATCATCAAAGGTCACATTTAATAGGGTGGACTATACAGGTGATTATTGGGTATATCATGAATCGTGTGAGGAATATGAGTGATCTAGATGGAATTTAACCCTCCTATATATTAGGGGTGATATCCATAGGCCTCTTGATTGAGTAGGACTATGAAATGCATGGCCATGCTCAAATAGTGATTTGTTTCATATACTCTACTCATTGATCAAGAAAACATAGATTAAATTAGGCAAAAAGCACTTTTTCACCACTGTGGTTGTAGTGTTTTAAGCAATTAGCCACTGTGCTTTTAAAATATTTAATTGACCCACTGTGCTTTTTAAAAATGTACAATCAAGCCATTCCGTCCAATTTGAGTAACAGACGTTAGCAAATCTGTTTGAGTTGCTGATGTGGCTTTTTGAAAAAGCTTGGGTTGCTTACGTGGCTTTTTGAAAAAAATAAAAAATTACGTGGTATATGCTTGTTTAATGGATTTTCTTTATAATTTTTTCTTCTCAAACAAAAAAAATTAATAAAATCATTGTGGTAAAAAAAATTTAAAATAATAATAAAATTAAAATAAATATTTTAATTCATTTTCTTTATTGTATTCTTTTTCTTATCTCTTTTCCTTTCTTTTAATAATTATTTTTATTTTAAAAATTAATACTAATATATATTTTAATGATATAAAAAAGTAAGTACATAATTAACATAAAATAGAAAATTTGATACAATTAGCAAAAATTAGTTAAACAAATGACATAAAATTAAAATTAATTATACAATCAAAACCTCATTATTTTTTTTTTTTTTTTTTTCTTTTCCTTTTTTAATTATATTAATTCTAAATAATACAAATAATCAAAATATTCATCTTTGGCTTATCCTTTTTTTATTTTATTTTGTTTTTGTTTTTTGTTTTTATGTTTAGTTATTAAAAGTTTTAATATTATGTGGAATTAATTTTAAAAATAAAAATAATAATTAAAAGTAAGGAAAAGATAAAAGGAAATGATAAAATTATATAGAAAATGAATTAACATATTTATTTTAATTTTATTATTTTTTTAAAATGTACTTTAAAAAAATGAGTTGGAAATATTTATAATATGTATAATATTAAAATAATAAAAAAGTTAAAATATGTATAAACTTAAAATAATAAGATAAAAACAAAATTTCACTCTATGTAAACATCTTTTTCTCAGCCGATCAAAACAAAATCATCGTTCTGTAATCTTCTCATGGCATACATACAAAATTTGGGGTTCTTCTTCATAATTGATAAAAAAAAATCAGCACACCCTATAATCTTGTCATAGCATAAGTACATAAGTTTGGGGTTTTCTACCATTGAAAAAAGAAAAACTGAAATTTAAAGAAAGAATGACACAGCTTTAATGGCCGCCGCGAAGAGCCTCGCCGACACTCCCACATCCACCGCTGTCGTCGCTACACCCACAACCACCATTGCCGCCAAGGCTACAACCAAAGAAAAAAAAACCTCTTGCACCATAATACCTGTAGGAATATTGATCTCCTCTGCTCTTAGAGAATTTCTGGGCACCTCTGAAGCCTCTCGTACCGATGCCGTTAAGAAAATCTGAGAACACATCAAGCTCATATGCTGCTACACCTAGATCTGAGAGTTTTTGGACTTGTGGGTTTTTGTTTTTGAAAATCTGATGAGATTTAGAAAATTAGAAGGGTTTTTGAAATTAACACTATAAACTTAGCCCATGTGCTTAACTTCATAAAAGTGAATCAACCCATATTTTCTGATGGAATCAAGTGGTTTGAATTGATTTTATGGGTTGAAGATGAAGAAGAATCGAGAATTTTATGGGTTGAAGATGAATGAGGAAAGAGAAAATGAATAAGAGGAAAGAGAAAAAAAATTATATAGAAAATGAATAAAATGTTTATTTTAATTTTATTATTTTAATTATTTTTTGTCACATTATTAATGATTTTTTTATTTTTTGTTGAAATTAATGTAATATTGTAATAGATCTAATTGATACAAAAATTTTGATATATTATTTGTATTATTTGGAATTAATTTTAAAATAAAATAATTATTAAAAGAAAGGAAAAGAAAAATTATAAAAAAATGAGTTAAAATATTTATTTTAATTTTATTATTATTTTAATTTTTTTTTTACCACATAATGATTTTATTAATTTTTTTTGTTTGAGAAGAAAAAATTATAAAGAAAATCCATTAAACAAGCATATACCGCGTAATTTTTTATTTTTTTTCAAAAAGCCACGTAAGCAACCCAAGCTTTTTCAAAAAGCCACATCAGCAACCTAAACAGATTTGCTAACGTCTGTTACTCAAATTGGACAGAATGGCTTGATTGTATATTTTTAAAAAGCACAGTGGGTCAATTGAATATTTTAAAAGCACAGTGGCTAATTGCTTAAAAAACTACAAGCACAGTGGTAAAAAAGTGCTTTTTGCCGATTAAATTATGAAGTGTATGACACATTGTAACAACCGAGAAATTTGGATTTATTGTAAAATAATTTTTTTAATTAAATAATAAATAAAATTATATTATTTGTTATTATTATGTGTTAGCAAGATGGATGTCGTTCTATAACCTAATCCTATCGGAATGTCATAGTATTTTAACTACGTGAAGGAATTAAAATGTTTGAATTTCTAAGACGAAAATAAAAGCTTTTCGAGAAATTTTTTGAAAAATACTATTCACTGATTTCTGCTTGGGAATTATTTTTGAATTTCTGAGAAATATGTAACTATAGAATATCGAGGTAAGATTGATTATGTAATAATAATTCGAGTATGGAAAAAGTAGTTTTGCCTGCGGACTTAATTCGAGAACGTTAGGGAAAGTAAAGCATTAACTAGTTAAAGCAATGATAGTATAATACGTAGGTATTGTACGAGGTAATGAATACGAGTATGATATGACGTATTATACGAGTATATATGAATGATGGAATGTCGTATATGATGAATGAGTATACGAGTTGGAATACGAGATTAATATGTAGACAATATGTTCTAAGGCTTTGAGCTAAATGTATTTGATTTGTTGGATTGTGTAGGAAGTGTAAGTCCAATAGGGATTAATGTGCAAGCCCAAGTGTAAGTAATATTAAGGACCAAATGTTTGTTGATGAACAAGCTAATGTTGGTTTAATGCAAGCCTAAATCATAAGTAAGCTAATTGAACCTAAAGCCCAAAGTAAGGATCCAATGGGTAAGCATGACCCATGGGGTAACCCATGATCACATGGGTGATCTTGGTGGCCAAGCAAGGGATAAGATTTGTGGTGAGCAAGTAAACTTGATCACCAAGAGAGGAATAGTAAGGAGGTGGCTTAAAGAGGTGGAATTAAGGAGGTGGGATTAGTTTATTGACTAAACTACCCTAACCTTAGAAATCCTATAAATAGAAAATGTCTTGGATCATTTCTCACTTGTTAATTTCATCTAACATATTAAGTGCTTATTGGTTAGAGAGAATAAGTTAGAAAAGTTCGTCCTTCATATTTCAAAAAGCAAGAAGAAGAACCAAGTGATCTTCAAGGGTAAGCCTCCTATATCATTAATCTTCCAACTCTTCAATTCTAGTTTGATAGATAAGTGTTGATTAGTGAAGTATGTATGCTAAGAAGTGATGAGTATGGAGAATCAAAGGACTTCAACTTTAATAAGTCATGTATAAGCAATTCGTAATCATATAAATTATGAACTAAGGAAGAATAAGTAAGAAACTTATCATGTATATAAGTTAATGAAATATGTATGTTAAGATGTTAGTATGATGGAAATAATCCATTTGAAACGATGAACAAATCATAAGTAATGAAGTTATGCCGGAAGTCACACGATTAGACGATAATCGTCGAATTCCTGAAATTCTCGGAATGGAAGTCGAATTTTGATTTTAAGCTCGGAAACTTTAGTTTTCAATGGAAATAAGTCTTATTTGGCATTATAGAGTTGCAGACTTGAAAGTGACCGAATTCTGACTTAGAACGAAGAAACGAGCGTTGAACGTTCACGAACGTTTATCGTTTTCGTTATAAATAAACTAAAAGGTGAATTTTAAATTAACAAAGTCAAAAATGTAAAATTCTTGCATGAACACGTAGAGTATGTGATTTATGAGCTAATGACTTTTGAACGAGCCAATTCGGACTTAAAAGGATCAAATTTGGAGTCCGGGAAGTTCACAAAAGTTTAAAATCTATCTTTTCTATCTGGTGCAAAGAGCTGGCGATAATAAGTGGCGCTGCAGCGCAGAGCCGTGCATCTGAGCTACTAGAGTTTGGCGCCTTAACGCAACAGATTAAACTGGGTTTGGCGTCGCAGCGCCGGGTTCGGGCAAAACCTTCTACAGAGTCGCATTACCATGGGACAGAGAGGAATAGGTGGTGTGCGCTATGGCATACTTTTTTATGGTTTTGACAAAGAAAGAAAGATTATGAAGATAAAAAGAAAGGCAAATAGTTAGTAGTGAAATACAACATTAAAGAACTTGAAGTAACGTCCTTAAATGATGTTAAAGACCTTAAGTATTTCAACTGAAGGTCGACGAAAGATTAATTGGATGTAGGAACAATGTAATGTGATAAGCCAGAACCAATAATAACAAATCTAATACATGATTAGATTGAGAAGAAGGGTAAGATGCGTTAGGTACCATACCTATTTGATTATGATCTAATGTGGTATGTTATGTGGTTATGTATTGTAGAGACTCTAAAGACTTAAAGGAAAAGTGTAATAACCTTAGTAGACGCTGAAAGCAAGTGTTCTAACCCTTGTCTAAGTTCAATCTGGACAAGATTTGTGATTCATGTATTCTTACGCATGAATTGATGTATGATAAAGTCAAAGCCAATTCTTTCGGCTAAACTTAAGGTGTTTTAGATTTCTTATAATCTATTGAAGTATTGTCAATGTTTTACGAAACTATGTTGGTGTGGTTTTCAAATGAAGACTGAGTATGCTAAACAAATGTTTTGTCGTCAAACGACAGGCACGTGAGGTTTCCAAAACTTAAATGTACATACGTTTAAAGAATGTAGTGTTGATCAACATAAAGTACTATAGGCTGATCACCTAGACGTGCTCGTAAGTAATCCCGAACTCACAGACTTGGTGTCAGATTTTCCTTTTTCAAAGAAAGTATGAAATGCTCATGGTCTTGGACCGGAATTGATGTTTTACTGAATGTTATCATTGTAAAATGTTTTAAAGATAGAAGAAATGCTATTTTGAATTATCGATAGTACTTCATAACTATTTTTCAGTTATTGAAGATATACGATTCCTATGTTTCAAGCATAATGTTTAAATGAAATTGTCATACTTGCTGAGATAGTTATGCTCATAGTTGCTTGAACCATATAAATACAGCTAGGATCGTACAGACCGATGGATCTGGCAAAGATAAAAGGAAGGTTAAGGAAAACCTATAGATTACCTATGTAATAGTATAGGTGAATGATGTTAATATTTGATATTATGACAAAGAACAAATGTAATGGTTATTAAGAACCTGGGGAATGGTAATATTATTTTGGAATATATATAAGACATATTCATTCTTTTGAGACATTTCAATTGAATGTATTTGTGAACTGTAGCACCGTGTAGCACCATTTGTCGGGTTGGAAGATACCTGGATTTAGGGGCGTTACAAATTGGTATCAAAGCTGTAGGTTATAAAACTTAAGGGGGGAATTGGAGCCTTAAGTCATAACCTTAAGAAGAGTCAAAGAAGTAAAAGATGAAATTAACCCTATAAATATGCATTATATATGTTATGTGTTTTTATTATTCTATTGATGTGTACTAATCAAACTAATTTGTTTTGTTGTAGATGTCATGATAAAACGAAATGTATAGGGATATACATGTAGTCAGTGAAGAATCGGTGAATCAAATAGAGATCATACCGAACCCTATAGTAGCAGAGCCTGAAGTGGTAGTTATTGAGTCTGGAGACTCGAAAAACTTGGACCTAATGTCTATGTTTGATGGTATGTCGGAAGAAGAGGTGGAGGTAGTGTCCTTTAACCCAGTAGCAATTGCAGCAGAGATGGCTCCGGGTGAGGCGATGATGTCACTGTTCATGATAGTATTGGATAGAAATATCCAGTATTGTAAGGGGGTTAAGGAGCTGAAAGAAGAGCTCCATGCTATCTTGGAGGATAAGACAGATATGGAGTCTATTTGGGAGTAGGAGCATGATGAACGGGTTTTGGCGAAGGATAAGGTCCATGAGCTGAAACAGGAGGTCTTTGAGCTCAGGCAGGAGTTAAAGACCAAGAAGCAGAAGATTGGGAGGATGTCCTATATACATAGGAGTTTTCATGCAGATTTCCAGCAGCAAGTAGCTGGGTATTCGATTAAAGAAGGGCAGACTCGGCATACTATCAGCCGAGATATTATTGCCAGTCTTGCCAAAGCGGATTTTGATAATGCCTTAAGGCAGATGTAACTTAGTAATAACTAGAGTAGAGTTAGATATGTAAATATGATGTATCTAGTAGTGACGTAAAACCCTCTTTTGTATATCAAAGGGTAGTCTTTTGTAAATCCCAATTTTTGGAAAGCAATTGCGGGATAGTAATGTAATCAGCTTAGGCTTTGTAATGCGAACGATGTAGTATTATACTACAAGGAATGAATCAATATAAGCCTTTTATGGAATATATTGCGTAATGAGTTGAAGTTATTGTTTAATCATGAATAATAACGAAATGTGTTATTTATCTTAACAGCAAAATGCCGCCAAGAAGGAGACAGAGAAATCAAGGCGCTAATGTAAATCAACCGGAGGGAGGTCCGATTAACCCGATGCAGGAGTTCATTAACGGTCGCGTTTAATAGAAATGGGGCTAATATACCCGTAAATCTTGGAGTAGTACGAGTTACTACTTTTAAGGATTTCAAGAGTGTCGGTCCACCAGAGTTCAAAGGAACTATGGACCCCATAGAAGCCCAGACTTGGGTGAAAGAGATCGAGAAGGCATTTGTTATTGCAAATGTCGACGAGGGTCAGAAGGTTGCCTTTGCAACCTATATAATGAAGGGTGAGGCCAACTCTTGGTGGGAGGCGAACCAGGCTAGGGCTGATATAGAGAATCTAACGTGGGTAAGGTTCAAGGAGATATTCTTCAAGAACTACTTTCCCACGAGTATGCAGGGGAGAATAGAGATGAGGTGTTTGGAATTGAAACAAGGGAGATGACGGTTCCCCAATAAGCTGCCAAGTTCAATGAACTGGCAAGGTTTGTTCCACACCAAGCAGAGACGGAGGTGAGAAAGGCTAGAAGGTTTGAGCAGGGCTTGAAACCCTGGCTCTATAGCCGAATATCGGTGTTCCAAAGTACTTCTTTTGGGACCATTTTAGAGAAGGCAATAATTGCCGAAGGTTGGAATGAGGCTCTAAGCCAGTACCATAAGGACAAGAAGAATAAGAATAAGGTCGATGGGGGAGTGAAGACCGAGGGAGCCAGCGGGAGTGGCGAAGGTCATAAGAGGAAAGGGTCTAACTCTGGGAATATCGGAGTAAACAAAGGGATCCTAAGAAGAGGATGGAGGCGTGCAAGACCTGTGGGAAGATTCATTTAGGAGTTTGTCTCAAGGGGAAGGTCGTATGCTACAACTGTCGACAGGAGGGGCACATTTTTCCTAACTGTCCAAGTCCGAAGAAGAACCACGGATGCTTTGTATGTGGATCAACTGACCACATAGCAAAGAACTGCCCGAAGAAGGGGACAA
The DNA here is from genome assembly GCA_020205605.1 of Panax ginseng. Taxonomy (NCBI): domain Eukaryota; kingdom Viridiplantae; phylum Streptophyta; class Magnoliopsida; order Apiales; family Araliaceae; genus Panax; species Panax ginseng. The sequence goes on from CM035134.1 coordinate 121,566,797, forward strand.
ACGGGAACAAGGGCGCTAATAGTGGTAAGCTAGCTATTAGTGGTCCAACGTAGTCGGGTAGGCCGATGGCCTAAACCTTTAACACGGAGGTCCAAGATGCAGTTACATCAGGGGACATAATTGCAGGTATTATTCTGATCAACAACATAAATGCTTATGTGCAGTTTGATTTGGGTGCTACTTGTTCGTTTATAGCATGTGATTTTGCTAGACGATTATGATTACGTCCCGAAAAGTTGCCTATACCTTTGAATATCAAGGTAGCAAACGAAGAGATAATTCTTGTTGAAGATATTCATAGGAGTTTTTGCGTAGATATACTAGGGGTATAAACTATCGGTAGATTTGATACCGATAAAGTTGGGAGAATTTGATGTAATTCTCGGGATGGATTGGTTGTTTAACTATAGGGAAATAATATATTGTCAAAAGAAATGCGTAAATATTAGGACGTTGAGACAAACTCATGTAGTATTTTACGGTAATAAATCTCCGGTACGTTTGTGTTGTCTTACGATGACACAAGCTAGAAAACTTTTGAGGAAGGGATGTGTAGGTTATCTGTGCCATGTTATTGATACCTAGAGAGTGGGAGCAACCGTGGAACAAATACCTATAGTTAAAGAATTCATGGATGTATTTTTAAGTGAATTGTCGGGTCTTCCACCGGATAGGGAGATCGAATTTGTAATAGACATTGTGCCAGGAGTGGCACCAGTCTTAAGGGCACCGTATCGTATGGCGCCTATGGAGATGAAGGAGTTAATGGTTCAGTTACAAGAACTGTTGGACAGAAAGTACATTCAACCAAGTGTTTCGTCATGGGGAACATAATTGTTTGTGAAGACGAAGGATGGATCGTTAAGACTTTGTATTGACTATCGAGAGTTGAACAAGTTGACGATAAAGAACAAATACCCACTGCCCGGGATCGATGATCTTTTTGATCAGTTGAAAGGAGCAAAGTATTTTTCTAAGATAGATTTACGGATGGGGTATCATCAGTTGAAGGTTAGGAAGGAAAATGTACCAAAGACGACATTAAGGACTCGTTACGGTCATTACGAGTTTCTGGTGATGTTATTTTGGTTGACTAATACACCAGCTACATTTATAGATATGATGAACAGAGTGTTCAAACAATATTTGGACAAGTTCGTCGTGGTGTTTATCGATGATATTCTAGTCTATTCAAAGACGCTAGAAGATCATGCTGAACACCTAAGGATAGTGTTGGAGAAACTAAGGAAGGAGAAGTTGTATGTAAAGTTCACTAAATGTGAATTTTTGTTGGAAATGGCATAATTTTTAGGACACATTATCGACCAGGAAGGGATTTCAGTGGATCCATCGAAGGTGGAAGCAATGATTAATTGGGAACAATCAAAAACGCCGACTGAGGTGCGGAGTTTCCTAGGGTTAGCAGGATACTATTGGAGATTCATCCAGGATTTTTCAAAGATAGCTACTCCGTTGACTAATTTGACAAGGAAGACATTGAAGTATGTGTGGACTGATAAGTGTGAACACAATTTTAAAGAACTGAAGAAAAGGTTGAGTGAAACACCTGTTTTGTCATTACCCGATGACACAGGAAATTTTGTAGTTTATAGCGATGCTTCGCATAGAGGACTTGGTTGCGTGCTCATGCACCACGGCAAGGTCATTGCGCATGCATCATGGTAGTCGAAGGATTATGAGAAAGTTTACCCTACTCATGATCTGGAACTGGCCACGGTAGTGTTTGCCTTAAAGATATGGAGATATTATCTTTATGGAGAAAAATGTGAGATATACACGGACCATAAAAGTCTAAAATATATCTTCACACAGAAAGAGTTGAATATGAGACAAAGGAGATGGTTGGAGTTGATAAAGGATTACGATTGTGAAATCTTATATCATCTGGGAAAAGCCAATGTAGTGGTCGATGGCTTGAGTAGGAAGGGTCAGGAAAAGTTGTCTATGTTAACGGCTCAAACTGAGTTAATAACAGAGATGGCTAGGATGGAATTGGAAGTGAAGTTGCCGAGTGAATTGGGACAGAGACTGTTTATAACAGAGATTCAATCTACGATTATAGAGAGAGTCAAGGAGGTGTAGCTCAAAACTGATGAGTGTGACCAAATGAAGAAGCAGTTGACAATTGAAAAAGATTTAAAGTATAGTCTTGATAATGACGGTTATTAAGTTTTGAAGGAAGAATTTGGGTTCTGAATGAGACAGAATTAGAGGAGCAAGTGTTACAAGAGGCTCATAGTTTGAGGTACTCGATTCATCCTGGTAGTACTAAGATGTATCAAGACCTTCGACAGAGTTTTTGGTGGACGAACATGAAGAGAGAGATAGCTGAGTATGTGAGTAGGTGCTTGACTTGTCAGAAAGTTAAGGCCGAACATCAACGACCAAGTGGCTTGCTACAGTCATTGGAGATTCCTGAATGGAAGTGGGAGAATATCACGATGGACTTTGTGGTGGGACTTCCGATTACAACGAAAGGGTACGACGTAATTTAGGTAATAGTGGATCGGTTGACGAATTCGACTCACTTTTTACCAATTAGGGTCAAGTATAACTTGGACCAGTTAGCTAAACTTTATGTTAAGGAAGTTATTTCTAGACATGGAGTGCCGAATTCGATTGTGTCAGATCGTGATCCACGATTCACATCGAACTTTTGGAGGAGTCTGCAAGAACAGTTGGGAACGCAGTTCAAGCTGAGTATAGTGTATCATCCATAAACCGATGGACAGAGCGAGAGAATAATTCAGACGTTAGAAGATATTCTGAGATCTTGCGTCGTGGATTTTAAGGGTAGTTGGGATGATCATCTACCGTTAGTAGAGTTTGCATATAACAACAGTTATCATGCAAGCATAAGCATGCTGCCTTACGAAGCTTTATACAGAAGGAAGTGTAGAACACCATTGTGTTGGGACGAAGTGGGAGAACGCCGAATGTTACGACTATAATTGGTGCAGTAGACAGTGGATGTAGTGAAGTTGATAAGAATGCATTTCGTAGCAGCTTAAGACATACAAAAGAAGTATGCGAACTATCATTAAGTGAATAGAGAGTTTCAAGTAGGCTCGTACGTATTTCTAAAGGTATCTCCCTAGAAAGAAAAGATACGCTTCGGAAAAAAGGGGAAGTTAAGCCCAAGGTTTATAGGACCTTTTGAGGTATAGGGGAGGTAGCTTACGTGATAGCGTTACCTCCAGACCTAGAACGAATATATAACGTGTTTCACATATCTATGTTACGTCCTTATAAGCTGGATTATAAGCACGTAATAGAGTATGAGCCTATTAATATTGAGAAGGAATTAACCTAATCCTATCATAATGTTGTAGTATTTTAACTACGTGAAGGAATTAAAGTGAAGGAACTTCTAAGACGAAAATAAAAGCTTTCCAAGAAATTTTTTGAAAAACACTATTCACTAATTTCTGCTCGGGAATTATTTTTGAATTTCTGAGAAATACGTAACTATAGAATATCGAGGTGAGATGGATTATGTAATAATAATCAGAGTATGGAAAACATAGTTTTTTGCCTGCGGACTTAATTCGAGAACGTTAGGGAAAGTAAAGCGTTAACTAGTTAAAGCAATGATCGTATAATACGTAGGTATTGTACGAGGTAATGAATACGAGTATGATACGAGGTATTATATGAGTATGTATGAATGATGGAATGTCTTATATGATGAATGAGTATGCGAGTTGGAATACGAGATTAATACGTAAACAATACGTTCTAAGGTTTTGAGCTAAATGTATTTGATTTGTTGGATTGTGTAGGAAGTGTAAGTCCAATAGGGATTAATGTGAAAGCCCAACTTTAAGTAATGTTAAGGCCCAAATGTTTGTTGATGAACAAGCTAATGTTGGTTTAATGCAAGCCCAAATCATAAGTAAGCTAATTGAACCTAAAGCCCAAAGTAAGGATCCAATGGGTAAACATGACCCATGGGGCAACCCATGATCACATGGGTGATCTTGGTGGCCAAGCAAGGGATAAGATTTATGGTGAGAAAGTAAACTTGATCACCAAGAGAGGAATAGTAAGAAGGTGGCTTAAGGAAGTGGAATTAAGGAGGTGGGATTGGTTTATTGACTAAACTACCCTAATCTTAGAAATCCTATAAATAGAAGAAGTGTTGGATCATTTCTCACTTGTTAATTTCATCCAACATATTAAGTGCTTATTGGTTAGAGAGAATAAGTTAGAAAAGTTAGTCTTTCATATTTCAAAAAGCAAGAAGAAGAACCAAGTGATCTTCAAGGGTAAGACTCCTATATCATTAATCTTCCAACTCTTAAATTCTAGTTTGATAGAGAAGTGTTGATTAGTGAAGTATGTATGCTAAGAAGTGATGAGTATGTAGAATCAAAGGACTTAAACTTTAATAAGTCATGTATAAGCAATTCGTAATCATATAAGTTATGAACCAAGGAAGAATAAGTAAGTAACTTATCATGTATATAAGTTAATGAAATTTGTATGTTAAGATGTTAGTATGACGGAAAGAATCCATTTGAAATGATGAACAAATCATAAGTAATGAAGTTATGTCGGAATTCACACGATTAGACGATAATCGTCGAATTCGTGAAATTCTCGAAATGGAAGTCAAATTTTGATTTTGAGCTTGGAAACGTTGGTTTTCGATGGGAATAAGTCTTATTTGGCATTATAGAGTTGCGGACTCAAAAATGACCGAATTCTAACTGAGAACGAAGAAACGAGCATTGAACGTTCACGAACGTTTATCATTTTTGTTAAAAATGAACTAAAAGGTGAATTTTGAGTTAACGAAGTTGAAAATGTAAAATTCTTGCATGAACACATAGAGTATGTGATTTATGAGCTAATGGCTTTTAAACGAGCTAATTCAGACTTAAAATGATCAAATTTGGAGTCCGGGAAGTTCACAAAAGTTCAAAATCTGTCATTTCTATCTGGTGCAGTGGTCGGTACGCGGTGCCTCAAAGCTAATAAGTGGTGTTGCGTGGCCAGCCGCAAGCATCCGAAAGCCATTGGAGTTTGGCGCCGCAACGCTGCGGATTGAACTGGGTTTGGCGTCGCAGCCATGGTCCAGAAAAAACCTTTCGGAGAGTCGTCTTGTGACGTGGGAGAGAAGAGGAATAAATGGCCGCAAATACCAAATTTTATGGTTTTGCATAGTAAAGAAAGATTATGAAGATAAAAAGAAGGGCAGATAGTTAGTAGTGAAGTACAACATTAAGAACTTGAAGTAACATCCTTAAATGATGTTAAAGACCTTAAGTATTTCAACTGAAGGTCGACGAAAGATTAATTGGATGTAGGAATAATGTAATGTGATAAGCCGGAACCAATAATAACAAATCTAATACATGATTAGATTGAGAAGAAGGGTAAGATACATTAGGTACCATACCTATTTGAGTATGATCTAATGTGGTTATGTATTGTAGAGACTCTAAAGACTTAAAGGGAAAGTGTAATAACCGTATCAGACGCTGAAGGCAAGTGTTCTAACCATTGTCTAAGTTCAATCTGGACAAGCTTTGTGATTCATGTATTCTTACGCATGAATTGATTTATAATGAAGTCAAAGCCAATTCTTTCGGCTAGACTTAAGATGTTTTAGATTTCTTATAATCTATTGAAGTATTGTCAATGTTTTACCAAACTATGTTGGTGTGGTTTTCAAATGAAGACTGAGTATGCTAAACAAATGTTTTGTTGTCAAACGACAAGCAAGTGAGGTTGCCAAAACTTAAACGTACATACGTTTAAGGAATGTGGTGTTGATCAACATAGAGTACTTTAGGCTGATCACCTAGACGTGCTCGTAAGTAATGCCGGACTTACGGACATGGTGTCGGGTTGTCCTTTTTCAAAGAAAGTATGAAATGCTCATGGTCTTGGACCGAAATTGATGTTTTACTGAATGTTGTCATTGTAAAACATTTTAAAGAAAGGAGAAATGCTATTTTGAACTATCAATAGTACTTCATAACTATTGTTCAGTTATTGAAGATATACGATTTCTATGTTTCAAGCATACTGTTTAAATGAAATTGTCATACTTGTTGAGCTAGTTATGCTCACTCTTGCTAGAACCATATGAATGGAGCTAAGATCGAAAGAATCGAAGGATCCGACAAAGATAAAGGGAAGGCTAAGGCGAACCTGTAGATTACCTATGTAATAGTATAGGTGAATGATGTTAATATTTGATATTATGACAAAGAACAAATGTAATGGTTATTAAGAACCTGGAGAATAGTAATATTATTTTGGAATATATATAAGACATATTCATTCTTTTGAGGCATTTCAATTGAATGTATGTGTGAACTGTAGCACCGTGTAACACCATCTGTCGGGTTGGAAGATACCCGAATTTGGGGGCGTCACACACATTCCATGACTCGAGTTTAATCTAGGACGCCAAGGTTAAAAGGATTAAATTACATTGAAACATTGGTCACGAAAAGGTTTCATCTAATAATCGATCTTATTATTACTTGGGTAGCAGTGATGCATTACTAGATGTCGCTCATCGTTTATAATTTTATAATATTATTTTAAAATTATTGCCAACATAATAATAACTTATAAGGTCACACACATAGAACATAATTTAAAAGGGAATTAATTTAAATTGTAAGGATTTAAATATATCAATATGATTGATATTATTTAAATCACGAATTTAAATTAAAAGGATAATTTGTATATATGTATATTAATTAAGTAAGACTTAATTAAGATATATATATATATATATATATATATATAAATTCAGATTTTAAATTAGGGTTTTGATTTATTCTTTTTAAACCTCTATATATATGATATGTAGTAGCCATTTTGGAATAATCATAATAACCTAAAACCCTAGCCGCTATTAGAGAGAGACTAGAGAGAAATAGTTTCGGAAAAATCCTATTCTTTTGGTGGCTAGTACCATAGCTCCCTTTGCAGAATCGTGCGACGGTTTGCGTGCGTTCGTGTGGATACCATAGAGACGTAGTTTCGTGAGGATTTGTGTTGGAGATTCGAAGCGATTCAGAAGCTATTTCATAATCGGTATAATCTCTTAACATTGAATTAATATCTATTTTGCATGGATCCTGTTTTGGGTTTCAAAAATTATTTTTATTTTGTTCAATTTAAATTCCGCTGTGCGTTGCTTTGATGTGCTGAAATCCCAACAGACGTCCTCCCGAACGGACTAACATTTTTCAGGACGGAAAAATGTCCTCTCGAACGGACTAACATCCTCCCGAATGGACAAAATTTTTCGGGATGGATAAACGTTTTCTTAAACGGACTAACGTTCTTCGGGATGGACAAACATCCTCCTGAACAGACAACGTTCTTCGAGATGAAAAAACGTTCTCCCTAACGAAAAATCCTCCTGAATGGACAACGTTCTTTGGGACGAACTAACGTTTCTTCGGGTAACATTCTCTCGAATGGACAACGTTCTTATAAACGGACTTAACGTTCTCTCGAGTAGACAGCGTTCTTCGGGACGGACTTAATGTTCTCCCAAATGGACTATTGTTCTTCCGGATGAACTAACGTTCTCCCAAATGGATAACAATCTTTGGGACGGACTTAAAGTCCTTCCGAATGGATAACATTCTTCAGGATGGACAAATGTTCTCCAGAACGGACTAATATTCTTCGGGATAGACAAACATCCTCAGAAATAGACAAACGTTCTTCGGAACGGATAAACGTTCTCCCGAACGAACTAATGTTCTTTGGGACAGAGAAACGTCCTCCGAAATAAACAACGTTCTTCGGGATGGACAAACATTCTCTCGAATGGACTAGCATCCTTTCGAACAGACAACATTCTTCCAGACGGACAAACATTCTCCCGAACTGACAAACATCCTCCTGAATGGAAAACGTTCTTTGGGACGGACAAAATTTCTCCCGAAAGGAAAAACATTCTTCGAGATGGACAAACATTTTCCTGAATAGATAAACGTTCTTCAGGATGGACAAACGTTCTCCCGAACAAACTAACGTTCTCCGGGATAAACAAATGTCCTCCCGAGCGGACTAAACGTCCATCGGACTGGACGTCCATCAGAGAAGCATCCTCCATGACGGACAAGTGTCTTTTAGGACGAACAAGCATCCTCTTATTCGGGCTGACATCTTCCGGGACTAAACGTCATTCAGCTAACATTCTCTGGAACTAATTAATGAACTATCTTATTTTAAGTTCCTTATAATAGGAGAGTAGGGGAAATGTTGGGCCATGATTTTGTGGGCCCGAATGACTCAGTGGTGTTAGGTTTGTATATAGAGCAATCATGTAATCAAATCACATAAAAGGTGCTGAAGCGCGATAAAACAAAATTTAAAAATTTTCATACAAACCATCACCATGATCATGTTTTGTGCCTAATTATCAATTCAATAGAAAAGAGATAGAGATCATATTCATACCCCTGTAAAAACTAGCTTCTTCAGGTACAAGTTCATTTCCAATTCCTTTTCACGTTCAACTTGAATCCACCAAGTTTGATTCATTCCTTTGATAAACGTTACCCACCTAAGCGTTTGGCCTCTAGAGGTGATCCACCAAGGAAGAACAGTTATTCAAGAAGATGGGTGCTTGACAAAATCCTAATTCTATCTCTATAAAATATGTGTACTCTCTCAACTCTTGGAATAAAGTGTGTAACCCTAATCCATAATAAGACTTTCTTATTTATAGATGTAGGCAACCCTCCTAAACTATTTAGGAATAGGGTTTTGTCTTAATTAATTAAACTACTTTAATTAATTAGGCTCTTAATCCTATTAGGAATAATTGAGAGTACCTTTATTAATTAGTTCTCAAATTCCTTTAGGAATTAAATAATAGTAATAATAATAAGACTATAACAACTGGAATTTCAAATTATAATTTTAAATATTTATTTAATTATATAAATATTTATTTGAGGTGTTTATTGTTGAATACATATTTAATTGTTGTGATGGTTGTTAGTAAATATTTATGAATCTAAATTTATTAGATAACATTCTAAATTAATTGAATTTATAATTTTGAGAGTTGTAATATAACATGAGATGTTATATTGTTGTTTTAATTTAATAATTTAAAGTGGTATATTAAATTATTAAATAAAATTATAATTAAATTATAATTTTGTGATATTTGTTAAAGTTAAAAATTTATTAAAAAATATAGTATGTGATTAATTTATTTGATTAGTGTGGATATTGAAATCCAAATAAATAATATGTGATTATAAATTATAAACTAAATTGTTTATAAAAATAAATTAAAGGAGTTTAATTTGATTTTGCCAAACAAAGCTTAAATATATTAAGTCTTTAAATTTTAAAGGATTTTGCCAAACAAAGCCTTATGGCTTTTGGATCATTAATTTTTGAATTTTGAATTATAAATAAAATAAATAAAATAATAAATATATTATATTTATAATATATACATTGATTTTGTAACTGATACAACAATAAGTATGCGTATTATTATTAGTATCAGTTTGGTTTTTATGCATATTTGGCTAAGTCTGAGAGTTTAGAGAGAAACTTGAGTGAGAGCTTGAGAGATTTGTGAAGAAGTTCTGAGTTTCAAAGTAATTGTCAGTTTATTAGCAATGATTTCTTAAGCAACAAAAGGTATTTTTACATAAGCTTAGTATATATATATATATATATACACATATATGAGTTTACGGCAAAATTTTGTTTATGTTCTATGAATTCTATTTCTTTCAAATTGTTGTTACGTAACTGAATTATGGTGGTTATACGTGATATGATGCTAGAGTTTATGTTTAAACAAGGAAATTGCATGCTAATTTCGTATAATAGTAGAAAAATAATGACAGTGTATGTTTGTATGAATATTTTCTTATGTGGCTTGTGTAAGTACCAATTTTGATGGTCAATTCATATGTTAAACTGTAAATTGAGGCTTGATTATGTTAGTTCATTAAGAAACGAAGAAAATGTAGTCTGAACGAAGTGATTTGGTGAAGAATTGAAATCACAGTGTTGATTTTTGGGATGAATGTAAAAAAAAATTGAGTTTTATATGAAAATGTGAAATTTGAGAAATTAAACTAGTATAATTGTTGTTAAATTGTTCTATGTTGAGGAATATGTTAACAAACATGTTTGTGATAGTTCTATACCATTTGTACGTGTTAATATTACTGTTTAGTGGGTGAAATTCATGTTTGTTGGGCTAAAGTCACCATCGTTCATAGTCGTTTCGCTTAAATTCATGCATTCATTGGCAGAATTGCTACTGTGTCAAGGCTAAAATCTGCACAATATTCTTGCGGTCCCTGAAGTTTATGTATGTAAGAATCAAGCGCCATACCTATCTGAGACAGTGAGTTCTGTTGTTACTGTAGACCTGGGATAGCAACATAACATGGGTTAAGGTTATGTTAGCATGTCAAATGTGTAATGACAAGGTTAAAACAACTTAGTGAATTGTGGTTAGTAATTCGAATGTTATAAGAAGTTAGTAAACTATGAAAATGACATGTTGTGATTTATTAAGCATGATAAATAGTAAACAGGTGTGATGAAGGTTAACACTTATGAATTTCTGATATTTGTATAGTAGTGTAAGACTTGTGCTAACATAACAAGTCTAACTAGAAATGCATATGCTATGGTATGTTAGTATATCTAATAGATGGTGGTTCTAAACCTATGTGTAGGTGAATGTGAGTTTAATATTATAACTTACGCTCGAGGCAATTTTCTAAACTTAATTTTTTTTTTTACATTGAGCAAGCTTTCTAATTCTACTTTTATAATTGAGCAAGTTTTCTAACTCTACACTTTCATTGAGCTAGTTCATTTATTTCATTGTACAAGTTTATTCTTACGATTGAGCAAGTTCTTGTATCTAGTTTGTTTATGATTTCTAAATCTTATGTTGATACTGAACAAGTTATTCTTATCTTTAACTTGTTATCTAGCATGCAAGTTTATATATTTTGATATACTCATGTTGAACAAGTTTTATCGTTTAAATTACTATATGTTATGCATGCTTAGTACTAAATTCTAAATAACCTTGGCTTAATATTGTTCAAGCAAGGTACGTTATGATTATTCGATGTTTATGCTATTAGTTTATTCCTAAAGCATGATCTTAATTTACAATGTCGATTCAGTTATGATTATTCCATAGCATGACGTTATCAATATTGTATTCAACTAATCCTTAGTTGATGACTGTTGAATTCTAAATTACCCTTGAAATGTATCCAAACCAAACTTAATTTGGTGCGGACTGGTACTCTAAATACTGAGATGAACAACCCTAATATTATGGGATAATTTACGCTTAGATTTGAAATGTTTGTGCACAATACATTGTACGAATGGCTGATCCCCCTAAGTACGAAGAGTCCTTATAGTCTTATGACTGTTAAAGTTGAAGTTGAAAGATTACTTACAACTATGGACATGGTTCGTGGTCTTATGACCCTCAGATATATATTCCATATTTTGATTCCAGTTTTTGGTTATCATTGATAGAGTACTATTCGGTTTTGATGAGCCTATTCATTGGCAGTTATTATTATCTTGTTGATTCATTGTTATATCTAGTGAGCAATTGTTTTGCTCACTCTTGTATAAATATTATTATTGCAGCTAAAGTTGAGAAGGTAAATGAACATACAACTAGCAAAGAAAAGGGAAAAATGTACAAGTGATGAAGACTTGTAATTTCATTTATTGTTATGATGATAGATTTTTAATTAATGATGTGATGTAATAATTTTATTTCCGCACTTGAATGATGTTTAAGGTTAGACAACCTGGGAAGATTTTTATTTAATGATGTAACCCTATTTAAAGGGGGGATTTATGATTTAATTTTATTATACTTGGGTAGATAGATATGAATGATTGGATAGTGAACACCAAATCTTGTGAGAATGAAGTACCTAGATTTGGGGGTGTCACAAAGACTCCTCTTATTAATTTATTTTTAATATTTCCAAAATATTAAATAATAAATATTAAGCTATTTAATTTATTCTATCACCATATATTAAAGTAAATACACTTAAATTATTATTACAATTATGCCATTTACTTCTTAAATAAATATTTTCATTTTATGGTGTGACCCTTTAGGTTCTTCATATTAAACTGGTTGTAAATAAATTAATTAGAACAATTCTAATCTTATTTAAATAAATAAATTAAACTATTAATTCATTTACATAAATAATATTTATTTTACAATAAGGATAAGGCTCCTTAGCGATCAACGACTTTCCAGATAATAAAGATTTCAATATTAATCATAAAAGAACCTTTAAGTTAGTTACCGTACAATTCAATTCTTCCACCATACAATATCCCAATTAAATATAAGACATGGAATTACTGTAAAGTCTTATTTTATTTAATTATATATATTTCGATTCTCAAATGCACAACTCCAAATAAATTCCATATTGTCTAAGGATTCTTGAGTTGTCATTTATCGAATCACATAGGACATTCTCTCCTTTTACTAGAAGTGGTAGATTCTTTATAAATCATTCATTATCTCTATGTACAACTTATTATACCCAAGCATACCCTTTGATATACCCTAAGTGTCTTCAGGGACATGTCAAACTATAAATCATCATACACAAGATATTATGATGATCTCAATTCTAAGGATCACTTGTACTACTATCACTACAATAATTTCTATTGATAGGCAAGTAAAACTCCATTAAGTATTCCTTAGCGAGTCACGTTCAGTGAACTTATTCTCTAATAAGTGTTAAGTTTTATAAAGATCAAAGACGCAATCAAATTGAATAATATAGCGGAAGCATGGCAAAATAAGATTTTAAAATTTTCATTAAACCAAATACCCGGATCATCCTTTATGCATATTATTATTAGAACGAAGAACAAGAAATTATAGAATTATACCCTTGTAGATACGAGCTTCCATGTAAGACCTCGAATTTTATGAAATGAAAGTATTCAATTTTCTTATAATTATTATTTTATTTAGTAAATGGTTAAATTGATAAAAGGTTAAAGTTAATGGTGATATTTGAAAATTTTGCAAAGTAAGCAAGTTAATATAAAATATTCGTTGTGTCGGGGAATATTCGATTGGTCGGAGAATATTCGTTTTAACAAGGAATATTCTTACGACGGTACAATCATTGGTGGACCCCACAATGGAAGTATTGCCGTAGTTAGAAAATGACAGAAATACCTTTTTATAAAAATAACGGCGAAAGTTTTACCATTAAACTGTTGAACTACCCGGTGGTAAAAGTACAGTAATACGTGTGGTTGCATAGTAGCACACGATATTGATTATTGATGCTTACGTAAGAAGCCACTCAATTTACTCAATTATTGCTACATTAATTATTGCATAATATCTCACGTTATTTGATTCAATTATTGTCACAGTATCATCTGCATAATATTTTTATATTATTAAATCAATAATTGAGATGACAAAGTTATTTATATTATTATTTGCAATATTGACGATGTCTAGAAAGTTTTGTCGAGGAGAGGTTTGGTCACCTAATTGCACGCCAATAGGGAGAAGTCCTTATCGGAAAGCCCCCACTTTCCTGGGAATGATCTGGTTGTTAAATATTGCGAGTTATAATATTAATGATGAATAATTATTAAAGTATTAAGAATGTGTTTATTGAAGATACGTGAATTACAAAAGTTAAAGGGGAATAATGCAAACTTGGAAAACTTTAGGGGTACTAAAGTGTAATAAGTTGAATCAATCTGGACCATTGGTGGTGGTTTTAATAGCAATCAATCTAGACCGTTGATGATGGTTTTTATAGTAAATCAATCTGGACCATCGATGGTGGTTTTAATAATAAATCAATCCGGACCATCGGTGGTGGTTTTAAAAGTATATCAATCTGGACCATCGGTGGTGTTTTTAAAAGTAAATTAATCTGGACCATTGGTGGTGGTCTTAATAGTAAATCAATCTGGACCATTGATGGTGGTTTTAATAGTAAATCAATCTGGACCGTCGGTGGTGGTTTTAATAGTAAATCAATTTGGACCGTCGGTGGTGGTTTTAATAGTAAATTAATCTGGATTGTCGGTGGTGGTTTTAAAAGTAAATCAATCAGGACCTTCAGTGGTGGTTTTAAAAGTAAATCAATCTGGACCGTCGGTTGTGGTTTTAATAGTAATCAATATGGACCGTCCGTTCTAATAGTAAATCAATCTGGACCGTTCATGAATCAGTTATTATTTTGTCCATTCTCCTATAAATAGAAGCTTAATTCTTCTTTCATTCTCACCAATTCACTGAGACTCATAAGAGAAACTATAGAGAGAAAAACTATAGAGAGCAAGAAGAAGAGTATTCTGTTACTTCATTATTGCAGTATCCAGCCTTCTACTAAGGTAAGGGATGTTTTTTTGTTTGCTAAGGGATATTATTTGTTGTGTTCGTAAGGGGTATTATTTTTTTCGTATTCATAAGGAATACTATTTTTCGTATTCATCCTTTAATATGTCGGAATAACCTGTCTATGCGGATTACATACCGTATGACAAGTGAAAATCCATTTGCAATCTCGTATGTTATTTCTTTTCATATTCTTAAATCTAAACTTACTATGGTAAGTATTGCTTCTATAATCCTTGAAATTAGTGGAATATTCTTGTTTTACGCTTCATCTAATATCGTTTTATTGGAATATTGATCTGAACTTTCTTATTAAATATTAATATTTTCACCCGGCGTACTATTCACGGGTTACTGTTCACTCGGTTACTATTCACTCTAGTATTATTCACTCGGGTATTCGGAAAACTTTTTATGCCAGAAAACTATTCACAAGTTACTATTCATGGGTTACTATTCACCTAGTTACTATTCACTAGAATACTATTCACTCGGGTATTCAAGTCACTTTTTATGTCGGGGTACTATTCACGAGTTACAATTCACGGGTTACTATTCACCCGGTTACTATTCACTAGAATATTATTCACTCGGGTATTCGGGTCACTTTTTATGTCGGGGTACTATTCATGAGTTACTATTCACAAGTTACTATTCACCCAATTACTATTCACTAGAATATTATTCACTCGGGTATTTGGGGCACTTTTCATATCGGGATACTATTCACAAGTTACTATTTATGGGTTACTATTCACCCAGTTACTATTCACTTAAATTTTATTCACTCGGGTATTCGGGAAACTTTTCATGCCAGGGTACTATTCACTGGATACTATTCCCGAAGTACTATTCGCGGGTTACTATTCACCGAAAAATTTATTTCTTTTTTGTCCAAATTATTTTTGATACATGGATATTATTCTTGAATTTTACTCCACAGAGCAGTATCATGTTGACAATTTGGACATTATTGAATCGTGGATAAATTAAATTATAAATCTTTAAAAATTTATCCTTTGCTTTCTTTTAATTGAATTCTTATATCATTGTCATCATTCTCATGCTTATATTGTGATGAAAGTCATCTTTGGCTTACGTGCATAGATGGACTGTTGATTGGTATGATTATGACCAGGGATAATTTGGTATGATCATGACCATTGATGATTACACGAATATTCTTGGCCCGTAGTGCAGGAATAATTTGTGGACATGATACTAATGAATATCCTTGGTCCGTAGAAAAGGTGGATGATTCGATGATGTGATTTATTTATTGTCGAGTCCCCGGTGATAAAGTTAATGATAAACTTTTTAAATCATAGAAGATAGTAGATATCATGCTCTACTTGACTCTTCTAATGGATTGCTTGTTCCGCTGCAGTTAAACTTGTTGTCTATTAAATTCTATCAGTTTAACATTGTTGAAGGCTAATGATAACTTATTTTGCATTATCTTAGTCATAATATTTCTTACTGGGCTAGTTGAGCTCACCCTTTTACTTCCATTGTTCTCTTTAGGAAATGAGAACGTAACCGGAACTAGTCGAGGAACGGATTGATGGTCTGAGATGGTGTTATAGTAGTCCTCACTATTCTATAAAATAGTGTGACAATAAATGTAATGAGGACTCCATTTAAGTTTGGATATTGTCTAGAAGACAATATTCGTGTAAAAACTCTCAACTCATGTTGTATAATTAAGTTTGTATTTTTATTCAGTACCATGTATTTGGCGACCCAAGATGGGTGATGTATACCTATTTTGGGGGTGTCACAGTTGGTATCAAAGCCATAGAAAAGAGCCCCGAGTCTTTATCTGGTGACTTCCAAGTCTTGGGATGCACTAAAGCCAAACTTTCCATAGGGGACGTCGTGAGTAACGGTGACAAGTTGATAGGTATCATTGTGAGGTGCTATCCAAGTCTTTGATGCGGGTCACAATTGGTATCAAAACTTAGGGATATGATCCTTGGCTGAGATGTGAGACAAGAACTAAGAGGGGAGAGACGGGGAATTCCTTCGCTAGTATGACCTACCTAAGTTTATTTGGTATTTAATTGGTCGGTCAGAGTATAGGGATAATATGTGATATGTCAATTAACCCTTGTTTTGTGGTAGTGTTTGATAATGGCATCTGAAAATGTCGAGATACGCAATGAAGCACATGAGACCGTTGAGTCACCAATGATCAATACCCAGGATAATGTGCAACAGGAAGACAATAATCCTCAAGTAAAAAACAACACCGATCAAATGATGAACGATGGGATGTTCAAAGGCTTTATGCAATTCATGCAACATCAGGCGAGAGCGGCTCCTGTTCAAAATGCAGGTGGAAACACTGGCAACTCTTAGATGTTGACTGCTAAGCAGTTCAAGGAGCTGGGACCACCAGAGTTTTTGGGAGAGCCAGAACCACTTAAGGCGGAGATGTGGATAAAGCAGATCACCAAGATATTTGATGTCTTGGGATGCTCCGAGGAGCAAAAGGTTCCCTTTGCCACCTTTATGTTGAGAGGAGAGGCAGATTATTGGTGGGAATCAGTAAAGTGTACCTGTAAATTTGCCAGACTCAAAATGTCTTGGGAGAAGTTCCAAGAGCTGTTCAGCGACAAGTACTTTCCCGAAAGTATTCATCACATGAAGGAGGTGGAGTTTATCAAGTTGGGGCAAAACAATATGACCGTGTCGCAGTACGAGGCTAAGTTTACCGAGTTGTCCCGGTTCACATCCCATTTGGTTGATAATGAGGAGAGAATGACATGAATGTTTCTACTAGGTTTGAGACCTGAAATACGTCAATACCACATTTCTCACAAACTGTGTTTGTATTCAGATGTTATAAATAGGGCTCAGTTATTGGAGCGCGATAATGAATCAACCCAACCAAGAGAGAGCAGCCGGGAAGTCAATAATACCAATGGTAGCAGTCATCGAAGCGGTGACAACAAACGTGGAGGGAATAAACATTTTAAAAATGGTAACCACTTTGGTGGTAATCATGGCCAAGATAATAGAAGAAATGATTCAAGTGGAAATTTCAAAAAGAGAAGATTTAACGATGACGGGAAGACGTTGGCACCAGCACCAGCAACAAGTTCTAGGAGAGGAGAACGACCGCTAGTTAGATGCTATAGATGCGAAGAGGACGTACATATAAGTTCAAACTGTCCACAGCCTTCCAAGATATGTTTTAGTTGTGGAAAAGACGGTCACATAGCTCAATTTTGTCCTGTAGCAAAATCAAGTCCAGCTGGGATGGTGGCACCAAAGGCGGATACGGACAAAAAAAAATTAGCGGTTTCAGGAAGAGCATTTTTTGTGACTTCTCAAAAAATGAGTAACCCGAACAAAGTTAGCACGGGTTAGTTAATTATAAATTCTTGCGAAGTATATACCTTATTAGATACCGGTTCTACCCACTCTTTTATTTCTCCTACTTGCGCTCAACGTTTAAATTTAACTCCGGAGAAATTAGACTTTGACTTATTAGTTGAAACTCCGTTAGGAGAAACCTTCGTTACCTCCATTATTTATAAATCTTGTTTGATTCAAATCGACACTTTCACATTACCTGTCAATCTTATCTCTTTGAAAATAATTGCATTCGATGTGATTTTAGGAATTGGTTGGTTAACTACTCATTATGCTAAAATTGACTATTTTCGTAAGGTTGTTAGCTTTCATATTCCTAACCATCTTATTATGCGAATTCAAACAACCAAACCACTAAAGTCAATCACTGTCATCTCAAGCCATAAAGCTATTCGTTTATTGAAAAATGGATGTCAAGCTTTCTTAACTCATGTCACGGATTTAAACAAAAATATGTCAGATTTGAATGATATTTCTATTGTTAATAAATTTCCTGACGTATTCTATGAAGAACTTCCTGGCCTACCCTCAGAGCGTGAAATTGAATTTTATATCGACCTTAAACCCAATACAAAACCCTCAAATATTTCTTCTCCTAAAATGAACATAACATGAGCCGAATACGTTGGCTCGAGCTATTGAAGATTACGACCTTACCATTCAATATCATCGTGGAAGAGCGAACGTGGTAGCTGACGAGTTATGTAGAAGATCATATGCGGTTACGAGTGTGACGTTGTTAACACAAAGACCCATTTCGTATGACTTGTAAAGGATGGAGATAGAGTTAAAGACTCCAGGGACCCATGTGATAATGGCGAATATACAATTAAAACCGACTTTAATCGATAAAGTTAAAATCGATCAAGCTACAGACTCAGAGCTGATGAATGTGAAGAAGAAGGTTCATGAGGGTGTTATTCTAGAAGAAAGAATCAACAAAGAGAGGAAATCTCAACCCTTGATTTTATTGGTCTATTTGAAATCCTTGACCGAGTAGGAACTGTGGCCTATAGACTCGCTTTACCGCCAAGTATGTCGCTTGTTCATAACATTTTTCACGTATCGATGTTACGTAAATATGTGGACGATCAGAACCACATTATTGAATTAGAACCGGACGAGATAGTGGAAGATTTAACGTATGAAGAGGTACCTGTTAAAATCTTGGATAAGAAGGAATATATTCTATGCTCAAAGGTTATACCTCAAGAGTTAGAATCTGATGAGGTATCCTCATCTCTTCAGCATACCAGGTACGTGCGTAAATTTCGAGGGCGAAATTTTATAAGGAGGGGGGATTATAAGACCCCGAATTTTATGAAATGAAAGTATTCAATTTTCTTATAATTATTATTTTATTTAGTAAATGGTTAAATTGATAAAAGGTTAAAGTTAATGGTGATATTTGAAAATTTTTCAAAGTAAGCAAGTTGATATAAAATATTCATTGTGTCGGGGAATATTTGATTGGTCGAAGAATATTCATTTTAACAGGGAATATTCGTACGATGTTACAATCATTGGTGGACCCCACAACGGAAGTATTGTCGTAGTTAGAAAATGATAGAAATAACTTTTTATAAAAATAAGAGCGAAAGTTTTATCGTTAAACTGTTGAACTACCCGGTGGTAAAAGTGCAGTAATACGCGTGGTTGCATAGTAGCACATTATATTGATTATTGATGTTTACGTAAGAAGCCACTCAGTTTACTCAATTATTGCTACATTAATTGTTATATAATATCTCACGTTATTTGATTCAATTATTGTCACAGTATCATCTGCATAATATTTTATATTATTAAATCAATAATTGAGACGGCAAAGTTATTCATATTATTTGTAATATTGACGATGTCTCGAAAGTTCTGTCGAGGAGAGATTTGCTCACCTAATTGCGCCCCAATAGGGAGAAATCCTTATCGGAAAGCCCCCTCTTTCCTGGGAATGATCTGGTTGTTAAATATTGTGAGTTATAGTATTAATGATGAATAATTGTTGAAGTATTAAGAATGTGTTTATTGAAGATAAGTGAATTACAAAAGTTAGAGGAGAATAATGCAAACTTGGAAAACTTTAGGGGTACTAAAGTGTAATAAGTTAAATCAATCTGGACTATTGGTGGTGGTTTTAATAGTAATCAATCTGGACTGTCGATGGTGGTTTATATAGTAAATCAATCTGGACCATTAATGGTGGTTTTAATAGTAAATCAATCTGGACCGTCGGTGGTGGTTTTAAAAGTAAATCAATCTGGACCGTCGGTTGTGTTTTTAAAAGTAAATTAATCTGGACCATTAGTGGTGGTTTTAATAGTAAATCAATCTGGACCATTGATGGTGGTTTTAATAGTAAATCAATCTGGACCGTTGGTGGTGGTTTTAAAAGTAAATCAATCAGGACCTTCAGTGGTGGTTTTAAAAGTAAATCAATCTGGACCGTCGGTTGTGGTTTTAATAGTAATCAATATGGACCGTCCGTTCTAATAGTAAATCAATCTGGACCGTTCATGAATCAGTTATTATTTTGTCCATTCTCCTATAAATAGAAGCTTAATTCTTCTTTCATTCTCACCAATTCACTGAGACTCATAAGAGAAACTATAGAGAGAAAAACTATAGAGAGCAAGAAGAAGAGTATTCTGTTACTTCATTATTGCAGTATCCAGCCTTCTACTAAGGTAAGG
Source organism: Panax ginseng (assembly GCA_020205605.1). Taxonomy (NCBI): domain Eukaryota; kingdom Viridiplantae; phylum Streptophyta; class Magnoliopsida; order Apiales; family Araliaceae; genus Panax; species Panax ginseng. The sequence continues at coordinate 121,587,320 of CM035134.1, forward strand.
GATGTTTTTTTGTTTGCTAAGGGATATTATTTGTTGTGTTCGTAAGGGGTATTATTTTTTTCGTATTCATAAGGAATACTATTTTTCGTATTCATCCTTTAATATGTCTAATAACTTTGCTCACGCTGGATTACGTACCGTATGACAAGTGAAAATCCATTTGCAATCTCGTATGTTATTTCTTTTCATATTCTTAAATCTAAACTTACTATGGTAAGTATTGCTTCTATAATCCTTGAAATTAGTGGAATATTCTTGAGTTTTGCGCTTCATCTAGTATCGTTTTATTGGAATATTGATCTAAACTTTCTTATTAAATATCAATATTTTCACCCGGGGTGCTATTCACTTTAGTATTATTTACTCAGGTATTCGGGGCACTTTTCATGCCAGAGTATTATTCACGAGTTACTATTCACAGGTTACTATTCACCCAATTACTATTCACTAGAATACAAATCACTTGGGTATTCGGGTTACTTTTCATGTCGGGTACTATTCACAAGTTACTATTCACGGGTTACTATTCACCCGGTTAATATTCACTAGAATATTATTCACTCGGGTATTCGGGTCACTTTTTATGCTGGGGTACTATACACAAGTTACTATTCACGAATTACTATTCACTCGGTTACTATTCACTAGAATATTATTCACTCGGATATTCAGTGCACTTTTCATGCCGGGTACTATTCATAAGTTACTATTCACCCGATTACTATTCACTTAAATATTATTCACTCGGATATTTATTTGGACATTATTGAATTCTGGATAAATTAAATTATAAATCTTTAAAAATTTATCCTTTGCTTTCTTTTAATTGAATTCTTATATCATTGTCATCATCCTCATGCTTATATTATGATGAAAGTCATCTTTGGCTTACGTGCATAGATAGACTGTTGATTGGTGTGATTATGACCAAGAATAATTCGGTATGATCATGACCATTGATGATTACACGAATATTCTTGGCCCGTAGTGCAGGAATAATTTGTAAACGTAATACTAATGAATATCCTTGGCCCGTAGTGCAGGGATGATTCGATGATGTGATTTATTTATTAATCTGAGTCCCAGAGATAAAGTTAATAATAAACTTTTTAAATCATAGAAGATAGTAGATATCATGCTCTACTTGACTCTTCTAATGGATTGCTTGTTCCGCTCCAGTTAAACTTGTTGTCTATTATATTCTATCAGTTTAACATTGTTGAAGGCTAATGATAACTTATTCTACATTATCTTAGTCATAATATTTCTTACTGGGCTAGTTGAGCTCACCCTTTGACTTCCATTGTTCTCTTCAGAAAATGAGAACGTAGCCGGAACTAGTCGAGGAACGGATTGATGGTCCGAGATGGTGTTATAGTAGTCCTCACTATTCTATAAAATAGTATGACAATAAATGTAATGAGGACTCCATTTGAGTTTGAATATTGTCTAGACGATAATATTCATGTAAAAACTCTCAACTCATGTTGTATAATTAAGTTTGTATTTTTATTCAGTACCATGTATTTGGCGATCAAAGATGGGTGATGTATACCTATTTTGGGGGCGTCACATTCCACATGTACAAGTTCAACTCCTATTTCTCCGCGATCTCCTTGAATCTCCGGGTTGATTCTTTTTTTTGATCAACGTTAGTCACCCAAGCGTTTGGCCTCTAAAGGTGATCCACCAAGAAAGAACAAGAATCAAGAAGAAGGGTGTATTGGCTAAAGTTCTATTTTTCTATCTCTTAGAAAAAAAGGGCATGTACTCTCCAACAATTGGAATTATATATATCTGATATCTGATATAAGACTCCTCTTATAAATATATCAGGTAACCCTATTTAATTAAAATAAGGTATTATTAATTTAATTAAACTCCTTTAATTAATTAGGCTCCCTAATCTTATTAGGAATAATTAATTAAACTCATTTATTTAATTTTGCCTCCTAATCCTATTAGGAATAAATGAGAGTACTTATATTAAAATTAATTCCTAAACTCTTTTAGAAATTAAAATAATAATAATTGTAATAATATTAATAAGACTCCTCTTATTAATTTATATTTAATATTTTCAAAATATTAAATAATAAATATTAAGCTATTTAATTTACCCTATCACCATATATTAAATTAAATTCACTTAACATATTATTACGATTATGCCATTAACTTCTTAGATAATGTATTCTTCCTTTTATGGTGTGACCCTTTAGGTTCTCTATATTAAATCGGTTATGAATAAATCAATTAGAACAATTCTAATCTTATTTCAATAAATTAATTAAAATATTAATATATTTAAATAAATAATATTTATTCTACAATAGTGATAAGCCTCCCTAGCGATCATGGACTTTCTAGATAATATAGATTTCAACATTAATCATAAAAGAACCTTTGAGTAAATAGTTACCGTACAATTCAATCATTCCACCATACAATGTCCCAATTAAATATAAAACATGGAATTACTATTAAGTCTTATTTTATTTAATTATATGTATTTTGATTCCCAAATGCACAACTCCAAATGAATGCAAATTAGAAACTACTTTCTGATTTCATTCCACCTTGGCCAAGGATTCCTGGGTTGTTATTTATCGAATCACATAGGAAATTTCTCTTCTTTTACTAGAAGTGGTAGATTCTTTATTTATCATTCATTATCTCTATATATAACTTATTACACCCAAGCATAACCTTTGATATACCCTAAGAGTCTTAAGGAATAAGTCAAAGTGTAATTCATTATATATAAGATATTATGATTATCTCAAGTCTAAGGATCATTTGTACTACTATCACTACAGAAATTCCTATTGACAGACAAGTAAATTTCCATTAGGTATTCCTTAGCGAGTCACGTTCAGTAAACTTATTCTCCAACAAGCACCTACATACTTGCTTTAGTGTCTCCACACAAATGATCATGAGATCAATCATTCTCATCCAATGAGCAAGCAACGTATGTATCAATCTATCCGGATTCACTAATCCCCTTTTTAGTAATCCATTGATTGAGAATATTTTAGTTTTAAGCTATATAAGAATTTAGATCTCATTAGCATGATCTCATCATGATTCTAAAAGCATTGCTTAAAACTATGGGTTTATCACATATTATTAAAACAACACCATGTAGATAATAAATGCCTTTAATAAATAATTCTTTTATTAATAAATAAATAAGATTGATTACATAGTATATGCTTTATCATCATACATGATTGGCTTGTATGCATACTACTTTCAATCTCCCAATCGTCGTGGTATCTGTTAGATTTGTAATATTCATGAACGCAATCAAATTACACAAAGTAAGCGGAAACGTGATAAAATAGAGTTTTAGAATTTTACAAACCATATACTCGGATCATCCTTTATGCACAATTATTAATTAAACGAAAAATATGAAGAACAAGAATCATACCCTTGAAGATTCGAGCTTCCTCAGGTACAAGTTCACCTCCAGTTTTTTCGCGTTCAACTTGAATCCACCGGGTTTGGTTCCTTCCTTTGATCAATGTTAGCCACCCAAGTGTTTGGCGTCTAGAGGTGATCCACCAATAAAGAAGAAAGATTCAAGAAGAAGGGTGGTTGGCTAAACCTTAGTTTTCTCTCTCTATAAAAAAACGTGTATTCTCCAACAATTAGAATTACATCTTTTGATATCTGATATAAGACCTCTTATAAAGATATCAGTTATCCCTTCTAATCTAATTAGAATATAGGGTATTATTTAATTAATTAAATTTCTTTAATTAATTAAGCTCCCTAATCTTATTAGGGATAATTAATTAAACTCTTTTAATTAATTTAACTTCCTAATCTTATTAGGAATATATGAGAGTACTTTTATTAATTAATTCCCAAACTCTTTTAGAATTAAATAATAATAATAGTAATAATAATAATAAGACTCCTCTTATTAATTTATATTTAATATTTCCAAAATATTAAATAATAAATATTAATCTATTTAATTTATTCTATCACTATAGATTAAATTAAATATACTTAATTTATTATTACGATTATGTCATTAACTTCTTAAATAATTATTCTTTATTTTATAGTGTGACCCTTTCGGTTCTCCATATTAAACCGGTTGTGAATAAATCAATCAGAATAATTCTAATCTTATTTCAATAAATAAATTAAAATATTAATTTATTTAAATAAATAATATTTATTCTACAATAAGGATAAGCTTCCCTAGCGATCATCGACTTTCCAGATAATATAGATTTCAACATTAATCATAAAAGAACATTTGAGCAAATAGTTACCGTACAATTCAATCCTTCCACCATAAAATCTCTCAATTAAATATAAGACATGGAATTACTGTCAAGTCTTATTTTATTTAATTATATGTATTTCAATCCTTAAATACACAACTCCAAATAATGCAAATTAGAAACTCCTTTTTCTAATTTCATTCTGCCTTGGCCAAGGACTACTGGGTTGTCATTTATCAAATCACATAGGACATTTCACTTCTTTTACTAGAAGTGGTAGATTCTTTATTGATTATACATTATCTCAATGTACAACTTATTATACCTAAGCATACCCTTTGATATACCCTAAGGGTCTTAAGGAATAAGTCAAAGTATAACTCATCATACACAAGATACTATGATGATCTCAAGTCCAAGGATCACTTGTACTACTATCACTACAAGAATTCCTATTACGAGTGCAAGTAAAACTCCATTAGGTATTCCTTAGTGAGCCACGTTCAGTGAACTTATTCTCTAATAAGCACCTACATACTTGCTTTAGTATCTCCACACAAATGATCATGAGATCAATCATCCTCATCCAATGAGCAAGCAACGTATGTACCAATCTATCCAGATTCACTAATCCCCAATTTAGTAATCCAACGATTGGGAAATATTTTAGTTTTAAGCTTTCAAAGAATTTAGATCTCATTAAAATGATCATCATCATTATTCTAAAAGCATTGCTTAAAACTATGGGTTTATCACATATTATAAAGCAGCATCATATAGATAATTAGAAGCCTTTATTAAATTAATACTTTTTATTAATAAATGAATAAGATTGTTACAAAGTATATGCTTTATCATCAAACATGATTGGCTTGTGTGCATACTACTTTCAATCTCTCACTTGCACTAAAGTCAATCGCCATGGTATCTCATACCCTTCTTCTCTAAGTGACGATTATCCTGCTATTGGATAAGCTTTCGTTAATGGATATGTAATGTTTTTCTTGAGAGTCCACTATCTCTATAGTGATTTTCCATCTTTCAATGATTCTTATAATCAAATGAAAGTGCCACAACACATGTTTAGATCCAAGATGAGACTTAGGAACTATTCCTAGTTCTATAATAAACTTTTCATCCAAACAATCAACTTGCAGCTTCATTTATAGCTATATACTTTGTCTTTATCACTAAACCAGTAACTCTTCACTATTTGAAACCTTTCCAATTCACTGCACCACTGTTCAAGGTAACGATTTACCTTAAAGTGGATTTTCTGTCGTCTTGGTCTGTCTGAAAAAACTTGAGTCTGTTAAGCCCTCTAGTTTTAATTTAGACCCACCATAAATTTTAATCACATCCTTAGTGTCGGTTAAGTACTTTAAGATATTTTTCACTATCTGACAGTGATCTTCTCCAGAATATGACCGATCAACATCAGGTCTCGTATATTTCATTGTATACATGATGGTCACTCATACGATCTCTCTTTTCAGGAGTCTATGCAGACTATTAAGAGAGATACACTCCATGGCTCATCAACATGAGACATCTCTTGGAGTTTTCCATGCTAAACGACTTTAACATCAAATGAATATACGCTCTTTGGGTTAAGTCGAGTATCCTCTTAAATCTATCTATATAGATTTGTATCCTTAATTAAAATACTCTTCCCAAATCATTCATGGAGGAATGTTTAGACAACTTTATCTTTACTGATTCTAGCATTGGCATGTCATTCCTTATTTGTAGTATCAACATATAATACTAGGAATGTCACGACGCTCTAACTGACCATTTTTTACACACTAGGTTCATTCTTGTTTTTGATAAAATCAAACTCTTTTGATTGTCTCATCAAAACGAATGTTCCATATTTGAGAAGCTTGCTTCAATCCATTTCTCTGAGTGTCTACAACTCTTACCTCATCGTATGTAACTGGATCATTATCTTCTATGATACGTACCTCATCATCATCATCCATGATGAATCCATACCTCCCAGGTATCTTTGGTACTATTCCAACTTTACGATTCAGTTGTGGTACAATAGTTTTATCTACAGGTTCCTTTTATTTGACTTATAGTGTTTTGAGATTCTTGAACTCTTCAAGATCTATTATCCTCCCAGTAGCCCCTTTAATGATAAACAACTTTATCTTAGAAGGCAACGTGTTTCGCAACAAACACCTTTTGCTAAGTAGGATTATAGAACATATACCCTAAACTTACTTTAGGATATCCCACAAATCTGTACTTGTAAAATCTTGTCCCATGCTTATCCTTTGAAACCTTTTTCACATAAGCTGGACAACCCCTTATCTTATCCATAACTCTTATAGAGTCTTGGGGTTGAATTTTGAGGTTACCTTTTTCGTAGATATGCAACATTTCTAGGGCATGACTCCACAAGGATACTGGAATGTCGATAAAATCATTATGGACCGTACTATGTCTAATAAGGTACGTTTTTTATTCCAGATATATCAATTATTGCGTATCAGGAGGCGCCCATTATGAGAAAACCATTTGAGATGATCAAGAAACTTGTTGCATAAGTATTTATTCCTTGATCTAATCAAAGAATCTTAATATTTTGCCAATTTGTTTCACTTCTGAATTCTTTGAACCTTTCAAATAATTCACACTTGTATTTCAGTAAATACACACATTCAACTCTTTGAATGATCATCTCCTTCTCTTATACTAGTTCGTTCAATTTACAAAATAATTTTTTACGTAAGTCAAGTATACAAAATCCATTAAGTAATATTCTAGTTCTATACAAAACATTATTATTATAAATGAACAACAATTATTCTTAAATATAATACCAAAAGTTTTTGTTTTCCAACAACAAAATGGAAATAATGTTTTAACGAGAACTGAAATACAATAACAACTTATTGACTTAATAGACTTGCCTGTAAGCAGTGCTAAACTATAAGTTTCTATGGCTAATGTAGCAACCTTTGCTTCATTTTCCACACACAGGATTACTTATCTTTGTTTAACTTTCTACTTCTGCTTGGTCCCTTCATAAATCTATATTTATTATAACCAAAGTCGATATCCAATAACCAAGTTGAACCTTGACTTAAAGAAAAATTTATTTTAAAACATGAACAAAATTATATTTGTAACCAAAATGTCACTAAGCTTCTTCTGGTTAGCTCTACACGATGTTTCTCGCAGTTTTTTTTCAAGTGTCCTGGCTTATTGCAGTGGAAGCAAACTCCTTTGTTATCCGTATCAGTTTTGTTCTTATTATCCTTTGTTTTTGCCTTTCTATTTACCTTCTTTGAATCGTTCTTCTTTTCAGAAGATCATTTGGCCCCTACCAGTAAGATTTAGTCTTTCTTGGTTGGAAAATGACTCTCAACATTTTTCAACATGTTAAGTAAATCAGCGAAGCTGATATCTAGCTTGTTCATATGAAAAATTCACAAAAATTGTGAAAGGAGTCCGGGAGTGAGTGCACGATCAAATCTTGGCTCAACTCTCCATCCATGAGAAAACTTGTTGTCCTAATTGTTCAATCAAATTGATCATGTTTGTGACATGTGTCTGTACTGTAGTGTCGTTGGTCATTCTAGATCGGAAGATCTCCTTAGATATCTGATATCTATTAGTCATACTTTTTCTCACCATCAACTACTTGACATGCAGGATTATAGTAGGAGCATCCATAGTTTCATGCTGACGCTGAAGCTCGTTACTCATGGATGCAAGCATGATGCATTGAGCCAACTGTGCATCATCTTGCTACTTTTTAAAAATAGCAATCTCTTCCTCAGAGGCATTGTCTGCAACCATTGCAGGGATAGGCGTATTAAGGACATACGATAGCTTTTCAACAGTGAAAACTATTCACAGTTTCCTTAACCAATCTGTTTAATTTGGTCCGGTTAATTTAGCATCTAATATGCTACGCAGTGATAGTAATTTAGACATTGAAAAATTCTGTAAATGAATTTATAATTAACAATATTTTAGCATACATTCTTTTATTAATTACCAAAATAATTTAGGTCTTTTTTTAAATTGGTATCTCCCACTATTTTCTTCAAATTATATTACCCTCAATTTATATAGTTCGGCGATATCTAATTAAAGATATGCTAGTGAAAATAAGGATTCCATTTCAAATGTATATAGCCTTGTGTGTGCACAACAAACTATATATAAATAAATAGGTAGACAATTCTTGTCAATTACATCGACTATGCAACTCCTTGTATTTTGCCTCTTATAATGGTCAAGTGTGTGCACATCCGAGATAAAATGATCTAAGTTAAGTCATACCTAACACTCCATATATTCAAAAGAAAAATACTGTCCTTGTGTGTGCACAACAAAACAACATTGTTCAGTCTATTTATAAGAATTAAATGTGATAAAACAACATCTTAAATATTTAATACTTGCCTTGTGTGTGCACAACAAACTCATATTAAATTTTTAATAATCTATTGTTTTACCATGCTAGAAGGCGACGTTCAATATTCCAAATATCTTTGAACGTTACAGCTTAATATAATTTATTTGAGGGGTTTGTTATTAATTTATCTCATCTTGTATAGCGGGCACGCACACACACACACACACACATATATATATGACGCGCATTTTATATATATATATATATATATATATATATATATATATATATATATATATATATATATATATATATATAAGCATGCACATATAGAATACTATATTCTACCCGGATAGATTATGGACATTATTCTAGTTTGGTTCACTAGAGCCACCAAGTGAACCAAAAGGTCAAACCTAGGGTGCAAAAATTAAATTTAAATATAACTATTACATTTAAATCCTAGGCTCCATTACAAATGGGTCTTCAAGCGCTCCTTGCTCCTTAATCTCTAATTTTTCAAAATTAATTCTAATTATTCCTATTACAAAACTATTTAAAATAAATAGAAACCTTGATCAGCAGTCAAGGGGAAGTACATTGGAGGGAGTTAGAATTTACATTAAGAAAAATTAGAGAAGACGAGGTACTCAGACCCCATTCAATAAAACCCATACATTCATGCATCCAACTAAAATAAAATCCAATCACATTGGTCAATAGTCCATAATCAATCTCATTTATTATCATACACATTACCATATGCATCAATAAATAACATTCATCTAATGAATAATAAATATTCAATATATATATTGATATCATTTAATGGGCAAATTTAGTTAGCATAAAATTTAATTTTGAATCAAAAGAAACTCCTTTATTTTTAATCTAAATTTAAATTAAAATAAACCTCTTTTATTTTAATTTATCCAATTTTGAATAAAATAAACTATTTTATTTTAATCAAAATAAAATCCTTTATTTTAATTAATTACGGATTCCAATTCCAAGTAAAAAAAAACTCCTTTATTTAAAGGAAACATGAATTCTCTTTCTTATTCACAAATAAACTCCTTTATTTTGAATAATATGAAATCTTATTTCATATCTAAATAAACTTCTTTATTTAAGGAAACATGGATTCACTTTCCTATTCACAAATAAACTCTTTTATTTTAAGAAATATGAAATCTAATTTCAACTCCAATTAGTTATCATGGAATCTGATTCTAACTCTAATTAGTTAGCATGAAATCCAATTTTAAAATTAAAATAAACTTTTTATTTTAAGATTAAAATAAACTTTTTATTTTAATTATAAAATAGTTTAGAATATATATATATATATATATATATATATATATATATATATATATATATATATATATATATATATATATATATATAGGGATTTTCAAGGATCATGATTACGATTCGTGGGTGTATGAATCCCTTGAAATCATACACCCATGTGAATTAGAATCATGAATCCCTTGAAAATCCCTTATATATATATATATGTATATATATTAACATGATCTTTCTATTAGGTTTGTAATATTCATGAACACAATCAAATTATACAAAGTAAGCGGAAACGTGATAAAGTAGAGTTTTAAAATTTTACAAATCATATACCCGGATCATCCTTTATGCACAATTATTAATTAAATGAAAATATGAAGAACAAGAATCATACCATTGAAGATTCGAGCTTCCTCTAGTACAAGTTCACCTCCAATCTTTTTGCGTTCAATTTGAATCCATCGGGTTTAGTTCCTTCATTTGATCAATGTTGGCCACCCAAGTGTTTGGCCTCTAGAGGTGATCCACCAAGGAAGAAGAAAGATTCAAGAAGAAAGGTGGTTGGCTAAACTATAGTTTTTTATCTATATAGAAAAAAGGTGTAGTCTCCAACAATTGGAATTACATCTTTTGATATCTGATATAAGACTCCTCTTATAAAGATATCAGTTATCACTTCTAATCTAATTAAAATATAGGGTATTATTTAATTAATTAAATTCCTTTAATTAATTAAGCTCCCTAATCTTATTAGGGATAATTAATTAAACTCTTTTAATTAATTTATCCTCCTAATCTTATTAGGAATATATGAGAGTACTTTTATTAATTAATTCTCAAACTCTTTTAGGAATTAAATAATAATAATAGTAATAATAATAATAATAATAATAATAAGACTTCTCTTATTAATTTATATTTAATATTTTAAAATATTAAATAATAATATTAAGCTATTTAATTTATTCTATCACCATAGATTAAATTAAATATACTTAACTTATTATTATGATTATGTCATTAACTTTGTAAATAATTATTCTTCCTTTTATGGTGTGACTCTTTAGGTTCTCCATATTAAACCGATTGTGAATAAATCAATTAGAACAAATCTAATCTTATTTAAACAAATAAATTAAACTATTAATTTATTTAAATAATATTTATTCTACAATAGGGATAAGCCTCCCTAGCGATTAACGATTTTTCAGATAATATAGATTTCAACATTAATCAAAAAAGAACCTTTGAGTAAATAGTTACCGTAAAATTCTATCCTTCCACCATACAATGTCCCAATTAAATATAAGACATGAAATTACTGTTAAGTCTTATTTTATTTAATTATATGTATTTCAATCCTTAAATACACAACTCCAAATAATGCAAATTAGAAACTCCTTTTCTAATTTCATTCTACCTTGGCCAAGGACTACTGGGTTGTCATTTATCGAATCACATATGACATTTCACTTCTTTTACTAGAAGTAGTAAATTCTTTATTGATCATACATTATCTCCATGTACAACTTATTATACCCAAGCATACCCTTTGATATACCCTAAGGGTCTTAAGGAATAAGTCAAAGTATAACTCATCATACACAAGATACTATGATGATCTCAAGTCCAAGGATCACTTCAGACTACTATCATTACAGAATTCCTATTGACAGCAAGTAAAACTCCATTAGGTATTTCTTAGCGAGCCAACGCTCAAGTGAACTTATTCTCTAATAAGCACCTACATACTTGCTTTAGTGTCTCCACAAAAATGATCATGAGATCAATCATCCTCAACCAATGAGTAAGCAACGTATGTACCAATCTATCCGGATTCACTAATCCCTAATTTAGTAATCCAACGATTGGGAACTATTTTAATTTTAAGCTTTCTAAGAATTTAGATCTTATTAGAATGATCATCATCATTATTCTAAAAGCATTGCTTAAAACTATGGGTTTATCATATATTATAAAACATCATCATGTAGATAATTAAAAGCCTTTAATAAATTAATACTTTTTATTAATAAATGAATAAGATTGTTACAAAGTATATGCTTTATCATCAAACATGATTGGCTTGTGTGCATACTACTTTCAGTATCTCATACCCATCTTGTAGTATCCCCAAATCCCAGTCCTAATCACCAAGGATCTGGTATACTATATCTATAATTATTGCGGAAGATATAAACATAAATTGTTTATACATAAAAAATTACACACTAATCCCAAGGTCGAGAACCTTCACATAATATCTGAATTAATATTCTATCTAACAACAAAGTTATTATCATACATTACTATTACAAATCTAACTGCACACATAATTCCCAAGCTGTACTTGTCTTTGATCTTTCCTTGTATCCGAAGTATTCATTCTAATATGTAATATTTATCATGATATAGCAAGGGTGAGCAACAAGTTTGCCCAACAAGTAAAAGTTTATTTGAGGATATATCATGATTGAAAGAATTTGAATAATAGTTGGCTAACATTCAACAATATAATTGTGAACTAGCATAAACAAACTTTCATAGTTGAACGAACATTGAACATAAATAAATATATCTGAACCAGATGGTAATGAAGGTGATCAGCCTTTCATACCTGATGAATACATGCAATATGCACAGAGTACAAATCAATAATTCTTAGACATGGCAATCAGCAATGATTAACCACAAGTATAATTGAATGAAATAGCTCGAGATCGAGTTAAGAAAAACTTGTCTGATCCGTTGATTATCTTTACGCAACTTATTTAGCTTTGTCTGAAAACCTAATATAAATAATATTGATCTCCAAATATTAGAATAATATCATCACAATATAGTACTATTATATATAATCATAGAATAACCTAAACACATAAACATAACCCTATCAGTCTATATAACACGTAAGACCTAGTATCAAGTCAAACTATTGCAATCTGAGTTGAATTCGGTACAATTCTGACATCCCAACGTCCTGGTCGGACAATTATCGAGTCTAATATTACTAAGACTCGGTCTAACGACTTAACAATTAACTAAACAATTTTTTATTCAGTCATAATAATTTTCATAGGCTCGTAATAATTTTTAGATAATTATTACCTTTTATCATGATTTTTCAATCATTAATATCATATTAATATAATATAAATACAACAATATTCTTTTATCATTAATATTTATTTAATATTAAATATAAATGAAAATCATAACATAATATTATAATATATTTATAATATCACAAAGTATTTTAATACTTTAAAATCATATTTATATAATTATTAAACAGTTAAATCCATTATCGATAATTACCATTAATATTAAATATTAATGTTTTCATGAAAAAATATCAAAAGTTATATCTTATAACTTAAAATATTTTTATAACACTTAAAACCATTTTATATGATTTTTAAATCATTAATTCTATTTTTCATATTTTATTTAATACATTTATTAAATAAACTAATTACCATTACCATTAATTAATTAATAAAATTCATCACATAATATTAAAAGTTATGGAAAATAACTTAAAATGTTTTTCTTTTACCATAATATATTTTAAAATGATTTTCATGTATTAAAATTATTTTTAAATAATTTATTTAATATTATAATTAAATAAATAAAATACCATTAATATTCTAAAAATATTAAATATTTATGAAATATATTCAAAATTATTAAAAACCCATTTTTAGGCTTTAAAATAATTTTTAGTAATTTATTTTGTATTTTAATAATTAAAAACTAATTTTCTCTAATTATTTATTAAAATAATTAATTTTCAGAAATTAAGCGTCACTAAAGGGCCCTATAGCGACATAACAGTCGCTATAGGTGTTCTTGAGTGTTCTTCATCAAACCCAGATCTTCATAGTCCATTTACAGAGTACCTAGTTTGACCTTAATTAAATCAGTGTTCTTGATGATTTTTGGGCTTGAGTTTCCACTAATGTTGTAGTATTGATGACACACTACAACCTTAATCAACTTTCATGGCTAACACATAACACCATAGAAAGATCTAAGCTACCAAAAAGTCTGACAAAGTTGTTCTTCATTTCTGGGTTTTCTAGAAAATGAAGAACAGTTGATGGTGTTATAATTAGATCCTTATAGTTTGCATTTTGGTCTTGCTAATTATGTTCTAAAAGTTC